>JAKWBJ010000062.1:1200000-2400000 GCA_023159175.1 Wohlfahrtia magnifica
ACATTATACTTAAAACAAAATAGACTCTGGACACAACTTTAGGTATAAATACTTAAATAAACTTTGCCAGAGCAATTCGTTACTAATTTTATTTGTTGCAGAATCTTAAAATCTGTGTACATATTTATAAGATTTTTCATTTAAAATTGTCTAATCAATTTAAATAAGTGGCTTAATAGTCTTGCTTTCTTGCAAAATCTTGCGCTACATACGTATTTACATATAAAGTAAATATTTTCTGAATTTTTTTGTAAGCAAATTACCGTATTTTGATTTCCATTTACTAGAAAAGAAATATATTTTCATTTTATTCTTTTTTACAAAACTAACAATAAATTCTTAAAATTAAGTCTTTATTAGAAGTCCTATAGTAGTTTATTCGGTTTTACTTAGACATTTGAAATAATTAATAGTTGACGGGTTTAAGTCAAGTTAGCCTTAAAGTTTAGAGAGGCCAAGACAGCATTACGGCTTTTTTGCTCCAAAAGTACAACTTTAGCTTTTGACTTTTGCGAATACAATTCTTTTATTTGTTTGATTATGTTAAGTCATGTCTTTAAAAACAAAATCAAATAAAATATTCGTAATAAAACGAAACAAAGCAATAATTCTTTTTGAGTGGCATTTATGTAAAATCGCTAGAGAATCTTCACCAATGTAAGAATATGTAATAATATTATAGATGCTGTAATATTTATTTGCTTTATACGAGGGCGGATCAATAAGTCCGTGACTTTTTAATTTCCCGCCGCCTAGCGCAAAAGACAAATTTGATTAAGCTGCTTCTTTGTGCTCAATAGGCATTACCTTTTGCGGAAGAAACCATCATTGAAACCAAAACTAAGATAGACACTTCGGGAGCTCTGTATCTTAGATTTCAATGAAAATTTATTTGTATAAGCACAGATAATGCCAAATGTTCCGGATTTCTAGTTGAAATCTCTACACCTGAAATTGAAAAAATTCACGAATAGTATGGGCCGATCAAAGGTTGAAAGTGCAAGATGTCGTGGAAGACAAACGCTTTTCTCATGGCTCAGTGGTTTCAGTTTCGATTGATTTCTGGCGTAGAAGACTGCTTTACGCAAGATGGGTGAAGCGTTTGCTCACAATCGACCACTAATACAGTTTCGCAGGAGCAATATGAATGTGTTTTTGTGCCGTTTGGTAAACGTGAAGGAAATACAGTGCCTTTCCAACACAACAAAAACCAAACAGCAGTGAGGTGCGTCAGGGTGAACCGGCACTAAAGAAAGCCAGGCTGGGTTTGTTAATTAGTAAAGTCATTATAACAGTTTTTTTTATTTTTATTTATTTGTTTAAACTTTTTTTTTTGACAACTTTCAAAAAATTAAAAAAAAAATGACAAGGATTATGCCAATTATTGAGCATACCGCTGCAGTATGGCAGGTAAGATACCCGCCTATCAATGAAAAGGTCCTCGATTCAATACCAGCCAGACCATGTCAACGGCGGTAACACCGAACAACATTGATATCGACTAACTATGAACATTCACGCTATGACAACTTCTCTAACTAATGCATCTACCGTTCGTAGCCGGCGTTAAACAGTAGTTTCCTTTCAATCAAACCAAAAGTAGAACCGGGAGCAGTTCATTGACTGAGAGAAGTCCCCCTTGTTCCAATTGGGATGTTGCGGGAATCATGAGTGGGTCAATTAAATGTGGACTTTAAAAAAACTACCGCATATGGCATTTTTCCTAATGCTAGTTTGCACACTTGTGTGTAGTTTCAATGGCAAAAATCAAGACATCCTTCCTATTCTGAGGAGTTAACCATAAGTGAATACTTTTTGTTTCTAAACCTGAAGAAATGTCTCAGCAGAAAGATATTTGACTCTAAAATCTTTTTCGATGACCTAGACTATTTTTATATTTGAATGGATGAATAGATTGGAGGATGTCTTCAAAGTCAGGTATCTGCTTTAATTTTGAATCAAATAGCCAACCGATGTTAAGCACTTAAAGTAAAGCTTCAAATGTTCAGAATAAAATAAGCAATAAATCGTGAACCTAGATTGGATATTGTTGATTTTATTCAAAATTAAACGCAGGTACCTAACTTTGACAAAAATTTGCGCAAAAATGTTTTCTTGCAAAATTAGTGGAAACTTTTTTCCTTTTATTTCCAAAAAGTAATAAAAAAATTTTAAAATATAAATTTCACATTTGAAGTATTTAAATAATAGCCAGGTGTGGGTTGATAATAAAATAACCCATAAAGGCAGGTACCTAACTTTGACAGAATTGAAGGGTTTATTTTTATTGACTTTGGTAGGAAAAATTATTCTAAGAATAGAATTTGCTATTATTGTGGTAAAAAACCCAGTACAAAATGCAATTTTAAGAAAGATAATACAATTTTTTTCATCATTCAACAATTGTTTCAAAACCAAAAATCCTATCCGATATTTGATTTTATCAAAACCAGAAGTTAACATTGAAAAGTACTCTAAGGACTATTTCCATTTCGTATATATTTTTTTATATTGGTAAGTGTTTTACAAAATTGTTACATAGAGTTAGCTTGCTTATAATGGATTTTTGTTTTAGATTACAGTCTGTCAAGGGCTTGGACTTGCAAAAATTCTGCAGATTTGTTTTGCTACATCTGTGGGGAATTAATTTGAAAATCACAATGCCATACAATAACTTCCCAAATAAAGAAATCTAATAAACATTACTTTGGATTTCCCATCGATGAAAGAAACAAACATTGGCTGCCACAAATCTGTTGTAATACCTGTGCAAGGGCTTTAAGAGGACGACGATAGAAAGATCATGTCACTTATGCAACCAATGATATGGAGTGATCCATAAAATCACGAACACGATTGTTAATTCTGTATGCTCGCTATACGTGGATTTACGATAAAATATAAAATCAAAGTTATATACACGAAGATTTCATCTTCGCGACGACCATTTCTTGGAAACAATAATGTTTCTTTACCTCCAATGCCTCCTAAGCGTCACGAAATGGTTAATGAAGAAAATGTTTTTAATGTTCGGAGTGGAACCAGGCTATACTTCATCTGCATACAGAAGTCCATCGAGAAAACCTAATTGTATAAAACAGTCTGGCCCGAATAATCTTGTGCGAGACCTAGAACTCTCAAAATCAAAGTTAGAATTTCTGGCGTCAAGATTACAGCAATGGAATTTGAAAGATAAGAAAACAAAGTCACATATTTTCGATATAGACAAGAAGATTTTCTGGCCTATTGTATCAAAGATGGCGATTTAATATTTTGTGATAATGCGAATTATTACGAAAACTGGGTTTCCCTGAAAAGTCTGAGAAACTGCGACTCTTTATTGATTCATTAAAGAAAAACATACATATACAGTATGCACGTGTATTGCTTCCTGCCAAATATTTCCTTTCTTTATGTCTCTGTTGCCTAATAATGTCTTATAAATTTTTTATCAAAATTAGGTACCTCCCTTTAGATTTTAGTAATTGTTGTATAACTTTTTGGAAATAAAAGAAAAAAAATCATCTAATTTTGCAATAAAACATTTCTTCGCTAAGTTAGGCTTATTTTATTCGAAACATTTTAAGCTTTAATTTAAATGCTTATCATCTGAAATTTTCATTCTGAAAAATCTTTTATGAATTTCTGAAAAAAAGGATCGCTCCCATTTTACGCGAAATATTTGTTTTCCAGTTAAGTTGTAAATAACCACGAAACTGTTAAAAATACAAAAAAATGGTTTTCAGCTGGTTTATAGGAAATTTTGTTCTTAAGTGTTTGGTAGTAATTGCATTAAAATCGGTAAAGCCATTTTTAAGTTATGATGAAATTTACTGACATAAATACCGTCATTTTGAAGAAAAATTTGCCACACCCATAAAAAAAATTTGAGCCCAATGGAAAAAAACTAAAAACGTATTTGAATTCAGCGCATCAAAATCATTATAGTGTTATTGGCCAACATATCAATATACATATACATAAAAACAAATTTGTAAAAATATTCATTAATTTTGACTTGACACTCTAAAATTGTTATGACGGTATAACATATATATCTCCTCTTTATACTTCTAATTACTTACTCTCAACTGCTTTTACTAACAAAGGATCTTACATATGTAATCCTTAAGAGAATTTTATTATTATTTTACACACGTAAAATATTCTAAATAACATTTCTCTGACAATTGTAAACGTGATAAGCATTCAGTTCATTGTTTTTGGCAACTATTTACGAATATTTAAAAAAAAATAAAAATAAATTTTTATGTGTTTAGTTTGGTGTAAGCTTATGAGATAAATAATCCAAAACAAGTGAGGGCATATACGGGATTAAAGTTCAATGGCACTAAACTTCTATGCGGGTAATGTTAATGATAACCCAGAAGATAACTTTGATGCCTCCGAGATGAAATACGTTTGCCAATAAATTATTTTGTGCAGCAGAAGATACTATTGAATAAAATAAATTTTTGTAATGTTTGCATATAATGAAATTATTTTCTTTAAAATACTCCAAAAACAAAATTAAAACAAATAAAATTATAAAATTCATTTACACTTAAATAACAACTAAATTCTTACATTTATACAAAAACCTCATAACAAGTGTTATCAGGAGAAGCGAAAAATCCTTACATGTAATAAAATAGAAGCATATGGAAAGTCAAAGAGTTTTTTCAAATTCGCCAAAATGTTGGGATTTTTCTGATTTTTAATTATTTTTGTTCAAAACTCGTAAAACTCGTGTTATTCCCAAGATCGCTTATACATAATTATAAGGGGTGGTCCAACCAAAACGCACGATGTTAATTAGAAATAAAACAAGAAGTTTTCAGAGATTTTTTTTATTACGATACAAGGTTCTATGACAATCATGTGTTAAACGCAAAAAAAGGCCAAATGCTCGTCACGGCTTTGGTGGCATAGCTCAATCCATCGGTCCATATTTTTAATGACTCTGACACATAATTGAGGTTCAATATCATTAATGTGCCTAATTATCTAATCTTTTAGCTCTTGAATTATTCCTGGCTTATTGACATATACTTTTTTTTTAAATATCCCCAAACAAGAAGTTCAACAGCGTCAAGTCAAAAGATCGTGGCAGCCAATTAACATCGTTACGACATGGGATAACACGGCCATTATATTTTTCGCCCAAAATAGCCATTGTTTCGTTTGCAAGTGGCACCATTATAATGGTTCATATTCTCAATTTCTGGCCACGAGAAGTTAGTTATCATTTTGCATCATTCACGGAAACTGCTTGTACGACCTCATTTTCGAAGAAGTAAACTGCACCAAACAGTCACTATTTGTGAATGCATCGGCCTTTCATATATTACTGGTGAATTCCCATTTGCCCAAATGCGGCAATTCTGTTTGCCACTGAGGTGAATGTGTGCCTCATCGCTGAAGATGATTTTCATCGTAAAAGTCACCATCCACTTCTCTCAGTTCAACTAACTATTCGGCGTATTGACGACGCTTGAAATCGTCAGTAGGCTTCAACTCTTGAGTCAATTGAACCTTGTAAGCGTGTAAATTCAAATCTTTGTTCAAAATGTGCATCAGGGGTGTTAGTGAGGTGTTGAATTGTATGGCATGACTTCAAGCCGAGGTTGACGGCTCTTCTGCCACACTATCGCGAATAACAGCCATTTTTCCTGCAAAACGAATTAGGCGAGCATGTACGGGTGTTACCACATTTCCTGCAGTCCCAGTTTGCTGAAATTTGCTCACAATTTGCCCGCTTAAGCTGACCAAGAAATCACGAAGTGCAAGAAATTCATTTTGATTTAAGCACCCAGTTTCGTAAAAGGCTTCAACTACCTTAACGTGCTGCTCAATAGTGTACCTTTCTATGGTTGCATTTGTCAAACACTGAATCAAAGAAATGGAAAATTAAGTTGAGCTAAAATTGATGTTGAGGTGTGACTCACAATTAACATTGTGTTTTATGGCTGTACCACCCTTTATTAACAAAAGAAAACAGAGAAGTTGTTGTTTATATTCCTTATTTTTGTAATGAAAGCTTAGACGTATTCAAAAAACAAAAGGATTTCAAACCAGTTTTAGGTAAAATGCAATAAAATGCTATTCATAAACGAATTTTATACTTAAATTTATGTTTTTAATCATATGTAAATAAACGAATTTTAAAATTAATCGACGCTATATTTTAAATCTTTTTTAGCGCTCGTATTTATAATGAAAATCTATTAAAAATTATACTTATGCTAGACACTTGCTAGATTTTCATTATAAATACGGTCGTAAGAATATTATTGTACAAAAATGATCACAAATCTTTAAATTTATACAAACGAAAGTTTTCAAAAATGAAAGCGACCCTTTCTCCATACCGAAAAAGCGGTTCAAAAATTTAAGCCTATTCAATAATATTATTCTGTAAATCATCTAAAGAAAGAAGTTTGTTTTTTTTTAATATTATTTTTTTATTTTTACGATTTTAAAGAAATAGTTTTTACACAATGATAAAAAGTTAAAGTACTGAACATTAATAAGCATTTAAAAAAATTATATTTTTTTATTTCTAGTTGTACTCGTATATTAATTTATTTGAATTTGAAACCTAAAATAAGGTATTTTTAATATTCGTATTGAAGTTAAAGTTACTTCTTATAACTATTGTTTTTCCTTAAATATCAATGAATAAAATGCGTAGGGTTTTTCTAGGGGAAAACTTTTAAGGTGTTGGAAAGAATCGGATTTTGTATACTTACACACAGAAAAAACCCAATGTCATGTCAACATAAAATTGTTAATATTATGTCGTTTTAAATTTCTGAACTAAATGTTATTTTAACGTTGCTTAATAGTAAGTTAATAGTTGGACATGTTGTTTTGATGTTCAACACAGTTAATTTAAAATTTTTTGTCTTAAAATAAAATTGTACCCTTTAATTTTAACTTTTTACCCAGTAAAATAAAATGGTTCAATGTTGAATTCCGAAATTGCATTTTTCCAGTAAAAATAAAACCTTTTCATTTTAATTTTACATCGTTTGCTTAAAACAAGAATAATAATTATTTCTTTAATACTGTTTTATCAAAGTATGCCGCAAATTTTTCTATGCATAAATTTTTTTATACAGCTCATTCATTCCAATAGTATCATAACTCAAATGAAAATTGAAAACTTTAAACAGCTATCCTCAAAAATGTTGGTTTTTTCGTTATGACACTTTTGAAGTAAATGAGCGATATAACTGTACATTTTTTTAAATTTTTTAAATTTTTGAAAAAATTTACTTGTTTGTATGTTATACAAACAAGTTAATATATACAAAATATAATAATATATATAAAATAGTATATATAAAATGAGAGAGTTATATGAGGTATATAATCTATACCCGAAAATGAGGAAATAATGACGTGTAGATATAGAACATAAATATTCCTACTACTTTGATCAAAAAGTTTTCGAAATAACCCCGTATGGCGGTCCCATCGTCCAGATTCATTTTTTTTGGTTAAGTTGGTACATCTGTTGTTGATATTCCCGCTAAATCTCAGCATCATAGCTCGACATTTGCAAAAGCTACGTAGCCAAGGGTACAACTATCTGTATGTGTGTTGGCGATTTCAGAAACGGCTGTTGAAACGCATTTACGGTAATGGGTTTTTAACTCGATTGAAGAGAAAGAAGTTACAGGGAGCCAAATAAGATGAATTTGGTAGCTGTTGGATGTTATTTGTAGCATTTTTCGTCAAAAAATTTCGAGTAATGATGGCACTGTACAACGGCGCATTATCCTGGTGCAAAATCCACGAATATTCTGCACACAATTCTGGTCTTTTTCTGCGAATCTCTTCACACAAACGTCTCATGGCGCCCAAATAAAAGTTTGTATAAATTTTATTATTTTTGTATATTTGACAACTTTGAACGTCTCACAAAAAATGTGGGAACCAAGGTAGATCGAAAAATATATGCGCTCTTGAGCAAAAATAACCTTTTCTCATCTTCTGTACATAATTTATTTTTATATATGGAGAATAATCAACTAGACTCATTGAAAGCCCGCCGGTTCCGAACGGCAGATATATTAGTTAGTCAAGTTTTTCGTAGCGCAAATACACATAACCAGTCGCTAGTAACGCTGTTGAAAAGTTTCAGATTGTGTGGCCTGGGATTAAACTAAAAACTTCTTGGTTGGAAGTGGGTTGTTACCTAACATACCACAGTGACACACACACTTTAAAATAAATGGTGCATATTTACATACAACGCTGCTCGAAATCTAAGCCCATTTTCTTCTCGACTCTATTAAGAACTCGTATATTACTAATAGATTTATTCAAAGTAAAACATTTAATTTTTGTTATCTTAGGCCCCTAAATTATAACTATAATAACAAACCTTTAGTTCCATTCTCTACCGAGTAATACAACAAAAACAAAATTAGTTCCTTGAGTAGTTGTTCGAAACTTAAGCATTTTTCAGTACTTTATTCTTTACGGCCTCCGCACACCGTTTTGGCATAGTTTTTATGAGATTTGTTAGAATTATTGTTAGAATTCATTGTCACATTAATTTTAAGCTCTCCACAAGCTTCAAGAATTGGGAACAATTTTATTTAAATAAAAGAACCGGTTAACCGATTATTTGAATTATTATTAACCAAAAACCGGTTTTTTGAGTGCTAATTTTCGAATTATTAGAAAACCGGTGTTTGAATAAACGATCTCCCTAGTGAACGCCATTGACTTGCCTTATGTTTCGTACTCGTAGATCTACGTATCGTCTCCAGTAAAGATCCTTTTGGTGAATGTGGGATTGGGCAAAAAAATACATGTTTTGCGACTTCGCAGTCAAAGTTGTAAAAAATCGCCAATACACATAGAGATAGATGTACTCTTGGCTACGTAGCTTTTGCAAATGTCAAGCTACGACGCTAAGACAACAGGTGTACCAACTTAACAAAAAATAAATAAAAATGAATCTGGACGATGGGACCGCCACACGGGGATTATTCCGAAAACTATTTGATCAAGGTGGTGTATTGAATATACATACATACCTATATTTGTATGTACATTGAATCAACCTTCTTTTAAATGATTTTACAATGATTTTTTCTATGTCTAGATATTTTTAAAGACCAACTTTTTTGTAACAGATTTGTTGCGTGTCATGCAGTCATGATTGAAATTGAATTCAAAAGAAATACTATCAGGAACTTTAATCCTGTTACCTATACTTTCTTTCTATTTTAGTCTTCTTTTAACACAATAATACTTCAAGAATAGAGGTAAAAATAAAAAAGGAAATTTACGTTAACAATAGTAACTGATGAACTGAATAAAGAGGCGGAAGTAAAAAGTTAAAAAACGTTATGATTTCTATTGGTATGACTTTTATTACTGTGGCTATCAAGTGTAATTTTAAAGTAAAAATATTAACGCAAATCAAGTTAGAAAATTTTTGAAAGAAATCCAGCCATAATATACGTAAGAAAACATTTAAGAATTTAATTGTTCATTTTACTAATTTATATATATTTTAAAATGCAAAATTGAGTATTATTGATTGATTTTCATACTTTCTTCTCATTGAAAGGGATCAGCTACTTTACTAGTGCTTTCTCAGCAGTTGAATATGGTGGTCTATAAGCTCATAGCAGATCAAAGCGATAAGCGAAAGTTTGCAAGCTCGTGGATAATATTATAGGCGCAAAATAGCTTTGAATATAAAGAAAATTGTCCTTTTCATCATTGGCATACCTGTGACGTCTCCTGCGATATTCAGAATGGAAACGTGCTTCAAACATTCCACAAATATATTACTCTTAAAGAAATCGGAGAAAAAATATAATTTTTCCGCACGAACTTGCCACTGTTGATAACAATTACCAAACGCGCATGTTTTTTTTTTCATAAGACCAGCACCCAAGGGATGGCCACGACTCATGCAGTGCATTGTGATGATAATAGGGAAATAGGTTGTGGGAAGGAGGACAGATGGAGTAGTGTTTATGTACGTTCGACTTGAACTCACTCATGTCGTAAGTGGTAGGGAATACTTTCGCTGGAAGGTTGTTCCATAACTGAAGAGTGCGACCATATAATGCGTTGTGCGATTCACTGGACAAACAACCAGAAAGGGATGCGCTTTACGAGAAATACGAGTACTTCGTAAAAGTAATTGATTTTTAGGAATTAATTTCTTAATTTCGTCAGAACACATTCCGTTATAGTACCGATAGAACAATGAAAACTACACGCCACATTGCGGGGGTGTTCTAATGAATTTATAGAGTTGGCTACCCTACCGTCATTAATGAGTATCTTCGCCCTCTCCTGTATGCGGTCTAGAAGCTCCATAATAGACTTTGAAGCAGGGGCCCATACATGAGAGTTGTATTCTATCTTGTGTCGGATATAGGTTTTGTGAATATTAAGGAGATCAGATGGAGTGAAGTATTTCTTAAAAAACCAAGGCACTTAGATACTTCTTTCGACTCTTGAAATATGTGATCATTCCAATGAACGTCACAGTGAATTCTCATGCCATCTGATTCCTTAATATCCACATTACCCATTG
Source organism: Wohlfahrtia magnifica (assembly GCA_023159175.1). Lineage (NCBI taxonomy): Eukaryota > Metazoa > Arthropoda > Insecta > Diptera > Sarcophagidae > Wohlfahrtia > Wohlfahrtia magnifica. The sequence continues at coordinate 1,210,580 of JAKWBJ010000062.1, forward strand.
ACACAGATGACAACACACCACCATGTCTATGTGTTAAAGAGCAGCAGTGTCTCTTGTGTGCATTAAAATCGACCCTGTTCGCACGACCCGATTTTCAACAGGTCACTTGTGAGGTTGTCGTTCGTATTTAACCTTCTCCTTCAATCACCATAAGGCTCAGTCTACGATCAAAAGAATATGAGTGACAAATGTTGCTGTCACCCGCAAAAGAGCAGATAGTATTAGAAGTGAGAAGAAGAAAGTCGTTAAGGAATATTTCAAAAAGAGTAAGAGCTTATCCTGAACTCGTCAGATGAGACCACATCTATAACCACTCTTATAGAGCGATCTCTGAAAAAATCCATATGATCGAGAAAAGTGATTATCGACACCAAAAGCATTAAGTTTCGAAATGAGAGCCAACTCATGCCAAACTCTATCAAACACCTTTGAGATATCCGGAGCCACAACTTTACTCTCGCAACGCCAGCAGGTCATCAATAGAATGTTCGAGAAACAAAATATACCCCAAAATGCAATTGAAAGTTTGTTCAGCTTTGATGGTAGTAATCAATACTGCACCATAACTTAACCAAAAGCTGCGGTTATTGCTTTTTGGGAGTCGACCGCAGAACATAACCACTCAAATCTTGTGCGCAGTATGCCACAACGCATTTTTTTACCAATTTTTAAGAACGGATTTTCCAACTTTTCGATACCACTTTTATAGTACGATTTATCTTTCTCGTCAAAACAGCCCTCAGTTCCAGCGATTACTTCATCATTGGACTTAAAAATCTTTCCAGCAAGCATTCTCTTGATCTGAAAACAGTATAAAGTCGCTGGGGGTTAAATCTGGAATATACAATGGGTAAGCAGCTCGAAGCCCGATTTATTCAATTTTGCAATATTTTTCATCGATTTGTGACACGATTTGTGAGATCACGCGTCAACCACTTTGAAAAGTGCTTTCGCATACCAAAATGTTCCTTGCAATTTCAGCTAGCTCGTGCACCTTTGATTTGCAAATGTTCATAGCCAATTTGTGAATTTTTTGATGTTTTCTAAAACAACAGCCTCATTTGGTCGTTCACTGCGCTGTGCATCATTTGGTACGACCACGTTTAAATTCAGTAAACCACTTTTCGACGATCTGTTTCGGTGGAGCAGAATTCGGATAATGTTTATCAAGCCATTGCTAAGTTTCCACAGTGTTTTTTTTTACATCAAAAATCAATGCTTTATCAAAACTCAAAATTCACTTTTTTTCATTTGTTTCAACAACTAAAATTGCTTCACGCAAAGTACTATAACGAATGTACGAATCACTAGTCAGATTGCTGTCAAATTTGTGCACGTATCGTTTTAAGGTTAATACTAAATAATAATCATATGGACAAAAGTCTAGTAACGCCACTTATGTGTTATCCTATGGACTTATTGAATTACCTTTTAACTACGTGTACATATTAGAGAGATCGATTATTCTACTTTTTTTAAAAGCCGGTTTTCGAATAATTTTAAAGTTTCAATTTTAAAAAAAATGGTTATCGGTTAAAAATTAATCATATACCCGGTTAATGGATTTCTTTATTTAAAAAAAATTCTCAATTCTTCGTGCATTAGCAAATAAGTTGATACATTTTTGTCCCATGTTATCGTTTCTAGCTGGTTAGTATGCTAGAACAACGTTTGGCTGTTCTAGGGTCTTAACGGACATTTTTTCCTCAACAACACAACGTACCAATATTTTATCCAGTGATTAATTTTTGACAGCGTATTTTCTAAAAGTTTTATTTCCCAGCACCTAAAGGTTACTTGGTACAGAATCAAGTTTTCCTTGTGCACAATAACTTCAATCTTATGTGTCGAAGAGCTTTTTCAGCTTAGTATTTAAGGACACTCAATATATCTACCCTTTTCCTCCCCATCGATTTCAAAATTTTTTCACACTTCAGTAGACATCTGTGGAAACACAAATGCATGCACCATGAATTTAATAGTGTGTGCCACCGTGGTATGTTAGATAAGACACTTTTCTTTCAACCGAAAAGTCCTCGATGTGACAGTTTTCGACAGCGGTATCACCTCACAACAATTGCTAGCAACTGGTTATGGGTATTTACGCTGTGAAAAACTTCACTAACTAATAAATTTACTGTTCGGAGCTATCGTTTATGGTCCCTTTCGATAAGTCTAGTTGATCATCGTTCTTCATAAACACAAAATTAATATTTATTTACAGAAAATGAGAAAAAGTTATTGTTGCTCAAGTGTGCATATATTTTGAGATCTACCATAGTTTTCACGTTTCTTGTGGGATGTTTAAGGTTTTCATATATAAAAAATAAAACATTAAATATATTTTAAATTTACAAAAATACTTAAACGATGGCATATTTGCAATAAAATATATAAAAACTTATAAAAATTGTACGTATTTATATTAGGTATTCGAAAAATGGACATTTCAAAAAAAAAAAAATTGTAAGCGACAAAACCAGACCAAACCGGTCGACTTATAACCTTCCGAACTCTCTACTATATATACTTTTGCACTTCACCTTTTAGTGGATGTTGAATGTTAAAAAAAACTTTGCTGTAATAAGGAAAAATGCGTGTCATTTTAGAATTCCGAATTCAACGTCCACGAGATAAAGTCTTCAAAAAAGAAACACCCTATTAAGCTGCCTGGATCTATTTATCGGTGGTCAAAATTTCAACAAAAGCGTTTGCACCGGATTGACTCATAAACAAGCTAAATAAATAAAATTGTTTCTCATATGGCTTAGTTCCATTTTCCCCCGATTTTAAGCTCCGCCAGATCCAATTTTGAAGAAAATGCATAGTCTGTAATTTTCGTTAGCTCGAACAATCTTTATTCCAAATTTCAACAGTCGGTTCAGTGGTTTAAAGGTGATGGAACGAAAAACAAACAAATAAACTTACAAGGAAAAACGAGAATAAAAATAAAACACTGTATTTTGTGTCACCCTGTCAATTTGGCAGCACTGCCACATCGACCATCTTTACATTACATTTGAATTAACGGATATGGAAATAGAACATGGTCGACATATCCTGAACCTTGCAAACTCTAGGTAATTATGTTTATAAAAGCCCGCTTTACCCACACTTCAGTTAGTTATCGTTTGGCTGTCGTAAGATAAAGACGTGTTAAAGCAGAAATAAAAGTGTTGCATAAGCTAATATTAAGTGTTGTATAAAGACAAGAAATATAAAAGTTATTCTGTAGTAAAATAAAAACTGTAAAACAACAAAATAAAGCGATGTGTATTTTATTTTAACGCAATCTAAACAAGCTCAAAAGTTTTAAAAAGGTTCAAACGTAATTATATGGTAAATACACAAACATATTCATATTTAAAATTCAAAATTTAAAAAAAAAATCTTAGATGTTATTAATATCAATATATATTTGTTTGACATTTGGTCTTTTATAAGAATCTCAGAAAACAAATTTAGACACACTATGCGCACATGTTATTTAAAACTTTTTTTTGCTATCAACACTATCAGCTGTTGTCAAATGTAAAAATAAAGCACTGACGTTACACAAATTCAAAATATACAATATATGGTACTTACATACATACTTATGTTATAGAAAACTCATTTACATTTCTTATGCAAATTCAACGCAAAACAAAAATTCAGAAACGAATTGAAGAAAAGTCAGAGAAAAGTTAATTTTAAGTATGAATTCAAATGAAAAATATTCTAATATCGCGTTAAAATAAACGTGGTAGTGACGATAGACACACTTGGCACATTGTCAACAAAATTTTTAATAAACTTCTTGTAGCATTTTTATACTAAAAGCGGAATTCTAAGTTCAACTTAAAGGTGCCGCATTAAAAAATTTAAATTAAATAGTTTTGTGTGCGCATTTATTTTATTTCAGTTTTGTGTAACAAAAAATATACGAATTTAATGAACATTATTTCTTTTTGAATGGAAATCTTTAATAAATGTCCACCACGATTGGATGTTAGTAAATTTTTGGCAAAATTTTAATTGGCTCTCAATTACTCAAAATTTGTTAGGTTGTTACCACAATACCTGAACTTAACGTAATTCTTAGACAAATAATCAAATCGCACGTATCTGGAGGCCTCGATAGTCTAGTGAAATGCTGGTCAGTTAGGATTTATTTTTCATCCCTTTTAAAGATATTTTTGTTGTTGAAAAAATTTTTCATTTTTTAACATAATCTTCTTTAAGACGGATGCATTTCGTTTTTATGGCATACAGATTGGGTTATTGTTCACTCGAGAGACTTGGCGAACCTCGTCTATGGTCATAACAGTAAAGAGGCGACACAAGTTTTTTCTACGAAAATTTATGTAGGTGGTCAGGGTGGCTTAGGTTGTCGGATTATAAAGACGTCAGTTTTGATTTCAAAAGGATACCTAAAGGAAATAAGTGGAGAAAAACAACTGCGCTGTTTAATGGTTCAAATCAAAACTTTTCTTAGTACAACACAAATTTTAACTTGGAACAGTAAGAGAGTAAGTTAAGATTTACGATTTGCAGTATCAACGACTCTATCGCCGGACTGCCTAGACAGGTTACGTCGAACAGTCCCTTACCAGTGGAACAGTTGTTGAAATAACCATAAGGAATAATAGAAGTGACTGCAAGATACCGGTGACCCTTAGGCCCAAAATGAATACATCAGGAAATCCATTACTGCCGGGATTAAGTAGAAAAACATTTTCATAGTAATCGTTTCAAGACACTGTCATCTATGATCAAGAACCTTCCTATGAGACAGTTGTACGCTGGACTTCTGTATGATGCATGAATAGGAGAATGCGCTAGAGAGAAATGAATATATTGTCTGCCAATGCCCGACTCTGTACAATCTAAGATCTATAGGGTGGTCCAACCAAAACGCACGATGTTAATTGTAAATAAAACAAACAGTTTTCAGAGAATTATCTTAATATTCTTCGATGATATACTTATATCCGTCGTCCTATATTTCCAAAGACTTTGAAACATAATTGACGTTTAATATCATTAATGTGACGAATTATCTCCTCCTTTAGTTCTTGAATTGCTCTTTGCTTATTGACGTACTTTATTTCTTTTAAATATCCCCAATGAAAAAAGTCCAACGGTGTCAAATCACGTGATCGTGGCGGCTAATTAATATCGCAACGACATGAGATAACACGGCCATTGAATATCTTGCGCAAAAGAGCCATTGTTTCGTTCCCTGTGTGGCAATTAGCACCATTCTGTTAGAAATACATATTGTCCATGAACATATCCTCAATTTCTGGCCGCAGTAAGCCATTATCATTCACGGTAACCGCTTGGCCAACCTCATTTACGAAAAGGTACGGCACGGTGACGCCACCAGCCCATAAATCGCACCAAACAGTCACCTCACATTTATTACAGACTCGGTTTGCTAGAATTTGAACACAATTCTACCGATTGTGGACTCATTTGGTCGATTATGGTGACCAAAAAATCACTAAGTGCACAAAATGCATTATGATTTGAACGCCCATTCTCGTAAAGAAGTTCAAGAATGTTAAAGCGATGCTAAATTGTGTACCTCTTCATGGTTGAATTTGTCAAACACTGAAACAAAGAATGTCAAATTAAATTGTGCAAAAAACTTGACGTTAAGAAGTGACTCACAATTACCAGCATGGGTTATGGCTCTTTATTCCAACATAGGCCTATTGACGTACCAGGTTTTGTGTCTGGGAAACATGATTGGATTTATCAGGAGAATGCATTGGCTTAAGGAGGGACGATAGGCAAGAGAAACGTTATAATCAAAACATGAGACAAAATTTTTTCTAAAAAGCATTTAGAAAGGTTTCACAATAGATCAAACGTGGTCAACATGTGAAGATGTAGCTTATCATTTATTTTTCAGTGATTTTTTTATTGCATCTATCTATCCAATCTAACTTGTAGTAAGTCGACACGCCCAACTGGGCCTTCTTCGGTTCACGTCTAAGCAAAGAAATAGAAAATTTTTTTTTATTTTCTGGTCTCTGTTATGTTATGCCATAATCACTATATATTTCTTTAAATCCGTGTGGAACACAAGGCCGTTCAGAAATATCGAAATTATATACGGTTCTGCACCAACACACACATCTCATTCAAAAATTGACGAGATTGTTCCACTTCCATTATCACTGTCCTGCTCAACGTTGCTTTCGGCCTTCCCGTTTTTCCAGGAATCCTATGAGTTGCAGTTGAGTATGACCCTGCATACCTGATGTTAAGGTTTTTTAATGGTATGACTGTTTATGTTAAGCAATCATATTCGACACTTTACACCCAAAGAACTAGTCACCATTGATGGTGGCGTTTGGACAACAGATCATTTAAATACAGCTATAAACGTTTGAAATTTCTTAAAAATCACATCCGTAGTCAACCATATCTCACATACATACACCAACACCCCGATAACGTTTGACCATATTAATCGTAATTTCGTATCCGTATTTCGTATCCAGCTATTGTAACCCTAGTTATTCTAGCGTCCTCATGAATCCTCCCGCCACCGTCCAATGTAATTACAATGTTAAGGTATGTAAAGGAATGAATTCAATGGTGCTGTTTTTACGAAAAAAAAAGAAAAATAATGTGGAATTATTTGACTTGAAATTGATGGCTTTCGTATTATCCACTTTAACTCCTACCCTATGTTTCTCTGCCTTTTCTATCAGATTGTTGAGTTTCCCCAGCATGCCACTATGCTGAACTGATAGCAGTAAAATGTGGTCGGCATAATCAAGATCTTTAAGCTGCTCAATACATGGTAATGGTATAGCCCTATTTTGTCCATCTACATTTTTCTTGAGGATGTCATCTATGACCAATAAAAAAAGTATTAGTGCAAGGAGACGCCTTTGGTAAACACCACAATTTGAGTCAATTAAATCAGACAGACATCCATCTCTTTTCTGTAATGGACAAAAAAATCATTTAGTTTTCGTCTGATCATCGCCAATAAGTCCTTTTGATTTATCGCATGATTGCACTTGTGGCAAACTATGAACAATAGCGGTACCCATTGCGTGAATGACTATTTAACGGGTAAAATTTAAAAAAAATATATATATATAAGCTACGATAGATGACCCGTGCGAATTTTTCACCCCCTAGTGGTAATTTTTATAACATAAGTTGGTATGCTCTTACTCTTGAATCTTCGTATAACTATTCATTAAAAAAAAACAGGTTCTGATAATTAAAATTTTGCCTTTTGAAGACCTTTACCATATGTGCCTTGTTAATAGCCCACGGAGTTTATTTTTATAGAACTTTTTTATAATCCGAAAAGACAGAGTTGATTCAGAAGGTGTACACTGTACAGTTTTATCGAAATAAATAATTTTTGCAGTGATGATATACTCATCCAAGCGTGTTAGGTTAACCAATCATTAATCTCTGTTTAACATTAAGATTTCAAATTAACTTTATATTGCTTTATTCTTTAAAATAAATTTGTGAATTGGTAAGCCGTTCAGATTTAATTTAATTAAAATTTCTGTTGGGTACAACTGAGCATTATCCGTTGCCTCCTGTTCACTACAATCAGAACTAAAATAAATCTTCTTCTTTTGAAGTAAAGAATTAGAAATCAGATGTTCATTAATTTTTTATAGCCATCGATTTTTGGACACAGAATTAACCACGCTTTGGGACTTTTAGTTCTTCGTTATTGTAAACTGTTGCAACCATTCCGTAAAAGTAATAATATTTAATAATATTAATACTGTAATGCCGGTCTATGCAATTGGTATATTGCTTTGTCGATAATATGCAGAAAATGTTTGCAACCGTCAAAAATATCTTTACAAAATAATATTTATATCAAATGACGAAATGGTGATTAATATCAAAATCTCGTTCTAATCTAAATAACACGTTGTTTTAACGTTATTTGTGCAATTATTTAACCGTTAAGGGTTAGTTTCACCTGAAACTAAATAAACTGGCCTACAGCAAAGAACGCCTTACTATATGGAATATAATGATTTTGATGCGCTGAATTCAAATCCGTTACAAGTGTTTTCACATCGGGCTCAATTTTTTTTATAGGCGTGACAAATTTTTTGTCATGTCAGTATCATAACTTGAAAACGACTTGACCGATTTTAGTGCAAGTACCACCAAACGTTTAGGAACATTTTTTGTTTTTTGTAATTTTAAGTTGCGAAGAAAATTTTATTTATTTTTTTTTTTTTTCAAAAAGTCATAAAAAATTTTTAAGAACAAAAATTTTGGTTGTTAAGCAAATAAATTAAAGCTTAAAATGTTGGAAATAAAATAGGCTATAAATCATGATAATCGGTTGGCTATTGTTTTATTCAAAATTAAATGCAGGTACCAAACTTTGACCAAAATTAACGTAAAAATGCGCCATTCCACGCGTACTCAATCCTTGCTCATGAAGTACCACAATTTGTCCTTGTTCATAAGTTGATAAAGGTTTCCCGCGACCCATACCGCGCAGATATCATTTAAATTATAAATTATTACAAAAAAAATAAGACTTGTGATACATTCTGATTAGATTAATTGCTTATTAATCACTGCCCTTATCATTTTGACGCATTCAAGTTTGCACTTATTTACGTAAATTTAAACAAACGCAAGAGAGCAAAACTGACTTATTATTCACTTTTTTGAACGTGGAATTTTTTTTTAATAAGGTGATCATGCATAACGTTTTATAGTTTGTATGAATTGAGCAAATATTAAGGTTGCCTTATCATTTTTAAGCACACCTTAGTTTAGTGTAAAGGCGAGAAAATGTTTTGTTTTTTGTAGACCAGTGATATTAGACAATCCTCTATTATTACACTTGATGAAATAAACACTGCATTGCCGGCAATTTGCAGTAGTACGGAAGGTGTTTCCAACCGACAAAAGACATTTTCGAGAAATGATACGTATGAAAATATTAATATTTATGATAAAAGACCACGTTTGGAAACAATTTATTGATTTACTATAAGAGACACGTCCTCTGTAGATAATTTATTGGCTTATTTTCTTAAAAGTTCTTAAACTGTTAAAGTTTGGCCTCACTTGACACTATGAATTAAAAAACTATATATTAATACATTTGTAACAACAAATTTTATTATGTTAAACTCTAATACAGAATACTATGAATCTTAATACTTTAAAATGTATTTTTTTAACAAATACCTTAACTTCCAGACTTCTGAATATTTTTCGTCATTAGATTATTATCTTTAACATGAAACATCAGTCATTAATTTTAATACAATAATACGTAAAATATTTGCAACCGACAAAAAAACATTTTAGAAATAATATATCTATGACGATGATACTATCCTTAATCTATACAGTTATAGACTTCCAATTCATACTTTTTTTAGCTTTAATTCAGTCAAAGACTTTAGAGGTTCCATTTATTTTGTGGTTTATATAATTTATATAATTTGAAACTTACGTTATAATTATAAATTAAAAAATATTTGTTTAAATACTGTTCTACTTGTAACAACATAAATACGTTCTATTTAAAAATAACAATTTAAATTAATATTTCTCATACCCATTTTTAAAACAATATTTAAGTACCATTAGTGTAGACCAAAAAATTACTCATATGGCTTAGGCAAATGAGTATATCTATGTTGGGGAAAAATTTGAATATCTGGTAGTTTAACTAAAATAACAATGAAAATAAACGACATCGTTTAAAATCTAATAATAGTAGAAGAGCATGTAAAATATGTGTAAATAATTTTAAATTATTTACATAATAACACTTGCAAATATATATACACATATACATATGTACATACACAATATAAATACACGGATGTAAGTAATCATACATATTTACACGTAAAAACATAGAGAAAACAAAAGTTAAATACTTGAACAAAAAACCTAGGCTACTATGAGCTGACAGCACTTAGGAAGTTTTTAGAACTAAAGGCTTATAATGAAATTAATTCTTTTAGCTTATACATTTAGTTCTAATTAATTACTCACTGCTGTTTTATCTCTACATTTAATAATATTTTTCTATTCATAATAAAGAAATGTAAATGACTTGTGCCTGCGCAAGTGTTTATATGTAAATTTATATTGTGTATATATGTATGTGTATTTTACATACACAAGTATACATATAAATCTGTAAAAATATTTCGTAATTTGTAACACTACACACATGACATCATTTCATACATTACATTGCATACACACTTATATAGAAACACAAACACACAAGTAAGTCACTTTTAATAAAAACCAACACAAGTACACACAAACACACACACACACAAAACGTATGTATTACAACCGATACAAGGCTTCGCATACTGACATTAACAATTTTCATTCTGTCATTTTTAGTTTTTTTTTCATTTTACTTTTTTTACTACTTTTGTATTCTAATTGGCAATTTGCATACAAAAGCCATAAAAATTATAACAACAACTGAATATTTTACGCGTTTTAAAATTATACACAAATTTTTCATTTATGCTCACATAGTATGCCGTAAAATATACTTTGAAATTTTATCTGTAGATCACCAAAGAATTTAAAAGAAGCATTAATGTTAAGCAATTTTATGTATGATTTTCCAATCATTTGAAGTTGATACTTTCATGATTCCACAAGGACGCCTCTTTAAACTAATGTTTTTGTCGAGCTTCAAGTCGTCTTATGGAAAGCAACATCTTTCCCCATCTGTCTTTTCCAATTATAGACTGTTCTTCCACTTCTTCGGCTTCTTTGTGGGTTCCATTATATGGTTACTTTCGCTATGCCGTCATCAAGTTTTCGCAGGTTATGCTCAATCCAAATATTTTTCAGCCGCATACTTTGACTGGTTGGGTAAAAGGGAGTTGACAATTGTCCTATATCCACATGCAGAGAAATCTACGACGGTTTTAGTTCCTGAGGAACTCCATGCTGTTGATGCTTTTAAATCCTCAGTGTCTTCTCTTTAAGGCCCCTAAAGAGGAGAATTATCCGAAACAGTGTTTCGCCCACGAAACGCGATTATTTCTTACAAAAACCGAAACCAGAAACACTACATACACTGTCTTCCACAACGCCTGTGCGGTTCAAGTGAGCCCGGAAACTTAATTTGCGATTAGCAATCACATTAGGCACTGGGTGCATTATACACCTAAGGAGCAAGTCGCCATTGCTAATGACGTTTAGCAGGAAGATTCTTAAAATACGGAGCCTCTAGAATGCCAAAAATGACCACAAATTGGGTTTCCACAAAGTTCTACTCACTATTTTAAAGTGAGACATGGTTATTTAAAGCCCAATTTTCCAACTCGGATCTTAACGCAGCGAGGAGCTTAGTCCCCTGCAAGTTTACCGTCGACAAATCTTTAACCCTGATTTCCAGTTCGTTCGCCTTTTCGTTCTTGTAACCCATTGTGTCCTTACAACCATACAATATTCACTGTACTCTTCAACACAAAAGCATTTATTGCCCTTTTACAGTTCAACACAGTCCTTGATTTTGGGCATAATTATCCCTATGGCCTTTTGGCTATCCGTGAATATGTTTACGGTAGTTGTCTCCATATTTCCTCTAATCTCTCTGTTATCTTACGAATTTCCACCAGGGTGTGGAAGTCGGTAGTAAAATTCGAAAGAACTTAACTGCTGCGTTATACGACTTACAGGCTTACACACACGATCAAACGATGCTAATATCCATAGAGGTAGAAATTTAAGGAGATCGTCATATAAGCGACCTGTCAAATTGTTTCCAATTTAAAAGCTTGCTGTATTACCAGAGTTATTTTGTAAAATTTTTGTTTTTGCAAAGTTTAACTGGAGGTCTGCCAGTAGACATACATATGTCACAAGCAGAGTCAGGATCTTTTTTCACATTACTTCTCTTAAAAGCATAAACCCAGTGACGAATGTCATAATGCATAGTTCTGACAAACGTTAACAAAGAATCGATTGACAATGATTTTTTGTTTTGTCTAAGTAATTGTCCAAATTGCCAAAAATACCAGAGGTTAATTCTGTCATGCAGGCGTCCGCTTACTAGTAAATAATAGGCACATTTATACCTAAGATGCAAGTCGCCATTGCAGATGATGTTTGGTCCGAAAATCTTTAAAATATGATCTATGGTTGACTAACATTTAAAGTTTCTGCGAAGTAGCTTCTGTAGACAGATATGGTTGACACATCGATACATCAACACAGAGATGGCCAAAAAATCGTAATTTCATTTGCTTTAAGAGAACGTTTGAGCGCCAGATTTTTCAAGTTAACATCAGTCCTCGCCTCTTCGATAGCAGACACATGTGTCCTAACAGACAATATCATCAGAAATCGTTGTGCTTTATTTCTTAGCGGGGAGGTGTAACATATGAAACCCTGAATCGTTCAGCAATTCAGTGGAAAATATCGCCAAATTTCAGAATGTAGTCGACTCATAGCAGACAATGTTGCTAAATTTCAGCATGAAGTTGACTTATGATAGACAGTGTCGCTTAATTTCAGCTTTTTTAATATGGTGATATTCAATGGCGCTGTTATACATAACTCCCTTTGCCTCTGTCACTGTCTCATTTTACGTCAATAAAATTTTTAATTTATGATAATTGATCATAATATTATGACGCTGGTGCATAATATCATAGTGGCAATGTCGTTCAAATTGGCCATTGGGTAAGTAGCTTCTACAAAGTATCTTTACTTGCTTCAGTTTCTTTGTAATAGTTAGTAAAAGTTTTCTACTTAAGCAGATGATTGGTTTAAATGTTGGTGGTGTTGGTTTAAATATTTTTATATATATTAGCAATAACGCACTTTTCTCTCATTATAAGTTGCTCTAGTATATTAAGTAATAGGATCGTCAAAACGAAAAACAAAACAAAACTTTTAAATTATTAAGTAATTTTCATTATGTAGGGTAAAACAAAGAAATATTTTTAAATATTCCTATATTTGTTGCTCTATTTATATAACCTTTCATATTATATTCAATTTTGATAAAATGTTGGCAAAGTGGATATTTTCGCATTAAAGTGATGCCACAAACTATAACCTTTATGTGGAAGACTACATAAATTCGTGTTTATAAAACAAGAAATCTAAAAAAACGAAATGAATATATTTAAGTGCTTACATACTCAACTACTGTAGACTCTATTGCATGGCGAAGCACACAATTTTATATTCACTTTTCTAACAACTATATAATGCAAAATACTTAATGATACTTAATGATGCATCATTTTCAACAAAAAACTGTTATATTCAGCCAAGCTTCATTAAGTAATACCCAATATTAAAATGTACCTTTGAAATTTCATAAGCATGTAATTCTTATATAATAGCCTTATTGCTTCAACTGTAGTTGACTTCATCGGATTATATTCAATTTTACTGATTTTTGTAAAAAAAATGTTTATTAGTATCAACCAAAATAAACTGGTTGGTTCGTTGTTTAATATACCGTAGGTTATCTACCGCAAACGTGCACAAACAGTCAAAAAAGACAAAAAAAATGTGTTTTGTCAAGACCACACTCGGATTTCAATTATTGCAATTAACATTTGTAATATATGTATAACAATGTGGTATTAGATTCTGCGTGCAGCCTTGAGATATCACAGTTATTAATTCTATACTCAGATAAATAAAATCAATTTTTCAAAAAACTTTTTTTTTATGCAATATATTGTTATAATTTAACCTTTTTAAAACGTTTGAGTTCGTTCAGATTGCTTTTATTGTTTTACAGTTTCTTTATTTACTTTGCTACAACTCTGTACTGTTTGTCGTAATACAACACTTAATATTCGTCTATACAACACTTTTATTTCCGCCTTTACACAACATTGTTTATTGACAGCCAAACGATAACTGGTCCAGGAAATATCGTTCATCTTCTATTTCCATATACGTTAATTAAATGTAACGTAAAGATGGTCGATGTGGCAGTGCTGCTAAATTGACAGGGTGACACAAAGTATACCAAAATCCCACAATGCAGTGTTGTATTTTTATTTTCGTAACACTGCATCCCGCTTAAGCCTGTTCGTCCCGAATCAGCTCATTATCATACTTTCCACAGCTCGTAAGGCATTCTAAATGTACCACTTTCATTTTTAATCGCGACCTATTGTTCTCCTGCATTCTGTATACATTTAACCTTTTGACTACTTTGTAAGGTCCATCCCAATTAGTTTACAGCTTGAGAGATAATCCTTTCTTGCGCTGTGGGTTATAGAGTAGAAGCACTTGTCCCTCATGGAAGCCATTAGCATTTGCTGCTCGATCATACCTGGCTTTCAATCTATCACGGCCCATTTTTAGTAGTGTACATATCGTTTCGTAAATTTCTTTGGTACTTTCATTTTTCTTGGTATTACCGACTGGTTCTCTTGATTTGTATTACTACAGTTGACTCTGGCTTGTTCTAGCTGCATCTTTAGCCGCAATACATTTAGTGCAGTACGCTATCCACTCGGCGGCTGCTAGCTTGCGTCCAACCCAATAATAACGATGTTTTAATTTTTCAACTTCAATACGCTAAGATGCCCTCCGCTATGTTTCCTATGAGACTGCTTTCATTTATTCGTACTCTGTTATGTATACCTAAGCCCATTTTATGCGGCTCTCTTCTATCGGTAAGGCGTTGGTTACTTAATGCTTCGGGTTTTCTATAGCTAGTGTTTTTCCATGCCATGGTGATGCAAATCTTACACTTCTGAGCAGTGCCCTACAATACCTTTTAAAATGACCGGTCTTGCCACAGTTTTGGGACCTCATTTTTGTCCTTTACTCTTTTTCGGCCAAAAGTCGCTCTATCGACTCTTTGATAGCTGTAATGAAATATTCTTTGGTATTTACTGTTTTCATTCTATACACTCTACGTACCTGTGGTTTGGATATCTCTAGAGCGGTTTCCTGTGCCAGTGCAAACGCCGCGGTCTCTACAAACGTAGCCTTATGAGCAGCACACACTGCATACTTAATATCGGAGCCCTTTATACCATTGATGAATGAATGATTAATGTCATAATTTGGTCTACTAGTGAACGATTTTCCCCCGGATACGTTAGCTGCACCAACCTCACGACTTCCATTGCAAAGGCTTGAAGCGACTCATTAGTCTTTGCGTTCAGCAACTTACTTCTATGCGGTAAAAATCTCGTTTGTGCTCTTTGCCAAATTTACGCTGTAACGCCACCATTAATTCGTTGTAGTTGTTTCTGCAGCTAGGTTAGCATGATTTTCTATAAAGTTTCTACTGCAGCACCATTTAACGCCATAATTAGTTCAAGAGCCTTCTCTTCATCATTCCATCCATTTTTACTGGCTACTGTGTCGAATTGAAATTAAAATAACGCCAAAGGTGTACTACCATCAAAACAGGATGTCTGCTAGAAACTTCTGGTATGATTCGTACTGGTTCGGGTTTCTGGCACTGGAGACTGTTGACCTTTTCTTCTATAACATTCAAGTTTTCATCAGCAGTTTTCTCAAAGTCGTAACAATTCTAGTTTAGTCTGAAGGCAATAGTAAATTCCAGCAGCGGTTTTAAAATCTAAGCTCGGTAACTAAACAAATAAAAAAATTTATATTGAAAAATTACTAACATTGGTTTAACATTATTATCATTATCATCATTCTGGCCAGGCTCTAATGCAAGAGACTGCGACTTATGGGATCTATTGTATCTCTTGCGGTCTATAGTTTGTTCAGCAGATCTCCTACCTTCCTAATGAACTCCAGCAGATCTAAAATAATAATGAAGGATATCTCTCCGTAAACATCTCGATTTAAGGCTATCAATCCACATCTGTGAACTTATTCTCTTCAGATGCGCTCGCAGTCCACAATGGCCGATAAGAAATTCCGTTAGCAGTTTCGAGTCTGGCCTGCCATATTTGAGAACCTCAGAGTGACACCCAATCTGCAGACTGACCGCCACCCTGAAGTAGCGAAGTCCCCTTTGAGCATTCCAAGCATCTGAAAATTTCCCAATTATTGATTATATTGAGGATGTCAGTAAGTGGTGCTGCACAGTAAGCTTCCAGACCGATATTGGGTGTCACGGAACCTTTCTTACCTGCTTCATTACCATCAAACTTACGTTTTAATTATACATTAAAAAATATTTGTTATAATAATGTTCTATTTGAAATAACATAAATAGGTTCTACTTTAAAATAACGAATTAAATAAATATTTTTCATACCCGCATTTAAAACTATATTTAAGTGCCATTACTGCAGACCGAAAATTGAGTATACCTTTGTCGGGGAAAAATTTGAATATCTTGTAGTTTAACTAAATAAACAATGAAAATAAAATAAGTTATAGTTCCTCGTAATACAAAGCATCGTTAATAATCGCGATAGAAATCAAAGAAACTACTCTTAATACATTAAAGCTCTTTATACGGCTTAGATAGGTTCTATGAATGTAGGCCTTAAACCGAAACACCGTAAAACGAAATTGGTATGTGTTGTTCTTGCTTGCCTTATACTTTTTGTTAAAAACGGTATTTCTATAGTTTTTAGCTGTAGAACGGGGTAATTTGCGCCGTAAAGCGAAAGTGTACGTGCTTTAGCAGCAGTGAAGTAAACAAAAATAGCACGGCAACAACAATAATTAAGCAGCAAAGAAAACAAGTAGCAGACAATAAAAAAGCAACAACAAATACTAAGAGCTGAAAGAAAGAACTGAAAAGAAATTAAATGAAAGAAATTGAATCTACCTGAGATATCGAGACGTTCGAGAGCTTTCGATGTGTTGTTTACTTAGCCATATAAAAAGCACATCGGTGCGAGCGGCAATCAGTTTATGTGTCGTAAACTCAGCGAGTGCAGTTTAAGTAAAGTTAACTCAGCAAACGTGAAGAGAGTTTATAAGGAGAAAATTCGTGAAGCTATTAGTGAAGTAAAAACCAGTTTAGTTGGAGCTAACTCAGTAAAGAGAGTTAAGTATGGATAACCTCTGGTTGGAAAGGTTGTGATCGAACCTAAGTTATAATTACGATCGGGTTAGAAGATCTTTAAATAGAAAGATCTGTCGAGTATTTGTTGTTGTTTACAAGATTGTAAACAGACAGAGTAATTAAGAATAAAAATTGTTATTGCCTGTAAAAAGATTACAAGCAGTGGTGCACATAACTGTGTTGAATAAAGGATTTTTAATTAAAATCAAACACAAAACTTATTTTATTTTAACTACAATCTACGAACTCATAAATACACGTTTTTAAAAAGGTAAAAACGTGACAATATTCATTTGTTTATTTATTTATTAAAATTCTGCTAAACAAGACCGAGTCTTATAATTACATGGCAGGAGAATCGAAGTTAACAACAAGTTGAGTATAGAATATGTACAATACAAAGAATAGAATTTAAATAAAAAAATAAAAAAATTAACATTAAATTGTAAATTGAAAAAGAAATGACAGTAAAAAAAAGTATTAAAAAAAATAAAAATATAAAAAGAAAACAGAAGAATATTAAAATATGACATTTGTCTTAATGGTTAAACAATTTATAAAGACATTTTTTGAACAGTGTTGCGTTGTTTATTTGTTGTAAGTCAGGAGGAAGAGAATTCCAAAGAGGTACTGCATTAATGAAAAATTGCCACTCCGATATAGGGCTTCGATGCATAGGTATTATCAATCTTCTGCCTCTCAAGGATCTTGTAAATTGTATCATATTAAATAAGTCAGCTGGTAGTTTAATGTTGACGCTCTTATGCAGAAACATAAGAATTTATATATATATTAGGTCTTTGAATGATACGCCGTAAAGTTGCCTTGAAAATGAGGATATTCTATCATGTCTCTTCAGGCTATAAACGTGTAACAGCCATACAGTAGTCCAAGTATTAATTACGTTCTAGCGAAAAACTTTCTTACGTTAACCGACGTGTAGTATTGTGTTACCCAAAGCATTCTCAGTTTAATATAAGTTTTTGTCAAAAGCGTATCAATGTGACTTGACCAAGTAAAGTTGTTGTTAAATACTATTTCAAGATTTTTCGCTTTTTCAACTATCTCAAGAGGCTGGTTATTAATTGATACATTTACGCCAGTAATATGTTGCGATCTCTTATAAATAATCAAACATTTTGATTTCTGCGGATTAAGACACTGTCCATTTTTGGCTACCCAGCGATAAGTTCTATTCAAGTCACAGTTAGGGGTTTTAACATTTTCCGCTGCTAAGCTCACTAGGCTACTGAGGTACACCTGAACGTCATCAGCATACATGTGTATGTTGCAGTGTTGTAGCTGTTGTAGCAAATCATTTAAATAAATTGAGAAAAGCAATGGCCCTAATATTGAACACTGAGGAACTGATATGGGCGTGGATATGGTGAAAGCGTTTGGAAATGTACGAAGATAAAAGTGATGTTGACGTTGATGTAAAGTTAAAAAGATTCTTTAGTTTGATGGATAATATTTGCCGATTAACGGTGTCAAAAGCCCTGGAGTGGTCAAGTAGTACTAAAGAGTTCACATTGCCGTTGTCACGATTCCGTCTTATATTCTTGGACACTACAACTAATGCTGTTGTGCAACTATATTGGGTTCGAAAACCTAACTGATTGCTTGTCATCAAGTTATTTTCCTTCAGATACGCAGTCATTTTGGCACATAATAATTTTCCAAATGCTTTGGACAAAATACTTATAATTTCGATTGGTCTAACTTCTGTGTTCGATTTATTAGAGAAAGCTCTTGTTGTAATGATAGTATTGAAGAGATGTGTAATGTAGGGTAGTATTAACGGTAAGATGACTTCCTTGTGGCACACCGGAAGATATATTTATGGTTTTAGATATATAATTTTTATATAGTACGTTTTGACATCGATGTTTTAGACAGGAATTAATTCAATTCAAGCTATTTAGAGAAAAGCCCAATAGATATAACTTTTGAATGAGGAGATTATGGTTGGCTTTGTCAAAAGCTTTACTAAAATCAGTATAAATAGCATCTGTTTGTTGAATATATAGAAATTCATGATAATAATGTTGGTAAACTGTAAAGGGTGAGTAAAGGTAGAGTGTCATTCTTTAAATCTTTATTGATGAGGTGATATCAGATTTGATAAACTATGATGTAAGAATTTGGTAAAAAAAAAACTTCTCTACAATCATTGGAATATAATTAAGCTTAGCAATACCTCTATACTTTTTGACATTTGATTTAAATAAAAGAGTAAAATAAAATAATTTTTTTTTTTTTAAATGCTATAAAAAAAACTACTGAATATTTTCCCAAATTTCTTTTTTTATTTGAAAGTACAATCCTTTCGGTTAATAATGAAAAATAATTTCATTCAAATGGCTGCCTCTGCTGGCCATGCAGTAGCCTACACCATCGGTCCAAATTTTAAACACATTTTCGATTGTGTGCAGCTGCATTTCACCAATGGCTTCACGAATATTTTCCTTTAAAGTGTCAATTGTCTCTGGCTTGTTGGCGTAACACTCAAATAATACTCGGCACCCTACAACAATAGTCCAACGTTGTCAAATCGGAGTTCCGAGGTGGCCAAACGACATCATTTCTGCGGCTGATAATGCGATCTTCAAAAACAGAACGCAAATAATCGAGTGTAGCTTTGGCTGTGTAGCACGTAGCGCCATCCTGTTGAAACCAAATGTTGCTTATATCCTTCTCTTCAATTTTAATGAACAAAAATTCGTTCAACGTAGCCCGATAACGATCGCCATTGACTGTAACGGCCAGTCCTTACTCATTTTCGAAGAAAAATGGCCCAATTATTCCTCTGGACCAAAATCCGCACCAAACAGTGACTCGTCTTGGATGTATGGCTTTTCAATGTATGCATGCAGGTTTTCTGTGCCCCAAATGCGACAATTTTGCTTGTTTACATACTCGCCAAGATCAAAATAAGCTTCATCTGAAAAGATGATTTTTTTTTTGGCAAAATCGGCATCGCAGTCGTTCGCAGGCCCGGATCGTTCAGCGGAAGGATAAAACTAATTATCTGTCAAATCAGACATGAGCTAAGTGTTACCATTCACGAAATAAGCAGTAGTTGAAAAAAAACGTTAGATGGCGGACCCTATATATGATGCTTTCCAATGATTGGAAACCTAACCATTTCTTATGAATAAGTGGAATAATGGCGATAAGGGTTGGGATAAGGTAGATGCACTCTTTCTCAGAAAACAATTTTGTATACCATCAGGTCCGTGATTGATTAATGGAAAATTAACTATTGAGTTCGGTAGAATTTCGCAAGGATAGCAAGTGGTGTTCGAATATGTAGAATGTTGAAAAATGTTGGTTGGCTTATGGCAGCTTCTCGTTGAAACTACATTTTGTTCAGTTCGTGGTCTTCAATTGCAGTCAAAAGAAACCGGTAATATTTCTTCCAGCGTCATTTTCGAAGAAATATAGCCCAATGACACCTCCAAACTATAATACGCAGCAAACAGTCTCTTTTCCTAAATGCAATGGCTTTTCCGCAATCACTTTTTTGTTTCCCGAGCCCGAATAAGAAATAAGTTTCATCGCTGAAGGAAAATCAGTGGCCACGTTTTATTCACCACTTTTGTGGTGAGTTTTAATTAGTTCTAATCATTTTTCGATTGTTAAACGATCCATGTTTGAAAATGGCAAGCTTGCACTAAATAAATGACATTTCAGATGTTTAACAGCTATTAGCCATGGCAGACCGGCGGCTTAGAAATTACTGAATGGATTAACAGTTATTTAAAATCAATAATAAAATTAGATTCCTAAATTATTCATACTGTTTAGCCAATTTTTGTATCACATTACCTCTACTTCATTAAAGAATTCACCCTGTACTAGAATTAAAATTCATTTAATTTTATCTATTTCATCCAGTCTACTTTTTCAGCATTAAATGAAGTTCATTTTAGATTGAAAATTCAAATTTTTTTCGCACCAACATGACTGAGGTACAAAACATTATCACATTTCATACATAACATACTACGAAAAAAGTTTGTTCAACAAAAATTAGTCAACCGTGAAGACACTATGTGGTAAAGCGGGATAATCATTAGGCAGAAACAACATGGTTGCGTAAAGGGACATTATATTAGAGATTTTACTATAGAAAAATTGTTTTTTTTTTGCGTGTTTTGAGTAATGAGTCCAAAAATTGTAATAAAAAACCTTAAGTACTTGCTTATTTAATAATAACAGGTGAACTTCCTTTTATACCATATCTGTTTAAACTTGATGCATACAAATCTGATTATGAAAAAAATATTTTTAATATACTGGTAACAGTAGAGTTCTGGTGCATATAGCAAACCAAACGTGACGTCAGTTCAAGGACCTGTCCACTTATGCCAAAAGGGCCAATTATAATGCCATACTTTATTATCATTCTCATTATACCGTTTAGACATTATTGAAGGACACTACGACCCATGGGTCTATAATGACCTCAGCTATTCAAGTCCATAAGGTGCCTCCTCAGTACCATTAACCTCAGCCTCGATAAAGCTGGACATTCCAGAAGCAAGTGTCTTCAGGTTACTACTTTCTCCTCACAGCAATAGCTGCACAACTTTGATCTACTCTACCCACGGCGGGCCGCATGCCAGCCGAAATTCTTCGTCCTGGTAGGTTCACCAGCTGACTAGACCTCTTCCGGTTAACCACCGGCCACAGGTCTCTCGCCTACCTACAGGAAGAAATATGTCTCCATCTTCTGGAGTACATATTGCTGGCCCAACACTTAAGTTACAAATGACTAGTAGAGATAGGCATACTAACACATTTTTTTGCCGGAGGAAACTTTGTCGTCGTGCCCCTTCTCGCCAGTTCATCCGCTACACAATTCCCCTTAATATTTCTGTGTCCCGGAACCATATCAGCCTTCTAGCTGGAATACCGATGGTTCAAAAATAAATGACTATGTCAGTGCTGGTGTTTATGAACCCAACCGAGACTTGTCGATCCAAAAGGAAAAAACACTGAGTGTTTTCAAGGCTGAAATCAACCTGGACAGTAGGCTCAAGTATAAGACAATTAATATATTCTCTAACGGTCAAGCTGCCTTAAGGGCACTTGGCTCATATCGTTTGACATCTAGACTTGTCAAATATTGCTACGATACGTTGCAAAGGCTTTCGCTTAGGAATAACGTCCAGTTGATTTGGGTATCTGGACTGGAGATGGTAATGAAATAGCGGATGCATTGGCCAGAAAGGTTCTGTGACACCCTATATCAGTCCGGATCCTCGCTATGCAGCATCTCTCACTATCATCCTCAATCTAATCTAAGCTTTGAAAATTGCCAGATGATTGGAACACTAGAATACTCAAAGGGGACTCGCTAGCCTAGAGCGGCAATCATTCTGCAATTTGGGCGTCGATTTGAGGTTCTTAAGTAAGACAGGCCGGGACACTGTAGACTAAGAGGTTAGGTGGAAATCTGTAGGTAGACAAATGGTCCCACTGGGTGACATATCAACCATTATGGTTTCAGATTTGCTGGTGTTCATGATGAAGGCAGCAAAACTGCTGAACAAACTACGTGCCGTAAGGGGCACAATTGATCCTATAATATTCTACCATCACCATTAGTGGCAAGTAGCATTCTAACACCGTCCGGGAGTTATCGAACAACTTTATTGCCGCCTGGCTACATGTATAGATGCATACCCTCCTAATCGTGGTTATGGTTCTTTCAAGACAATGGCAGATATCTCGGCCTGAAAGGAACTGCAGTAAACATATGGTCTGTGCCAGAACTTAATATTTGGGTGCGGTCCACTCTATCATTAATTTAAGAACCATCGGTGAAGAGACGCAAGCTCGCCGTGTCTTCCTCCAGCGAATTTTCGCAGGACCTTCTCCCATGAATAAGCATCCTGTGTCTAGCAATAGGTAGTGCAGCTGAGGCATAATAATCCGTTCTGCTCGGATTATTATTAGTATATGTCAAAATACCGGCATGTTCGGTATAGCGAAAGATTACAAGACCCAAATCACTTAAACTCAGCAAGGCGGAACAAGCCATGTATTTCGCCGTAATATCTGGTGGCCAGGAATTGAAGAAAACTCTGAGAGCCCCTGTGGGCGATCTCCATCATACAATGTATAAAGTATAGGCTTAACTATAGTGGAATTTACATCATAGATGACGTAGAATACATAGCGCACTTGATGAATAGCTTAATATAGCCCTGTTTAAATGAGAGACCCATAACGTTATTTATAGCCCGTAATAGAACTGATATACACATATTGCTATACATTAACTTGACACTGGGTGCCTGGTAAGCATCAGAGTCGATTTGGACCACCTTTTAACAACTGTTGTTGTAGTTGCGGGGAAATGGAGAAATCTATCTTTTATCTCCTTGGCCATAGCTTTCAAAAAATAGATTCGTTGGCACTTACATATTATCCAACCTTGGTGTATTATCCAGGTCTAGACTTAATGAGCTAATGATATATCTCACGGCTAAAGGCTGCATCTAACGCCACATTGGCTTACATTCCAATATGAATGGCAAAATATATGACATATGGTCTGGTCTTATCAAAACGAAGTTGTTTCGAAACTAATTGATTCTTTGCGCCCATTGAACTACATCGTTAGCCAACCAACGTGGAACTACACTCAGATAACGTAGGCCCTATTTGCTACTTGAGTTCATTTTAAAAATTATCATAAAGTTTACATTCTACCCATGTCAGCGTTGCACACTGCTTGTGTGATTAAACAATTACATTTTTACTGAGCAACTTTGATTCTTAACTAAACTTTATTGTTGACGACTCCAGTTTATTGTTTAAAAATTTCCTATCAGCAGCAAAGTATACGAATTGAGCGTTGAGCCCGATGGAATTTTATGTGGTCGGCAAATGCTTAACACTTTTATTTTGATGCGTATTTGTTGCATTCAATGTTAATCACGACTATGATATCGCGTGCCTTTCGATGCATGGCCAATACTGAGGATATGTGATTTTCAACCAAATGTTCGGTTTTTCTATAAAGTGACAGTAAGCATGCATACGTTCTTTTGTAAAATTTCTGATATGTTTGATTAACGACATGTGACATGTGGTGTGTACTGTGAATGAGGGCAAAAGAAAAAATAAATAAATTTTAAACTGTTGAAAATATCAAAGAGTTTAAAGTGCGTAATATTAAAATACATGCCCTTTATTTGACAAGAAATATTTAGCAAATTTTTAACTGTTTTTGTTTTCTTAAAAATTGAAAATTAAAAATTCTACCAAAAAAGGATGTTTAATTAAACGCAATATTATAGTTTTTTTGTTTAATGAATAAGCAATTTATTATTGATAAAGCAATTAATTATATTGAAATAAATATTAATTAACTTGTTTTCGGTATTGATTCATCATAAATTTAAAACATTTAATTAAATATCATCCCATTCATAGTGTCAAATACGGCTATTTTAGATGGATTTAATCAATGAAATTTTTGTCTCCTTTTTCAATAAAGTTGATTTCATACGATAAATAACAGCGATGGTATTAATACAAACAAAGTTCAAAGTAAATACTGTAAATAATAAAACTACTGTACATATACTGTACATATTGTTACGAAAACAAAAATACAACACTGCATTATGGGATTTTGGTATATTTTGTGTCTCCCTGTTAATTTCAAACTGTAGGAAATTAGGTATATAAAGGGCTGCTTTACCTACACGTCAGTTAGTTATCGTGTGGCTGTCAATAAACAAAGTTGTGTTAAAGCGGAAATAAAAGTGTTGTATAAACGAATATTAAGTGTTGTATTAAGACAAGCAGTATAAAAGTTAATGAAAATAAGTGGTTTAATTTTATTTTAACGCAATTTATTTCGTTTATTTATTTATTATTATATAATCTTAATACAATATTTTTCATACAAAATTTTGAATAGTGAAATTTTCGACGTCTTTTTGCGCAAGCCACCTAAAAATAACACCTTCTTTAACAAAACGAAGTTTCATCGTTATTGAAAGATCCTGATATACATTACACCGATTCTGATAAAGAATAATATAGAAGTTTACTATTTATATGATATATAGAGGTGGAAGAAATAAAAGGGACACTTTGGAGTAAGCCAAATAACTACAAGAATGTGGAATGGTCTGAAGAAACGAAGATTAATTTATTTGGGTCAGATGTAAAATCGTAAGTGCGAACTTTTTTCAATTACAATGCCTTTTTTCTATTACTTTGGTAATGAAGAAAAAAATTTAAGAAAATTATAATATAAGTAAATTTTGATGTGTTTCTATTATTTCTTCCACCACTGAATGTTAATGTAGGAACTAATGAATTTTGTCAAATAAAAAAAACACGTTTTTTTTAATTTAGTTGACATTCCCACTAATTTTTTTTGCATACATAGTTTTTCTTTAATTAAATATCAATTTTTAAAAATTATAAAAATTTAAGTATATTGAATTCAGTCCCTCTAAATTACTAAAATCTGACAATAGGCCTTAGCAGGCCAGGATTGTTGAACTCCAGGAATTTCACAAGGTGATAACAGACATTACTCTCCATTACCTTAGATAGTGGTGAAATATATTTCTATTGGTCAGCAGTTTTCAGGATTGTTATTTCCACCCTTTTTATGGATTAGTGTTTCACGAGGAACTGAAAGCCATACATCCCATGGAACCATTAAATGTTAGTTTGTCCGTACTGTTGTTTTGTGAATGGAACAGTTATTCAGACAAATACATAATGGCTCCAGTGAAAACCATCTTGGCTCTCCTTTTGCCATAGATTTACGCCTTCTCATTCTCAGACCAAGCTAATCAGATTCTACATTACCAGGCAGTTAAGTGCGTTGTGACATTCTATTACTTCTCTGGAAGTAAGTGCACACTTACAAGCGCCCGAAGAGCTGTTGAGTGTCATAAAGTATCTTGATTCGTACTCCCGTGTATTATATACATATATAAATATATTTTTGGGAAATTGTTTTTGTAAAAGAGCCGAGCTACTGTTGGCTGTTTGATAAATATTACGCTGTGGTACTCCCGTGCGTGCTACTTCAGATAGGATCCATAGAATTTTCAATATTGCGTAATGTTCTGCCTGGAAAATTATGATGTCTTTGCTCAAACCTATAGAACTGCATGCTCCTAGCTCCACTATTGCTGCTTCGACTTCGTGGAGCGTTTCGAATCCATCTGTGTACCAACTTTGTAATTCATTTTGTAATCTTAGGCCTGTGTCTTACTCTTCCTTTTTTTTGGGAAGACTACGCTCTTACAAGAACACTTTTAAGTAATTTTTTGATAAAATATATGAACTTGATAAGCTGGATGGTATTACATTAATTTTAACTTTCAAAATAGTAGAAAAAATGTTTAGATTTTACTTCGTTATAAGCGAAAACCAAACCCAGTCAAACTTCAAAATTCTTAGAGCGGGTTTGCGTCTCAATAAAAGGAAACTAATTTATTCTACACTTACAATGCGCGTCTCAGTGTACATTAAACAGCAGATTAACGTTGATCTAGTTTTAACTGACGATATTAAGTGTCTCTAACGGTTATTTCTAGACTACTTGGAACAAGCTGCCAAAAGCGGTAATTAGTTTCATTAATCTCTATCCAACCATTTCAATCTTCATTTTTAAGTATCATTTTCACATATTAATGCCAATTGTTACAGTTTTTCTTTATAAATGCATTATGCATTCTTGATAAAAGAAATAATCATTTTCTACTCGTATGCAAAAGAGAATATGGCTTAATACATAATACTTAATAAATATAAATAAATAAATACAAATGCAACTTTACCATGATATTCAAAGTAATGTCGCAATATTTCCCAGCGTTGTTCAAGCGTATACACAACCAAATTCGTTTAGCGGAAGAATAAAACTAATTATCTGTCGAATCAGACATGAGCTAAGTGTTACCATTCAATAGGCACTAGTTGAAAAAAAAACGTTAGATGGCGGACCCTTTATATTAATTAATTAATAATATTAATTAATAATTAATAATTTACTTATTACTTCTTTAATTATTTTGAATTAACGTCAATTGTCTATAAATTTCCTTATACAAAATTACTAAACATGAGATAAACAGTGGCTTCTAAGCTTTTAAAATAAGTATTCATTTTCTTAACCCCAAAACTAAAGGTAATATTGCACTTAAATGAACAAGCCTGTTTAATCGATTACAAGACTATTTATTACAACAAAAACAGCAACAATAAATTACAACAAGTGCGTACCGTTTTAAAATTATGGGATCATGCGAGCTTATAAGAGTAAGATTGCTAGTTCAAAAACTGTCTTTTCTGAAAGATTTTTAGTTCATAAATCACTTACGTATAAAGGTAAAATATATATAATTGAACTAGTTAACCTTCAAAGTTTAAATTACTAAAGTGCTAAAGTATATTTTGAGTAAAGTGATTAATTTAAGGAAAAATCAGTGAATTTCTACAATCTTACTAAATCTAATATCTATCTTAAAACCCAATATATTGGTGAGTTTTACCATTAGAATGTGATGGAGCACCTTAGTTAATTTGTAAACTTTTAAATGGTTTTAGTGTCCTGAATTTCAGTATATTTTGTATGAAAGTGAAGTGAATATTTTTCAATAAATATTTTAAGATTAATAGCAGTTGAATAAGTCATTGCTATAAGAGACATTTTCTACAGAAGCCACCTATAGTATTGATATAATAAACTAATACCATAAGAGAATATATTCAACTTCTACAACTGTCCTGGCTATATTATCAACCGATTCACATTTAAAAAAATATATCAAGAAACCAATTCTAAAGGAAGAGATTTTACTATGGAATTAATAACACCATAATTAAATTTAAAAAAAATATATATATAATGGAATTTACGTAATGATGGGTTTTTACGTTACATATGCTCATGGATACCGATACATGGAACAAAAGGATTGGAGCTATAAAAAAAGTTTATATTTCTATGTAACGAACAAAATCGTAAGTTATAATATACATAAAACATAACATGCGATCGAATTATTTTTAAATAACTATAAATTGAATTTAAATAGTAATATTATTAGAAAGAATTTAATTTAAATGGTTTATTATACATATTTTCGTGCATAATTATCTATATTTTATTAAAAATTTTTAAAACTGCTTAAATAGTTTAAAGTTTTATAAATTTAACGTTACGATTTATTTTAAAACTAAATTTTTTTAATAAATTAGTTTGTTGTGAATAATGAATAGAAAAGATTAGATTTGTTAATGGAAATGTGGACAATAAGTTTCATAATACGGATGGCTTAGGGGTATTTTAAGGTTTATTTAGGAAAGATACTAAGTTTAATTTTATGAACACCATGGTATCATATCTGTACGAGGGTGGGCTCTGTAAGTCACCGGGTGTGATTTTATATTTTCTAATTTTCATGAAGTCTTGGAATGATTTTTTTTTTCTATGTTGCAGCTGCTGTATACGCTTGTGAGTTCAAGAACTCTTCCCAATCAGGCGAGCTTAGCCCAAGACCAGCTTTCCCTGATGCTTGGAAACCTACAGGTCCTCTAAAACTGTTTAAAACGAATGCTAATTCGAGTACACAATAACGCTACACAATAGAATATTTTGAATTTTATATATAGCAATACTAACTGAATATTAT
Source organism: Wohlfahrtia magnifica (assembly GCA_023159175.1). NCBI lineage: Eukaryota > Metazoa > Arthropoda > Insecta > Diptera > Sarcophagidae > Wohlfahrtia > Wohlfahrtia magnifica. The sequence continues at coordinate 1,239,269 of JAKWBJ010000062.1, forward strand.
ATTATAAAAATATGGCGCTCATATCAATTGTCAAATAACTTACTGCATTGCCTGTCAGTTACTCAATGTTCTCGGATAATATAGGTAACTATGGTTAAGAGGATAATAATTTTGATATGCTTCGAATAATTTCAAAACAAAGAAAAGGACTTAATATCGTTCACATCAATTTACTTCATCTGTTAAATTCGATTTTTCACATGCTGTAGGCTGGTTAAAAAAATTTCGTTAGTTTTCTACTGGCATCTTAACTTTGAAAATGTAACCACTGTCAGAAAAATTAAAAATTTTTCAGCAATTATTGAAGAGCTTTCAAATGCTTGGTTGCAACATAAGCCCTAAAATGCATTTTCTACACAGCCATCTTGCTAACTTCCCGCAACTAACTTCTTGGTACAGTCAGTGATGAATAGCGATTGCACCAATATTTTGAGGTGATGGATACATGTGTATCAAGGTAAATGGGATGAACATATATTGTTTGCCTGTTATTGCAACACCGATTGAGAATGTCCTCAAACTAAAGACTCCAGACCAAGTTATGCGCAAGAACTTATACCTTAGTTTTAAGTTTACTAATCAAAATTTAACTTGCAATAACTATGCATAACTTTTGTATGAATCAAACTATTTTGTGAAGAACATATTTGGTAGGTTTTCCCTTTATCTTCCGTTATATGAACATTTTGTATGACTTTAAAGACAAAAACGTGTATACTGCAGCTTAGAAAGTAGATGTGATAGACAAAAACTTTTAATTTAGAGGCCATAAATTAGTCAAAGACAAGTCACAGATCTGAGACAATGAAATGGTTGTTTCCCAGAGTAATTTTTAATAAATTTTTATTAAACCATACAGTAAAAGAAACAGAGTTGAGTATAAATTTTACTTACATTTATATATACTATGTACACGATACAAAGGCAGAGTAGAGGCAATTTATTTATATTTTTTTTACACACAACTCCACAAACCATTGCTAAAAATGCTTATGTTAAAATTTTAGTTGCTCTATTAAAGTATGAATTTTGGTATCACTGTAGCAAGTAGCAAAATTTTCGCCTCACAAAATGTCTGTCTGTGCAGTATTTTGTGGTAACATTTTTCCGGATTATGCTTATTTATGCACCTATTAAAAGAGCAAAGATAAAAGCCGAGAAAAAATTGGATTAAGGGTTTTATAAAAAAAAATATTTTTTAAAATTTACATAAATAACTGCCATATAAAATAGCTTAAGTGGAGTAACAAGAAATTTTTAAATCACGATTCATACAATATCACAGCTAGGATTTAAATTATGTTTTAATATAGACAACAAATGTATCATAAGTTTTTACATGACTGATTACCTACACATTATTCATTGTCCCTCATTTGATTAGATTCACACACTTTTATTTTAAATTCTCCAAAAAAAAAAAAACAAAACTTTCAGAGGGATTTTTATTAGTTTAGTTATGATTATAATTTAAAAAATAAAAACTAACTAAATAATAGATAGTTTTGTGTTTATGCTAAAACCTTTGGCTGACTTAATTAAGTTCACTCATTAAATTGTGTCAAAATTTTAACTGTGAATTATATATAATTTTTTTTCTCAAATGGGGCACAGTAAATCATTAACCGAAGGAAAGAAACGAAAAATTTAAGCGAATTTGAACTAAATCATACGAATATTGGGAATAATTGGGCGAAGTCAGAATATTATAAGAAAGAAATATATACACAAATATATACAGTCACTCAAAGAACCGTCTCAATGCTTAGCTATTGTTAACAAATATAAATACAACAACAAAGTTGAAGACCCAATCATTATGATTTTTGCTCTAATTGCTTATTGGACTTTTTTTTAAAACTACAATTAATTATCTTTGTTGTAATAAGTACCGTTGTCAAGAGGTAAGCAAAAGGTATATAATACCTCATTGAGATGGGTTTTTGTGCTTACTTTATTTAAAAAGTTTTATAACTTTATTAAGTCTTATTATTGTGGTTAGCCTTTTTTGGCAGTACAAACTGCCTCTATACGGTGCGGTATATTGTCCACTAAATTTTTGCAGTTGTTTGGCTCAATGCGATTCCACGCTAGTCACACTTGTGTCCACAATTCTTCCGAAATTTCAGGCGTACCTGAGAGGTGTTCGATGGGGTTAAGATCGGTTGAATGGGGCGGTCAATCAGGAATTTCGCAGCAGTGGTCATTAAGCCATTGTTTTAAGTTCAGCGGTATGTTTAGCGTAATTATAACATTTAAAAACGATATCCGCCGTCTGTAGTCCGAAATTTTCTGCAGTGTTGGGCAAGTAAGTACTGAAAATGTATATATAGGATTAAGCAGTCTATTCCGTGGACTGTGCTCAAGCTCCCTTAGTCCACCACTTACAACCACCCACAACCACAGCTATATTTCGAAGTTGGTCTGATATTTTTTGCTTGATAAGTTTTTCTTGGCTTTCGACAACACCAGTACATCCTACCTAAAATGGTTAATATTGGTCTTATCTGACCAAATAACCTTCTTCCAGTCCTCTGCCGTTCACTAATCATATTTTTCAGCAAAGCCCAAATGGATTTATTGGTGCCTTTTTGGTGAGGATTAGCATTTTTACTTGGGCACATCCCCTCAAGCCAACTGCTCGCAGTGTACTACCCACTGTTTTTTTTTTTTTTTTTTTTTTTTTAAAGGAACATTTTCACTTTCTGCCAACTGCTTTTGAGTTTAAACTGCGTTTTCAATTTTTTGCAGCCGAAGATCTCTTAAAATGTGCCGCTCTCTGATGTCCGATAAATATTTTTTTTGCATTTTCAGGATGGAAGGGTTAAATTTTGAAGTATTGAGAAGCAATGAAATGTCACTACAGCTTTTGTCTTAACGTCATAGATGGTGTATTTGGTACGCCAGAAAATTTGGAAGAATTGTAGACGCCTATGCGAACAACGTGGAGTTTTACTGGCCCAAATAATTGTAAAAATTTAGCGGACAGCATGTGGCGCCGTATAGAGGCAGCTTTTACTTCCAAAATAGGCTATACAAAATACTAAGCCTTAAAAACTTTATAAAATTTATTAAATTAAGTAAACTCATAAAACCGTCTAAACGAGTTGTTACATACGCTTTGCTTACCTTTTGATAACGGTAAATATTACAAAATATATATTTAATTGTGGTTGCAAGTAAAAGTCCAACAAGCAATTAGATCAAAAATTATAAAAACTATGTCTTTAGGTTTCTTGTTGTACTTATATTTGTTAACGCTAACTAAACATTTGATACAAAAAAATAAGACAAACACTGGTGTTATAGCAAACTTTCCTATGTTGGAATACATTGCACGGGTTGATAAGTATTTGCAAAAAAAGGTTAAATTTAAAAAATACACTTCATTGATTGGTTAAGTGTTAAGTTCACTGCACGCCAACAGTCATGTAGACTCAAATGAAGTTCCTTTTGATAAAACCAATTCAGCGTCATATGTATTGTCATTTATATTGAATTGTTTTAAGATCTAAGCCTGAAACCGTGGGATAACCCAGCAGGGCATTATATCTAGAACTATGTAGATACCTTAAGAACTTTTTATAATATGCAGTTGCCGAAAAATATGTTCCTTTTGACAGCTAGTGGCGCCAATTTGCAGATGTACTAGAAGATTATAGCTTATCGAGCCATTGCAACTGCTTCAATAGTCGTTGAAGAGTAGTCTCAGTCGACTCGCATGCCTACTTAACATTCGGCCTCAATATATATATACTTCTCATTAGAAGTGGCCAACATTAACTAAGTCAGCCTACAAGTGTTCAGATTAACCAATCTATTTTCAGTCTCTTGAAGGAAAATCCTAGTGATACTACTTTTAACAGACGCCGGAGAAACTTAAACTAAAAACGCGGGGAGGTATTCAAAGCAGTTATAATTATTTTCTAGATTTGCAAAAAGAACAATACCTAAGTCGTCTCATACATTACTACGTAAGTACTACGTATAAGCGATATTTTATTAGTAAGGCAAAAATATCGCTTATACGTACGTACTGACCAAAAAAATATTTAAACATATAAATTTCTAAAACGAGTGGGTAGATTTAAAAAAGGTTAAGCCTTATTTTAAGGTAATTTTATTGCCGAAGTTTGACCGTTTTAATTATTCAATAAACAATATCGTTTTTTGGATACGCGAACAGATGTTGTGTAATCTCCTTTTTTCGATGCAACGGCATAACTCGAAAACAAAAGCTAACCTGTAAAAACGGTTACCACTACTAGTTTCAGCATACTTGAATTAGGTTTACTCGCCGAGTGCCCTGCTTGTCAGGAAAAAAAGTATCAAAATCGAGAACAGTGTTGTTGTAAAAAAAAAAAATTAATAAATAAATAAATAAACAAAATAATCATAATAATTTGAATAAAATCATGAGCCATTATTATCAATTGATAAAATGATTTGGATTCTGGTTGTCAAACCTCATGTTGCTCTAAATGAAAACGCTTACTAAAGAATTAAATGAATTTTATCAATTTTTGGCAAAATATTTGTTAAAAATAAACCAAAAAAGAAATTATTATTTAAATGTTCAATTTTGTTGTATTTTTACAATTTTTATTTTTATTTATTATAACAAATAACCAGAGTTTCATTTTTAAAATTTATACATTTCCTGTTGGATATATATTATAATAAAAAAAGAACATTTATTTCACATGATAAATCTTCCTTTGCATAACAATAATAATAAATTGAATATTTTTTATTTCAACAATTTACGTTCCTGTCACAGTAGAAAAATATCGAAGGAAACAATATTACTTTTAATTTTTACAAGAGTGTGAAATTTTCTGTACTTAGCGCTGTTGCAACTATATGTGGCACTCTAATATTTATGACCACTCTAAATTCAATGAAACAATAAAACAGAAATAAAGGTTATTATTTTCATTCTGCATTATTTTTATAGTCAGTCGGCAAGGGCATTTTAATAAAATTTTTATTAAAATAAATTTGTATAAAAAGAAATAAAATTTCAAATTAGCATATGGTGCATATACGTAACATATACCCATGTGTGCATGAAATTTAAACAAAAAATTTAAAAATTTAATAAACAAATTATAGTTTTAGCCATCACAGTATAATAAAAATTAAAAAAAAAAGTACGAATAGAATATAATTCTCATTTCATCACATAAATACCCATTATATATAATTTTAATTATGCACAAAAAACATATAATTTTATTCAAAAAAAAATTTTTTTTTTGGTAACGAAATAATTAAGAAGTTACCTCGTGCGTGGTTTACCATAACGTGCTTTGCATTATGTATGTGCCTATGGTTTTTGTATTTCGCGATTCATTAATTAGTTTTTTAGACATGGATTTTGGTTTTGGTGACACATTAACTACATGCATAAAACTTTGCCTAATACGAATAACTTGCTCTAAAACTTCCTACGTGTGTAAAAATTTTTTGGTAAACCAGGTTTTGCATCAGCTATAGAAATTAAAACAAACGTGTTGTTTTGGTTATACGTCGCTGATTAATAAAATTAAAAAAAAAATTTTTTCTTAGATTTCTAGCTTATTTTTTGGATTAAAGACCCTTAATCCTATATTTATGGTAAAAACACCCATGAAGTGTCTTTTAGATCTGACTTTAATAATTGCAATTGCCACTCCATTATGGCTTCATGATATCCTCCGAACCTAGTTTTTATACCTTTAGTAACGTCTAACGTTTTGTGTGGCAAAATACTCCAATATACCATAGTTGTGTAAGCCAGTGACAAGTAGGTCGATAATAAAAAATGCTACCTATACGAGCCAAAAAGTAGACATATACGAGTATGTATTGTAAATTCCTAGACATTAGTAAAGAGATGGTTGCGAAAAGTAGCGCAAGTACGTATCTATTGAGGCCAGGGTTGGCAAAAACCCAAGCCAACCGTATGCGTTGCTTCCAAATTTTGGTTAATCCGAAAATATTTTTTGTTTGTTAGTAGAAATACTTTGTTTTATTACTTATAATGCAATTTTGGATTCTTGGTGGTAAAAATCTTTGATCAGAACAAACTGCAATTACTTTGTTTAAGCCATGCTGTCCTCCGTTAAGCTGTTTGTTAGGCAAAAGTAATTACTGCTTCATTGCCAGACTTACCTGACTTAGATTGGATTGTAGGCATCCCAATTATCATGGAAGCATCTCCTCTACTTTGTCTACCCTCATTGGGCATTGCGTTATCTATAGACAAACGCAGAGACTGCGCTTACCGGTGAATGACGTCAGCCGAGTTTGTAGATCAATTGAGGAAGAGGAGAGTGTAGCCTACTTCATTTGCCAGTGTCCGACAGCTCTTTCTCGATAGATTATCGGAACTATCGACCACTGATATCAGGTTAATAGCCAGGTCCATTAGACTGAGGCAACTTTGCAGCTAACACAGCGGCTTTGCTTCATGTGTGCTATCACAAAAGGCTGCTATGCATGCTTCAGTGTCCCTTGACTCAACGAGTTTGCCACTAACCAAACCTAAACCATGAATTATGAGAAAAACTGCCAAAATATAAAGACAAACATGATTAAGTTGCTTTTTGCATTGCAACGCTCAGCCTAACGTCTCAAAAGTTGCCAAACCATTGATAGAAACAATCAAAAGTCGCATCTGCACTATTATCCAAACACTTCTCCTTCTGACTATTGGCTGTTTTTACGAATATAATATCTTTTGACATGACACCGAACCACTCCTTTTGAAGATATATAAAATAGGCTTCAAAAGACTAGAAGTTTTTCTGAGACGGAATTTGAACATTGGGGAAAAGATGCATAAAGTGATTTGATAAATTTTTATTTTGATATATTTATCAATTCATAATATTTTTTGAGCCAAAGAATGATTCGAATTAATTTGTACACCCAATACGTAAATTATAATTATTTTTCTTGTGAATATACGATGAAAGCTTTTAACTAAAAAACCAACCAGGGTTTTTATAAATATAATGCCCATAAAACCCGATTGGATTTAATTGGGTTACCCAATGGGTTGCCAACCCTGATCGAGACACCAATCTATTGCAAGTCCCTTCATGTAAAGAGAAGAAAAGTTGGAAATAAACTCACAAGTCAATAAGAACCATTGGAGATAACAAACATGAGTAATTCCCATTTAGCCTATGAATTCCTATTACGAACCCCATCAGGCAGCAAATCACCTCATTCGATATCGACTACACGATCGTGTACAGATAATTTTCGATGGCCATAATTTTTTGGTATTCGATCGTAATTTATACTATATACTACTATTTTTTACATTGCTATAAGTACACAGTTGATCGGTTCAATATCTGGGCTGACAGTTTGTCAATTTTGAACAGGGGTGTTACCACACAGAATTGCTAGCGACGGAATATGAATAACTTCTCTAATTAATGCAGTTGCCGTTCGAAACTAGAGTGAAACTTGTGGATCCATTTCAATGATTCTAAAATTAAATTAATCGGTTGCAGCTCATTGGTTGTGAGAAATCTCCCTTGTTTCACTTGGTATATAGCGGGAATTATGTATGTGTGTACGTAACCACACATACACTGACATGACAATAACAAAAGCGACACAAAAAAGGAAAATAAGACAAATTAATTAGTGGTAAATTATTAAATTTTAAAAAATTTCAGAAAATTTAAAAAAAAGAGAATTTTTCAACTTATATTGAGAAAATGTCAGGAAAATTTATTAATTATTTTACTTCTAAAGCAAGTAAAAAAGATAATGTTTATTTGTTTTCCTTAAAAGATAACCAATCTAGTAAAATCGAGTACATACATTTCGATAACGACTACATTTTTAAGACATATCGAAGAGGATGTACTCGAACTCTCATACACACACTAAACTATTTCCACCCTGAGTTCGCTGAGTTTACACCAAATAAACTCGTTGTTGTTCGCACCGAAGTACTTTTTATATGGCTGAGTAAGGAATACTTCGAAAGCTATCGAACCACTCGAAATTTCAGTTAGATTCTATTTTTTTGAGATGGAACAGAATTGTGGTTTGATGATTTTTTCCATACAAAATGATATACAAATCGTCGGCAAGAGCAGTTTTGAGATAGAATCTATTTTATTTTGACAGCGTTTTTTCTTACTCTCTCTATTGCGCTCTCACAATTTGTACGTGGTGTTGTCGTACTTTCACTGTATTTTATGTATTTTTTTTTTTTTGTTTTGGCGCGATAAAAATAAAAATAAAAAGTTGAAGTTGCAGCTTCTGTTCATTCTTTTATTTTTTTTTTTTTTTTTTCTTATGGAACCATACATTCTATATCTTTCAGGTTTTGTTATTTGTTGTAACTTGTTATTGTTTATTACTTCTTTTATTTTCTGTTAGTATTTGTTGTTGCCTTTTCATTTCTAGTTACTTTAATTCTGCTAATGTATGTTGTTGTTGATTTGATTATTTTTAAACAGTATAGTTGTTTTTGCGACTTCTGAATATTCTTTTTGCAGAGGTGCCCAATCTGATTTTTTGTAACAATATTTTTAAATCATTACTCAAAAAACACAATCAAATTAATTACTGATTTTTGTTCATGTGGCCATAAAATTATTTACATGGGGGTTTTGCTTAACGAAAAGTTTTTTCATCACTCAACGTTGTTTAAATGTTATAATCTCACTTAGATTACGAATATAATTGTGATCAGTTGTTAGTAATTATTCCCCGCTTATTTTTCTTTTATTTCTCAATCACTGACAGTTTAGAGTTTTTAATTTCTCCACCTCAACAAGTTTATTACATCTTTAGAACGATTAATGCTAAAGTTTCAATATATGGTCTACGTGACTTTATGGCCAATCAGTCTAAAGGTGGGCGGAATTAAACAAGTGGGAGTGAAACCAATCCATCCTTAAAACGGTTAAAGCTAAAGTCTTAGAATTTAATGTGACTGACTTCACGGTCAATACAAATCATCAGTGGTACCTCCCATATAAACCAAACATTGATTTCTTTATATGTTGAGAACGGTTAAAGCTAAAGTTCCAGTATTTGGTCCAAATAGCTTATGGTTAATACAAATCATCAGCCAGAAATTGAGCGGAATTGGAAAAGTAGCGGGACACCTCCCATGAAAAGTAAGTAGTGATTGTTGAATATCTTGAGAACGGTAATTGTAGCAGTTTCTTAATTAGGTTGAACAAAATTCGTGAAAATACCAGTAACTGGATGAGTTAGATTAATTAATGCGCCTTCCATTAATAACTAATATTGATTTTGTAAATGTGGAAAACGAAAACAATTAAAGCAGCGTTACCTTTCCATAATAGGTGTCCCACACTGGATAAAAGCTATCTATATATCGCATTTGATCAACAAGAGGGTATTAACTCAAAATTTTAAAATTCCCGCCTTCGCAAGAAATCAACTAACAACCTCAACATCTATCTACTGTGAAAATTTCAACGCATTCCGATTACTCTTTCATCTCGAAAACCAAATTTGAGACCATTGATAGTGTAGTGACTGCCTTTATATCACCAAAAAGTTATTATTTTGATTTATTAAAAAAGTGGAAATAGAAATGTATCGTATATTTTCATAAAAAAGGTATAATTTTTTTGTGACTATTATTTATTCGGATCTTCATATTCGCTTAAAATGTAACCACAAATAGTTTTTCACCTCTACTGAAAATTTAAAAATTTTGATTTAATACCCTTTTGTTGATCAAGTGTGATATGTAGTTTATATACAGAAATTAATATCTATTTATTTGAAGAAATTATACAGCTAAACAATAGACTTAGCAGAGTCTTTTCGAAAGGAACAATTGGACTGGTAGCGGGAAAAAGGTGGGAAAATAGTAAAAAATTTAAATAAAATAACATTTAGTATAATAATTAAAATGGGCATAGCAAAGCAAGTCGGGTTTCAGCTTATAATGTATAAAAACCTAAAATCATTAATTATCACATACAGTTTAATTAGAATCTCAAGACGAAAAAAAATTGCACCGTGTATGAGTTTTGACTTGATCTATTGTAATTTGTAGAGAAATTTTGAATATTGAAATTATTTTTGCCAAAACCGTATGCGTAATACGAGTAACTAAGGTTACAATTAAAAGGCAAAGATTCTACTAAAAAAAGACTAATTTTAAGTTTTATTTTTCTAGATCAAACCAAAGCTCGTACGTACGTACATCCATATAAACTATATATATGACATAAATAATGACAGACATATACTCGTATGTTTATTGATTTAATTTTTATATATTTTTTGTTCTCATTAAAACCACAATCAACTGATAAATTATATTAAAAATATAAAACTATAAATAAATTGTGTTTAATCATACGTATGTATTACAATAAGTCTGCTATATATTTCAAAATACTGTTAAACATTTTAATCAGTTTTGTTTTCGACATCAACTACTCTTGTTCATTTATTAGAAGAAAACAATGAAAATTATTCAACTGGTTATCACTTTTCTACTTGCTTTTGCACTGACTACTGTTTCTGCTATAAATAATGGAAGAATAGCTCCTCGAATTCTGTGTGTTAGATCGCCCTGCCCTGGAGATGGATTTGATAATTCTGGAATCCGACTTTAAGGATTGCAATATTAATGATTTTTTTTATATTTGAAGGAAACTGTTAGTTGCTATTATATAACAAAAGTTTTATTTTTTATTAAAAACAAATCTATTGTATTGTAAAATAATGATGTGATACAAATTATTTGAATTTAATAAAATTTATATTGTATTTAAACACCGCTTTCAATACGCTCTTCATCTTGTTAAAATATATAAAACAAATGAAAAATCACTCAACTATTGCACGCTTTTATGCTTTTTAAAGTTGTGTCATATATATTTTTGTTACATGAATAAAATAATATTTACTTCGGTTCAAAAATACTGCATAAAACAAATTTTTAGAATGTTTTAGTAAAAACTTAAAAATTATCTCATGCATAAATCATTGACACATTTGTATTCTACACTTGACTTTACTTGTGTATTTGACTTGATATTTTTAAAGGATTTTGAAATAGTGAATGATGAATTCACTAACCAGAACAAAATGCATCGATGAATAATTTAATACAATATACATATGTATGTAGATATGTATATATATATATATGTATAATAAATATATATTTTTTTTGAATAAATTTCTTGATATATTTAAAGATTTGAAAATATCATTTCCTACATTTGAAAATGTAAAATACAGGGTGTGCGCCGGGAAGGTATACTACTTTGTTTTGCCGACAATTTGGTAAGCATTAGTCCTGACAGTTCATATTTGGCAGTCGTGAAGTAGAGACGTGGCAAATTTGTTATGGAAAAATATTTAGTAAACCAACGTATTTTAATCGTTAAAACATTTTATCAAAATCAATCATCGATTTTCAGAAAAAAATCATAATGAGTGACGAGGCACATTTTCATTTGAATGGTTATGTTAATAAACAGAATAGTCGGTTCTTGGCAACGGTTAACCCTCAAATTATTCATCAGTCACCTTTGCATTCATTAAAAGTGACAGTCTGGTATACAATTTGGTCAGGATAAACCATTGGACCTTACTTCTTCGAACTAAAAACGGCATAAAGGTAACTGACAATGGGGAGCGATATCATGACGAAGACGGTGCCACATCGCAAACAGCCAGAATTACAATGAAATTACTGCGAGACCTCTTTCCACTACAAATTATTTCAAGGAATGGTGATGTTGATTGAACTCTACGGTTGCCTGATTTGACTGCTCCGGACTTCTTTTTGTGGAGATATCTGAAATGCAAGGTTTATGCAAACACAAAACATTCGTAATGAAATTAATGAAATACCGCCTGAATGAAATGAAAAATATGCTCAAAACGGCTCGCATTTGTGAGGCTAACAGAGACGGGCATTTATCTGATATTGTATTCCATACCTAATTGCCGACATTAAATAAAACATTTAAGATCCATTCTCTTTCATATAATCAAAAATTTTAAACAAACAAAGTAGTATACCTTCCCGGCGGACACCCTGTATATAATGCTTATTCTAATCTATTCATGCCACAAAGTAAAGAAAAAATTATAGAAGTGTTTATTGTTTAAAAGAATATTAAAAGGAGCTAAAATAAAGTGAGTTTTAAGTGGGAGTATTATAAGAGGGGCCCAACTTTAGTTTTGCAAAACCAAACAAACTAAATTATGAATAACGTGAAATTTATGTTTGGAGGGAATTTTCATGGCATGTTCAAATGTCAACTTTTTATAACAAAATCCCCAATTATGAATCGAATTACATAATTCCCCACACAAGATTATAAGATCGAATCACCTGAATTGTAACTAATTCAGATGTATTACTGTATGTATTACAAGCTAAATTTTTTATAATTAAAAAAAAAAACAAGAAAAGAAGAAGATCTATTAAAACCAACTTTAGACAGCTAAATGTGTGAAGCGATTTTCTTGAATTTTTACAGTATCTCTCTGTATGTCTGCAAAGAACTTTAGACTATTTGAGTTTATAAAATTCCAAATAGGCGCTGTCATGCCCAATAAAGAAAATATTTGTTTATCTATATTTCCAAAATGGTAACACCAAGAGTCAAAAAGTGGGCGGTAACGCGTAAGTGGTCATAAAAGCTCACATACAAAGCAAACATTAATTTTTGTATATCCTGAAAAGGGTTAAAACTAAAGTTTCTGAATTTGGTCTGAATTAATTCACCGTCAACATAAATCATCAGTCAAGCAGTAAACGAAAACGAATAAATAGTCGTGGCACCTTACATTCACACAAAATATGGAATTTTAATATGTGGAGAACGGCAACAATTAAAGATTCGTTATAACATCAGCCAAAAACCGGGTATTACACAAAGCACACCGGATAAAATCTACCCATATACGTATCTATATATCTATATATACTTACATAAAAAATTAGGCGTATACCGCCGCATTACACAAGCTAGGTATTGGGGCCTATATCTTGAGAACAGTAAAACTGGAAGTTTATGAATGTTTTGTAATTGACTTCGTAGTTAATATATGGACACGGTACCTCCCACACAAAGTAAATTTTAATTATTGTGTAGTGGTTAGAGCATACCAACACAAACGGCCCAGGTTCGAGCCCCAGCAGACCACATGGCGAAGAAAAAATTTAATTGTGGTTTCGAATGTTTAATAATAAAAAAAGGCTTCAACTTCTTCCCTGCAGACAACCCCATCTAAAAAAAAAATAAAGAAAAAAGCCCCCCTGATCCTTCTTGCATTCCTCTGGCGATGATGACAAACATCAGGCGAATGATCAGGAAAAACACGTCACCTACTGGGAAAAAATTACAATGCTAAGGTAAAGATCACCACCCACTAGCAAGGAACACAAAAAAAAATCATATGGAGGAAGCTACAGCGGATTAATCATCTACTACGCTGGAAATATCAAATTGATTAAAGAAACTGAAATAAAGCAATAGATGCTTTGTGGAAAGCTTATATGCTCTCTAGAGGAGGAACGGAAAAAAAATAAATAAAAAATCTTGAGAACGGTAGCAGAAGTTCCAAAATTTGTCTAAATGAATTGGCAGTCAATACAAACCAGTGCGCGACTAGCTAAATGGGCGTGGCATATCCCATACACGCTAAATATTAATTTTTGTATACCTTAAAAACGGTAATTTTAGCAATTTCTGAATTACTTTAAACAACTTCTTGGACAACATATATGGGCGAAATCGAAAAAGTGTAAATTTGCATGTGGAAAGAACGGTAACAGTTTACGCTTCGTTATCTTTCCATATCAGCCAAAAAGCGGGAGAGATTTGATAAGTGGGTACTACATTTTTATAAAGGGATAGTGAAGCACAGTGGGTAAAAGTTATCTATATATATGCAAAAATTTATGTGTTTTTGAATGCACGTGTGTGTATGTTTAGTTTTCTGAAGTCTATATGCAGTAAAGTTGAGCCTTTTAGATTTGACACCGGAAGTAGATGAAATGTAGAAAGAAAGTAGAAAAGTATAATTATGGTAACAATCAAGACTGAGATAGCGAAGCACGCCGCAGTCTAGCTAGTACTAAATAAACGCTTTATCTGTATTTTATTAACTTTCTTCACTAGTTCCTCTGCTTTAAACTTTCTAGTATTTTCTAAAACAAATTAGGGAATAAGTATTTTATCATATTGTCTGAATATTTAGTATTTTCTTAAAACAAATTTTGCAATATTTCACCCCTTTATTTGTGTAACCGCTCCCGCCATTATTATATGATTACTTTAGTCTATAATTTGTTTGTCTATACGTTTTGCAATTAAAAGTTTTAAGAGGATTTTCTTTAGACTTATACAGACCTTATTTCATAAGTTGTTCGTTTCAATCTCTATGTATTACAGCCGGTATCCTGTTAACAGGTTTATTTATAATTTAAGTTGAAACTTTTGTTAATTAAAGGTTAATGTTTTGTGAATATTAAATTAGTTTTAAAAGAACAACTATTAGTTCGTAATACTTGTTGCCACAATGGAAGTTTAATACAAACAATTATGTAGGATATACAATTTTAAAATATTTAAGGGTTATTAAGAAATTTAAATATAAAAATTAATTAAATTAAATATAAAATAAAATTATAATAAGTAAACAGGTTAGAAAACTGTAAGGAGGTTGTTAATCCATGTGTATCTCACAAAATATTGGTTTATTTTTTATCTTCATCCTATCAGGCATAGTATCCAAATCATACAAAAGATATATTTGGGCTTAGATCCACAACAATCTTTATGTTATTATTTGTTAGAATTACATTTCAGCATGGGTATTCAAAAAAATTAACTGTACCAGGCAACAGGCAACAATAGCATGTTTGGAAATAGCATGCTGACATTTTCAGCTTTACGTTGCTTCAAGACATTATTAAAAACACATTTTTCTTTGAAAAGTTATGTACTTTTAAAAATAAAGGAAAATTCGGAAATTTACTGTCATATTTTGCTTGTCTATTATAGAAAACGTAAGAAAATGACGCAGGATGTTAAAAAAACTTATGAAGTTCTCGGAGACATTGCTATAACCTTCTCCACCTAATAATTTTAATGTTGAAAATGCACCTCGCTTTGGTCAAACAAAAAAATCATTGCAATCATGGTAAAAATTAAAAGAGATCAGCACATAAGCAGCCAAACCAAACAGTTATGAAATAAAGGATCTGCCAAACAAATTTTTTTTTATATGCTATAAAAAAAAACTACCGAATATTTTCTCAAATTTCATTTTACATTTATTCCTGTTAATGATGGAAAATAATTTCATTCAAATAGCTGCCTCAACCGGCCATGCAGCAGCCTACACGATCAGTCCAATTTTTAAGCACATTATCGATTGAGTGCAGCTGTATTTCACCAATGGCTTCACGAATATTGTCCTTTAAAGCGTCAATCAAGCGTCTGGCTTGTTGGCGTAACACTTATCTTTGACGGCACCCAACAAATAATAATCCAACGGTGTCAAATCGCAGCTCTGAGGTGGCCAAACGACATCAGCTCTGCGGCTGATAATGCGATCTTCAAAAACAGGGCACAAAACATCGAGTGTAGCTTCGGCTGTGTGGCACGTAGCGCCGTCCTGTTGAAACCAAATGTTGCTAGTATTCTCCTCTTCAATTTTTGTGAACAAAAATTCGTTCTACATGACCCAAAAACGATCGCCATTGACTGTTACGGCCACTCCTTGCCCATTTTCGAAGAAAAATGGCCCAATTATGCCTCTGGACCAAAATCAGCTCCAAACAGTGACTCGTCTTGCGTGTATCGGCTTTTCAATGTACGCGTGCGGGTTTTCTGTGCCCCAAATATGACAATTTTGCTTGTTTACATACACGCCAAGTTCAAAATGAGCTTCATCTGAAAAGATGATTTTTTTGGCAAAATCGGCATCTTCTGTCGATCGCAGGCCCACTTAGCGAAGCGTATACACAACCGTATTCGTTCAGCGGAAGGATAAAACTATCTGTCAAATCAGGCATGAGCTAAGTGTTACCATTCACGAAATAAGCACTAGTTGAAAAACAAACGTTAGATGGCGGACCCGTTATTTGAACAGAAAAGACCAATGTTTGGGTGCCACAGAAATAGACAATTACATATTCAACGGACATAAGAGATTGGCAATTAAAATGAACGAAACCGAACTATTATTAAAGCGAACGATTACAGATAATGAAAATTTGATCACTTACAGTAATCAAAGGCGAAAAAAGTCGGTGGCAAGGCCAAGATTGACAACAAGAAAAGTAAGATAGTGCGTCTGGTGAGTGAAAGAAAATTTGTCTATTATGAGCTTTTACAATCTGGTAAAACGATTGATTCTTATCCCTACTGTCAACAATTAAGATTGAAGCAAACAATTCAGTTTAAATGGTCAAAATTGATCAACAGAAAAGATGTTGTGTTTTATCATGACAACGCCAGACTATATACATTTTGATAGACCTGTTAGAAACAGAGTGAGATTGGCTATAAAGTATTGATGCATATACCATATAATCCGGGCCTTCCACGTTCAGATTATCATTTGTTTCCATCTCTGCAGAACTCTCTTAATGGTTTAATTAAATTCCGTAGAAGCTTACGAAAGGCAAGTGGATAAGTTTTTCGCTCAGAAAACCCAGAAGGTCTTCCAAGGTGCAAATAAGTCTTTAGCCCAAAAATATTAAAAGCTTATCGATCAACACGGTTCATATTTAGTTTCATAAAGTTTGTTTCAAATGTAAGAAGGAGGTTTTACACAAGAGGCTGTGGTAAAATTTTTAAACGAACTTTTTCAAGCACCTATTGGTATCAATATTATTTACCTCAGTTGATCGGTGCTGAAAATGTTTTTATACATTTTTATCACAAAGTTTGGTAAACCGTATGGAAATCTTGGTTTTTTTTATGAGGTGATAGAAAAAAATATTCTGTAATGAAGAGTCTCATTTTTGAGTCAACGGATACCTTACCAACTGTCAAATACATAAAGTTAAAACCACAGTGTACACAGCTAGGACACAAATGACATCCAACAAAGACAAAATCGGATGTTTAAAACATTGCTACTTTTACTATTATACATCGCATTGTCATCAACAATAAAATGAAAACGAAATTGAAATTTGCAACGTAGTATCACAATTGGAAGGAATGTTAAGAGAGGGACGCCTCAGGGTGGAGTTTTATCTCCACTACTATGGTTGACCTCGATTGCTTCTTGAATTGGAGCAGGATGGATGTTGATAACATTGCTGTCATCATTACGGGAAAGAAATGCCTGGGCTGGGCTTTATTTTAATAAAAGAACCGATTAACCGGATATTTAATAAATTTATGGACGAATATCGGTTTTTTAAAAATTGCAATTTTTCGAATTATTCGGAAACTGCTTTTTGAAAAAAGTCGAATAATCGATCTCCCTACTGAGTACATTCAAGTCTTATACATTAATAATGGAAATATTGAATTGTACAGTCATAAACATTTCAAAATAAAATGCTACGTAGACACGCTATCTATACGTGAATTGGTTGTTCAAAAAGTTAATAATGGCCGATTTTATAAGGATATTTAACAGAACTAAATTTTCCCAAATCTACTGTGCAGTAAGTACGTTTTGGGAAAACTTCCAATATTATGCAACAGATCGTATTATAAAGAAATATAGGAAAAGTAACATTCGAAGTTTGGCCGCTGAGTGCTCACTAGTAGTTAAAAGAATCATAGGACTAGAAATAACCAGCAAAAAGTTAAAAAACCAAACAAAAACTGAGCAACATAGAAAAAAGAGAGAGACCAGCCTGGCCTCAGCGAGAGTGGTAGTCCCTAATTTTTAGCGATGAATCTAAGTCTGAGATGTCCGTACGAAACACTCGCAGTAAATACGAACCAAAAGCGAGGCATATCAAAAGGATTAAAGGGATGAACGGAAGCGTTATGGTATGGGTGATGCATGTCCGTAAAGGGTTTCGGAAACCCTTGTGTTATAGAATCGACAGTAATTGCTTCGCGGTACATAACTATTTTAGAAAATTATTTGTTGCCATCTGAGACAAGTTTTGTTACATTCGACAAATGCATATTTCAGTAAAATGGAACTACAACTCACACCTCTAGCACGGCAAAAATATGGTGGCCATAGTCTATTCCAGATTTGAATCCTATCGAGTCAATTTGGGCTATTACGAAAAGATGGCTAAGAGCTGATCCCGACTTAAACAACCATGTCAGGTCTTAAAAAAAAAAATATAGGAAATATGGTATTCTATTACTCCTCAAGAATGCTTTAACTTGATAGAATCCATGCAGAGATATGTCGTTGCAGTTATCAATTTTTAAAATAGAACGAAACTAAACAAACGGAACAAAATTTATAATAGATTACCTGCAATTTTTTTTTATTAAATTTTTAATAAATTTAATGTTTGGTGTTTGGATAAATAATTCATTTGTGTCTAAAAAAATAATCATTTTATTTTAATCGGGCCCATAATATGGATGATAAGTAAATAATAAACGAAAATAACATGTGGTACGAAACTCAAGTTGTTAGGGTAGTATATAAATACGTAAATGAATTTAGGAAAGATCTATATTTTTCCTTTTCTATGTATATTTGTTTTTCATTCCTTTGAAAAAGGATGTTTACTTTTTATTTGTTCGGATGCTTAAAACGTGAAAATGACTGAACCAAATTGGATACTGCCTTCAGCGATCTTGTTCATAATTGCTACGCGATGGTTCAGGAAAAAAAGTCAAAGAATTTTCAACATGTGGTGCTGTAGGATATCATTCCTTTATCTCGGATCCATGGGCATTTGGAGCAGCTATTTCGAGGATAGAAAAGCGTGTGTTGTTGGATTCTTTGAAACGGTTTGGATGGAGGTTGTTCGGGGTTGTCCGCAGGGGTCCATCTGTGGTCCATTCATTTGGAATCTCATGATGGATACTCTGTTGAGGCAGCTCGGGCTGACATTCAAACTGTGTGCGTATGCGGATGACTTGCTCATCCTAATCGAAGGCCGGTCTCGTGCTGAGCTGGAGAGAAGGGGTGCCCAGGCCATTCGCATTGCTTGTGAGTGGGGTGTAGGGGTTGGTGTGGACGTCACAGTGGATAAAACGGTGATGATGTTGCTTAAGGGAATATTGTCAACCGGGCGACCTCCACTCATTAGAATTGGTGACAACAGCATTCGCTATGTGACTCAGGTCAGGTACCTTGGAATAGTTGTTGGGGAGCGTATGAGCTTCCAGGCTCATCTCACCCATGTCAGGCATAAACTGGCAGCTATCGTTGGAAAGGTTAGGCGCATATTGAGGAGTGATTGGGGACTCAGCAGGCGTGCCGTCCGTATCATATACGATGGGCTTTTCGTCGCTTGTGCGGCGTATGGCGCGTCGGTGTGGTATAAGACGGTCATGTCTGTTGTTGGACAGAGTAAGATTCTCACGTGTCAGAGAATTGCACTATTGGCATGTATTCCGGCGTGTTGGACGGTCTCTACCGATGCTTTGCAAGTCCTTGTTGGTGTACCGCCGCTTGACTTGGAAGTGGTGCGTCGTAGCATTGCTTTCAGGGTCAAGAGGGGACTGCCACTTGGGACGGACGATTGGCTTTCTGTTTCGGAGCTCGAGATTGGGAGAGATAGGTATAAGGCCCTTTTGCAGGGGTGCCTCGTAGATAGGTGGCAGACGAGATGGACGAACAGCGACAAGGGAAGGGTGACTTATGGATTTATTCCGGACGTTACGTTCGTACGGGAACACCCTGACTTTGGCTTTGGCTTGAGTCTGGGGTTCATACTGACGGGACATGGCTCTTTCAATGCATTTTTGCATCGAATTGGCCAGACTGAATCAGCGGACTGTCGGTGTGGGAGGGGAATTGAGGACTGGAGGCATGTACTGACTTCGCGCCCGGACTATGATGACTCATACTGCGGGGGTGTGGGATTTCAGTAGGGTATTGTTGGACGATCGTACTTATGGTAGGCTGGGCGTTTTTGCCCTTGAGGTGTTTAGGCGTAGAAGGACGGCACTATTAGCGGAGGTTGAACCTGCATCACCATCTTAGCGGTGTCCTGGCTAGCCTTTTTCTAGCTTGGCGTCCCGCTGGGGTGCTGACGGTTTGATGTGTTATGCTGCTTGCTGTGATTGTCTGCTGTTTGCTGTTTCCCGACCTGCTGTTTGCGGCTTGATTTGTGGCTGCAGTTTTGGGTGTTGTGTGTTTGTACTGGTCTGCTTTTGACTGGTTGTGTTCTTGTTGTTGTGTATTGTGTCCGTGGCGCACGATGTCACTTTGAGTTCTCCCGTGAGGGTGGCTCCGTTTATTGTTGTGTTGTTTGAGTGTTTCTTGTTTGTTGTTATCACCATCTTGGTCTCCAGTCCGAAGTTGTTTGGGACTTACACTGGTAGTAGCATTTATGCTACGAGGCCTGACCGGAGGCTTAATTCTGGTGCCACGGGTGTCGGGAGCCCCAGGAATTTCGGTTCCTGCCCGACTATGGTGAGGCCCCCTTTGTGGGAGCAACGTGGTGGCTGTGGTTTAAACCCAAATCGCGGAGAGAGCTATGCTGGCTCGGTGTGGAGTTACATTTTTAACCGGGTGCCGTGACCCATAGATCGGTAGGAGTTTAGATAGTCTCCGGCACCTTACCAAGGTGTGAGGTCATGTCCAAATAACATGGCTTTAAATTGGTACTCACTGGTGGTTTTAATCATAGGTGGGGGCGTTGGTGGACGCATTGTATTCACTCGTGCTTTGGCACCGTGAGGTAACGTCCTAGGGCAGGTACTCACGTTAAACCACTGACTTAATCTCGGATCCAGTTAAAGGTATTTGAATAAGCCTTGGCACGTCCATTCAGCACACATATTCTAAATTCTGCAGCAAATATATATGGGATTGGAAAAGTGACTATGGTACCTCCAATATCAAGTAAATATTGATTTTTGTATATCTTGAGAACGGTTAAAGTAAAAGTTTCTGAATATGTTAAAGATTATAGTTAATACAAATCATCAGCCAATAAGGGGCCGATATCACAAAAGTGGAAATGGTACTTTCCATATAAACAAGTAGTGATATTTTACGTCTACAGAACGGTAAAAGAGGAAGTTTCTGAATTTGGTCTAAATGTCTTAGCAGTCAATACAAATCATTAGTTTAAAACTCGGCAGAATTGGATAAGTTGGCGTAGCATTTCTCATTCAAAGTAAGAAATCGTTGTTTCTTATTGAGGTTTTAAATCAATAAATAATCATTCTGAGATTGTTGTTCCTAAATAGCTGGCCAACACTGTACATACATACATATATAGATTCCCGGGCAAAGCCGCATAGATAAAGCTACTCTTTTATATATATTCAGTTTAAAGTTATTTATTTTTATTATGGTTTTCACTTTTATGTTAAGAAAAAAACTTGTTAAATAAGTGGTCTCAATAACACATATATATTGTAAGGTTTTTACCTTTTTAAAAACGTGTATTTATGAATTCGTAGATTGAAGATAAAATGAAATAAATTTTGTGTTTGGTTTTAATTAAAAATCCTTTATTCAACACAGTTTTGTACACCTCTGTAACCTTTTCACAGGCAATAACAATTTTCTCTTCTTAATTACTCCGTCTATTTATAACATTGTAAACAACAACAATACTCGACAGATCTTTCTACTTAAAGATCTTTCAACCCGGTCGTAGTTGTAAATTTGAACCAGAGGTTATCCACACTTAACTCTCTTTACTGAGTTAGCTCCAAATAAACTGGTTTTTTACATCACGATTCACTTCACGAGTTTACTCCTTATAAACTCTCTTCACGCAAACTGTACGCGCTAAGTTTACTTTACTTAAAAACTGTTTCTTCTTGGCATCGATGTGCTGTTGATATGGCTGAGTAAACAATAATTCGAAATCTCTCGAACCTTTCAATATTTCAGGTAGATTCCGTTTCTTTCTTTTAATTTCTTTTTAGTTCTCTTGTAGTCATGGGTATGTAAACATTTACCTCTTTCAGCTCTTAGTGTTTGTTGTTGTTTGTTTATTATCTGTTACTTATTTTCTTTGCTGTTAGTTTTTGTTGTTGCTGTGTTATTTTTATTTGCTCTATCTCTGCTAATATTTGATGTCGATTCCGCTTATTTATAAACGGCACGTATAGTGGTTTTTTCAGCTTTCGTTTATTTATTTTAGCGATGTAACACACGACAGTTGTTCGCAAACTTGATTTTCGTAACAATATGTTTTTACTTTTTGATGTCCTTAAAAGGATGTTAAAAATCATATGTCTTTTGGATGTATTGTTATTTTTGACGTACAAAAAAATATAGCTATCTTTCTGTCTTTCTAAGGTTAAAAGCTGCCCTAAAAAGTGGCACTGACAGTTCAACGAAATGCTTATTGGTTTGCATATATAAAAGTTTCATGGTTTCATATTTCAAACATTTATAGACTTGTATGCAGTTACCAAAAAGGAAAAGAAAACAGAAAAGGAGTGCAAGAAAATGATAGAAAAAAATATGAGCATTTATTGGCACCAAAATGCAGAATGAGCACCATAACTTATTTTAGTAGAAAAGCATAAAAACGGCAAAAATATATCAGGAGGAAATAAATAAAATAAAATGAAAAATATTAACCGAGAGACTAATGTAAGAAATAAATAAACACTTTTAGTATTACAAATATGATTTTCAAAGCATTGTAGAATGTGTGGAACAAACCAACTAAAAATTATCTACCAAATTGTTTAAATTTAAACAAAATGCAGTGTTCTGTTAGAAGAAGTCATAAATTTCTTGGGTAATTAACCTGAAATAGATTCAAAATAATGCAAAACAAATATGCACATGAGCCACCACTGCCTTAACACACAAACTCACTCCTTGGTGTCGTTTGTCAACCTACGCGTTATCGGTTTATATTCTTTGGAAATAAGGTACGAGCTGTAATTTCTATGAATGTTTAATGTTTTTTAATGTTTGTTAATCCAGACATGGTTAATAATTTGTTTTCAAAAATCAATGAGGTTGGTTAGTGTGATATCCTTTCACACTTTCTATTATTAGGCTAATAGATTATATAACGATCAAACAGTTAAAGTATAAACCTAATTAACACTCGTCATAATAACTTGTTTCAGTGCTACTGTAACAAACCAAAATTAACGAGAAGTTTAAGTAAATTTAAATAGTCGATTCCATATATAGATTTGCTGTAACCATATTATGTGTAGAGGTATTGACAATATACGTGATACGCAACTAGTATTGCCAGATTCAACATTGAAAAATTCCTGAAATTTATAGAAAAGAAATCTTGATAAGCGCAAATACTGATGTTCGACTAAATTCAGTTACAAATTGTGGGTAATACCTCTTAAATGTAATATTAATTGAACCAGTAGTGCGATTCAGTAACTTTTAACGATACGACAACCGTTTCAATAACGATTATGTGATTCACTACATACACTTAAGCGATAGTGAACAACTTCCTTTTTTGACTGGCAACTCTGTCAAAAAAGCGAAAAGCACAAAGAAGAATTATAAAGAAAAAATTAATATTGAGGTATTTCTTTCTATACCTGTTGTTTTAGCAGTAGTGCATAAGATGAGTTGAATAAAATGTTTATTTATTAATTTTATTTTATTTTATTTATGCCTACAATTTCTTTTATTCATTACGGCCACCAAAGTTTCCAAAAAAAGCAGCGCCGCAGCCGTAGAACGAAATCAACTTCACGACAGATATTACGATATTTCGATTATATACACAACACAAAAATTTTTGTCGTTAGCTTGCGACAAACCTATATCGGATATCGTATATATAAGTTACTGAATAGCAAAATCGACAATTCTGTCGTTTACTGTTAAAAACTATTCGATTATCGTAAAAAAAGGTACTAAAACGGGTTACAGGCAACATTATAGCTCGCTTGAAAGATCCGGGATTGAAAAGTGAGTCATGTACGATAATAATGTGAAAAAAGTGTCATGGATGGAGCAAGCTGAAGCTTTTCGGTCGAATAAATTTATATTGTGATTACGGCATTCGATAGTCTACGTTCTAGTATAATCTCATAATATTATTGATTAATAGTGAATTCAGCAATAAGTTGTATTAAATTAAATAAAAAATTTTTAAAGAAAGTTTAAAAAATACAAACTTAGAGCAAAAAAAAGAACTAAAATATCTTCTGATTCCAATGCGTAAAACAAATAAATCAGAATAAATAATTTTTAATTCATACTTTATTCAATAAAACGTTTTAATTAAGTTATAAAAGTATAAACCAACTTCTATTAACGTTGGTAGTTTTCTCTTTGTTTTATACATAACCAGAGTAACCCTTACCGCATTGCTGGAAGCCTGACTGATGTGGATTGATAACATATTTTTAGCTGTTACCGTTCTCCGCTCATGCAAAATTCCATATTTTCTTAAAACTGATAGTTTTTATTGACCGCCAAGTTTTTTTATCTAAGGAGTCCATTCTCAACCGTCCTCAAGATATACAAAAATCAATATTACCGAATGTCATTGTACACATAAGACATTACGATACATGGTTTGGTAAATTTTCAAGTGACACTAAAAAATTATATTCTGGAGGACATATTGTTGATATTTTGGGAATATATAGGAAAACGTGAATGCCATATCTACTGAACCACTGGGCCGATTTCGTACAATAAACCATTTACATAACGTACCCTGAAATTTCGGTTGAAATTTATCGGCCCGTTTTCACAGTTAGGAGTAACATTACAGTGTATACTTTTTTTTATATATATAGAATTAACTCAACATATGTTGTGTGTTTATTTTTTTAATTTGATGAATTCATTCACAATAACCATGAAATTTCGATATGATAGCTATAGAATGCAATAATCAGGAAACTTGACACGTATCGAAATTTACTTTCGTACGACAGACTATTCGATATCGAAAGCGATAAATCGGCCCCTGGTCAAACGATTGATTTCGATCTCAGTTGTCAATAACTAACGAGTTTGAGATAAGCAATTCAATTAAAATGTCAAGATTTGATCAACAGAAAAGAAAAGCGACATATTTGATAATCCAGCAGAAGTTGATACAGCTTGACAGAACTTTTGATGTATCCGCCCTATATCCTGAAACTTGCGCCTCCCGATTATCATTTGTTTTGATCTTTTCAAACTGTCTTAATGGTATAAATAATAATTTCGGAGAGGTCTACACAACGCAGTTGGATCAGTTTTTCCTCAGTAGTTCTACACTCTTGGAGTAATGACTTTTCCGCCAAATTACGAAAATTAATTGATTAAAGCGGCACATATTTGGTTTAACAAAGCTCGCATCAAATATTATAAGGATTACTCGGACACCTTTCATAAAAATTAAATTATAAATTTACACTTGTTTACACTGTTACACTTAAACTTTGTCTAAGAAAAACTTCAACAAAAATGTGTTTCCAGGGATCGCTGAATAAATTAATTATCATATACCATATACCCGATAGAGGCTTGGTTAAAATAACAGGTTTGAACAGTAATTCACAATATTTATTTATTATTTGAAATTCAGTGTTCTTAGAAATTCTTAGCATTAATATACTAGGGATCTATATTTACAACGCAGAGACTGAATTTTTTTTCTACCTTTTGAACCATAAAGCAGCTAACAATCGGAAATCAGGGCTGTCACAGAGGGCTTTAATTGGATCAATGAAAATATAGGACGGAATGGAGGCTGATATATACCGATAGCTGGGTGGCAATAAAACCGAAATTAGCAAAAAAAGTTAAAACAAATACAGTATTAGACTGTAACAGAACTTCATTTAATTCCTGGTTACGCATTTTCTGTGCGCCGAGTCACTCTAAGACAATAGGTACCGGTTAAAGGCTTCGCTATTGGAGGGAAGAAAATTTTTACATAGTTGAGTTTTGAAAACCAATACCGTTAGAAGCTACAAAGTCGGAGTTCGAGCAATGTCACTTTCAAGCAATACCATCAGAGTCATAATAGGACGAGGGACTTGCTCAAATAGAGTAAGCCTTAGTTCAGAAAGGTGGTGCAAAATTTACTACAAAACGTTACAAATCCAACAATCCTAACAAACATATCGCGTGAGCCATCTATCGGTTTAAATTTGAACCAGCGATTATTACGAGTCTGACAATACTTATGCTATTCTGTTCTGTCACAAAATTCAGTATATTATCTCCACTGAACGAAATGAATCGATTTGCGTTTGAGAATGTTGGGATTTATTGGAAATTTATTTCCAAAACATGATGAAGCTCATTTTCATCTTCATGGGTACGTTATTAAGAAAAATTGCTTAAATTTTGGCTGAGAAAAGCCAAACCTGGTCTTACCTAAGCCAATTCACCCATTACGAGTGACTGTTTGGTGGGGCTTGTGTAGAGGCGGCATCATTAGCAGATATTTCTTTGAAATTGAGGACGGTGCAACTATTATGGTCAATGAAAACACCTATAACACCATCATAACCGGATTTTTTGTGTGCGCTCTTCATGGTATTGATTTGAACGACTTTTGGTTTCAACAGAATAGTGCAACTTAGTTGGCCGCCAAGAAGTTGCGATTTAACACCTTTGGGCTATTTTCCTTACCGTTGAAGTCAAGTGTTATGCAGACAAGCCAGAGGCAATTGAGCATCTGAAGGCCAACATTCGTGATACCATTGCTGAGATACATTGGGTCGTATCTCTCACTCGAAAAAGTTCTCGAAAATAGGGTACTGTGAGGCCAGTCGCGACAGCCATATGAATGAAAAAAATTGTACTTCATAACAAAAAAATAACTTTGGCAAAATTTAAACCGTTTTTATTTTATTGCATTTTTTAATTTAAACTTTTAGGTGTGCCAATACTTCATGCCACCTTTCAAAATATAACTACAATCAAGGTATGTGTTATATTTACGTATGTAAACACAAATGCGTCGTTAAAATCAGCATTAACTCAGTATAATCCAATCCACAATTGAAGTTTTGAGAAAATATGTATTGGGCTCAGAGTAAAAAAATTGTATGGAGCCTTACTTAGTTCTTATTTCAGCAATAATTTTAAATATTTTATGTTTATTTAAGACCTTATTTAATGCTTTACAAAATCCATAAAAAAAACATAAAATTTCTTACAACAACTATAGTTATACAGCAAAAATGAAAAAAACTCTTATTTTTACGCTTCAAAAAAATTATACAAGAAAAAACCTATGCGACAAGAACGAGTTAAGTAGAAATACCTGAAATTGACAGCAGTTTCCTGTTAGGTGCTATTTGGTACAAAATCAATCAGTATTAAAATTTTCAAAACACCTTCAAAATATGAAGTAACAAGCATCGGGTTCGCCATCTAACGTTTTTTTTTTCAACTAGTGCCTATTTCGTGAATGGTAATACTTAGCTCATGTTTGATTTGGCAGATAATTAGTTTTATCCTTCCGCTTAACGAATATGGTTGTGTTACCCTAGAACAACGCTAGGAAATATTTCGACATTATTTTGAAAATCATGGTAATGTTGCAGAATATACGAATGTATGTAATTGCGTACGGATTTTGGAAGAAGAGAAGCACCGTTAGCTCCGTATTTAAACAACCAAAATTGTCACATTTGGGGCACAGAAAACCCGCACGCAAACATTGAAAAGCCGATACATCCAAGACGAGTCACTCTTTGGTACGGATTTTGGTCCAGAGGCATAATTGGGCCATTTTCCTTCAAAAATCAGCAAGAAGTCGCCGTTACAGTCAATGGCGATCGTTTTCGGGCTATATTGAATGAATTTTTGTTCACTAAAATTGAAGAGGAGGATATTAGCAATATTTGGATTAAACAGAACGGCGCTACGTGCCACACAGCCCTGTTTTGGAAGATCGCATTATCAGAGCTGATGTCGTTTGGCCACCTCGAAGCTGCGATTTGATACCGTTGGACTATTATTTGTGGAGTGCCGTCAAAGATAAGTGTTACACCAACAAGCCAGAGACAATTGACGCTTGACAGGATCATATTCGTGAAGCCATTGGTGAAATACAGCTGCACACAATCGAGAATGTGCTTAAAAATTGGACCGATTGGACCGAGGCAGCCATTTGAATAAAATTAGTTTCCCTTATTAACCGGAAGGATTGTACTTTCAAATAAAAAAAAAATATATATATATATTCAGTAGTTTTTTTATAGCATTTTCAAAAAAAAAATTATTTGACGAACATTTAGAAAAAAAAACAATTATTTGTACCTTCAAGCCTTTATAAGTTAATAACTTAACTAGATATTAACAGATTATAAAATTTGGATTTTTGAAAATCGTATATCTAGTTATGAATAAACTGATATTACATTCAAAAACCCGTTGGAAATTCACGGTGCTAAAGGTCTTATTTGAAAAAGCACTTCATGAAGCTGTGTACTATTTTTTGACTCAGACTGTATATTAAAAAAAAAATACTCAACGGACTTAGAATTCGTAAATTATAAATATTTAAACAAAATATAAACAAATTTATAAAAAATTTTCTAAAAATTTGAATAGCTTCCAAATAATTTGTACTTTTTCGGTAGCAAAAATGACAGTCACACAATCATTAAAGAGAGCTTTTATTGCAAAATGAATTCAATAAAAATAACAAAATGAAGCCGTATTTTCATTCAAGTGTATATACATTTGCACACACATATATATGAATTCATACATTGCTAATGAAATGGCCATTTAAGTGTGAAAAAGGAAAACGGAATCTAAATAAACATCCTGTTGCATAGAAGACAAAATAAAAATAAAAAAACAAGCAGCTAAACGAAAAGAAAATGATTTTGTTATCTGCTCAAATAAATCGTTTTATCAACACAAATCATGAACAGCTGCTGCTGCAGATGCAGTAAATGTTTTCTTCTTTCTCTGTCAGTTTGCTATCGAAAAATAACATGCAGGACTAAAAAGAGAAATAGAAAGCGATTTAATATGTAAAAATAGTTCATGAGAAAAACTGGATCTGTAGATGATAAGGATATTTTTTGTTTATGCTGATGTTTGTTAAACTAATAATCCTATAACTGGTTTGAATAGCATATTTTGTTCCATAATCGATTGGATTGGTTTAGACTAATATTTGACTTGCAGTTTAAGAAAACGGAAAACGAATTCCTCAAGCTTGACTTTGCTTCAGCTTAGATGTTAATAAATTTGGAAAGCAATTTAATGTAACAACGTATTAAAAGGTATATAATTTACCAAATTTAGCAGTTATGAGTTCATTACAGACTCTAGCTGGTTACAAAATAAAACATAGTAACTGTGGACAAAATATGGTATCTAATTGGCAGTAAGAAGGATCTGAAACCGCAATCAAAAGCAGTTCAAAAATAATTCCAGACAAGACAAGCAGAACTGATTTCGATGTGAAAGATGCTGACAATATGACAAACCTACTATACAACATACTAAGCATCTCAGTTAGAGACCTGGTTAGAATAATAGCCATACCTGTTATCAAGCGAAAAGGATGCTCAAAATCTCTGTTACTGCAAAAGTTGTTCTGCTATACAAAGTATATCAACGAATCCTCTCGATATGCAGGAAACAACTAAAACCATCAATAACTTTAGAACATCAAAGTCCCACTCTGAATTGGAGCAGAAAATGGGTTAGGTTTGACAACATGACGAAGGTATCTTTAAGCTGCAAGTTGCAGCTGATACTTATCATAGTCGTGATCTCAATTAGCTCTTTCGCGGACAGTTCACTATCGCTTTAACCGGATTTATTGAAATGGCAATACATGCCGTCTTGTCCATAAATTTTTAACTAAATTCGACGGTATATGCCCTCTCTTCCGCGAAAGGGATAGTCAGCCATAAACTTTCAGCCAGTAAGCTTTTGAGGAACACCGACAGTCTGACCACAACCTTTCAAGAAAGAGAATATACTATAATTTGCGATTAGTACTACATATAAAAAGTTTTTTTAGCAACCAGCAACATCATGCCTAGAATCTGTTCTTCCAAATACCACGAAAAAAGTATAAATTTTGATACATCCTGCCACAGAATACCCGAAATGGTTACTGAAATATCAGCATTAAAAGTTAATAAGATCCATGGTCCCGCCCATGTACCAAAGAGTTTCTGAAAACAGATCGAATGTTAAGTGTAGAACTCTTACATTTTCTTATAATAGACTTCTAGTTTGACGATGCACTGAACGCCGAACTCACCAAAGGAATGACTACCTAGTTGTATACTGAAAGCAAGCTCTCAAAGTGCAGAAATTGAATATTTGTTATTATATTTATAATTATATTTGAGGAACTGAAATTTTTGAGTCTTTAAGTGGACCATGTCTGGCCTTTCGGCCTCTTTAATGGGTGTGTCCTGTCAAGGGTTGCACAATGGGTCATTGAACCTTCGAATGGACTCGTATATGGCGAGCGACTCACATAATCTAACCCAACTTAGCCTACAATGTTCATAGCGAACTACGATTTCGCTATAACCGTATTCGATTGTATATGTGTGATGCGGTCAGATTTTCCTGCGACTAGCTTAGGAGTTCCCGTCTATTGCATTTTTCTAGTTATTATCTTGAGCCCCCCGCAAGACAGGTCCAATCCATTGCAAGTTGTGCTTTCTGAATTCGGACTTTACTGGTGACTTTCTGGTTTCATTCTATAGTCATTCATTCCAGGTGGTGTTTGCCCAGAAAATTTCTAAAATGAGATCGGCACCTGTTGATAAATACCTGAAGGGCATTTACTATATGTTGCACGTATTCGATCCATAACAATATGGTGCAATAGATTTACCTCAGCTGTTAAAGATGTAGCAGAAGAAGGACCGGATGCCTTAATCGCTGATGATGGGATTTCATACAACCACCTGAATAAAGAAACCTAGCGTCTTGGGCAGTACGTCACTGTTGGCGACCACAGCTTTGAAGTAATGAAAAAATTTATGTATCTTGATACCAGCAGGAACGACGTCAGACTGGATCAAACAAAAATCAAATTGTTACTTTAGGCTCAATAGATAGTTCAGGAGCAGAGCACTCTCTTGGTGAACCAAACTCACGCTCTACAGAGCCCCTTATTATCAGTGTCCTGCTATATGGCTCAGAAACATGGACACTGTGGAACAATGATGAAAATGTTTAAGCAGCGTTCGAGAGAAAAATATTTCTTAAGATTTTAGTCGTCTACGAGTAGGATACCGCAAATGTTCGAATAGAAAAATTTGCGAGCTTACAGGAACGTGTAGCTGATTGTTGCATAATAGAACATCCAAAAAAAATTTATGGGCAAGAGTCCATAATTCAAGAAATTCGATGTGGCGAATGTAAGTCGATTGGTTATGCCATCCGAAAGCCGTATGATAAAATCGCGTGCACAGCTCTCGACTGAAATCCACAGAACAACAGCAGAAGGAGAATAGTATACAGCAAATATATGTAGACGTTGGATAAAGGTAGAAGGAATAGAGAAAAGACACGCACCTCAGACAGCATGAAGTGAAGTGATTTTGTGGCCATCTAATTTAGCCTCGCAAATCATGTCTTTCGCGACCTCAACAAGTTTAAATCTTTCTAAAATTATAAAAAATCGCCAACACACATAAAGAATGATGTACTCTTGCAAATGTTAAACTATGACGCTAAGATTTAGTAGAAATATCAACAACAGATGTACCAACTTAACAAAAAATAAATCGGAAAGATGGGGCCGCCACACGGGGGTTATTTTCGAAACGTTTTGATCAAGGTTGTATTTCACTCGTTAAGTATTCGTCCGTGGTTTGTAATTCATATTATCGGAGTCATATAAATTGAATCAATCCAAGTGCAATTTTTGGTTACTTTTTTGCGTAGCTTGAGATAGAGTTATGCGGTTGGTCTCCTAACGTATGTGGCTTGGCTGAGTCTCATTAAACTTGCTGCACTCCAGAGGATCGCAGTTTTGTGTACTTCTTTCATTTATGGCCTTGTTACTCCTGAAATCTATTATGCGTTTTTTACCTTCTAACTTGAATTACAACACCCCAGCAAGAATAATCTGTAAATGTAGTCCTTTCGTATTGGACTTTTACCAGACTAACTATGAAATATAATTTCCCTTTCATAGATTATGCACTGGCTTTCTTCATTTTGTACTTCTGTGGATTACAATTGTAGTGTAGAATAAGCTTGTGGTTAGGCTCTGTACTTGATCTGTGAGCTCTTTGCCATTACTTGTTTTTCCTTTGTCCACCATAGGCCGGACTATGGCGAGCATGTGTCCTTACATCATGTCGATAGGCCCATGTGTAAGCGATATTATGAGGGCTGCTCTATCTCATTTCAAGCGCTTAGGTAGCCGCTACTGTCATAACATTTTGAACTCTTGGTTATATTATTTTTATTTTCCTTATAGTCTACACTTGTGGCTAGATATAGCATTTGATAGACAATGAAAAAAAAACTTAGTTTTTACATAAAACCTCAATTTAAATTCATTTTTAGCATTCTTATCAAATCATTTGTACATAAAATAAAAATAGCCATTCTAAAGAGTACATTGTAGTATATGGTATCATATGAACGGTATTGTTCTATCATTACTTGCTAACTGCTTTAATATAATTTTGACAGATGACGCTAAGCGTCACTGTTCTTTAGCATTCATGCTGTAGACATGTAGGAAATGAACGTTACGTACTTCAAGAACATAATTATTGTTACCGCCTGTTATATATTATTTTTGCACCACCCTGTATTACTATGTCGAAACTTTAAAATTTGTGTGATGATATTTTCACGGTTAAGAACCCGAGCACTCCGCCATATCCCTGATGCTGTGTCAGCAACAAAATTATTTAAAGATTAACGTTTCCTACAGCAACTTTTAATAACTACAACAAACGCGTTGAAGTAATTCATGTTCTATTTTACAGTATTTTTCACTATCGTTGGAAACAAGTTAATGACATACATACATATAGTATGTACATTAGACTGGTCCTTAGTTTTCAAAATCAAAATTTTTTAATGGGGAATCTCTTAAAATGTTTTTTTTAGGAATAAGAGAATTCTTTGAAAATTTAAAAGCCGTTTCTTAATTTTAATACGCGCCGCATTGAGTTGAAACTTTAGACCAGTAGATGATAACAAGTAAGGTAGCCAGACGTACTTTTTTCAGTAGTACTCGCACTTGTTTTTAGTCAATGTACTACTTTCTGCATAACACTTACAAAAGTATGATAAAGTACTTTATCCAACCAGCTTTTTGTACTTCTTCTTGTACTTTGTTTTTTGCGTAAGACGTTTTTAGCAAAAATTAAAGTTTTGTAGCCCAGAAGAAAAGTAGACGCCGTTTTAAAGCCCATATGAGACCTTTGCAATGTGGCCTCAAAGCTTATATGTGGTAGAATCAAATTGTCTAAAATTTTAACTAACAGGTATGGTCACATTGAAGAAAATATTAGACGAAGAAAGCGTAATCACTATTTTATAGAAATATTTGTTTTTTATTTATTATTTTTTCAAATTTATATATTAAAATACCTTATCAGCTTTTACACTAATTTTTGTTTTAAATCATTTTTAAGCAATGTGGGCATAAAAAGAAATGTTTTTATATAAAGTAGTGCTTACGCTTATTTGACCAATATTTGCTTCAATGTAACCGTACGGTAACACTCTGGCTAATTATTCGATAAAATTAATATTACTAACGATAGCATTTTTATATTCTTTGATGTATTAATTGTTATTCCATGTTCTTTAACAAATATTGTTTTTAATATGGTTTTATTGAATATTCTATTTTTTGGGCGTTTTGATTAAAAAAATAGCAAAAAACAATGTATCTTTTTATTAATTGTACAGCTCATTTTCCCCAATATATTTTCTTTGTCAATCAATTATCTGGCTAACCTAATACGTAGCTTCTTCCAGTTGTGACTGGTACGGAAAACAAGCCTGTCGTTGTGATAACGTTATTTACAGAACAGCTCTTGGGAGTTCTGTACATCCAGGCAAAGAAAATTCTGATGCGGAGAAATGGGGTTTTGCTGCAAAATTTTCAAGCTTTCGTGTTTGATACAACATCTTCCAACACCGGCAGATTAAATAGTGCTTGCACACTGCTAGATGTGAAATTTGGACGGAATATACTGTTCTTTGCTGCTATTTTTTCCATAATAATTTATTTTTCCAGCAGTCCCGACATTCCATTATTCAAAAAATTCAAATTATCTGTTCCAAAAATTAACTCTGACAACCTCTTACCTGCATTCACAGAAAACATTTTTTTACTAAAAAGAACAGTTAAAGAGGTATCCCCATTGAAAAATTAAAAAAAGGTGTGTCATATGAGGACCAGGCTAGTAATATACATACCATATGTATGTATATAAAAAATTTTGTTTTTCAAACTGTAAATATTCAGAAAAAGCCAGCATTAGAAGGCGACTTTAAAGAATTTTAACAACAAATTTGAAGAAAAAAACTTCATAATAAAACTAAAAAGAAAAAATATTAAATACTTACACTTATAAACTTAGGTGGGAGTCCCATTTTTAAAGTCAGAAGTGTAGATGTAGGGTAATACACCGTCATAGATTTTTAAGATATTGTTACGAAAATAAGAATACAACAATGCATTGTAGGATTTTGGTATATCTTGTGTCACTCTGTCAATTTGGCAGCACTGCCACATCGACCATCTTTACGTTACGTTTGAATTAACGGATATGAAAATAGAAGATGAAGGTATATAAGGAAACTACTTTGCTTACATAGTTTTAGTTATCGTTTGGCTGTGGTAAGATAAAAACGTGATAAAGCGGAAATAAAAGTGTTGTATAAGCTAATATTAAGTGTTATATTAAGACAAATGGTATAAAAGTTATTGTATAGTTAAATAAAAACTGTAGAGCAACAACTAAAGTGGAGTTTTTATTATTTTAACGAAATTTAAGTGAACTCAAACGTTTTTAAAAGGTTAAAACGTAACAATATATTGCGCATTCGGTTCCACCCAACTTTAAACAAACACTGTACAAAATTAACATTAAAATTTGTACTGGTGCTCAATATTGCGACGTGACAGAAAAGATATTTCAGACTCAATTTGATGGTATTGAGTGAACGATATGGAGTTTCAATAAAATCATTGTAACAAACCACAAACTCTTAAAACAATACAATTTCTACTTAAAAACGTTCGTGGCTGTATACTCATTCGTTTAATAGACTAGAATTAGCCCTGTAAATTGTATAATAGTTTACGGAAATATCAAAATTCATTAATGCTTTAGGCAGACGACATCGTTAATGTGCATTAAAAACTCACTAATGAAAATTAAAATTCTACCCTAAGAGACGACACAGTTGGAGCATTAAGCAAACAGCTGTTTGTTTGTTTGAACAAGCGGGTATAAAACAGAAAGGATGATTAGCACCTGTACTGTCGGTGAAATATCACTATTTATTTGAAGAAAAAGCTAAAATTACTTTTGCAGAAACTGCTCCATAATCCATTTGAATCCATTTAATGTTTTCATTGAAACATTTATTCACAACAGTTAACAATTTGCTTGATTATTCACAGTATTGCCATATTGAAAAAGCTAAATGCAGTTTTAATCATTGTCCGGCAAACTAATATTAATGCATTTTACAATTGTGGTAAGCGATTTTTCACTGTATTTGTTCCATTTGTTTTCTCTTTAGTTCTCTTTGTTTATTTTTTGTCTATGTGTGTGAGTGCGTACGTGTGAAAACAGAAGAGAAGAGCTGCTCTTTGCGGCAATCTGGTTAACTTGTGAATTATCCCCGTCTTAATGTGCATTCAGCTTCAGTTTGATGTGAATGCACATTAAGATGGGGATAATTCACAAGTTAATTTGCATTAAGTCTGTTAACGCGGGTTTACGATGTCGCCTGTCTACGTTATAACATTTAGTGACAATTATTGTAAAAAATATGAGCAAAGGAGTAGGTGTTTGTCAGTATAACCTCGGAAGCTAAACAAAGCTGAGAAACACAAGTTCGACTAATATTCCGTTAAAATATTTCCTTATAAGTGTATGAAGGTACGAAAAAGTAAATTTTATCCGCATCTAAAGATTTTGAAGGTGTTGCGAAATCAGATTCTTGTTATATATAATAGCGTCTATAAATAAAATAGTATAACTTCCCAGATAATTCAAACATTTAAATAATTGATATAAATTAATAAAAGTTAATGTACTTTAACAAAAAAAAAAAAAACAAAAAAGTACCTTGTGATGTAAGTTATCATAATGTCTTCCTTCCTTATATTTTATATAACTTTTATCTGTGTTCTAAACTAAAAAAAAAAATAAAACGAAAAATCCTCATTCTTTTACTTATTCTATTTTTCCTTATTTTACAATTTTTTTATACAAACTGCAGTCACCAGTTAAGCTACACAAGAGTAGGTGTCAACAGAAAATCATGTCTGAAGATAAAAAACTTATATAATATTCTAAATGACAATTTTGTCTTTAATGGAACAAGTCATTATAATGCTTAAAATATAGCAAAAGAATTACAGAATCAAGACTGCAGAAGGAGATAATATAACTACAAAAGAATAGAAAAAGGTGTTAACAAGATTTATTATTCAATTTTTCTGTATTAAAATGACATTCTATTTTTAAAATGGATGATTAAAGTGATTTTCATAAAATATTGCGATATTAATATATATACCATAGAACAGAAAGCACATTAAATATATGGTAAATAAGAAATTAAGCAATGTTTTGGGAACAAAAAAGCAATATATAAACTAAAAAGTACTAAATAATGCAGCAGTTGCTTTAAGTGTTTACTGCACAACTTGTTTCTTTTATGATTGTTTTAAGAATGACACATAAGCAGACAGAGTATGGTCAAATATACTCATTGGTTGAACAAATGTAACTTGACTTCTCGAAATTTTTTTCAGTTTTTTACAATTATGCATAAGTACTTATTTGGTTATATGCATTCGCAAGAAAATAAAGCTGAATCTAGCGTAAGTTTACCATAGTGAACCCTTTTAAGTATGCATAAGCTTTTCATGAATTTTGAAATGATAGGAAAACGTTTTCTAGGTTAAAGTACAGTCGAACTTTTATAAATTGAACTACCATTTTCCAGAAAAAAAAACTACAACTTATAGAAACTTTAACTTTGGGAATTGCATTTAAAAGTGTTCCAAATTAAATAAACAATAACTACTTTTAATACCAATTTATTTTCATTTATCACCAAATTTCTTTAAGCAATTTGTAATTTTGTAAAGGTAGTATATATTTATTTTGACTGAATTTGTTTACATTTGCTTAGAGCAAAAAAAGATTCTAATATGTGTAGTGCTTTGTCGTGGTCATCTTTCACGTTTTCATTTGTATTTAAGAATACATTTAAAGTCTTAAATGAATCGTTAAACGAATCATGTCCTCGGCTAGCCATGCAGTAGCCTACACGATCGGTCCAATATTTAAGCACATTATCGATTATGTGCAGCTGTATTTCACCAATGGCTTTAGGAATATTGTCCTTTAAAGCGTCAATTGTCTCTGGCTTGTTGGCGTAACACTTATCTCTGACAGCACCCTATAAATAATAGTCCAACGGTGTCAAATCGCAGCTCCAAAGTGGCCAAACGACATCAGCTGTGCGGCTGATGATACGATCTTCAAAAACAGGGCGCAAAACATCGAGTGTAGCTTCGGCTGTGTGGCATGTAGCGCCGTCCTATTGAAACCAAATGTTGCTAATATCCTTCTCTTCAACTTTTGTGAACAAAAATTCATTCAACATGGCTCGACAACGATCGCCATTGACTGAAACGGCCACTCCTTGCTCATTTTCGAAGAAAAATGGCCCAATTATGCTTCTGGACCAAAATCCGCACCAAACAGTAACTCGTCTTGGGTTTATCGGCTTTTCAATGTATGCGTTCGGGCTTTCTGTGCCCTAAATGCGACAATTTTGCTTGTTTACATACCCGCCAAGATCAAAATGAGCTTCATCTGAAAAGACGATTTTTTTTGGCAAAATCGGCATCTTCTGTAAGTCGATCGCGGGCCCAGATTCCCAGCGTTGTTCAAGCGTATACACAACCATATTCGTTCAGCTGAAAGATAAAACTAATTATCTGTCAAATCAGGCATGAAGTAAGTGTTACCATTCACTAAATAAGCACTAGTTGAAAAAAAAACGTTAGATGGTGGACCCTTTATATATTTATTTACTAAAATACTGAGTAATTGTTGACTGAATTTGTTCACATTTGCTTTAAGAAAAAAGTGATTCTAGTTTGTGTAGTGCTTTGTAGTGGTCATCGATTGCTTTTTTATTTGTATTTCAGAATACATTTAAAGTCTTAAATGAATCGTCTGCTTCCTCAACTTTGTCGCGACTACTATCTACTATTTCTCCAGAGTACGGCTCTGATTTGACGACATGTTCATCAATAATATCTTCATCAGTTGGAAATTCAGAAGTAATCAATTCACTATCGATGTACAAAAAGTCTTGAATAGTACAACTTATAGATTCTATTTATTCAAATGTAGCCAAGCTTCATAGTTATCTTTTAAAAGATTTTCGTTGTCGCTAAAAACATTTAATAATACCAATGATATGTCACCTTTTTCATCCCACACTGAATGTTCTCCAAGTCCAGACTTTTTAAAGCAGTCTGGCTAGTGATATCAAGCTCCTGATAAATGGTGAATGCATTCTAGCCAGGGTTGGCAGCCTACTGGGTAACCCACTTATACCCACCCGGGTGTTAGTGGGTTTTATATTTAAAAATCCGGCTGGGTTTTTTTATTTAAAGGTTTTCGCAGTTTATTTACAACAAAAATAACTAAAATTTGCGTATTGGGAGTACAAATTAACTCGCCCATTTTTTATATCTTTTCCCACCTCTGAGTAAATTTACGAATACCGTATCAGAAAACCGTTTGGTCTTTTGATGCGCTCCACTTTGTTGTAATACGAAAGAATAACTTAATCATTTCTGTATTTATATTCAATCCGTTATTTACATACATAATCCATGGTTCAAACAAAGTAATTGCTGTCTGCTCTGATCATCGAGCTTTGGCAGCTCATAGTGCACAATGTCGTATACCGTAATTGCACTAAAAAACAAAAATGTTGTCGACTTAAACGAAATTCGGATGCAATTATAAAACCCAATTAAACCGAATAAAACCCGGTGGGTTGGGTTTGAACAAAAAAAAATGGGTTCTTGCCAATCTAGCACACTAATATCGTGTTCACATTCTCTTACAATTCGAACTATAGATTATTTTAAAATTCTGTTTTGATAATGAGCTAACAAACATTGAATTATTCCCTGGTCAAGAGGTTGTAATTTCGATGTCATATTTGGTGGAAAAATACCAATTCAATAGTTTCCAATTTATTTTGTATATCTTTAGGGTGTGCCGAGCAATTATCTACAAAGAATATCATTTACATCCAACAGCAGAAAATTGTTTATCTAACTTCACCATCCATTTTTCAAAAGTTTGTCTTGTCATCCAAGCTCGTTTGTAGCTTTTATAATCGACAGGTAGTGACTTGACACTACGAAATCAACGAGGTTTCTTACTTTCCTATCAGTAAAACTGTAATTTTTTCTGCTCCATTCATATTTGCTGCCAATCTTACTGTCTCACTTTCATTCCCATTTCATTCCTCCATGACATTTTTCATTTCTGAATGTTAGTGTTTTGTCAGAAAGGCATTTGTAAAACAACCCAGTCTCATTTGCATTGAAAATGTTACCTTTTATTGTACTTTTCTAACAAAGAAGGTACGACATCGGTTTTCCATTTCTGGCAGTATTCCTTGGAAACATCATTGCTTCCACCACAAATTTTTTTGTAACAAACACCATGTCTAAGAACCATGTCTTGAGTGCGATTAAAGCTAATCGATAATCGATCGATACAAATTATTGTGCAAAAGTGGACGGAATTGGAAATTAGGCGTGATAATTTTCATATAAAATAAATATTGATTTTTGTATATCTTGAAAACAGGATTAATAGAAATTTTCTAAATTCGGTTCAGAGACGTGAACAAAACACATCACCAGCCAGTAACTGGGTCAATTATATCAGTGACATCACACTTTACATTTATATTAAATATTAAGTTTTGTGTTTATAGAAAACGGCAACAATTAAAGCAGCGTTATCTATCCACATTTGCCAAGAAGCGGGTATTGCAGAAAGCACACTCGACTAAAGTTATCGTACATGTACCTTATGTACAATAATGATTATGTATTTTGAAGACTGTACACAGCTAAACGACAGATTCTACAATCTATCTCAAATTTTTGAGTGTAGAGCGGAAGAGTCAAAAGGTGGAAAAAACGTAAAAACTTTAACTGAAATCACATATAAGATAATAATTAAGTTGGGGGTAGCGAAGCACGCTGGGTTTTATTTAATTCATTATAGTTAAAGACTAGAATTTTGTGCCTTTTTTTAAGTAAAATACACTTTGCTTACATATAATAAAATTTAATTTAAAATTTCGCTTTTTTAGAAAAAGTTTTCCTACAAACAAATATTCAAAAGATTTTACTTTGAACTGCTACTGGTACTGCATCCAAGTGGGAACGAAATGATGTTTCGAATATTAACAATACAATTTAATTTTAAAATAGTAGTGTTAGGGATGTTGTATTAGAGTGTACAAGTACACATTGGCAGAATTTTATTTTATCTCAATAATTCAATCAGTAAAACTTTTAATTGCTTTAAGTTTTATTTTGGATGCTTTTGTTGTCTTTATCAACTCAATTTTGGTTATTCGTTAAATAAAATGAAAATTGTATGTACAGACCACAAATCAGTTAAGATTTCTTAACAATTTAGAAAATTCAGTTGAAATAAAATTGGATTGGAATTTAAAAATAAATAAAACTCGGAGGTCTACACCACTTCTTGGAAAAAACGTAGGAATCAATAATAAGTAAAATTCTCCATTACTGTACAAAATGTACGAAGAGTGTTGTGTGTAGGCAACGACTTGCTACCGTACGCCAATCACCTGCTTAGCTGGATAACCAAAGCTGATTTAGAAGCTGAAGCAAGACAAGAAAATTGATATGCTTTGCGGAAAACAAATGCTGCTATGAATGGGTAAAGGAAATAAACCAATTATGTACAAACAAAAGCTCATAAAAACGGTTTGATACAAACAACATGATTCATTTTATTATTAGGACCCGATCACGGCCGTCAATTAATGCTAAAAATTTTATTTTATTCCATGTTGTATACGCTTTCCTTAGCTTCCCTTCAACATGTCGCCTCAATATTTGAGTGGACTCCATTCATGGAATTCTTTGGCATGACTTCTATGAGAATTACTCTAATCTATCGCCATTTTCTGCTTTTAGTTAAGTTACAAGTTGGTGTTTCAATGCACCTTTCGTCCAATTTTTATTTGTCTTATAGATTTCTTTAGATTCTGTTTACGATACTCTGTTTTCTGCCAATGGCCCTTCTCTTCCATAGGGATACGTTACGTATTTTGGTATTACGTTCAATATATGGTGATTTAAAGAGACAGTTCAGATCTACAATTGTTTGGGCCCTTTTTATACTTATTTCAGAGCCTGCGGTTTATGTTTATGTACTACCGGTACTACCAATACCGGTAAATTAAATTTCATCACTCCTTTCACTAGGCTTCTACTGTTACAGACCAGTTTTTTTTAATAAACCTTAGGTTGCAATGACCTGAAAAGTACCTTTGTCAAAAGACTTAGTACTATCAGTTCACTCAAAAAGTCCTTAGGATGACAAATAGATGGCTTTACTATATGATTTCATCCATATGATTTTTATTTAGTACTAATCCTCAACCGATACCTGTACAAATTTGGCAGCAATATGACTATTGATTCGTGAGTTTTAGCATTTTGAGTGAAACAACTTTTGTTATTGAAAAAAAAAATTGAAAAAAGTGAATTGCAAGTTTTGAAAAAGCATTGCTTTTTGATGAAAAAAAAAAAAGCCTAGCAGTGGCTTGATAAACATCATCCGAATTTTCCTCCATCGAAACAAATGGTAGAGAAGTGGTATGCTGAGTTTAAGCCACAAAAGATGCAGAGCACAGTGGACTTTTAAATTAGGCTCTTATACCAGAAGACATAAAAAAATCTACAAGTTGGTTATAAACGATCGCAAATTGAAGGCATACGGGCTAGCTGACACGCTAAAGATATCAAATGGTAGTGTTTTTACCAATTTATACGAACATTTGGGTATGCGAAAGCTCTGTTCAAAGTAGGTGCTGCATGATCTCACAAATCGTGTCACAAATCGATGAAACCAATGACAAAATTAAATAAATTGAGCTTCGAATTGCTTACCCACCCACCGTTTTCTCCGAATTTAGCCAACAGAGAATTTTTCCTATTTTCAGATCTCAAGCGAAGGCTTGCTGATAAGAAATTTATTTCTAATGATGAAGTAATCTCTAAAACTGAGACCTATTTTGACGAGAAAGAGAAATCGTGCTATAAAAGTGGTATCGAAGAAGTTGGAAAATCTCTATACTCGTTGCATCGCCCTCAAAGGCAACTATGTTGAATAATAAAAAATGTTGAATAATAAATAAATAATACTTATCCTACAAACTTATTGATTGACCTGTTAGAAAAACAGTTTGTCTGAGTTTTCTCTGTAAGGGATTATGAACCGTTTGGGGTTTATTACCCAACTATGGTCAGATTTTCCACTCGTTTCAGAAACTCATACGATCTGACAATGTTAAAGGTCTAAGTCCAATACCAT
Organism: Wohlfahrtia magnifica; assembly: GCA_023159175.1. NCBI lineage: Eukaryota > Metazoa > Arthropoda > Insecta > Diptera > Sarcophagidae > Wohlfahrtia > Wohlfahrtia magnifica. The sequence continues at coordinate 1,282,189 of JAKWBJ010000062.1, forward strand.
AATCACAATTAGGCAGCATATAGTTGTGGATTTCTCTCATCCCTCTACGGAGACATCCCGATGGCATTGAAATCTATTTTCGCATTGACGCCCTCTCATTTTCTACTATTTCCCTGCTTGGACCCATCAAAATATCATAACTTAAGCCCTGTTCGAAGTTGACAGAGTCACCATTAGTCATTTTGAAGTTTCTAAGCAGAACCATTCTTGGTGACATCACTATAGAAAATTAAATTGTAAAGAAAGTTCCGCAACACCCTAAAACATCTGTATAATCTCAGGTCACTAGAACGAATTTCCATCTCAATCATGAACGGAAGCTGTTTATGAGCATGGATTTTGTTTTAGAGCTTTGGATTTCAAGACCAGCCTTTTTTCGAGTACTCTTGGCTTTGTTCGAGTGTATGTTAAATAATGAATTGATTTAAATGACAAGTATGAATATGTCATCAGCGTAATCAGCTATTAAAGTTTTGAGTAATACCGCTACATCCCTAAGACATGGCTATTATAATATTGTGCAACACAATTGAAAAATATGAGGCTACAAGTCACATCCTTGTGTTACGCCTGTAAGGTTGGTTAATCTATCGTATAAGACTCGACAGCAAAAGTAGTCGAAGAGATATTTACATACTTTTTAACTTTTTAATAGTTTTTGTAAACTTAATTTTGTTTCCATATCGACTCGTAGTAAGGCCATGTTTCATTTACGTTTAAGAGAGGGGATTTAAGGAAAGCATTGAATATGCGAAAATACATATATCGAAAAAGTTCGTTTACAAATTTTAGCAATAACACTGTGCTATTTTCGCATAAGCGGGACATCCAGATTGTAACCCAATTCAACCACTCTGAATTCAGTGGTGACAACAGTTTTTTAGGTTAGCTTTTGTTTTCGAGATATACTGTTACTTTGGAAATTGTATTTTCGCGTAAGTGAGAAATGGTTTAGTTTATTAAATAAAAACTTTTTTTAATCTTGGTATTCATTTCAGAAATATTTTTTTTACAAAAGAACAGTGGAATGACATTTTACATAAGTACGTGCGTATGAGTGATATTTTATTAATAAAGTAGAAATATCACTCATACGTTCGTATAATGCACCTTTCTTCTTCCATAACTCTGCCATTAATTAGTTAATTAACACAGGTACACTTTAACATTATGTTAACAACCACATTGCATTATAAGCTTACATGTTGAAGACTTTTTAAAAACTAGTATATTGTTGGGGTATTCACAAAGCGTGCTATTGTGTCATATTGTCAAAATGTTGTAAAATTTTAAAATGGCCCATATCCATAGTCAAAAATAAAGTTTACTTTAAGAGAACAAAAGTCGACTTTTTCTTAAGTCGGCTCTAACTCATTCATAGAAAACTTAAGGTATACTTTTGGCGTTAGAGCCGACTCTAAATATAAATCTAGCAGAAGCTGTTTTCAATTAATTTAAAAAATAATTGTTAATTATTGTTAATTATTGTGAAAGGGATTTTGATAAAAGTATATCGAATACTATATAATGGGTCCACCATCTAACGTTTTTTTTTTCAACTGGTGCTTATTTCGTGATTGGTAATACTTAGCTCATGTCTGATTTGACAGATAATTAGTTTGATCCTTCCGCTGAACGAATATGGTTATTTGTACGCTTGAACAACAACGCTGGAAAATATTGCGACATTACTTTGAAAATCATGGTAATGTTGCAGAATGTGTGCGAAAATTGCGTACGGATTTTGAAAGAAGAGAAGCACCGTCAACTCCGTATGTTCGTTAACTTGTGAAAAAAGCGAAAGAAACTGGCATCTTCATCGATAACCAAAGCTTGAAAGGCCGAAAATAGTGCGTATACCCGAGAATATTGCAGGTGTGGCAGAAAGTGTGCGTGAAGTGCCATCAACAGAAATTCACCGTCGTTCTCAACAGTTGAATATTTTATAGACATCATTAAGACGAATTTTGCATAAAGACCTTGGTATGACGCCATACAAAGTCCAATTGGTTCTGATGTTGAAGCCAACTGACCATCCAATGCGCTTTCGTTTCGCTAAGTGGACCTGCGATTGACTTACAAAAGATGACGACTTTGCCACAAAAATCATCTTTTCAAATGAAGCTCATTTTGATCTTGGCGGATATGTAAACAAGCAAAATTGTCGAATTTGGGGCACAGAAAACCCGCACGCATACATTGGAAAGCCGATACAGCCACACCCAAGACGAGTCACTGTTTGGTGTTATCGGGCATGTTGAACGAAATTTTGTTCAAAAAATTGAAGAGGAGGATATTAGCAACATTTGGTTTCAACAGGACGGCGTTACGTGCCACATAGCCGAGGCTGCACTCGATGTTTTGCGCCCAGTTTTTAGATATCGCATTATCAGCCGCAGAGCTGATGTCGTTTGGCCACCTTGAAGCTACGATTTAACACCGTTGGACTATTATTTGTGGGCTGCCGTCAAAGATAAGTGTTACGCCATCAAGCCAAAGACAATTGACGCTTTAAAGGACAATATTCGTGAAGCCATTGGTGAAATACAGCTGCACACAATCGATAATGTGCTTACAAATTGGACCGTTCGTGTAGGCTACTGCATGGCCAGCCGAGGCAGCCATTTGAATGAAATTATTTTTCATTATTAACCGGAAGGAATGTACTTTCAAATAAAAAAAGAAATTTTAGGAAATATTTAGTAGTTTTTTTTTATAGCATTTTCAAAAAAAATTTTTTCTGGCGCACCCTTTATATATGTATATATAAAAGAATGGTTAATAGTAATCATAGAAATGTCATTAGCTCTGCTTTTCACACATCAACAAGTTTCTGTATTATTCCCAACAGCCAGCAGAGGCATAAGATGAGAACTTAATCAATAGTTGGGACTATAGAATTTGCCGTTGTTACTTGCATTTTAACACACTGTCATCGTTACATGTTTGCTAGACTTAAATTTCTGAGGAATGAAGTTGCAAAGATGGTAATAAGGCTTAACATTATAATATGCAAGATACTGTGCTGCAATGTCCTTAACAACACCAAATTCAGTATAGGTAATATGAGATGGAAAAGTTCGCTTATTTCTTCTACCTTGGCAGCATTCTCTCAAGGACTGGTGGTTGTAGCGATGATATAATGTTTTGGATGTCCAAAGCCAGTCAATCTTTCGGTATTTGAAGACCTGTGTACTATCTCGAAGTGGACTAAGAAAAACATATTCAACTTTTGTGTAAAATCAACCCTCCTGTATGGATGTAAGCCCTGGAATATAACAATAATAAATATAATATAACGCAATGCCAAAGCTAAGGATATTTTGGTCAAATACCTGAACTAACAGATATGATATATACATGTTTACAAGCTCAGCTACCAGATATAGCGGTTTATTATCAATTTGACAATATTGATAGCGAAAAAAAGTTCAGAAAAGTAACCGATGCAAGAAATATTGCCTTACCTGTTTTTATGCAGTTGTGATATTTATTTGTCTTGGAACACGTTGAAGACATAGTTATGCTTTTATAATAATTTAATGCAATTTTAATAAAAACCACGAATTACCAATTCAGGAAAATCATTGATCAACAATATATTGGCAGTCAGTTAAAAAAATGCATCAGAAGGACTCTGCACGTAACTGTAGGTAGGTTCCCACTTTCATATGTTTTATAAAAAAATCTATATAAACGTTAAGCATATTGTAATTTACACCCATTTAAAGTTAGTTCAACTTAAAGTTTACTTTATTTTCAACAATGAATATAAAAAAAAGATAGTAAAAGATTTTAAGTTAAAAACTTACTCTAGCAAGAGTCGAATTTAGTGTGGGACTATGAATGTGGGCCATTGTTTTTGTTTTTGTTATAAAAAGTTTTTAAAAAAATAAAACTTTCAATGATATATTTTTTATGCTATTGTATTTTAAAAATAAATTTAAAAAATAATATTTGAGAAATAAAATATTTTTACGTAATGCCTAGATTTTTTTTCTCCGTCACTCCTCTAGGGAGCATATTGCCTTTCTACAAAGCATCTCTTGCTTTGTTTCAGTTAAGTAGGTGATTAATCCGCTGTAGCTTCCTTCATATGATTTTTTGTTTTTAGTGTAGTGGTGTAGATCCTTGCCAATTGGTGGTGATCTTTACTTTAGCATTGTAATTTTTTCCCAGTAGGTGGCGTGTTTTTCCTGATCATTCGTCTGATGTTTGCCATCATCGCCAGAGGTATGCGAGGAGGGGGCGGGGCTTTTTTCTTTATTATTATTTTTTTTAGATGGAGTTGTATGGAGGGAAGCTGAAGCCTGTTTTTATTATTAAGCATTCGAAATCTCAATTAAATTTTTTCCCGTCATGTCCTCTGCTGTGGCTCGAACCTGGGTCGTTTGTGTTGTTATGCCTGTGCTCTAACCGCTACGCCACCCCACCCCCATGCCTAGATACTGTATTGCTAATTGTCTTATCTGCAATTTCTATTCGAACACTGCTTGCTTTATTTTCAAATTCAAAATTGCACCAACATATTACAAAGGGTTGTTCACAACAGTCTTATTTTTTCCTGCTTTTATTCTAGGACATATGATTTTAGAACACATTGTTAATCCCCCATGTAGATGAATGTGAGATACAAAGGCATTCTCTGCTATTTAGAATAAAGTTACCTACTTGATAGGTAGAGTAAACTAATAAAAATTCAAATTAAAATATTCTCAAATTAAAATACAATTTTAAAAGCTCATGAATATTTTATTATTTTTTAATTATATTGACCATTCCCATTAATTCACCCATTGAACCCCTAAATTTGTTACATTTTGTCCTAAAGCTATAAAATATTTTCGAATACATTTCTAAGCTAAGAATGCCATTAGAAAATAAGGCTAAAAAAAGTACAACAACAAACAATTTCGAATATAATTTATTTTTAATAATGTCATATCGACCCAAGAACACAAAAATATGTAGATTTAGCATAACTTAATGTACATAATGGGAATTTTCTAAACCTGTACACTAAAGAGCCACAAAACATTTATTTAATGATGGTACGATAATCAGTAAAAATTTACCCTTAAATGAAAGGCATGATGGAACTATAATGACCCACATAACAGCATTTATATGACTTCTACACAAAGATATTATAAAACCTTAATGACCGCAGTTTCATAATTTTAATTTGACGAACATTTCATTGTTGTTATAAAATAAAAGAATATATTTTCTGAAATAAATACGAAGGCTGTATAAAGAGTGCATGATTTGTTTATAAAGAAAATAATATTTTTTGCAAAATAGTGTTTTCGCCAAATATTTATATTTTATTCTTCAAAAAAATTTCAAAGATATTTAAGACCTTAGACGAATACAGAATTTTCGTTATTTTTTTTTCCCTATTACCCTCCTTGATAGCATATGGCTTCCACAAATTAGTAGCCTTTGTTGTTTCGCGTCTTACCATGTAAAACTGTCCTGTACTAGTTCTTGAAGTATCGTGAATATCTAAGTGTTTTTGGTTAACCAAGGTATCCCTGAGGATTCCAATTTAGCTCTCTCCATATAATATTGTTAGGCTTGTTTCTGATAGTGTAGATATGGATAGTATAGATCCACTTCAATTATCTATATATTGATTCTCGTAACATTCTCTTAGTTAATTAGCTGTACCCGATTCTATTTTTAGACTCATTGAAAGGGATCTACAGTTTAATGCCGGCTCCGAACGGCAAATGCATTAGAGAAAGTGATACCACTGTTGAAAAAAATTTTCTTTTTTCAGATGGTCTGGTCTGGTATTGAACTAAGAACCTTCTGGTTGGTAGGCGCGTATTTTACAGCAATTATATTATGTAGGTTTCATTTTTTAAAACATTCATTCCTCGTTAACAAGTTTCCAGTTTATCATATGGCTAATGTTGTTACGCCGGAATATCTTGCATATGATTCAGAGGCAATTGTTAATGAACACCTTTAGCTTTTGCTCACTGTTCTACACTAGCGAAGTTTCACTATCTTACGACAGAGTTCACTTTACACAAGTAAAATATGGGATATTTTTGAGCTTTTGCATACCGATTGTATTGGGTGGGCTATCTGTTTGAACCAGCGACTATATCGAATCTAGCCATACTTATGTCATTCTACTCTGTCAAAAAATTCAGTATATTATCTTCACTGAACGAAATAACCTGATTTATCGATGAGCTAACGTGAAGCTGCACTATGATGTCGATTTTGTCAAAAAAAAATCATTTTTTCGGTTGAAATTAATTTTAATTTTGGTGGGTATGTTAATAAGTAAAATTGCGATTTTTGAAACTCAGAAAACCCAAACGTGGTTTTACAGAAACCAATGCACCCATTAAGAGTGAATGTTTGATGCCGCTTCCTGAGTGGAGGCATCATTGGCCCATATTTCTTGAAAATGCGGACGGCGCAACCATTATGGTTAATGTAGACACCTATCGACCCATGATAACCATTTAAAAGTTAAAATTTAAAAAATCAATAAAAAAAACTGTTTTAAATATTGCCAAATTAATTTATTTTTTATAAAGTACAATTGTTTGGGTTAAAAATAAAACTTTAATTCATTCATATGGCTGCCGTGGTTAGCCCCACAGAACCTCTTTCGAGTGGACCAATTTTCAATAATTTTTCGAGTGTATAGGGTCGTATGTCGGCAATGGCGAAATATATGTTGGCATGAAAATGCTCAATGTGCTCCGGTTTATCGACATAGCACTTTCCCTTAACGGCGCTCCACAGAAAATAGTCCAACAGTATGAAATAGCAGTATTTTAGCTAACTAAACGGCCATCGAACGTTTGACGCAATAAATCTATTGTAGCATGAGAAGTGTGGCAAGTTTCACAATTCTGTTGACACCAAACAGCATTCACATCAATACCATGAAGAGCGGGCACAAAAAATCTGTTACCATGGTGCGATAACCGTAATGGTCCTCATTTTTGAAGAAATATGGTTTAATGGTGCCTAGGCTCCACAGGCCGCTCCAAACAGTCAATCGAAATGGATACATTGTCTTCTGTAAGACAACGTTTTGGTTTTCTGAGCCCTAAATATGACATTTTTGCTTATGAAAATGAGCTTCATCCGAAAAGATGATTTCTCTTTTTTTTTGTCTTTGTTTTGAAAATAAATTTCCAATAAATCTGAACGTTGCTCAAACTAAGTCGATTCATTTCGTTCAGTGGAGATAATATACTAAATTTTGTGTCAGAATAGAATGACATAAGTATTGCCAGATTCAAAATATCCACTGATTCGAATATAGGCCGATAGATTGCCTTTATTTTCTTGTTGTCTTATGCTTGAAATTTTCGTAATTGTAAAAACACCCACTCTATCATCCGCTTAATCTAAGTCTTGCAATTGGCGTAAGAGACTCTATATAACACTTTTTCTTTCTGAATTCGTTTTACTCAGTTAATGTGATGGATTAATTTCACCGTTGGTATGAAACGACTGACTAATGCGAATTATTCTCTGTGGTTCCACCTTTTTTTTTCTAAATGCTTCTTTCTAGATGACAGTTCTATCCATAAATATTAGATCTCTAAATTAAAGATAGTGTTTTCTCTTCCTATACTGAGCTGATGTGGGATCGTAGAAGTCTAGCTGTACTTTCGATTTCAGCCTGTAGAATTTCAGCTTTTATTCTTTCTTCGTCTGCCGCTCTTTGTCACTTCATTTCCTGGTGACCTTTTTTATCTCATTTAAACTGAGATCGTTACACAACATTTACAAGTTGTTTTCTACTATTCTGATGTTCTTCAGTATTTGCATCTATGACCGCGTTACTAATTTCGTTTAAATGTTATTTCTACTAGAGGGCTGCGCAAATTCATTTGAAAGCCAGCCGACACTACTATGCAGTAGAACATATGACAGTATTTAGTGCATTTTCTTTAGGAAAAGCAAAAGTTCTTTAGTATTAATTCTCAACAAAACAAGCACTGTATCATATTAAAAAAAATTCAAAAACATACTGTCGCTGCTTTTGTATTCTGTTCGCCAGTAAAAATAAAATCAAAACAAAATAATCAAATCAACTAACGGTAAACTATAGCAAGCACAGTATGTACAGTAGAACGAATATGAAATTAGCAAAGAGAAAGTAGCATGACTATAATGAGAGTAGGAAGGAGAATGAGAGTGATGAGAGTTATGCTTATTTTTTGTTGTGAATAGTGAAATTTACAATAACAAAAAACAAATCAAAAAAATAGAAAACAAGGAAAATATGCATATCGCCAACATAAGGTTTTGTTGATTGTGTTTGAATTCCACTTCAGTCATGTATGTTTACTGCAATTTTCTTTTATTTTACTTTGTTTTAAAGGCTTTGTATTCTTTTTTTCGTTAAAAATATTTTCTCTTCAAAACATTTATTTAGTGAAGAAAGAGTGAAAGAGACAAAGTTTTGAAATTATAGACGATTGCTTGTAAGTCATTCAAGTTGCGCTTGCGCAGTCCTCTACTTTCACCTTTTAAACATGCGTATAATTATTTTTCAGTACATTGCTGTGACGAAATGTTTCAAAAATGTTTACAAGTTTAACCTAACACGGCTTCCACCTATTTTATTTATTTATTCAATTTAGCCAATAGATTTTATCCTTACAGACTAATTCTAAAATATGTATCATATGAAAAGAAGTACAAAATATAAATTATAAAAAATTTACAAAAGATGCAGCAAAAAAGAAAAAAAGTAAAAATTTATCAAGTATTAAGAAAAATAATAATCTTGTGCTTTATAATATTAATATTTAATAAAAAATCAACATATTCGGACAAAAAATTATATTGATGTCGTAATCTCATAAATGGATCAGCTATAGCATAATTACATCTATATATTTGAACTTATAAAGGTTTAAAATGACGCGAATTTCGACAAGAGACATTAAATTTAACAGATTCTAAAAGAAACTCACAATATTCCCATTGATAAGGTTCATCAAAAGCAATACATTTAACATGGTTCGACGACTTTCAAGAGTAGGCAGTTTAATTAAAGATAGTCTGCGGGTCCGCCAAATAAATTTTTTTTTTTAAATGCTATAAAAAAAAACTACTGAATATTTTCTCAAATTTCTTTTTTTATTTGAAAGTACAGTCATTCCGTTTAATAATGAAAAATAATTTCATTCAAATGGCTGCCTCGGCTGGCCATGCAGTAGCTACACGAACGGTCCAATTTGTAAGCACATTATCGATTGTGTGCAGCTGTATTTCACCAATGGCTTCACGAATATTGTCCTTTAAAGCGTCAATTGTCTCTGGCTTGTTGGCGTAACACTTACCTTTGACGGCACCCCACAAATAATAGTCCAACGGTGTCAAAACGCAGCTCCGAGGTGGCCAAACGACATCAGCTCTGCGGCTGATAATGCAATCTTCAAAAACAGGGCGCAAAACATCGAGTGTAGCTTCGGCTGTGTGGCACGTAGCGCCCTCCTGTTGAAATCAAATGTTGCTAGTATCCTCCTCTTCAATTTTTGTGAAGGAAAATTCATTCAACATGGCCCGATAACGATCTCCATTCACTGTAACGGCCACTTCTTGCTCATTTTTGAAGAAAAATGACCCAATTATGCCTCTGGACCAAAATCCGCACCAAACAGTGACTCGTCTTGGGTGTATCGGCTTTTCAATGTATGCGTGCGGGTTTTCTGTGCCCCAAATGCGACAATTTTGCTTGTTTACATATCCGCCAAGATCAAAATGAGCTTCATCTGAAAAGATGATTTTTTTTGGCAAAATCGGCAAGTCGATCGATCAAAGTAATATCGCAATATTTCAGAGCGTTGTTAAAGCGTACACACAACCATATTTTTTTCAGCGGAAGGACAAAACTAATTATCTGTCAAATCAGACATGAGCTATGTGTTACCATTCACTAAATAAGCACTAGTTGAAAAAAAAACGTTAGATGGTGGACTCGATATAAGAAGGCAGTTCCAAATAATTTCAACCCAAGTGACGCACACAGAAATATAAAAATTGTTTCTGAACAGATTCAATGCGGGTCTCACAAGTCATGTAAGGATCAGAAATTTCCTTAGTCCACCGCTTTATAAACGCGACAACGCCTCTAGCTTTTTTCACAGCCAAATTCATATGATTAATAAAATTTAATATACTGTCGAGTAAAGCCAAATTTACAGTAAATAGATTATTCCTAGAGAAGGGCAATTCAGCTCCCACATGTTGTGCTTACACTACACAATAAAGTTATTAAAGATCATATTGAAGATAGACGTGATCACATAATCATTAAAAGTAAAAATATTTTGACGTCAGCATACATCAATATATTGGCAAAGTTGATAACATTGTGAAGATCATTAATTAAAAGAGAAAATAGGTGAGGCCCAAGATACTCTGTGAAACATCCGAAGGAACACAAATATATATTGTGGTACTATTGTAAACTCGTTCGTCCTGCTTCCTTCTCGTCAAATTCGATTCAAGCCAGCATAAGCTAATCTTAGATACACCCAGCAAATCCAATTTAATCAGCAGAAGTCTATGATGAATAGCTTTATCAAAAGCTTTACTAAAATCCGTATAAATAACATCAGTGTGTTTGCCTTGATTAAATGCAGCGTTAGTTAATGATTTTAAGTGCGGAACATTAGTTGTTGTTGTTGAGCAGTCTTTTTTGAAACCATGTTGATAAGATGAAATTATCGTCGAAGTATTATTGTGGAGAAAATCAGCAAGTAGTTTTTTAAACATTTGCCTCTATAATTTGTTACATCGGATTTATTACCATATTTAAAAAGCGGTAAGATATATGAATTCTTCCAAAACTTAGGAAAATAGCCATACTTAACCGAAACATTAAACAATAAAGTAAGAGGTGTAACAAATGACTCCGCACATCGATATGAAATGCAACTAGGAACTCCATAAGGACCGGGACTATAGAATACCTTCAGCTTTCTTAAGTGTACCAAAATGACACTGTCATTCAAAGTAGGAAAGGATATTATATCATATTATATCACATATGACATCAACACGAAAGGATTCTTTATTACTAAATTGCATAACAGATGGAAACCCGCTGTATTTTCTCTTCGAATTGACAAATGCATAGAAGGACTTGCACGAAATTGGTTTCTACTTTATTTAAATATTTTTCATATAAAGCATAGTTAAGCAAATTATATTCTGACCGACAAACGGAATACTTCCCATAAACAGTAATCGAGCCAAACCTTTTATATTTCTTATAATATTTATTCTTGAGGTTTTTGAGTCAAGACAGTGCCTTTGAGTTCCATTGCGGGCCCACTGATGTATATTATCATATCATGAGGACAAAAAAATTTCAGGAAATGAATGAACTGTATTGTAAAACTGGGTGATCAACCAATCGATATCGGAATTGTTGCTTGTTGCCATCAAGTCATTAAATAAATTATAATTAGTTCGCTCAAAACAGAAGATTTTGCTTACAATGGAAGGCTTCAATGTTAATTCAGATGGAATTGAAAAACTAATTCCAATGGTGGGATGATATCGATCCTCAGGCAAGGTAACGAGTTCAGAACTCGCACCATTAACGAAAATCACATCCAGTATTTTGCACGAAATCATAACAAACAGTATTGAAATGGTATAGAGATAGTCCCAAAATATTATGCAAAAACTCATCATACTCGTTTTCACGAAATTTTGATACAGTATTAAATTTTGAAAATAGAAAAACGAAACCTTGTTTGGACCAAATTGAATACAAAACACACTCTATATATGCAGTGTTCAATACACACACATATAGGCCAATATACCATGTACCCAGGCAAATGTTACAAAAACTTTACAACATTTTATCGTCCAAGTGAACATAAGAGTTGGTGTGAAAATCTAAATTAATGCTTTAATAACCAAAAACATCGCGCAGCAAAAAAATGAATAAAAATAATATATTTTTATGTAAATTTTCTACAATATTTTGCTAGTGAACACTGCTGCTTAAAATTCTAGGTATAATTGCTTTCTTTTAAAAACAGTAGAGTTAATATTAAAAACAAATTTAAATGTACTTGAAATGATTTCATGGCCTATAGATAGGCCAGACATGTACATGACATATAAGATATATACGAATAAGTATTTTATATTCATATTTTTATAACTCCATTATAATGAGAATGATGATGATGTAAAATGAATTTTTGATTACCTTTTGCATAAAATAAAAAATTTTTTTATAATGTTTGGGTGTACTTAAGCAACCCATAATTGTTGGAATGATGATGTCTCTGATGGCAAATGTAAAGGAAAAAAAACATTCAAAAATCTCAACGCAGTGTTAAAACAAAAGAGAAAAATATAATATATATAATATTACTAGCAAACCCGGCGAACTCCGTTTCGCCACCAGATGGCTTCGTTTTATATAACATTTCGTTTGGTGATTAAAAGATGAAGAAAAAAAATTTTTTTTTTTGTTTTATATATGAAAAGGAAAATTTTATTTCATTTCACAACAGTAATGAATTCATTTCGATTACAAAAATGAAGTGATTTTAGCTGAACTTCTCTAAGTAAATGAAAGTGAATCTAAAGTAAATACTGAAACGAAGCGTTACAGGTGTCCGCAAATTATCCGTTTCATTGAAGTGCTCTTTGGTAGACCACATTTTGTGTTTTTTGGTCTGACGTTAACACAAACAAAGCGGATGGTTTCCCAACTCGTGAACACGCAACTGCCATGTGAAAAACAATGATTTTCTAAATTTATCCCGCAAACACTAAGCGATGGGCCTTGCGACTTGTTAATTGTCATTGCGAACGCAAGGCGAACTGGAAATTGCAATCGTTTGAAGTCAAACGAAAGATCAGTCGGAATCATTGGTTTCATTTTCACCTGCGTACTTTCCGAAATGAAATACATTTGCAGAATTTGATGCGGTTCATCTGGTGTTGGCACCATTGAACCATGCAAATGATATATTTGTCCTTGTATCTGTAATTGCAAACAATCATTTGTTGAAGAATACGGTGTAACTTCTGATCGCAGGATGGTGTAGTGTGTGGTGTATATGTAGTTGTTATTTGTTGCAATTCATTGTGTTGGTGTGAGTGATCGGTTATGTGTGTTGTATCTTTTACCTTGCAAGTCGGCATGAAGTCGCCTTCTCGAAGCCATGCGAAAGCAGTTATTATATTCAAGGATGTATTGAAGAAAATGGCTGGAATCGCGATCACTTTCATCGAACAATGGTTTCAGTGGCTGTGGTGGTGTAAGTAATGGATCCAGTTTGACTTTTCCACTTGCACAATCCAGCCGTTTCTCTTTTGAACTTTAACGCATTGCAATATCGGCATATAGTCGTTATTGGTCCAATATCTAAATTTTCATCATCACTGTAGTTCGCGGATCATATTGGAATGCCAAGCGATTGTATGATGCCAATGATCTTCGTGTGCTCACGCTTTGTCCTTAATCGGGCATTTTCTCTTATTATATTTTGTCTTTCTTCGCTTCAGTTCTGTGAATACACTTGTTGCTGGCTTGCATGTCTTGTGCGACGGCCGATGTACGCACGTCGTCCTCTAGGCATTTTGAACTATGGACAGATTGGTGAATTTAACCTTAAATGCACGATCTACATAATTTACAAAGTTCAACTTACCACCTTAAAGACAAATGCCTGCTGTTGAAATTGAATAAAAATTTGCACAATTCACGTGATTGATTTAATGGTTTCCAATTGAAATGTTAGGAAACGAATAACTTATTTTTTTACTTTTTTTCACAATTTCACAGCGAACACAATAGCGGTTTGTCACATGAAATTAACTGAGCAGAGAACAATGAGTAGCTGTAAAACAATGTATCACACACCGGCGCCATCTACTTAAAATATTGGTTTGTAGTACATGCTATGTATCAGAGATGGCGCTGTATGTGAAAAAAGATTTTCACGCTATTCTGTTGAAATTTTTCTTGAATTTTCTTTGCTATAAACCTCATGGAGCCAGAGATCTTTCCAACGAATGAAAAACCGTGCAAATCGGTTAGTGCAGTCTGAAGTTATAGCGTCAGGAAAGAAAACCCGACTTATTTTTATATAGTAGATTGCCTTAGAGGTCACTGACAGTATAACTTTATTAGGATTTTATTGAAAGTAGTCACCCACAAGTAAGAAAATAAATAATAATACTTTATTTTCTTTAAAAAATAAATAATAAATAAATAATAATAATTTATTTTCTTTAGTTTTTCATGACTTCTTGCGATTGCCGACATATAACAAACTAATTTAACAAAATTGAAGACAAGGATTCATAATTATGTCAAACCCCGTTTTCTAGGACTATAGCATTAGGCGACAGGATTAAATACTTACATGTTGTTCTCGATCGAAAGCCAAAAAGGCGATACAAGAAATTCAGGGTGTCCGCAGGGAATTATATGAAAGAGAATGGATCTCATATTGATAAATGTTTTATTTAATGTCGGCAATTATGTATGGAATACAATATCAGATAAGTGCCCGCTTCTGTTAGCCTCACGAACGCGAGCCATTTTGAGCACATTTTTCATTACATTCTTACGTATTTCACGCGGTATTTCATTAATTTCAACACGAATATTTTGTGTGAGTTGCTCCAGCATTTCTGGTTTGCTTGCGTAAACCTTGCTTTTCAGATATCCCCCCCAAAAAAAAGTCAGGAGCAGTCAAAACAGGCGACCGTGGAGGCCAGTCAACATCACCATTCCTTGAAATAATTTATTGTGGAAAGAGGTCTCGCAATAATTCTATTGTAATACTGGCTATATGCGTTGTGGCACCGTCTTGGTGAAGTCAAGCCCAAAGCATACAGTCGTGACGTTAAAAAGTTTTCAATCATATCACGATGTCGCACCCCACTTACAGTTACCCTTACGCTGTTTTCAGTTTCAAAGAAGTAAGCTCCAATGAATCCTTCTGACCAAATTGCACACCAGACTGTCACTTTTAATAGATGCAAAGGCAATTGATGAATAATTTGCGGGTTTTCCATTGAAATGTGCCTCCATGAAAATGTGCCTCGTCACTCATTATGATTTTTTCATGAAAATCGGGGTTGTCATGGACGAGCTGTGACATCCTATTGGCACATGTACGGCGGCGTAAATAGTCTTTTGGAAGAAGCTCTTGTGTCAACTGAATCTTAAATGGAAACAAATGCAAATCTTTTTGCATAATTGAAGACCAAGCTCCTGAGCACGGCGTCGAATTGAGGTTGAGGGATTGTCTTGAACACTTTGTTGAACAGCAGTAATGTTTTCAGCCCATCTTGCAGTACGTTGTGGTCCATGCTTGGGCCTATCAGCTACAGTCCCTCTTTTTTCAAAATCATTCACTACACAATAAATAGTGCGTCGTGTTGACACGTCGTTTTTCCCAAAAATTTCACGTAACTTTCTTATCGTCACAGCAATCGTTGATTGATTTTGATAAAATGTTTCAACGATTAAAACACGTTGGTTTACTAAATATTTTTCCAAAACAAATTTTCCACGCCTCTACTTCTCGACTGCCAAATATGAATTATCAAGACTAATGTTTACCAAAATGGCGACAAAACCAAGTAGTATACCTTCCCGGCGGACACCCTGTAGAAATGAGCTCCTATGGCTTATTGTTGTTGGGCACTATATACGAAAATCATAGTCTTATGACACACTGGCCTCTATAGGAGTGTAGTTCGTCTATAGTCTGGTGAACTTTCGTGGACAGAAATTGGTAGCAATAGGTGACTGAAAGGGGTTCAGAGGATTTATTGTCTGTAAATAAATATAAGTGGGGCAATGACGTCCACTTCGACCAGTGCCTAGGAAATCATACTGGACATCCATCTAATAGGCATTCATGTAAAATGTACTGCGTTCGCTGTAAGCATCTAATTGTTTTGTGCAACTGAATAGAGGACTTGACTCTCTGCGTAGATATAAACGAACAAAAGAGTCTGGCCATATATGAATCTATCGACCAACTGGGAAACACACTCTGATTCAACAGAAACACATACAAATACACACACGACAAGTCTAAATTTATATCAGGTCGTCCGTTGAATAAACTTAATACTAAAGATAGTGCCTACTGTTTAACAAATTAAAAGCATAAAACAAAATTTTGGTGAACTGCTTCGATTTCAGCCTTCTCAATCTCTAACATTAAGTCAATGTAAGTGGACATTTACAATTACGAAGTGGACAGTACGAAATCTGCAGCAAAAGTCGCAACTGAAAACAGATCGTTAACAAAAACGTTTTCGATTTATCAAATTTGGATCTAACATTTTTACTGACATTCGGATGACAATAAGGGCTACATTGACAGATGAGTTTAAGTCGAGAACAGTGCTAAACTGTAAGAAGTCATTGGGACAATATTGGGGAATGTGTACCCCGGGTACCGTACCTAACGGGCTATTAACCTTGCTACCAGCGAAGAAGAGCTTGTTAAATAGAATCGGGTCCATGCAAAGGGACTCATTTGGCTCTTTGGTCGAAAAATATAGCGGGCAGAACCTTAAGAAATCGAAGAGGAAACCCTGACAGGAATAGATCCGGTGAACTACTTAGATTAAGTAAGTCCAAGTTAAACAGAGTGGTATACATTTCGATAAGACACTCTGCTTTCAGACCACAGCTGATCTTTTTATTGTAGGGTACGCAATGAGGGTATTGAGGTTTTCGAACACTTTCTCTGTGCATGCCCACTTTTTTCAAGGATTTGTCCATCACTTCGGACTCGACCTAGTACCGGACATGAACATGCAAAATAATATTAATAAGGGCCATGAAAACTACGTTCTGGGGCCTGAGTTCCAAGATGTTGGTTGATGACAAGATACCTTTTTCTAGCTTCATATAGTTCTTGGCAAACAGTTGAAACATTCTGGCTTGGGTCTAAGTCTCTTAGACTTGTGACGAATGTTTTGGAACCTCCAGTTTACAATTTCATTGATTGCATTTAATTTTCTTTTACCTGAAGTATTACAATGAAATTTTGGACAATGGATATATGCAAGACAACTCCAAGAAAGGATAGAAATAGAGTCAAGTTTCAACATGAAGATACAAATACCTAATTACCAGAAGCTTAAAAATAAAATTTAGTAGTGGTTACCTATAATCTCTATTAAAAAAAATACAAAATAAAAAAAATAAAAAAAAATAAAATAATTCAATAATTTGCAATTTAGCAAAACATGTTCAGTTGTTTATCAATAACAGGAATAAGAGACCAGTTTCAAACAACATCAATAGGTTTCATCCTTAGATGAAAAACAAATTGCTTTTACTTACAAGTTTTTTATTGACAATTAAAACACAGAAAGACAATCATTTCAAAAAGTAAGTAAAAGTAAATGTCACATCCACCCAACTATCATGTAAAACATAATAATGACGTTAGTCTGCTTGTCGGTATTTTCAAAATACCTTTCACATCATTCGTTAAATTATCCATAGGGGACATGCTCTTCTTGAGTTAAAAACAGAAGAGAGCGAAGATGCTTAGTAATGAGATTGGGTAGCCAACCGCCGCAATATGAGTTGTGTTTCATTGTTCAGATGAAATAAAGGAATTAGTTCCTAATAATCTCACGCCGAACCCATATTTCTGATAAGAGCATTCCTTTGTAGTTGATTATCTAAGGAATTGCACAACGCACTTTCGGAAGAACTACTTTAGCCGCATTTTTCGTCTGTGATATAATCTTCAACCGAAAGTCCTCCCGGATTAAATGAATTCTTCGGATTAAATGAACGTACATAAACACTAATCCCTTTTTCCTCCTTCCCATAACCTATTTTTCTAGTACTAGCACAATGCCTCTACACCAGTAGAGGTCATCCCCTGAGTGCTGGTCTCGAATGAAAAAAATTATAAATATGAGTAAAAGGACTTTTTAGTAATGAGCGAGTAGGACATACATATATAAAATATTCATCTCTGTCAATAAACACCATAATGATACTCCTAAAATATCCGTATCAACATGAATTTATTAAAGTTTGGTCATAAAAAAAGGACATTTAAAAAATATGCGGATCTTTGATTATGGGAATTTTATTGATGTAAGATTTAGTAAAATAATATTTGATGTGAAAAATGTTCTATAAAAATAAATAATTCTCAAGTGAGAAAATTTTTATTGGTCTGCTGATCCAACAATTTTACAAAACATTTTTTCCATTAAAATGGATTTTATTATTGGAAAAACAAATAAACCATCCTTTTGTTATAAAAAAATATATATGTATGCACGCATTTGAAGTAAATGATTTTTTTTTTCGTTTAGTTTTATTGAAAATCACATGCCAACAAAATCAATTTACGAATATTTTGCATTTTTATAAATTCCATTTTCCGCTTTTTCTCTATTTCAAAGTGGCAGTTTTTTATGTTCTTTTTTCTTCTTGTCATTTTCATGACCTTTCATTAGAATAAGTATATTGGTTTTCGCATAAATTCAACAGCAATTTTTACTTAATAGGGGTATAGGGTACAGAAGAATACAATAACAAGAACAATAAAATCAATATGTTTAAAGGATATTAAATGCACCAAATTTATGTTAATACGAGGACGGCAAATATATAAATTTATTACCCAAACCTTTTAGGTGAAATAGGTTTTTAAGGACATAAATTAAAAGTTTAATACCCATTATCAAGCGCATGAGATATATAACGTTTTTAAGACATTTCTTTTCAACTTGCGATCAAGCTTTTTTTTATGGGTATAAAGGAAAAATTTGGTACATTAGCCTTTATAAATTTGGCAATTAAGTCCATATGAAAAATTGGATTAGTATATGAATTTGCACAAATTTTAGATCAATGCAACTAATACTTACAAGCCAGCAACATCGAAGCTTTATTTAATTTAATCAAATTATTTTCGCTATATCGAAACAAACATATTTCTTTTTGCCGAACAAAAATGCTCCACAGAGCATACAATATTGCTATTCATTTCATAAGACTTTTGTTTCTTCTCAATTTACATATATTTTTATTTTTATGTCGTCAATAAAACAGCGACGAATGAACACAAGTATCGGGCATATCGGGTATATTCTTCAATTTTTGTTTTTGTTTTCTTGTTTCTTTAAAGAAACAAGCAAACTTCTGTCGTTTTTAGCATTGAGCAGTGAAAAACATATGCAAAAGCAAAAGGAACGGCATAAAGAGATAGAACAAAAGCAAAAACAGAAAAGAGCAAAGGAAAGTTATTCGCTTTAGATAAAGGTTCGCTAATGGTTATCTGTTAATATTATAGGCAAGCATTAGAGTTCCTTTTCTTTTCACTTTCTTAGTGGTTGCCAAATTTAGGTGATGTTATTATCGAATGTCGTGGTCAAGCGGGTATGTACTGTGAGAGTCAAGATAAAATGTATTTTATACATACGAGGGCGGATTGGCATTGAAGCTATCTAGCTATGTGCGGTCAGTTTCAGTTCGTTTGACAGATAACCCTTTCGTAAGTTCTATAGGGTTTAAAGAGCACTCTCTAGTTTTGAAAAAAGTCTAATTAAATTTGCCCAATATTCCTCTTTTATGCCTTTCGGAAAAAGAGTTTTTTAATTGATAAATTAGAAAGTATATCCGCGTAAAAAGTGCAGTTTATAAGATTATATGTTTAACACATTCATATTCAAAATCTAGTCCAAAAAATGGCAGCACAAACACTAATTCTTTTTCTTTCTTAGAAATTACGATCTGTCAAACGTTAGCTGTTAAAATTTTAGCCAAATTCATCGATTAGTTTATTTGTTGCAGTCGTGTGAAGTAAGCACCTCTGTGTTTCTTGGAAAATGGAAAAAAGTGAATTTCGTGTAGTGATTAAACACTATTATTTGAAAGGCAAAACGGCGAAAGAGACAAAAGAAAAGTTTGATAAATATTACGGCGAATCTGCTCCGTCAGATTATGTGATAAAATATTGGATTGCTGAACTTAATCGATGCCGAACAAGCACTGCAACTATACCATCAACAGGAACCCCGAAAGAGGTGCTTACTGAAGAAAATATCAAGAAAATCCCAGATATCGTTATAAATGATCGCCGGGTCAAAATACGTGAGATTGCTGAAATGGTAAACATATCATATGAACGTGTGTTCAACATTTTGCATGAGCATATGCATATGAAAAAGCTATCGGCAAGATGGGTGCCGCGTTGGTTCAGTGTTGAACAAAAACGAGTTAGACAGATCACTTCACAGCGGTGTTTGGACATGATAAAGCTGATTTTTGGCGTAGATTAATAGCTGTTGATGAAACATGGGTCCACCACTACACACTTGAAACCAAAAATCAATCAAAGCAATGGGTGGAAGCTGGTGGAAGTGCTCCGAAGAAGGCAAAGACAGCGAAATCGACTGGCAAGGTTATGGCCACTGTATTTTTGAATGCACACAGAATATTTCGATTATCTTGAAAAAGGATCCACAATCACAGGAGAGTATTACCGTGCATTATTGGATCAATTGGTTGATGCAATCAAGGAAAAACGACCACATTTAAACAGCAAAAAAGGGCTCTTTCTTCAAGACAACGCACCGGTGCACACAGCATTAGATACGATGCTAAAACTACGAGAAATCCACTTAAAATTGGTTCATCATCAACCTTATAGTCAAGATTTAGCCCCTAGTGACTTTTTCCTGTTTCCGAACTTGAAAAAATGGCTCGCAGGAAAAAGGTTCATCTCAATCGAAGAAGTGATTACCGAAACTAATGCGTATTTTGAGGAGTTCCCAAAATCGTATTATTCAGATGGTATGAAAAAGTTGGAAAATCGTCTTACTAAGTGTATTGAGCTAAAAGGAGACTATGTTGAGAAATGAATAGTTTTTGAAAAAAAAAATGTTTTTTCCTACTTAAGCAGCTTCAATATCAATCCACCATCGTATAAATGTATTTTTTTAACGATCAATTTAAATGTTTTCTTCTTTTTTAACCTCTATTCAAAGCTTTACAAAACTCTTAAAAACAGCAACAAGATAATTTTTTACAGTTACACAAGCTTAAATTATAATAAAACAAAGAAATATATTTCTAATACCAATAAAACGTGATTTGTTGGATAGGAAATTTTATGATATTATTGTTTAAATATGATTTTGGGCATGTGTTCATCACGCCTGGCGCGTACAGGGGCAATCTTGAACACCAATTTTTACAAACTTTTCTCAGTACCTGCATCCGTATTACACCAATAACAATTCGAATATTGATTTTCAGGTTGAATTGTTAATTGACGTAGACAAATGACTTTACATAACTACAAAGAAGATAACACAATGGGGTTAAATCACGCAACCTTGGTGGCCCATTAATTGGACCACTACGTGAAATTACTCTTTCATCAAAAGTTTCTTTGAGCAGCTCGCCGTGTGGCATATGGCTCCATCCTGTTGGAACCACATGTCAGCATGATTATTGTCAGATAATTTAATCAATGCGGTACCACAAAGTTTATAATCATGTCCGTATACCATTCGCCCTTAACAGAAACATTCTAACCCACTGGGTAGCCCATTTTAAAAATTCTAAATATTCGGATTTTTGTAGCAGCACTGCTTGTGCGTAGCACAAAATACGCGTAAAATATATTTTTGTATACAACAAGCGATATACCTGCTTCATTAAAAGCTGGCAAGATCCTAAATGTATTCTTTAATCTCTTGTTTGAAATTTTCTGACGTTCGTATGAATATGTGTGAGTATGCCGAAGATGTTCGGCTACCAGTAGCAGCTTTGCTGAGCATTGCTTTAAATACATTTAAGACCAAGGGTGGCCAAAGAGAAAACTGAATTTGTAATATAGTAGTAATAAGTTCTTGCAGTGTGCAAAGTACACAACAAAACAAATAAGGAACTTAAATACGCAAAGCGACATACGTCTGCCTTCATCAAAAGCTACCACAGAACTGGATGAAATTGTTGTTTATTTGGTATTCTCTGTTAAATATTTTTGTTTTTGTTCTGTCTATCTAACGTTTCAATACATAAAACTTGAATTTATTCAGTAAAGGTTGCAATACTTATTAAGAATAAGCAAACTTTCGATAACGTTATAAATACAATCGGATTAAACCAGTTTTACATTGTGGCTAAGATTTGAAACTTCTTTATTTTTTTCATAAAATCTTTATAAAGAGTATTTCACTTAAAAATCCTTATTCTTTATTTTCCTTTTAATTTTTGCGTTTAAAGGATTCTTTCATTCTTTGTGTGGGCCTTCATTTTTTAAAAGCCAAAACATAATAAAGTGCTTGTCATAGTGTGATGATTTAAAAGAGAAACCATGATGAATGTTGTGGTGTTGATAACATATCTGTGATAAATTGCAATACATTTACTTGTCTCTATGTTGTTATTGCTACTGCCACTAACTGGCTGCCTGATTGTCCAGGTGATGCTGGTTTCCGTTTTGATTATAATCTACTGTGTGTCAGTTAAGCTAAAAACAGACATACAACTTTTTTTTTAGTATTTGGTGTTAAAAAATTCTTGTTTTTTTTCAGTTTTTTACTTCTTTTTGAATTTGTATAGAAGAGTGTGTTTATTTAAAGGATCTTTACAAAACAGAGGCATTCATAAACACAGATATAACAGCAACAACAATAAAAATAACTTGAGCTCTTATATTAAAAGGATATGAAGGATAGATTACTTTTTGCCTACACATTAATGGAAATGTCAGCCTTTATTGTGAAGTTTTTTAAAGGAAATATCAAAAGGAAATAGAACAAAAATATAATAAACTCTATAATTCTCAAGTACTCTATAAATTTTTCTGAAAATTTTCATTAAAATTTCTTCAAGGCAATTTAAATACAATATAAGTTAAAGTTGTTATGTATCTTCATATTTTTAAGGTTTTAAAAAGTGGTTAATGAAAAATGAAAGCAGTTTTAAGCAATTTTTAAAAATGAGTAGAATTTTTTTTTTTTTTTTTTTTTTTTGTTGCACAAATTTTTAAGATTCCAGCTTAGACATAAATTATTAGTGAACATTTTGCTCTAATGCCCCATATTCTTTATCTAACTTTTTTATATATATGATATCAGAGGCCTACAAATAACCCACTGCTGTATATTTTACATTGAAACTCCTATTGAGTAGAATTTTTTCATGGCCAGATTAAAAATTTTTGAAATATATGGCGGGTTAAAATATACCATATTTCAGGTTTGATGCAGATTCATTTATAATGTTACACACATCAGGTTGGACACCTTTGTCGTTTATAACATTGCTGAAAAGAATAAACAAAGGTCCTAAAAACAACTATACGTGCTGTTTACAAATAACCAAATCGACAACAACAACATTAGCAGAAATGTAGTAAATAAAAATAAATGGCAACAACAAAAACAGCTGAAACTGAAAAGAAAATAAAGGAAACAAATGGAATCTAACTGAAATATCGAGAGGTTCAAGAGCTTTTCGAAGTATAGTTTTCTCAGCCATCTAAAAAGCACATCAATGTGGATAGCAGTCTATTTAAGTTTAAGTTCAGCGTAAAGAGATTTTATTGGTTTGAACTCGATATGAAGAGATTTTATAAAGAGTAAGCTCGTGAAGTGAACCGTGAAGTAAAAACCAGTTTAGTTAAAGCTAAATAGTAAAGAGAGTTAAGTGTGAATAATCTCTGGTTAAAAATATTCTGATCGAACCTGAGTTGTAGGTTACAAGCAGTGGAGAAGAAAACTGTGTTAATAAAGAATTAATAATTAGAATCCAAATACACAAATTTATTTTATTTTAACTGCAACCTACGAACTCATAAATAAAAGTTCTTAAAAGGTAAAAACGTAACAATACCAGCTCGGTCAAAAAGTTCAGGGAATTTAATCAGAAAATTAAAAATACAAGTTTATTCATCTAAATCTATATTGTTCCCTTCAAAGTAATCCCCATCGACCGCAACACACTTATGCCAGCGCTTGATCTAATCCACGAAGCATTTTTATATTCGGCTTTCGGCATATCCATCGTGCTTCCTGTAATTTTTCCATTTCCATTTTTCCATGCTGAAACGCGTTCCCAGTAATGGTTTTTTAACTCGATTGAACTGAAAGAAGCCACAGGGAGCCAAATGAGGTGAATTCATTAACTGTTGAATGGTATTTGTTACACTGTGCGACGGTGCGTTAGCATGGTGCAAAATCCACGAGTTTTCTGCCTACAATTCTGGTCTCTTTCGGCCAATTGGTACACGCAAACGGCTAAAAAAATACTCTTTGCTTACTGTCTGGGCTTCTGACAAAAATTCATTTTACACTACACCGTGCGCAATGCCTTCCCTTTTGACTGAAAATGTCGTGGTTTTTTGGTTTCGGCTCATTTCGGGAATGCCATTCACTTGCCTGATATCAGGATTGCATGTCGTACTCAATAACTCACGTTTTGTCTCCAGTAATGATCCTTTCGATAATTGTTGGATCGGATTTAGCCCCACAAATCATATCTTTTGCGATCTCAACACGGTGTCTTTTTTGCATGAAATTGAGGTCTTTTGCTACACAACGGAAACCCAAATCATTAACCAAAATTTCTTAGACGGATCTACAGGCAATGTTCAAGTCCTCCCATATTTCTCTGATGGTGAACTTGTTATTGACCAGCATTTCTTTTACTTTCAATGTAATCGTCGATTTTCGATCGTTCGATCGTCTGCCACTGCATTCATTTTCTTCTATTGACTCACGATCACTTTCGAACCGCTCGTGACACTGGTAAACGACCGTTTTCTTTAGAGAATCGTTGCCGAATCACTTTTCCAATATTTCCAGCGTTCGCTCCCCATTAAATCTGTTTTTTACGCAAAATTTAATACAAGTTCGTTGTTGAAAATTTAAATCTAAAATTTAAAAAAATCGCCAACACACATAAAGAGATGTACTCTTGGCTACGTCGCTTTTCCAAATGTCAAGCTATGGCGCTAAGATTTAGCGAGACAACAGATGTACCAACCTAACAAAAAGAAAAAAAAATCATATCGGGACAGCCACATGGGAGTTAGTCCGGGAACTTAGACTTTAGACATGGACTATGTAATGAGCTCTTAAATTCGATTTAAAACACCTTTTGACTCTAAAAGGAAGTTAAGATATAATGCTATCTGGCCAAAAGTCGGCCTTAGATTGCCAGCCCATAAGCATTTTGGTGTAGTTGAAAGCCATAACAAGTGATATAACCTCTTCTTCTCTTTTTAAAAGAGAATACATCCCCAAAAAACATTTATTAATTTTATGATAATGAAATAATTTAAAACTCCTCCTCTTCTTACTAAGCATTTCTATCTTATATCCTCCTATTTATCTTGCTTTTTCTGTTTTTATTTTGATAAGATGATAACGTTTAAGTAAATGCGATTTTCAAAGCGAAAAATCAGCAAAATTTAATCTAAAGAAGATTGAAATTTATGAAAAGCTTTTAAAGTATAATTTTATTTTGTCTTTAAAAAAAAATAAAATAAAAGCAAAATTGAAGCTTAAGCCTAAAATCAGGAAGGATATGTGTTAGAAATGAAAATAATTAAAAACAGTCAGGATAGTCATTAGAAATTAAAAACCTACTAAGAAATTATTTATATTAGCGGAACTTTTTGTAGGTTAATTTAAAAACAAAATAAAAATACTTATAATTCTTAAAATTTTGTTAAATTTCTGCTTTTTAAGCTTTTTTATTTATGTACTAATGGTTTTATTTAAAGCATTAGCAATGCGTCTAAATAAATTTAATTTCATTCATTAGAAGAGTTACAATTTTAAAAGCGAAGTATATCAGGACAAAATTATTAGGAAATAGTATCTCATATTCATTCATTTTTATTTAAGTTAAACACTGTCACAATTTTTAATAAGAAGAAATATATCTTATGTATATTAGACGACAGCTATGCTTACAGCACGTTTTTATCAGAAGAAAAATGCTTTAAATAAAACTGCATAAGTAGAGATTTATATAGAAGAGGAATTAAAGATGCCGACTTTGTTGTCTCCAAAGCAAATTTGGAGTCAACCTAAAAAAAGATAAAAAATAAAGAATCTGGCAAAATTGTCATCTCATAGTTTACTCTACAAGTGAATGTACGTTAAAGGGCTTTTTGAAGGCTTTTATTAAAATCAAACGTAAAACAAATAACCCAAACCAAAATAACCCTCGGCGAAATATTTACCCTTGTTACCTTTACCCTTGGTACCCTTACCCACCGATTATGACAATTATTATTGTTTAAATCAGTGAATACATATTCTTAGCTGGCATAATAATTCTTGATAAAAAAATCGATTGAATTTGATAAACTTTTATTAGCTTCTTGGAACAAAATTTGGCTCTGTTAGCAAACATATAACACTTAAGCACAATAACCTGTAATAGAAATAATCCAAATAATCATCAAGACGAGGATCAGAGCTCATATCAAGGGGCGACAAGAGTCATCATCTAGCTAAAGTCATAGTTTGATGGATCGTCTCTTATGGTGGATTCACTTTATTGCTATTCTGTCAACAAGGTATCAAAATGTCGACCCAATGTTACCAAGAAACTATTTTGGAAGCTATTGTGTAGTCATTTTATAATTCTCTGTTTCAATATCAGCCGAGATCTTTCCAGCAGAGTTCTGGGCCTATTTAAAAGGCTTAAACGAAACAAACCTGGCTTCAAAATAATTTACTTTAAAGAAAAGGCCTCTGGCAGCCATGATTTGAACTATCTGACTTGCAAATTGGAGATCGTTTTAGAAGATATGATTTTCTATACAACCTTGATTCTCTTAAGATTGTATTGGTGTGTGTTCTAACCATTTTCCAATGGATCAGGTACTTTCAGCTTTTAATGTTTCGACAGAGCGACTGAAGGCGTACATACAATACTAGAATAACCATTCCTGCGTTTCTGAAAGTCCTTGTGCTATACTTAGGGATGCAAAGGATACATCGATGCTTAGAAAACATCGATGTTTTTATTAGCGATATTGCATCCTTAGCTGTACCCATTTATCAAATCTCTTTCGCTTTTTGGCTGATGTGGATAGATAACGAAGTTTTAACTATTACCGTTTTCCACATATTCCATATTTAAACTGTTGGTTTGTATTAACTGCAAAGTCATTTAGATTGAATTCAGAAACTTTCAAGTGCTCAGGATATAGGAAAATTAATATTTATTTTATATGAGAGGGCATGGTACCCACTTATTCCATACCGCCCACTTTTTGACTGATGATTTGTACTACAAAGCCATTTAGACCAAATTTAGAAATATTCACTTTAACTGTTCTTCAATCCCGTTCATATTTTCTGCGGAACTACGAATATGTGCACAGAATCGATATGCCAAATTATTATTATTATGCCTTTAACAGGAACAGATATAAAGTAATAACCGTTTACAGCGCCACCTGACGAGACTTTTTCGACTCTTCTTTTTCCCCAGCCTTCACGTAAAATGTTTGTTTCTGTGCGAACAAGATCGCAGAAGGAAACGCCTAATTAGTTCCAGTCGTTTTTAGGTGGATTCTTATTTGCCCAATGTGTGCGATTGTGGACACATTTGGTCAATTATGCTGATCAAGAAAATCGCAAAGTGCAATAAATACATTTTGATTTGAACGTCAATTTTCGTAAAAGGCTTCAACAATTTTAATGCGCTGCTCAATTATGTACCTCTCCATTGTTGAATTTGTTAAACACTAAAGCAAAGAAATGCCAAGCTAAATTGGACAAAAACCTTGACGTTAAGGTGTGACTCACAGTTAACATCGTGCATCTTGGTTGGACCACCGTATAGGTATGTGTATATGTCAATAAATAAATTAAAATCATTCATTATTTTTATTTTTATATTATAATATATTTGTAACAGTATTTATGTTCCTACTAAGTACGTTCCATTTTTATGTTGCTGGGTTGGACAACGAATCGGTGTGCGTATTTCTTTGACCTCACTTTTATTGACTACTGTCCGTAATCTCGCCTAAGTTAGATATCTAAACAAACTAAAAGTTGTTATAAACTTGATTTATTCGATTACGTCTTACGGAAAACATAATTACCCTGTCTGTCACTTGGGACTGACTACTTCGCGTTTGACCCTTTTGGACCTGAGTAATCAGGTTCTCTCATAAGTAAAGAAGAGCTACATTGACATATTAAGAAAAGGTTTTTTTTACTAAGAAGCTGCATTGCAACTATACGTGCAGCATGAAGCTGTACTAGCGAAAAACATTGCAGTTTGTTCTATCGGTCCATATTATATCTAGCTTTTATATCAGAAACACTTCATTTCAAAAAATATATTGTGATATAGCACATTAGCAATAATAAAAATTGCAACTCTTATTAATTTATTTTAATTTAAGCAAATCTAGAAAGTCTAGTCTATTCACGGCTAATAAATAATTCTTACAAAGTTATATATTGTTACAAAAATAAGGTTGGGCACCCTTGCATTTATTACATCGCTAAATAAATAAACAAAAGCTGCAAGAACAACTATACGTGCTGTTTATAAATAGCCAGAATCGACAACAACAAACACTAGCAGAGGTAAAGTAAATAAAAATAACACAGCAACAACAAAAACTAACAGCAAAGAAAACAAGTAACATACAAGGACGAGCAACAACAAATACTAAGAGCTAAAAGACGAGGATGTTTACATTCGCAGAACCAAAACGAAAATAAAATAAAGAAATGGAATCTACCTGAAATATCGAGAGGTTCGAGAGCTTACGATGTGTTGTTTACTTAGCCATATAAAAAGCGCATCGATGCGAACAACCATCAGTTTATTTGGTGTAAACTCAGCGAGTACAGTTTATGTGAAAAGAGTTTGTTAGTCTAAACTCTATGTGAAGAGAGTTTATAGAGAGTAAACTAGTGAAGTGAATTGTGAAGTAAAAAAAACAGTTTATTTGGAGCTAACTCAGTAAAGAGAGTTATGTGTGGATAACCTCTGGATGGAAGGGTTGTGATCGAACCCAAGTTATAACTACGATCGGGTTGGAAGATCTTTAGGTAGAAAGATCTGTCAAGTATTGTTGTTGCTTACAGCGTGATTAACAGACGGAGTAATTAAGAATAGGAAATTGTTATTGTTTGTAAAAAGGTTACAGCAGTGGTGCACAAAACTGTGTTGAATAAAGGATTTTAAATTAAAATTAAACACAGATTTATTTTGTTTTAACTACAATCTAGGAACTCATAAATACACGTTTTTAAAAAGGTAAAAATGTATAAATATTTAATTATTTTTAAAACTATAAACTATTCCTTAAATGTATTGCTTACAGTACATATTCCATACAAGGCAAATTTGTCCTTTACAAATCTCAGGCCTGCTACCTCTTTTCTTTTTTGTACAAATTTTGAATTCTTTTAAGTTCTTACTCTCTTTGTTTATACACATATCGCACACTAAATCATGAAGAGTCTTAACTCAAAATTTACAAAATCGCTTTTTTCCATTAATCAATTCACAGATCAAATCTCTACCGATCACTAAATTTTCTCTTGCATCACTAATAGCGTTACCACACAAGAAATTGACTTTCTACCAAAAGCTTTTCAAAATTCTACTAAAATCGTTCACAGTCTACCAATAATTTAAAAACACATTTTTTAAATTAAATAGAATTTTTGTTTAGCTATACATACGAGGGCAAATTGATATTGAAGCTACATAAGTAGGAAAAAACATTTTTTTTTTTTTTCAAAAACCATTCATTTCTCAACATAGTCTCCTTTTAGCTCAATGCACTTAGTAAGACGGTTTTCCAACCTTTTTATACCATCTGAATAATACGATTTTGGGAACTCTTCAAAATACGCATTAGTTTCGGTAATCACTTCTTCGTTTGAAATGAATCTTTTTCCTGCGAGCTATTTTTTCAAGTTCTGAAACAGGAAAAAGTCACTAGGGGCTAAATCTGGACTATAAGGTGGATGATCAACCAATTCGAAGTGGATTTCTCGTAGTTTTAGCATCGTATCTAATGCTGTGTGAACCAGTGCGTTGTCTTGAAGAAAGAGCACTTTTTTCTTGTTTAAATGTGGTCGTTTTTCCTTGATTGCATCAACCAATTGATCCAATAATACACGATAATTACTTCGATTGATTTTTGGTTTCAGGTGTGTAGTGGTGGACCCACGTTTCATCAACAGTTATTAATCTACGCCAAAAATCAGCAGGATTATGCTTTATCATGTCCAAACACCGCTGTGAAGTGATCTGTCGAACTCGGTTTTGTTCAACACTGAGCAAACGCGACACCCATCTTGCCGATAGCTTTTTCATATGTAAATGCTCATGCAAAATGTTGAGCACACGTTCATATGATATACTTACCATTCCAGCAATCTCACGTATTTTGACCCGGCGTTCATTCATAATGATATCGAGGATTTTCTGGATATTTTCTTCAGTAACCACCTCTTTTGGACTTCCTGTTGATGGTATTGTTGCAGTGCTTGTTCGGCCCCGTTTAAATTCAGCAATGCAATATTTTACCATATAATCTGACAGAGCAGATTCGCCGTAATGTTTATTAAGCTTTTCTTTGGTCTCTTTTGCCGTTTTGACTTTCAAATGATAGTGTTTAATCACTACACGAAGATCACTTTTTTCCATTTTCCAAGAAACACAAAAGTTGCTTACTTCAAACGACTACAACAAATAAACTAATCGATGAATTTGGCTAAAATTTTAATAGCTGACGTTTGACAGATCGTAATTTTTAAGTAAGAAAAATTTTTTGTGTTTGTGCTGCCATCTAGCGCTTGGTAGCATCAACGTCAATCCGCCCTCGTATGTAGTAACACTAATAACAAATTCTAGTTTTTAATAATAAACATAAAAGTATACGTAAAGTAATGACAAACATAAAAACAAAATTTAATTTAAAATAACAAAAGTATGTTTGTATGTATATTAGGGTGGGTAAAATTTTATGGATGAAAAAAAACTGAAAAAACGTGTATTCAAAATAAAATCTATGCGAAATTCGAAGAAACTTTACAGAAGAGACCATGGGCCTAAAATCAAATCCTATCCTGCGCCAATCGACTTATAGATTTTTTGTTCATAAGATCACATCATTCAAAAAATACAAGATGATAATAAAATATTGTATTTTTCTTTAAAATTCAACATTTTATGTCATGAATACAAACAAAATATTCGCAAGTTGCTGAATACAATTTTAAGAATACAATGTAAGTAAGACTGCTAAAAATGTATTAAAACAAATAAATCAGAAATGATCTTTGCGAAAGGACGTCAAGTCAGACTTAATTTCTTTTTTTTTACTCTACATTTAAGGTAATCTGGTGCGGCTTTCTATAGTCACTGTCATAACATCATCTCTATTCTTTGCTATAATTCGTTGTAAAACTGTGGTAAAAAGCTGCACACACCATTCAGTAACAGTGGTTATTATTATTATTGAAAGTTGTTTTTAATTTAATTCAAAGTTATATTTTTTAAATTATGTACTGTGTTTTTAAGGTGAAAAATTTACCATGACTAAAAAAATTTCTATAGGAGAAAAAATTGCCAAAAATTAAAAAAAAAAAAAAATTGCAACAAACTACCAAACTACCGAACCGTTTTTAAAAAATGAAAAACTACCAAGTTTGGTCCGATTGGAATAAAGCGGCAACGCTGATCACTATAACACTGGAAATATTGTTATGTCTGTCTTTATGTCCCTTGTACACTATCGACTAAAGACTACTATTTTTACTTGTGACAGTGAAATTTTACGTAATTCAGTAAATTCTTTCATACTAATAATAACATTATTTCGAATTGTGACACTAGTAGTGAAAAAAGTGTTTAATTAATTAAAATATTGTTACGTTTTTACTTTTTTAAAAACGTGTATTTATGAGTTCGTAGATTGTAGTTAAAATAGATAAATTTTGTGTTTGGTTTTAATTTAAAATTCCTTATTCAACACAGTTATGTGCACCACTGCTTGTAATCTTTTTACAGGCAATAAAAATTTTTATTCTTAATTACTCTGTCTGTTTAGAGCTTTGTAAACAACAACAATTACTCGACAGATCCTTCTTCCTAAAGATCTTCTAAACCGATCGTAGTTATAACTTAGGTTCGATCACAACCTTTTCAACCAGAGGTTATCCACACTTAACTCTCTTTGTTGAGTTAGCTCCAAATAAACTGCTGTTTACTTCACTACTAGCTTCACGAGTTTACTCCTTATAAACTCTCTTCACACCAATAACCCATTCGCTGAGTTTACTTTACTTAAAACTACACTCGCTGAGTTTACGACACATAAACTGACTATTGTTCTCATCGATGTGCTTTTTATATGGTTGAGTAAACAATACATCGAAAGCTCTCGAATCTCTCATTATTTCAGGTTGATTCCATTTCTTTCTTTTAATTTCTTTTTAGTTCTATTGTAGCCATGCGTATGTAAACATCTACCTCTTTCAGCTTTTAGTATTTGTTGTTGCTTGTTTATTGTCTGTTACTTATTTTCTTTGCTGTTAGTTTGTTGTTGTTGTTGCTGTATTATTTGTATTTACTTTATTTTTGTTGTTGTAGATTTGGTTAGTAGATTTGTTTGGTAGATTTGGTTGCTTTTGTTTATTTATTTTAGCGATGTAATAAACGCTATGGTGCCCAACCTTATTTTCGTAACAATATATTTCTAGTTAAAAAGGCACAATTTGATATAATACCCAAAATTGAATGACAAAAATTCAACTAAATTTTCAATTAAACAGTCACAAGTCAAAATTACATCTTATTTGCAAAAATATTGCACAAAATTAAAAAATAATTAAGTAAACTATCTTCTAAGATGGTGTACTTCAATATGGAACTCAATTTGATTTTATAATTACAACCATACTATTGAAAACAGTTTTTTGTCTCTCCTGAACATTTACAAATTTTGAGTTGTGACTGTTCATGATTTAGTGTGCGATATGTATGTACATACATATACCATATCTTTACATTTTCCATTGAGGCAGAAGTTCACATTATGCAACCCTTTTCTTTAATAATGATGTTGAATCTTTCGCTATCGATGCTATTTAATGAATTGAAGTCGGTCTTAGTTTTGGCACTGAATCAAAAAAATAAATGAAAGGAAAATTACAAAAACGAATATACCATATATACGTATGATACATATATCTGTATAGCTTTTGATACCCTACATATGATAGGTGATATACATATATTAAGAAATACTTTTTAAAATAGCAGTATAGATTAGACTTACTTAGTTTATGGATTAGACTTATAAACTCTATTTAATTCATAATTACTTTCTGTATCATTAAAAATCAGTTTACTTCCTTAAGTATGACCATGACAACTATAAAATTGAGGTAAAAGCGTAATTTTTTAAATAAATCTGAGACAACTTTCTAAAAGTGAGCCGACTTGTTACAGGACTACGAGAATTTAATCACATTTTGCTGGCCGAAGAACGATGTAGGTGCTAAGCTGCTTAGACTGCATGTAAGATAACCCATAGTGGCTATAAGCGGTTATTGATCCAGTGGTAAACAGACCAAAAAATAGAGAATCTCATATAATGGTTTCTTCAGAACATTTGCATTTTCTTTGCACCTTAAGGCTATCTTTGCTTGGAAGGAGAAAACTATACGCCAAAAACACTCATTCAGAACAAAACCTTCATTAAACTTGGAATACTAACGTTATTTCTTTAGCCTTAATTTAACGCCTTTTGAAGCAGGTTAGTAACCAAAAATCCTTGTTTTCTGTGCCAATATGTGTTGAAATATTATTAATGAGTGTAAAATGTAAGTACATTAGTATTCTAGAGTTAAATCGAGTGGGTGATTGACGTAAGCTGGCCAAAAGTAGGATAATGGATATATGGTAGCACATCGAAACCTACTTTTTTTGGAGCAAGTTTGAAGTGCTGCGGGCAACTACTTAGCCTATCTTAAATAAGTCCAAATTTACTGTTTACGACCATATCGACATCTCTAAACCATGACATGCTAAGTCTAAATAGTTGGTTTTTCTGTAAAAGCTGTCAAAGTTTATGTTTTATATTGTAGGTTAAGTATGTTTTCGCTTAATTGGATTGACCGATCTATACCAAATTTCGAGAGCATTTAAATGAAAGTTACAATAAATAAATAAAATAACACGTCCTAAGTTGACTTAGCGGAGTATACTTTTGAAGGCGTCTATACGACCAACAAGAAAAGTTTCATCTTAAAGCATAGATATTCATAGCTATGATGCGACCCTATTGTGATATTATATACTAAAATGTTTGGCTAGATTGACCATAGTTTCTTTCTTATTGTGTATAACCTATAAAGCATACATATACTGGGTATTTTTATAGAGGTATACAATTTTATATTGACAACACTTTTTTAACTGGCATTCGTTTTGTCAGATGTCAGGTAATTTATGTATAGTTTGACTTGGCATTTCCACATGTATAGACTGATGCCTGAACAATGCTTCCAAATAGGACAAATGGGTCCAAAACAAGATTGCCGTTGATGCCGATTTTCATAAGCGAATTTTGTTTAGCGATGAAGCTCACTTTTCTTCGAACGGATACGTCAATAAACAAAACTACCGTGTTTAGAGCGATGATAGTCTTCGAGTGCATGTTAAGACAGGCGACGGAACATGTTACACAACTCGTGCTACAATTGATTTATTGAATGACCCGTGAATTGGCCTCCCAGATCGTGCGATTTAACGCCGCTAGACTATTTTCTGTGGGGATATGTGAAGTCGCCCGAAACGATTGGCCATTTGGGGGACAACCTTCGCCGCTTTATTGCCGATATATGACCACAAATGTTGGCAAAAGTCGTCGAAAATTGGCCTGCAGACTAGACTATGTTCGATCCAGCTGTGGCAGTCATTTGCCCGAAGTCATATTTAAATTGTAATGTCAAAAGATTATCTTTCGAATAAAGTAAATTTCATGTCAATTAAAAAATTCATTTTTTTATATTTCATTTCAAAGTTCCACACATCTATAAAAAAACACCCTTTACATACAAATAACTAAAATACATATATGTGTGTGTATTAGGTTTTTTAGCACACTTTATTACCATACAAACTCAACCTCTTTTACATTTACATGCACATGTACTTGCTTTGTATGAGAATATGTATTACGTTTGATAACATCGATGGAGTTGGCACGTGACATGTCAAATTCTTATAATGATGCTCTCTTACACTTTCAACTCAATATTGGTTAAAAATTGTGTCTAATGATATTTCGCAATTCTACTTTACACATGCTTTCTGAAGCGAATGAGGTTTTTTAAGTACCGAAAAACAAAAAACTATGCCAAAAGATTGAACACAAGAAGAGAAAGAAAATCATAAAAAATTTGTAAAATACGTTTCACTATGTTGCCAGTCATGATTTCCGGAAACGAAATGGATTTGTGACTTTAAATTATTTGTTAAAGATTTAAGGCTTGTAAATATATTCAACTATTATTAGAACGGGTTCACTATTCTACAAACTTTTTTATTTGCATGATTTTAAGAAGATGTCATAAGTAAACTTAATTTTTTAGATTTTATACATTAGATGTCAATTTATGTAATGAACGAAATAACCACGTCCATATGCTCGATACTTTGCAACCAACCAGAGCATCTGGTGAGTATCCAATCCACTGTGTGTCAGACATTAATAACAGCTTGAGTTTATTGGAGATGAATACCTTTTTTTTCAATCACGTATTAAAAAAATTAAAAATCATTTAACAAATTTTTACGCGTTTGTCTTCGAAAAATTTATAAATTTTTACAGGTTTTCTAGAAAAAGATTTTAACTTAACCATAATGTAAATACTACCATACACCCAAGAAAACACAACAGCAATTCAACAAAAACAACCTTAAGTCTACAAAAAATAACCTTGAAAACTAGCTAAGGTGGAAAATCGTAAATTCGACAACATTCAACGTAAAAAAAATTAGATTCAAAATCAAAGGGGAAACAACTTTGATTTAAAATTGATCGTACGTGTTTTTATATTGGCCAATCTAAAATCAAAAATTGGAATTTTTATTTCAAAAACGTTATATTAAAAATGTTCTGCATTATTGCAAAGTAGAAGCATTTTTACATCAAAGTTAAAAATATTCAAATCAACATAGCACAACTTTACTTTAAAGTTGTAGAATCGTTGAATTGAGCACTTTCAGCGTTGGATTATCAATACTATTGTAGTAGTAAAGTTTCAAACCTTTTATTTTAATGTTTTTAATTCAAACGACAATAAATATGTTTAAAAAACTTTATTCGAAATAAATAATTTACAGAAACAATTTTTAAATAAACATATTTGTATATGTATATTTATTGTTTCGAAAATAAGGTTGGGCACCACAGTGTTTATGACATCACTAAAATAAATAAACAAAAGCTGCAAGAACAACTATACGTGCTGTTTACAAATAACAAAATCTACAACAACAACCATTAGCAGAGATAAAGTAAATAAAAATAACACGACAACAACAATAATTAAGCAGCAAAAAAACAAGTAACAGACAATAAACAAGCAACAACAAATACTAAGAGCTGAAAGAGGTAGATGTTCGCATACGTATGGCTACAAAAGAAGTAAAAAGAAATTAAAAGAATGAAATGGAATCTACCTGATATAGGGAGAGGTTCGAGAGCTTTCGATGTGTTGCTTACTCACCCATACAAAAAGCACATCGATGCGAACAGCAATCAGTTAATGTGTCGTAAACTCAGCGAGTGCAGTTTTAAGAAAAGTTAACTTAGCGGATGTGTTATTGGTGTGAAGAGAGTTTATAAAGAGAAGAACTCGTGAAGCTAGTAATGAAGTAAAAAAAACAGTTTAGTTAGAGCTAACGCAGTAAAGAGAGTTAAGTGTGGATAACCTCTGGTTGAAAAGGTTGTGATCGAACTTAAGTTATAACTACTTTCGGGTTGGAAGACCTTTAGGAAGAGAGATCTGTCGAGTAATTGTTGTTGTTTACAAAGTTGTAAACAGACAGAGTAATTAAGAATAAAAATTGTTATCGCCTTTAAAAAGATTACAAGCAGTGGTGCACATAACTGTGTTGAATAAAGGAGTTTTAATTAAAACCAAACACAAAATTTATTTTATTTTTCCTACAATCTACGAACTCATAAAAATACGTTTTCAAAAAGGTAAAAACGTAACAATATATAAACATATCGTGCAATGAAACTCCTTCTGAAAGAATTGAGTTTAAGAAAAATTACATAAATATACATGGTAGCTTATCAATATAGTATTTCCAGGCAGAAATACTGGCTGTTTTTAGGGCTACTGGAGTTAGAGCTTAGAATATTGCGATAGGGAAGGAGAAAACGGTCTACTATATGTTTGCAGCCAGGGGGTACTTATGGCTCTGGTGGGACGGAGAGATTTAGACTGTTTATGGACTATATGGGGGCTTATGGGTCATTATGTGGTCTGATTGCAACAAAAAAATTGCCAGTGAACTGAAAAGACAGCATTCGAATATGGGTTTACCTGTTGAACGTTTGAAGATATCACCAATAGGCCATCTCTTCAGAAAGACAAAGGATTGGGTTTCGAGTTGATTGTTTCGAGAACTCAGTTACTCTTGGAATGACAAGAAACACTTAGAAATGTGATATTTGTAATAACGGGACACTGTCTTTTATGGAACGAGGTGAAGATGAACTGGAGACATATTACCTAGCGCTGCCAGAGACTATATGTGTAGTAAACATATATTTAAATGTATTTACTTACCTTGTAATATCGGCAACTGTAGTAATAAAATAAGTCGTAATAAATTTTATTAAAGATGTTAATTTTTTTATTGGATTTATATTAGATTATTGAGATTTCAGTATCACCAAAACTATTTTTTTTTTTTTACAAAGTACAGAACTTTTATTTTACAGCCTTAAATTAGTATATATTTTGACTCCTGATTTATGTAATTTTATTCTAAAATATTCAACACCATTTTAAGTTCCACAACTTTAAATTGAACTGTCACAAAGTTAAAGCAAAGACGAGTAAATTGACATTAAAACATTTTTAACTCGCGGTTGTCTTTTTTATGGTTTATTATAAAAGACGACAATTCAGAAATCAAAATTTTTATGTTGATTTCAATGTTCAAAATTCTTAAATTAACAAGTACATTTTTGTTTTAAAAATGTCTACATTAATTTTATAAGGTTTTGGATAATTTCAATGTTGTTCACTGTTGAATTAACGATGAAAAAATTAAAGTTGCAAAATTTTGAATTCAACAACGAATCTGTGTACTTACACTTAACAATTTTCATGTAGGAAAATTGACACAGAAATGCAGGAGGTTGTGTTATATGGGAGCAATGTTCAAATGCAAAGCTGTCACAACCAAGTTTAATGAATTGGCAGACTTATGTACTTCCTGAATGCAGGTACGATATAGGATAAAAACGAAACTTAAGAGCTTGCTGTAGTATTAGAACAAGGTTTTGTCATGCCTCTGCATGTATAGAGTCCAACTAGCTCTTCATGACGCAATATCCGTGAGCTAGACCCCAAATAATGTGGGCGTAGATGAGGTCTTTAAATATTGTTTTTTTTCGTCACTCTTCTAGGGAGCATTCGTTGCTTTGTTTCAGTTTCATTAATCAAGTTGATTTGTCAAGCTATTGCTCAAGCTAAGCTCCATATCGATTGTGTTGTGGTGGTGATCATCCTTGCTAATTGGTGGTGATCTTTACTTTAGCATTTTAATTTTTTCTTAGTAGGGGACATTTTTTCCTGATCATTCAACTGATGTTTGTCATCATAGCTAGAGGAAATCTGGAATGTCAGGAGGGCTTCTTCTTTATTTTTTAGATGAAGTTGTCTGGAGGAAAAAAGCAGAAACCTCTTTACTAAACACTCGAAACGAAACTATAACTAAATTATTTCGTAATGTCCTCTGCTGTGGCTCGATCCTAGCTCGCTTGTGTTGTTATGAATGCGCTCCAACCACTGCACCATGCCACCACCCAATATTGTGGAAAGTCTCTTGATTATTGACAACATAGTACAGCAGGAAATAGACATCCTTGTCTAACACCAGCTTTGGCAAGGATTGGTCGGACTGCCATCATAAAGAATACTGCGCTATAATTATATCAATAATTTCTGCTAGAAATGCCAATGCATTTAAACATGTGTGCCTGTCCAAATCCATAAAAGCAATGTAGCGAGTGATTCTAAATAGGCTGCTCAAAAAGGATTTTTTAACAGGAGAAGGTTTTTTAAAGTATCTTTGCTTTTTCTTCAGTTATTGCCATTAAATTTAGTATGTAAGTGTTATTTTTCCGCGACAGCTAATATTGCTCACATTTTAGTACAAAAAAGGGAAATTCTTGTCACTTAAGCTTTTTTCGCTGTCACTCTCTTTTAATAAAAAAAATAAATGTATATTATCCATGTTTATATATATACCGTGGTGCACATTGCGTTAGAACATTATCTATGTGTACTTTTTGGAATCAATAATTTTGTACACGTTTGTTACGTAAATACGTAGCATTAGTTTACTTTAGTTTTGTTCGTCTTAATTCATTTATTTTGTCTTAAAATAGAGCAAAACCCAAGAAAATGGCCGGACAGTAATTTAGCATAATTAAAAAACTAATAATTTCAGCAAGAAAAAAGCAAAACTACTTATTTATTTATTTAGAACTATATACTTAGAAGGATAACCCTTTTTCTTAATAACATCTTTACATTTCCTTGGCATACTGTCTAAAAGTCCCACGCTAAGTTCCTTCGGTATTGCCTAGCATTTCTTTCTAATTTCTGCCCATAAATCCCTAAATTTCGTAGGTATAACTACAATAGTACATCATGGATTCACTACGGGACTAGGATCTTGTGATTATGTTGGAAATATCGATTCTAGTTTGCTCTAAGCAACACACCACTGTACGTGAAATTTGTTTCGAATAATAATTATGCATAAAATGCTTATATGGCGGCGTGGTTTCCTCTGCAAATAGAATCATTGTATTCAAAAGTATTTTCTTCTAAGTGTAATGTTCCATGTGCGGCCCTGATAGTGCGACCCAAACCATCAAATTTCCGGCACCATATTTTACTGTCATGGACGTGTAAACGGGGTTGTGTTGCATGTTTGAACTCCATATATAACATTTTATATCAGATCCAAATCGAATAAATTTGGATTAGTCACTCCAGGGGAAATTTGTCGAAAAAAAGCGGTTGCTTTACTGTATGCTAAAGAAAACTAAGATTCGGAACTTCAAGTTTTCTTTTGATACATGTACCTTATGTTGTACAATGCATCCACACAATTTTTTTATGTTTCCTTCAACTAATTCTTCGCGAGATGATGTCAATACCAAATTTTGTTGAAAACTGCCTTTAAATTGGAGTTGAGGATTAAAAGCGGCCTGCACTTAGAGCTCTTTATATAAAGGCGTAATTTTTACGAGTAATTTTTCTGGACCCAGTGCACTGTGTAATACCTTTAAATGCCCAATGGGCTCGAATATGAACTAATACGTTCTATACCATCCTTTTGTAGTAGTTTTATAGGGAAGCATGTCACAAACGATGATTTTTCCTGAGCTCATTCGATAAATAACTTTACGCTATGCCTTTGAGCACTCTATAAAATGTTTTTTTTTTTTCTGTTCATTAAAGTTTTAAAGAGAATATTAACTTAACCAACAAGCTACTGTCCTCAAAACTGTAACCAAACAAACAGTGTGATCTTAAGCTAAAATTGTTTTTGCTACAAATTTATAACGGTACTTTGAATGATAATGACATATTAAGAGATGATGCAGATGTTGTCAATGAATTCATTTATTAAAAAAAAAATCAAAAACTATGTTGGTTAAGCTTTTCTTCTTTCTTTTTTCTCTTTAATTCCTACAGAGATTATAGGACCTCAAGAAATTTATTCCACCCGACTCTATTTAAGGCCAGTTTCTTTAGCTGCTTCCACAATTTATTCATTTCGGCTGCTTTATTGTCAATTTTCCGATGTCAACTATGATTTGAGAGTTCTCTCCTTCTACTGCTTTGAGATTTCAATCGATGGCATTCCTATTGTGTCATATTTTGGCCTGCGGAGCGAATGGCTGATCCATCTAAATTTCCGTCGTTTGATTTCAGCTATAGGAGTATATAGCGTGTTGTCTTAACTGATGGTTGTTTACGGTCTAGGCCAAAAAATTTTCATGATTTGGGCATCTCTACTTGCATCACTACACGCTTCTCAACCATATAACAGCACAGATTTCACGCAGCTGCTTAATTTGTCGCATTTTGTGGGTGTTGAAAGATAATTCAATCTGCATATCGAGTTTAACTGCCCAGAAGCTTGTATCTCTCTCTTGATTCGGTTCAGAACAACTTTGTGGGAGCCACCTAATCCTGTTATTATACTGCTGTGGTACCAGAAGGATTTTACTTCACCAATAGGTTGCTGATATATAGTAAGTGACTAAAAATTTGTGGTGTTTGCTTTCATAAACCTAGTCTTTGAAATGCTCATTTTAAAACACTTCACTTCAATTCACTTGCTAGGTCGCCTAGTTTTCCCTGCACATCGAATCAGTAAGCAGATATCATTTGCATAGTCTAGAACCTATTGAGAATTAATGACAAATATTTATTCCTCAAAATGTCATATAAGCTATTAAAAGCACAAAACATACTTAGAAGATACTCGTATGCCATCTGTTAAGTTATACACCGAATAAATAGTAAGTATCTCCTTACCACTGCGAATAGTTTTGGAAATAGCAATACCTAATTGATTTTACACTCAGCATCCAAAAACTTTTGTGTTGGTAATACCATAGAAGCATAATTCCCGAAACAATTTTTTGAATTTGAACCAATGTGAACTTTCAGAGTAATTAAGAGTAAGATCTTATACCGACATACTATAAACATTATCAGTCCAAGGTAAGCTAAAATATATGACACTTATCTTTAGAATATAACATTATGCTGTAGGACGTACAACGGTTCTGCTTAACCAATAAAAATTGTTTCGAAATTTTTTTAATATATATTTTATTAAAGAAGACTTTAAAGTGGAACAATTGTTAATAAAAATATCCACACAGATATAACATTATTGAAATATGGGTGAATGTGTACCGCCAATGAGAACTCAACATTTTTATTGGAATTCAGGTGAAGACCAGTGGTCTTAATACGTTCCGAAATTTGATTAAGGTTGGTATAGGAAAAATTAAGAGTAAAACCAAAGAGCTGAAAAAGTAATGGTACATGCAGTGTCTCCATTTATATTTGTTGAAAA
The DNA here is from genome assembly GCA_023159175.1 of Wohlfahrtia magnifica. Lineage (NCBI taxonomy): Eukaryota > Metazoa > Arthropoda > Insecta > Diptera > Sarcophagidae > Wohlfahrtia > Wohlfahrtia magnifica. Next base: position 1,324,622 of record JAKWBJ010000062.1, read on the forward strand.
GCAGGAGAACTATTTACCTTAAAATTAGGAAACTCTGCCGTCAACATATTATTGTACTTCAATTCCTCATAGGATGTTCCAGAACCAAAAGTAACACTTTGTTCCATATTTTGTAAAATGTTTAATAGGCGTGGTTGAAAACCTCTAAAATATTTCATTTTAATTAAAGAAAAATTATCTTTATTTTCTTAGCTACGCGTAGCTATGTATGCTTCTTACCTATTCCATATAGTTTTACGCATGGTACGCCAAGAGCTTATCTTTTTCATTATTTTCCTCTCAATACTGTATTTAAGCTCTGAAGTATTATAAGAAGAGCGATATTTATAATCTAAGCTTTGAAAACCTCCTAAAGGTGCAGGATTTTTCTTATTAAAACCCGCAAGCCAGCACGAAGAATCATTCCAATTAAAATTCATCATTGATACGCGATTCTCGGCTTGGATATTTAAATAAAACTTAAAAACAAACAAACAAAAATAGTTTTAAAACTATTAACGGAAATTTATTTTGTTTGTAGATTCAATTACTTACATTATTCCGGGTGATAACCATTTTTATGCTCTGCAATGGACAGAACACATCCTTTGAAGAGTAACGTTTTCCAATGCAAGGATCTATAAAAAACATTTCCCCTTCTTCGCTTGTATAGAGTACAAAAGTACATTCACCATATGAATAGGCAATGCCTAAAACTAGAGAACATTGTAAACCCAAATAGAGCAAGTAGTTGCAGAGTAGCACGCCCACATCTTTAGGCGAACCCCATGTAGTGTCCAAAAGTACCTGTAATAAAAGCACACAATTGGGAGAATTATTACTCAAATGGGAGAAGATTATAGACCTTGCTGATGATATTGTTATAGTCAAGGTGGCTAAAAAGTATCCACCAGATTGAGGAGTTTACCAATATTACCATAAGCAGTGTACAAGTGTAGTTCAAATCATTATGGCTCGAATTAGCGACGCCAAAAATGAGGCCGTATAGATAACTAGCAAGTAGGAAAAGTAATATACAAATATAAAGCTTAGTGATCAGTACATCCACTCATCATATAATCCTAGATACCTTAATAACAATGTATGGCTTAACTTCAAAAGGGAACATATTACTCTTTTAAAGACGTTGTCTTAAAGCATCCCAAACATGAATAAAGGAAATACGCCGACTGTTAACTCGGCAATGCTGTACTTTATGCTATTTTGGGCGCAGATATTGAAGGTGTAACACGTAAAAGAGAAAACTTGTGCACGTACAAACTCGCTTTATTACGGACAATTAGAATTGAGTGATTGCAGTATAGGTCTTACAAGGAAGGACAAACACTTAGACTTATTCCGAATATCAGTAAATGGCTCGATATACACAATAGTAGCACATGTTACTATACAACACAATTTTTTTTATGAATCCCACATACCCAATAGGAATTTTTAAACCTTTACTCCTTTTTAAAGAAGGATTGGAATTAGTAGTTTTTTTTTCTGCTGAGTGTACGCTGAGTTGATTCAAGATATTATCATATGATGTGATATAATAACTAATCGTTGCAGCAGTGATAAAGGCTCTAAGGTCACTCATGATTGAGTCTCATATCACAGAGATGTGATATCAGCCAAACCAATAACAAATTACAAAGCTATGGTCTGGTGAAGAGCTCTGGTTAATATTATTAAAAAACTCAACACGATTTTCTGCGAAAGAAAAATCATTATTAGAGGGTTGTAAAATCGAATAATACCGCTTCAGGTAGCCATAATAAGCTAAATGTACGCATATTGACATAGTTTTTTTCAGAAGGCCACATTTGTGAGTGGTTAAAAAGGTCATTTTCTATGCCTGGAGCCCGCCAGGTGCATACACATAGGTGGCTTTAATAGAGTGTAGCAAAAGAGAAAAATATATATTTTTCATTAAGATGTTAGTCAAATTAGTGAAGGTTTCATTGGATATTAGCCAGAAATATTCAAATAGTAAAAAATATTATGATCAGTTCTAGTCCAAGAAAGTCAGCCATTGCTAGCCTCGATGACGGATCATTCATTCGTTCATACACTTTTATGTGGAAATGTAATTATCAAGGACTTGGCGATAGCTACTTTTTTCATCTACAAATACTTAACGAATTTGCCTACGTTACTCGTACGAGTCCTTCTGATCACTTTTGTAGGAATCAACCTCTGCTATAAAGTCCAGAAGAAAAATAAAGTCTTCGCTTTTTGGGAAGAAGAATCTTGAATTACTTTGAGAGTAAAGTCTACTGCCATCTTTTATTACTTCATAACGAATATATACTGAGCAAACTATCGGGTGATTTCTTGGCAACTTCCTTTTTGGCAGCTCAGATGTTTTCGCAAAAATGTTACTGTGAACTATATTCGGTCTGGTCTATAATTTAACCATAAATCTACTTACAAACGAACAACGCTTGCCGATATTTGAATTTTATTATCAAAATTCAAGCGTTTTGATCAGAAAATCGTGTTCAGCGACGACGGTCGTTTCTGGTTGAATGAATACGTTAACAAGCAAAACTGCCGTATTTCGTGTGAAGAGCAGGCAGAAGCATTGCAAGAACTGAAAATGCATCCTGAAAAATGCACTGTTTAGTGTGGATTATGGGCCGGTGGCATTACTGGACCATACTTTTTGAAGCTCATGCTATATGAATAAGCCCGCAACGATTGACGCACAGGAAGCCAATATTGAAGAAAATTTTCGTGAGATACAGGCCGATATATTGAATGAAGTATGCTAACAACATAATAAATAAAGCAACACAAATATTACTTAGTTGTTGTCGCTTTGCTTTTAAACATTGTTTGTTTAGTATCTCTTTTTGGTCACACCTGATTTACCTTCATGATTTTATCGTTAAACATTGAATTATAGGGATTTTTCTATCGACTCAAATAAATACTTCATATATTTCTCTAAATTTAAAGTTTTTTTTTTCCTTTAATCAAAACCAAAAGTTGTTAAAAATTCACCCGATACAAGAATTTGTCGCTTTTAAGAATTCGTCATTTAACTTTTATAACTATTTCTCATTTTTTTTTTTTTTTTTGTCAAAATTACCTGATTATTTAACCACACTCCCGATAGTTTCATACATGGATCATAATATTTCGGTGTCGAGAGTAAAGATACAAATCTACAAGCACTGTCAAGTAAATTTTCACTCGCCTCAATTGGAGGAGCAATGGCTTGCAAAATTCTAGTGCAACACATAAGTTTACCATCTGACGTACATAATAAAGGTTCCATAAATTTGTGACGTTGCATTGTCATAGCCATTAGACTCCAATCTGTGAGATGTTGTCGTACCTCTATTAACTCAGAGCATTCCAGACATTTCGTATTAACCGTTGGTAACTCTAATGTTGGCTCTAAGCTAATGTAACACCATAATCTAATCGAGTCTTTTATTTCAGGAAATTGTTCAATCATTATATTGGTATCAGTGCTGGTGGTAATATTCTCCAGAGAAAATCTTTTATAGCCAATTAAAATTTTTGGGGTATTCAGTTCGAAAACGCCATCCATCTTTTGTAAAAAAAGTAGGATAATTAGGAAAAAAATATATGTTATAACAATTTGAATACCTTTTGCTGTGTGAGTATCGCATTAATAGGTAAACGAAACTCTCCCAACCAATTGTTTTGTATCCTTTGATATATATCGACATTTTTAAGAGCAGGATCATCGTTCATTTGATTTTCCACCACCTCATCATAAAGCGATATTCGTAAGTCATCATGTAGATCGGATAAACAGCCACTGTGAAGAAAATAAACAAATTGTGAAATTTAACGTGTCTTTAAGATTATAGGACCAACACCAAGGTTGTAATTGTAAAATATTATTACTGCTATAATCCAGATTCGTAGGTGAAACATAGGTCCAACACAAAAGTTTTTAAATCATCTTCTCTTACTGCTAAAAATTTCATTTCAATTTACGTTATTTTTATTCTTTGGCCTGAACATATCATTATCAAGCTTATGCGGGTCAAATTTTGCGTCGACTGCTGTGTGCATTTCATTATAGGAATTCTTTGGCAATAATACTCCCAAGTTTTCCCTGAGTATGATCTATCTATCGCTAATATACCCTTTTAATCTCTTTATACATTGGAATTTGGTTACATATTTCGAAACGTCCACTTAGGCTAGAAGTTGGTCCCATTGTGATACCACCAGCAGCAGAGCTAACCCGATAATTAATCAGTATCTGTAGAAAGTCATTTTGACTCAAAAATAAATCCTGCAATTGCGGTAGCTTTCGGCTTGCAGAGTTCATTCAAACTTGACTAGATATAATAGGCCAAAAACCTTAGACATCTAACTGCAAGGACTCGACACAGACACATAAAAATAAGGTGAAAGACAGTCTCCTCTTCTTCTTCAGAACCGCAGCTATTGCAAAAAAAAAATTGAAGGAATGCCGTGTCTATCGGCAGGCGTTCTAAACACATAATGGTCTTTGGAAGCCGAAATAGTGCGATGGATGGCCATGTGATTCAAGACAAGAAGATATTTAGTCCTCTTCTCATGCTGTTCGGTTCAGCAGAGCCTAGTGATACCGCACGTTCCCTCATGCATACAACGAAAATGAGTCTCACCACACATCGACCGGAGAATATCCAGCCTAACCGAGGCAATTGAAACACAAGGTTTCCATTTGAAAGTTAAGAGCTCAGTACCCGCTCCAACCAGCCTTTCAGCAAAGTAATTTCGAACTTTATCCTTGTGTCCCGGATCTCACTTGAGAGTTACCCTTCGACTGCTACGAGATTTTTATGAGAAACCCTAGCAATAATGTACGAAGATAGACAACAAAGTGAAGCTCGTTCGGTACTTGATCGCAGCCTGGCTGTTCGAGTAAATCAGAAGGTTTTCTCGAAAATACTGCCACTCAACAAATACTGGACAGCCTTCTGTATGGCCATGACCTCTACCTGAAATAGACTGAAATGGTCAGGCAATTTATTAGACAGTCTAATGCCAGAACCACCTAAGTATACACATTTCTAATGGATATTTCAAAGTCAATTGGCCTCTGTGTGGTCTCTGGGTGGAGTGCGTTAGCATTCTCTTCTCGAAGTCAAATTTCCTGTCAAAAAAATTATGAGGGACTATGTGCGCTGTAGAGGTGGCATGCTGTAGTGGTTAGAGCAAAGGCGACCCAGGTTCGAGCCCCAACAGCAGACATAACGAAGAAAAAATTAAATTGTGGTTTCGAATGCTTAATAAAGAGACTTCAACTTCCCTTCAGACAACTCTATCTAAAAAACAAAGAGGAAGCCCCTGACCTTCTCGCATACCTCTGGCGATGATGACAAACAACAAACAGATGATCAGAAAACACGCCATCTACTGGGGAAAAATTACAATGCTAAAGTAAATATCACTACTAATTAGTAAGAATCTTCACCACTACGGAAGATCATCACTAGCTTGGAAGGTCAAATTGATTTAAAAAACTGAAAAAAAAGCAATGGCTGCCTTCTGAAAAGCCAATATGCTCACTGGAGGAGTGACGGAGGAAAAAAAAAGAACTGTAACGTGCTAATTTCCCGACATATTTCGATACTCCAAATCCATAGTTCCAGACTCAAATGCCTTGCCTTTTCCATGTATTATTTATATCGATTTCTAAAACTCCGGTTGGTGTTATTCTAGTGGTGTATTGTCTATGGGTAATAATTTTGTTTTTTCCGTGTTTATGTGAATGAATTTGGTTTTGGAGATATGCCTCGTTTTAGTTTGTCCTGCACAGTATTGAAAAGAAGTGGGAACAAGACACAGGGAGTTGTCTTACGAATTAAAATTTTCCGACCAGTTGTTGTGCCTTAATTTGTTAAATTATTTTCGTAAGTAAAGCTTTACATTTTTACGCGTCTATATTGCGCTGTAAGATATAATGTGGAAGGCTTTTCGACAGTCTATAAATTCAAAGTTCAAAGGAGTTTTCGTCTCAATTAGTTGCTTTAAAATTATCCTGAATGTGTTTATATGGCCAACACATGAATTATTCGGCCTGAAACCAGGCTGCTAAGTTCTGGGTACGGGTGAGAGCTTAAGTATGTGAACTATGATGACTTCGTGTACCATGCATCCTTATGAGAACAATCAAAAATGTTACATTTCTTATGGTGCAGAGCTTAAAAGGAATGATTAGTTTTTGTTTTACGCTACTGCCAACGACTTGTGGTTTTCAGTTGAGAATCATTTAATCAATTAATTTCTTTTTACCTTAATTGTAATATGAGCTGTTCATTCCAGGTAGGATTAGAGCCTTCGGCGGTCATTGTGCGTCCAAATTTATCCTTATAGCTGATAGCTATAAATGGTCTCACATTGGAGTATTTCAAATCTGTAATAAATATCTAATCGATTAACATTGGTTGATTGGTAAAATATTAGCTCTTTCGTTTACTTTGCATTAAAAACACATTCGAAGACTCTGGACTGTTACGGCCTTTGCTATCGTTATCGTCGCCATCGGAAATTCTTACTGGTATACCAGTGGCTCTAATGATGTTGCAAACAATTTTAAAATCTTGTCTATAATCCATAGACAAACTGAGATTACTGGATAATGGTGATAAATTTTTATCAGCATGTAAATTCAAACGGGGCTGAAATATTAACTTAATGGTTTGAAAAAAGGCCCTTTAAATGAAGAAATTAAATTAATTTTTTTTTATTCATTATCTATTATAACACGTAATACCTCCAACTAATGGGCTCATCGTAAAGAAGCAAATTCTCTCGACTTTCTATTACTTTCGTTAGACGTTTACACTGATTTTGTATGGCCTCATAGAGGCTACGCAAATACTTTTTACCTTCATGCTTATGCAAATCAATGGGATCCATCCAATTACCTGGATCTAAGACTGTTTCCTCAGCTTCCCATTCGAATTCAAGTTCATGCTCCAACATGGGTATGAATTTTAAATCTCTAGTTCTGGCATCATTTCTCAAGTAGCGCGATCTTAAGATTTTCAAACGTTGATTGTTTTCTAACTCAGCGGGGTCACAAAACCGTAAGAGATCTTCTTCAAATGTACAAGTGTTGGCTTTTTCTGTCTCCAGTTTCTCGGTATCATCTTCTGTATCGGTGTTTGAGTCCATTAGAGCAGGTTTCCCATATTCGTTTGGAGTTAAAAATTTTCGTTCATACCAATCACGTAAGAGAGTTTTCGGTATTGTGGTATGTTGTTGAGGTGTAGGAAACAATTTCTTCAATATCTCAGGTGGATAAAAGTGTTCATCGCTTTGCAAGTTTAAACGTAAATAGCCTGAGATAGGTTGCTTGTGTGAAGAAAATGTTATGGCGACAGTTTGAGTGGTTTCGGGTTGCACATTACAGGGTAGCGGCAATGGTACAATTATGTTGGCGATTTTCTGTGCTGACGATATTTTCGATTTTTTGTAAAGCTAAAAGAAAAAATATATTTTATTATTAGAAAAAAAATAGTTTTTATAGCTTAACTATTTTAGGGTTGGAAAGTTATAAAAGCAGATTAATTACAATAAATTATATCTAGAATAGATAAAATTTAGAAACATTGATGGAATATAACATGAATTATTTCAAAGTGTTTGTCATCCTATGCCTATCTTTCTGGCAACAATTCCGCCAGTAATAAATACCTAATTTTGTAATGCCAACCAAGCCAATGTCTGATAGCCTGATTTGCAGCAAAACATCAACTAGTTGAACTAGGCAAGGTCTGAACTATTGGAGAGTCGAAACTTCCTTATTACAATTATGTTGGGGAATAAGTTCATAAGATTTTTTTTCTCTGTCACTCCTCTAGGGAACATATTATCTTTCTACAAAGCATCTATTACTTTGTTTCAGTTTCAGTAATCAATTTGAATTTTAAACTAAGTAGATGATTAACCTCCTGTAGTTCGCCTCCATATGATTCTGTGTAGTGCTAAGGATCCTTGCTAAGTGGCGGCGGTGGTGATCCTTACTCAACATTATAGATTTTTTCAAGTAGGTGACGTTTTTTCTCCTGATCATTCGTCTGATGTTTGTCATCATTATCAGAGGTAGACTGGAGGGTCAGCGGGTCGTACTTAAATATATTTTTCTGGAGGGGAAGGTTTTTTATTTATTAAGCAATCGAACCGCAATTAAATTTTTTTTGTCATGTCCTCTACTGGGATTCGAATCTGGGCCGTTTGTGTTGTATAACTGCATTCTAATTATTGCACCTCCCCATTCCCTGGTAATAATATTATCTAAACAAAATCAATAGAAGAAATACAGAAGTTGATTAGCCAGTTGTTAAGGGCCTTTTTATTGGCGAACGGAACACCTATATGGTGCGACAGAAGCGTAAAAGATAAAGTAATACGTTGGTTTAAAGTCGGGAAAATATTGTTTTTAGAACTCTTAGAGTTTGGCTTTGAGGACTTGTGTAATATGGGACCTTAGCGTTGTAGTTAGGGGTGTTTGGTTGGACCTTGTCGATAGGCTCATTCCAGTCGAATAACTTCTATCGCGCGGACTATGTAGAGCTTTTTGTTCACACCGACATTATTTTCGAGCCTTTCCCAGTGCACATGGCTGACGAATGTCAGTATTGACTTTCAGTTTAGGATTATTTATTGAAGGCGCCCATATTTATGACCACATGTGGCTTGGCAGTCGAGATGTTGTAATACAAATTCAAGGTGATTTTCTTTGTTGTTTTCGACAATTTCGTGAGACTTCCAGGCTTCAAATTTGCCGACAAATCCCATTGAATAAAGATGATTAATAAACGTTTTTTGATCGCAGTTCAGTTTTCGTCCAATTCGAGACTTGTTTGATAACTGCCTTTCCCTAAGAGTTCTTCGAGTGCGCTACGACCTTATTCCCCTTCCCAATATTTTCAAAGTAACTTTTAATTGGTTTTACAATATTTACCGAGAATGGAACCAGTTCTTTGGCCAAAGATCGATTCAAAGGAATCAAGTAAATTCAAAAAACCAAAATCGATCCCACCAAATTCGGAACACTAACTTAACGCCATGAATACTCGACTTTAATGTATATTGAACCAGTTGGCCGGACTTTGCATCGATTTTTTCCTCTTCAGGTTGTCGTTTGTGATCCATTTTTCATCGTTAATAATGTTTTAATGCAAAAATAAATTCTTTTAATGGAATTCCAACAGAATTTAGGCATGCGAAATCGTCTTTCAACCACTCCCGGCTTCTACTCGTGTGATACCCGATTTTCTTGCTTTTGCGATGGATTCTGTTGCTTTAGAATAACGCTTTTAACTTATCATTTTCGGACTTTGTTGGTTGACATATCATAATAATCTTTCGTGTTAAAATTACCACCTTTTAACTGCACAAATTACTTCCCCCACGTTGAATCTTGAGGATAAGTTTCGATAAGCAATCGATGTTTTTCAGACTCTTCTTTCGGAAAGCTTAGAAAAGATGACGTAATCCGAATACTTGTAAAGTGGCTAAGTGAATGTGGTTTTGATGGGAAACTTGCTATACAACCCGTAATAGGCGGGACATATAGAGTTTGCCGGCAGTAATAACTGGACATTTAATGCTAAGTGAGCAGCTATTGTCGCAAATAGGGAAACCGTCATCTACGAGTATCTTCTCTGGAATGCCCGTCCCTAGTTGTCAAAAGAAAGACCTTGCTACCTAGTTACAGACTGTCCAAATTTTATGAATTTTCTTGGTCGAGACTTAATGACCTACAAGCTGATATAAAGTACGAAGGAAATGGCGGAGTCATCTTGGCTCTATTAGAGTATTGCGCACTATCACGAAAACCTTCAAAGTGTCATTTAAGTTAATCAAAGTACAAATCACATGTCATAGTTACGAGACCTATTTTGAGCTCCAATTATGCAATTTGCAAAAAAATCGATAAATAAAGCCATAACATACTTACCTTAATCATAATATCCTTTGGCAGTCTTCTATTCAACATTATACCCAATTTTTCATTAACCGTAAGACTCAAATCTCTTTCCAAACGATAACAACGTGTCTCTCCCACCATTTGTCGATCGAAGAAAATACGCATAAAATAACTTTGCAATTTCCGCGGACCGGGCATATCCAAATAATCGGAGGAATCGGTAAATACGCGTATAATATTAATGCGTGGCTCGTTGGGGTTCAACAAACATTTTTTATATTTATCGCTCAATTCTGCAGATAGAACATCTATATTTGGCTTACGTGGCTTACAAACAAAATCGTCGCCTTTCTTATGTTGCCGCCACAAACGTTTGCTGCGATAATATTCCTCTAATTTTTCGCGATATATTTCATTGAGATCTGCCTCAAAGCGTTGTTTCCACAATTTCTTGCGTATTTTACATTCGTTCACAGTCAAATCTTCGACTTTAATGCGCAGCTTTAAGCGGGTAAATTGTTGTTCTTGCTGATGTCGCAGAGTCTTAAGTTTCATCCAATTATTGAGTATTTCCTGCAGAAGTTGTTTATTGCTAAATTCCTCATCATAAAGTTTTTCTCTTAAGGCGCGCACTTTATACAGATGATGTTCTATTTTTAGGGCCTTTTTCTCACTATTAAAGGCTTTATCACTTCTACAGCCATTTTCAACTGAACTTAAAAGCTCGTTTAATATATTTCTCTCGATTTGTAGGTCGGCATATAACTTTTCTGTCAATTTCTCTTGTAAACGCTGCTGACGATGTTCATAAAGCAATTCCAGATTATTGGCTAAACGGTGTTCCTCTTGCAGTAATGGATGTTCAGTGAAGCGCATATCCCTTAGATGTAAAGAAAGCAATTTTTTAGATGGTACAGCCAAACTATCAAGAGAAGGCTCTAAAAAAATTGGCTTAAATTTAAACTCACAATAGGATTTATAGAGTAATTCATCAGCATAAAAGTTTGACAGTTTTTTGTGATTTTTTAAAATATTTAAAATATTTTTGTCGATTTTTCGCTTGCGATTTTTAAATTCTACTATAAAGCGATTCATCAGCATAATGGTATTTTTATTTAACTTTTCTTCTACTGCGAAAGTGCCAAGCGTGGTCTCTATTTCAAATCGGGGTTTATAAATTAAATCCTTTTGCTGTATTTTATAGTCAGCCTTATGCATTCTTATCAAACTGGAGGAGTTGTCCGGCTCTATTTGTATAAATGTTGAAGCTAAGGTTGGCTGTACACTTCTAGTGGTAGTTGATAAATCATTTGAGGAGTTTCTTGATATTCCCTCCTCATCGGCAGAATCTTCACTTAAAATACTTTCCATTTGTTTTGACTCTTCTGTTGTATTTGTAGTATTTATGACACTTCTCGTGCCACAAAAGAATCTTTCACTTGGTGATTTATTATCTTCCTCACGATGGCTGCTATTGCTAGACTCACTGAACAAGCTTGCATTTTCCAGCAGCATCAATACTTCCTTCTCATTTTCTTCGAACTCCTGGGTTAATTGGATTTTTCTTTTTTCTGGCTTATGCTGGCGAATTTCTTCGATGTTCTGTTGCTGCTGCTGTTGCTGTGGCTGTTTTTTAAATTTTCCACGTGCCTTAGCTTTGGACGTCTTTGATTTCTTTTTACGTTTGCCAGCCATCTCCCGTTCACTCATCTTTGCTGGTTTATTGTAAACTGTAGACAATTCTGTTTTTGTTTAATTTCTTTTCCATTGACAATTATTTTGTTTGGTTTTTGTGTTGAATAATGGTTGTCATGACAACAAATATTTCGAAGTACGAAAATGTATTAAAAAAAAACAATAAGGGTTGGAACGAACTAAAAATTTAAAATGTATTTAATAGGGTGCGGAATACTTTGCATAGTATACTTTAGTACATTGACCCCTAGGGAATAATTAATGTCATATAACCCAAATTTTTAAGTGACTATATTTCTAATAACTGTTTAAAATTAATGGGTCAATTATGGATGGCAACAGAACTTCAGTTATGCTGCCGAACGGCAACCAGTATTTTGTAGTTGCCTAAACAGCAATTGGAATTGATAGATTTTCAGTTGTCAGGTGCCATACGTAATGCAATTTTTGACAACTGACATCGCAACCAAAGTTGTGTTGCCATCGAAATCGACCCATAATTTCGCCCTTAAGGAACGACAGTTCTACCTACAAAAAATCCAGAATAATGCAACCAGGCACGCATTAATCTCGGCAATCCGTGAAAGGCTACCAATAAATAAACATCACTCATGCGAAGATATCAGAGGCATATACAATCAAGTCGCGGAGGAAACACTTGGTGTAGTGCAACCACAAAAAAGAGTTTGAATATCAAATGACACTTGCAACCTGGTTTATCAAAGAAGGGAACTGAAACTACAGCTGAAAAGCTGCAATAACTTAAGGCAGCAATACCATCAGCTAGCGAAACAAGTAAAGAAAGCTGCAAGAAGAGAGAAAAGAAAGTTCCTGGAACTACTCGCAACGGCAGCAGAAGAAGCTGCTGACCAGAGTAATATAAGAAAACTACACCAGACGATTAACTATCTCACTAATCAAAAGTGTAATAGGAACCAAGCTGTTAGTGAACAATAATGCCTAAATAGAGAGATGGAGAGAACATTCCAATGAAATTAGTAACGTCATAAATACTACTGAGGACAGCTAAACGGTTGAGAACAGAGATGAAGAAAACAGTCTAAGAATACCATGCAACCTTCTAATCTGAATGATATAACATAGGCGATTGGTAAATTGAAAAATAATAAGGCGGCAAGCAAAGATGGACTACCAGCGGAAATTCTACGGGTTGAGATCTAAACCACAGCTGAACTTCTACTGCCTCACATCACATCAGTATGAGAGTAGGAGAGGCTGCCACCTACATGGAAGAAGTGCATCATTGTAAAGTTACCAAAAAGTGACGATTTGAAAGACTGTAACAATTGGAGAGGAATTACTCTACTTAACACCATATATAAGATACTTACAGTCATAATAAAGGGGAGGCTTCAGAGGAAAATAGACAACGTATTGCGAGACGAACAATCAGGCCTTAAATCGAATAGAAGCTGCGTAGATAAGGCCAACATTATGCGAATAATCATTGAACAGTCCTTAGCATGGCGTACCCACTTTATCTACTGTTCGTCGATTTCAAGATGGCGTTTGAGATCATTAACGAACGGCTAAATGGAAAACACTAAAGGCAAAAGGAACTCCCCAAAAAATAATTCGAATAATCAGAGCGATGTATGAGGATGCATCAGCCCACCATTCCACACCAATGCTGCAGTTAAACAAGGATGCCCACTATCACTTCAACTGTTCAACATCTTGCTGGATGACATAATGAGCAAAATCTATTCAAAAAGAAGAGTTATTTAATGGAGCCTCCCACGTCAACTCGAAGACTTGGACTATGTAGATGACATTTATCTACTCTCTCATAAGATTTCCAATATGCAGTCGAAACTGAAGGACCTAGAAAGATTGACTCGTAATGTTGAGATAGACATCAAGAAAACCAAAGCCATGAGAATAAACAATACGATCACGGAAAACATCACGCTACAGCGTCAACCAGTCGGGTATGTGGATAGCTTCTGCTATCTAAGATGACTACAAACGGCAGCGCTGAAACAGAAGTGGCGAGAGCAGCATTTATACGACTTCAGTCAGTATGGAGAAGCTCACATATATCCTGACTTGTATCGAATAACATCACACAGAAACTATAAGTATTCATTAACAAGTGCCTCAGAATCATATGCAGAATATTCTGGCCTAACACCATAAGTAACACAGAACTATGGAGCATGACTAATGAGGAACCCATACTGAAACAGATAAGGAAAAGAAAGTAGGGATGGATCAGTCGCACCATCCAAAAAAGTCCAGAAAGTATCACTAGAATGTCACTCGAGTGGAATCCTCGAGACTCAATAAATCGTGGTCCGCCAAAAAACAACTGGAGAGGCACAATTATCCAAGAACTGAGACAGAACAACCTTACATGAGAGGAGGCAAAGTCAACAGCAGTAAACCATGTTAGATGGAGATGCTTTGCGGAAGCCATATGCTTCCAAGAGGAGTAACGGGAAAGAAAATTTAAAATTCCAGCCAGATGTGAAGATAAATGATCTTGATACAGTAACAACTTTCGACATGTTTTTTTAAATTTTAAATATAAAATTGAATGTTGAACTTTATGTATGTACGTATGTGTACATAAAATGTATAATATATGAGTATATACATAGATACGTATTTATGTATAAAAACTAAAAAAACAACAATAACAAAAGAAACAAATCATTTTGTGATTGCTCAATCCCCCATAGACATGCTTTTAAAATCACAAAATAAGCCAGATGTATCTTAACTTTTATTTTGTTGTCTTTGTATATGACAGCTACCCTCTAATACTATATTTTGTATTTTTATATCTTCTGTGACAAAATTAGTTTATACTTTAACTGGAAAGCAAAGCACATGTGAGTACATACATACATATATACCTATTAAATTATTTGTTGCTTTTGGTTTTTTTCAATTTAATAATTTATACATTATGTTCTTACTTTTCTAAAATAAAATAAGAAAAGTTCTTTTGTAATCGTTTATCTTGACATGTAAAAAATAAATCGATTGAGGTTTTAAGTAAATTAAAACAAAAATTAAATCCAAACAAGATTACAGGAATTAGAAAATGTTATTGTTGGTCATTCCACCCACAAACTCAACATAACCCATGACATCGGTCAGGGACTTAATTATGGGTCGCCGTCATAAAAAGTTAAACATTTCGGAAACGCGCCACCTAGCAAAGCCATGGCCGACAATGCGGAATGTTATATTCCATATATAATGGTATGGCCTATCGACGCAATCGAAAATCTTCGATAATATCTGTCAGCCTTACCTTGTTTTATTTAAGTTTAAAGGAAGGTAACGCTTCATGAAAGATTCATAAATTTATAAAATGTTTCAAGTTTAATAATTACAAGGTTTACGAACAAAAGGAACAGTTATAATGGTTTTGAGTATAAGAAACATAAGAATATTATTTACGAAATTATTTCCAACAATTTTAATATCTGGCCAGCATTGAACGGCAGTTTTTGAAACAAGTTATCAAATTGTTTCACTTAGCAGGTAATTGGATATATTAAATGTGGTCCCAGTAGCAAATTTTACTTATTTTTATTTTAATAATATATTATTATTTTTTTAATTAATTTAATTTATTTATCTTTTAATTTTTTAAATTTTTATTGCAGAAAATTTCAGATAAAGTCGTAGTTACTAGTATTAAGCTACAAACATAACGCGTATTCATTTCATACCAAAAGAAAAAAATCACTGAATTGTTTAATTGACCTAGAAAATCTATCTACTTCATATGCATATTTTATGCATTTCCAAAACTTTAGAGTAGATTTTTCGATAACATTCCCCTCAACATTTAAAAACCAAAAAACAACCACACAAACTTACTCAAGTTGTTTATTAAAAACTGAATATATTTCTAATTGGAAATTCTACAAACAGTGTGTTTCGGTTAGGAAATAACCGAAGAAAAAAATATTAAGAAAAAAAATTGAAATCATCAGTCCCAACTTCAAGGTACTCTATGCTTAAATAAAGTTCTTAAAAGGATTGTCTTCTAAAGGTTGTCTTAAAATTACTGCATAATTTTTTTAAGTTTTTTTTTATTTTTTTATTTTGTAAGCAAGTCCTTCTTTCTCAGAAGCTGAAAAATATTTGAACATGCAAGTTGATTGTCATGCAACTGCTCATTAAGGCTTAAATCACTTAACAACAATCGCTACCAATCTTAAAGATTCCCCCCTAAGTTTAAGGGAAATTTTCCAAAAACTGAACATAATCATAGGGTTCTGAAAAATGCACACTTTAGTAACAATTATGAAAACTATCTCTTTAATAGACGGTCCTTCTTCGCTTTATAATGAAAAAAAATCAAGATCAGAGTGCGCTTCGAAATCACAGACAACTACAAAATGTTTCTTTGTAATTAGAAATATCGAGTATCACATAAGGTGACTGATTTAAGGGGAATATAAGTATACTTTTACCTTTTTAAAAATGTGTGTTTATGAGTTCTTAGATTGTAGTTAAAATAAAATAAATTTTGCGTTTGGTTTTAATTAAAAATCTTTTATTCAACACAGTTTTGTGTATCACTGCTTGTAATCCTTTTACAGGCAATAACAATTTTTATTCTTAATTACTCTGTCTGTTTACAACTTTGTAAACAACAACAATTACTCAACAGATCTTTCTTCCTAAAGATCTTCGAACCCGATCGTAGCTATAGCTTAGGTTCGATCACAACTCTCTTTACTGAGTTAGCTCCAACTAAACTGGTTTTTTACTTCACGATTCACTTCACAAGTTTCCTCCTTATAAACACTCTTCACACAACCTGCAGTTGCTGAGTTTACTTTACTTAAACTGCATTCGCTCAGTTTACGACACATAAGCTGATTGCTGTTCGCATCGATGTGCTTTTTATATGGCTGAGTAAACAACACATCGAAAGCTCTCGAACCTCTCGATATTTCAGGTAGATTCTATTTCCTTCTTTTAATTTCTTTTTAGTTCTTTTGTAGCCATGCGTACGTAAACATCTACCTCTTTCAGCTCTTAGTATTTGTTGTTGCTTGTTTATTGTCTGTTACTTGTTTTCTTTGCTGCTTAATTATTGTTGTTGCCGTGTTATTTTTATTTACTTTGTCTCTGCTAATAGTTGTTGTTGTAGATTTGGTTATTTGTAAACAGCACGTATAGAGTTGTTCTTGCAGCTTTTGTTTATTTATTTTAGCGATGTAATAAACGCTGTGATGTTCAACCTTATTTTCGTAACAGTATGTTTTATCGACTGGTAGGATGGTTTTCCCCTACAGATATGAGCACGCGAAAAAAATCTATTATATACGACAAATAATGCATATCCAAAGACACTCTGCGTTCTCCTTCGCATACAGGACAGTTTCCGAGGACGCAATTGCTGTTACAGCTTTATGGTTTAATAAGTGCAGCATCGTTGTTAGAACGCATATCACAGGAGCGCTCACGATCTATCGGTAAGTGGTAGCAAAGGTGACGAACTCATCATATTCTGTGTTAAAATGCAGATTCAAAGACCGCACAACGAACCCAATCGTTTTCTGCTGACAGATGGTTCAATTTGTTTATTTTCCAGGGATGAACTCGAAAGGGGATAAATGGTGTGCTTTTTTCACAGTTACACCAAATTTAAATCAAAATAAAATAAAGAAATGTATTTTGAATATCGATTAAACGGGCTTTGTTTGATAGTAAAATTCATCATATGATGAAATAAAAAAGATTTAAGGCGCAATCTGGAACATAAATTTTCACAAACACTTCACTCCATATGCAGCCGTGTTTCAATGACAGGCTTATCAACGTAAACAAGTGACTTCATATAACTTCAAAGAAAATAATCTAATGGGGTTAAGTTACATGATCTAATTGAACCATTACATGAAATTACTCCTTCATCAAAAGTTTCTTTGTTTGGCATGTGGCTCAGTCCTGTTGGAACCACACATCAACAATATTAAGTCCAGCTACATAACAATTTCTAACCATGTCCTTATACCGTTCACCATTGGGAGTAACATTTTGAATATCATCGTTTTTGAAGACATGTGGAGCACTGACTCCGCCAGCCAATAACGCGCACCAAACAGTAATTTTCTGTGGATGTAATGGTGTTTCGACAAAATCTGCAACTATTCTGCTTATTTGCGTACTCATTTAACCAAAAATTTAGCCGAAACCCATTAAACTGAACTTCCTGATAAGTTTGCCAAACAGAATCATTATTTTGATAAACAATTTTAATATTTTGCACGCGTTGCTCTGGTCAACCTATCAAACTAAACTAAAACGCAAAATATACTATCAAGCAGATGAAAACAGCATTGTATTAATATTGGTATAATGAGAAAATTAAAATTGATCAGTCAACGTCATATACTTGTCAATCAGCTGTTTAAAGCAAGAGAAAAATCTAAATTTTATGTTGGCACTAATACTACTACCATCCTGTTTGCATCTGCTTCATAGTGTACTTCGTCCTTAAATAAAAATCAACTATCAGCTGTTAGATCGCTTTAAATATAAAAAAACGCCCGATTTAACATATGCTACAATTTTATCCGTTTTTTCAAAGTTTTGCCAAAAAAATTTAAAAATAAATTTGTGTCCTTTGTCTTAAATGTAATAAGTAAATGTATAAGAATCACCATTTACGAAAAATTTAATTATAAAGTAAATAAAAAATTTCTTTTTTTATTTGAAAAAATAAATACGAGTATTATTTCATTTTTTTACTCCAGCACGAAAGTACTTGCACAGTAGAGTACTTGCAAATCTCTTTTAACACTTATTAAAAATTTTGAATAACTTTCTTATTTTCTCACATACTCGTACCACTCACACTGTAGTGCAAATAATAAAAAGAAAAACTTTTCTTAGGTTTTCACACATGCCGCATCAAATTGGTTGGAAAACAGATAATAACAAAAACATTTTCTAAAAAAAGGCTCTAAAAAATGGAAAAAGAAATAAAAAATGATAAAGTACTTTTGCTTGGCATATTGGAATCAAAAATAATAAAAGCAATTATTTTGTTCTTAATTAATCATATTACACATTACTTACCAAACCCGGCGTGCTTCGTTACTCTTATCTAAATTATATCTTGACTATTGTCTTATTTCTCAAACACTTAAAATAGCTTATAGTTTCTTCCAGGAAGACAGTGTAAAATCTGCTTTTTAGCTCTATGGCTTTTACCCGGTGTACTTTGTACAACACCGGCTTATCCAATCTTTTCCGCTTTTTGACTGATGTAGATATATATCGATTCTTTAACTGTTGCAGTTCTCCGCATACAAAAAATTCTATGTCTCTACCATTAGCATTAACAAGTTATGCAAAAATCAATATATACGAGTACTTAGTTTATATAGTAGGTACCATAGCCACATGTCCAAATCCGTCCATTTTTCAACTGATGTATTGACCATGTAGCCAATTAAGTTAGACCAAATTCAAAAACTCTCATTTTAAGATATACAATAATCAATATATAGGGTCCGTAAATAAATTTTTTTTTGAAAATGCTATAAAAAAAACTACTGAATATTTTTTTTCAAATTTCTTTATTTATTTGAAAGTACAATCCTTTCGGTTAATAATGGAAAATAATTTTATTCAAATGGCTGCCTCGGCACCCCACAAATAATAATCCAGCGGTGTCAAATCGCTGCTCCGCTGGCCAAACGACATCAGCTCTGCGGCTGATAATGCGATCTTCAAAAACAGGGCGCAAAACATCGAGTGTAGCTTCGACTGTGTGGCACGTAGCGTCGTCTTGTTGAAACCAAATGTTGCTAATATCCTCCTCTACAATTTTTGTGAACAAAAATTCGTTCAACATGGCCCGATAACGATCGCCATTGACTGTAACGGCAACTCCTTGCTCATTTTCGAAGAAAAATGGCCCAATTATGCCTCTGGACCGAAATCCGCACCAAACAGTGACTCGTCTTGGGTGTATCGGATTTTCAATGTATGCGTGCGGGTTTTCTGTGCCACAAATGCGACAATTTTGCTTGTTTACATTCCCGCCAAGATCAAAATTAGCTTCATCTGAAAAGATTATTTTTGATTCTGCAACATCACCATGATTTTTAAAGTAATGTCACAATATTTCCCAGTGTTGTTCAAGCGTATACACAACCATATTCGTTCAGCAGAAGGATAAAACTAATTATCTGTCAAATCAGACATGAGCTAAGTGTTACCATTCACGAAATAAGCACTAGTTGAAAAAAAACGTTAGATGGCGGACCCTATATATCAATATATCAGGTACCATGCCACATTTTTCAAATCCTGCAACTTTTTACTGTTGATTTGTAATAACTGAGGTAATTCGGGTAAAATACGGAAACTCTCGCTTTAACCGTTCTCAATATATGCAAAAATCAGTACTTTATTGGAAGATACCATGACCGCTTGTAAAATTCCTCTTATTTCTTGGCTGAAGATTTGTATTGACTGTTAAGCTATTGGGAGTAAATACTAAGGAGATCGGACGGTAATTATTCGATCGGTTTTAACCGGTTTTTTTAGTTTTGCCGAATACAAGTTTTTTCAAAATCTTTATTTTTCGAATACCAAATAAGCCAGTTAATTTAACACGAATAACCGGTTAATTTAAATAGGTATGATTTTTATACGTTTGCATATTTTTTTATTGCAAATGTGCTCATCGTTTAACTATTTGTATGAATTTAATTATTTTTGTATAAGTATATGACAACCTTAAACGTCTCACAAAGAACGTGAAAACCAAGGTAGATCGAAAAAGACATGCACTCTTGAGAAAAAATAATCTCTTCTCATCTTCTGTAAATAAATATTGATTTTAATATATGGAGAATGATCAACTAGACTAATTGAAAGCCCACAAGCTCACAAACTCCGGTCCCGAACTGCAGATATATTAGTTAGTGAAGTTTTTCACAGCGTAAATACTCATAACCAATCGCTAGTAATGTTGTGAGGTAGTATCGCTGTTGTCAGATGGTGTGGCCTGGGATTGAACTGCCGACTTCTTGGTTGGAAGGTGGGTTCTTACCTAACATACCACAACGACACACACACTACTAAATACGAGAACGTGGTGCATAAATTTACATACAGTGCTGCTCGAAATCTAAGCAAATTTTCCTGTCGAGGAAATTAGGGACTCGTATATAACTAATAGATTTATTCAAAGCAAAACATTATTAACTATAATAACAAACCTTTAATTCCATTCTCTAGCAAGTAATAAAACAAAAACGAAAGAAGCGCCTTGAGTAGCGAAACTTAAGAATTTTTCAGTACTTTGTGTAATAAACTTTGTTGTTTATGGCCTCTGCACACCGTTTTGGCATAGTTTTTATGATATTTGTCAGAATTTAAAATTTAATGAAAATTTCAATAAATGTTTCAATATTATAGATCTATTTGAAACCAACGATTGTACAGGGTGTCCGCCGGGAAGATATACTACTTTGTTTGTTTATAATTTTTGATTATATGAAAGAGAACGGATCTAATATTGACAAATGTTTTATCTAATGTCGACAATTATGTATGGAATGCAATATCAGATAAATGCCTGCCTCTGTTAGCCTCACAAATGCGAGCCCTTTTGAGCACATTTTTCATTTCATTCTCACACACTTCACGCGGCATTTAATAAATTTATTCGCGAATATTTTGTTTGAGTTGCTTCAGCGTTTCTGGATTGTCATAAACCTTGCTTTTCAGATATCCCCACAAAAAGAAGTCCGGAGCAGTCAAATCAGGCGACCGTGAAGGCCAATCACCATTCCACCATTCCATGAAATAATTTGTTGTGGAGAGAGGTTTCGCAGTAATTCTATTGGTATCCTGACTGTATGCGATGTAGCACCGTCTCGTTGAAACCACAGGTTAGTCATGCTATGGCGCTAAAAAGTTTTCAATTATATCACGATATCGCTCCCCATTGACAGTTACCGTTACGCCGTTTTCAGTTCCAAAGAATTAAGATCCAATGATTTCTCCTGACTAAATTGCACACCAGACTGTCACTTTTAATAGATACAAGGATGACTAAAGAATAATTTGAGGGTTTTCCATTGCCCAGAACCGACTATTCTGTTTATTCACATAACCATTCAAATGAAAATGTGCCTCGTCACTCATTATCATTTTTTCATGAAAATCGATGATTGACTTTGATAACAGTTAAAACATTATTATTTTAACTCTGTATTACCACTTATTTATTAACTTTGTATTACCACTTATTTATTAACTCTGTATTACCACTTTAGTCTGTATGGTTTCATTGTCCATAGACGTAAATAAATAAATAAAATTTACTCATTAATTATTATTGCCGTATTGAATATACTGTTACAAAAATCAAGTTTGAGAACGACTGTCGTTTGTAACATCGCTAAAATAAATAAACAAAATCTGCAAAAACAACTATACGTGCTGTTTATAAAAATAGCACAGCAACAACAAAAACTAACAGCAAAGAAAACAAGTAACAGACAATAAGCAAACAGCAGCAAATACTAAGACCTGAAAGAAAGGTAGATGTTTATATACGCATGGCTACAAAAGAACTAAAAAAGAAATTAAAAGAAAGAAATGGAATCTACCTGAAATATCGAGAGGTTCGAGAGCTTTCGATGTGTTGTTTACTTAGACATATAAAAAGCACATCGATGCGAACAGCAATCAGCTTATGTGTCGTAAACTGAGCGAATGCGGTTTAAGTAAAGTAAACTCAGCAAGTGCAGGTTGTGTGAAGAGAGTTTATACGGAGTAAACTTGTGAAGTGAATCGTGAAGTAAAAAACCAGTTTAGTTGGAGCTAACCCAGTCAGGAGAGTTAAGTGTAGATAACCTCTGGTTGAAAAGGTTGTGATCTAACCTAAGTTATAACTACGATCGGGCTGGAAAAAATTTAAGAAGAAAGATCTGTCAAGTAATTGTTGTTGCTTACAAGATTGTAAACAGACAAAGTAATTAAGAATAAAAGTTCTTATTGCCTGTAAAAAGATTACAAGCAGTGGTGAACATAACTGTGTTGAATAAAGGATTTTTAATTAAAACCAAACAGAAAATTTATTTTATTTTATTTTCAGTCTACGAACTCATAAATACACGTTTTTAAAAAGGCAAAAACGTAACAATACCATATGTATGCTTAGGCCGTAACTAACAAGTATTTACAGAAAAAATTTCGGTTTAAATCAAGTCTTTTATCATGCTCGTTTTTATTTTTCAGGTTACGACGTTATTCGGCTCTTTATTTATTCTCTTCGTGAATATTACATCCAGGGTTGCCAAAAGAAACAAATTCCTACCAAAAATTTTGCGAAATATACAAAAATATCCTATATCGCTAACCTTTATTACATAGTCTTTCAATTTAAATATTATATAATTCCTGGAAAATTGTTTTTATTCTATATTTTTTTAAAAAACTTTAGAAATTGTAATAAATTAGCAATGATAAAAAATCTTGTATAACAAAATGCAAACGCTTTGTTTACATTATTCAAAATAGCAACCATAATTACAACAAACAAATATGTGTGTGACACAAATTTTACTCAGTAGCTTGTTAGCCGCATACGAAGAAGGGAAAGAGATTTTGAAGAGAGCAAAAATTTTACTTTGTACACCGAGAAGTTGTTATTAACACTCCTACATAAATTTGTATATGTTTATACTTTGTATGAATAACTATTTCTTTACAGCATTTTAACTTCAGTGTATTTATCATTTTAATTGTTTCTTGTTTACTTTCAATTATTGATTTCCTTAGTAAGTAATCTGTTTTAAACTAACTAATGAAACTTTTCAAAAGTTATGATGAAAATGGAAGGTAAGAATTTCTGTTTCTGAATTTAAACTTAAACTTATTTGCCATAATTTTATTTTCAATTAATTTAAAACTTTTCACAAGTTAATGAAAATATTTGTAATTAATAATAATTGATTGTCAAAATATATTTATAAAATCATATACTTTGAAGAAATGCAAGTATTCTGCTTGTGTATATGTTTGTGTAGCAAATGCTTAACAAGTTCTATAGAAGTTAATGCGCGAATCTGCAACCACAAATGCATCAAAGACTTGTGTTAATATTTCTTCGAAAATTTTTTTAGATTTTATCAAGAAAAACTGGCGTAAATTTCAATTAAACTATAATGACAAAGTGCTAATATGTATGAGTACACACGCATGCATATGAACGTCTTCTCTTAGTTATATAGGAGAAAAGTTTTACTAAAAAATAATATTTTTTGGATTCTGTAGAGTTGTTTTCATAAGGAATTAAAAATAAAATTAAACTTAAAAGTTGAATGCAAAAGATAAATCTTTTAACTTGACAATGCAACCGAATGCAGGAGTACGAGGGCGGTGCCAAAATAAGCCGACGTGACTTATATACAGCGGCAGTATTTAAAAAAAAAATTACTTTTACCTCAAAGTAAAAGAATCTCAGTGAATTGTAAAAATTGGTCACCTTTATGTAATTCAATTCTTTCTTTCGAACGGTGTTAGTCTAACCAGTTGCCAAGATGTACACCCTAATGGCTAATTGAGGCATTCACGCTAGAAATGGTTAAAAAGATTCATAAAATGGTATTGGATGAGCTAAATCAAATGATCTTCAAAATAATATTCACCGAAAATTTGAGGATGTGAAAGGTATCTGAAAGATAGGTGCAACGTTTGTTCACAATAGAACAAAAATAGCGTGGGTAAGACGTTTCAGTAGAGTACCAAATTTAGCATGTAATTTTACATCGATTCATAACTGTGGATAAGATATAGGTGAAAACAGTGGATTGGATTGGAATAATAGTGCTAACTTATGAAAGCGGTTAAGTGATGAAATTAAGGAAAAAATGCCGCATAATATTGTTTCTTATTTCATTAAGTGCACCAGTGTCAATGAATTAAAGTTTAAATTAATTCATCATGAACTTTATTCGCCAGATTTTACTAGCTCGCACTATTTCCTATTTCGAACAATAAAGTCTGCCACTAATGGATTTTTTAAAGAGCTTAGCAGTTCCTACTATAGGTCATTGAATTTCGAGAGGAAAAGTATATCAAGCAAATAGAAATAAAAAAAGAAATGACTTCTTGGCAAACAAGACATGTTCTAAGGATTAGTGCGAGTGATCAATGTATATTTTACTCGAATTTCTTTGTTTGAAATTGAAAAGTGTGGACTTTAATTTTTTTATTTAAATACGAACGTGCTTCAAAATGATAAGGTCACCTTAATATTTGCGCGATTCATCCAAACTATCAAATGTTATGTATGGTCACGTGAATTTTTTAAAAATTCACGTTCAAATAAGTGAATAATAAGCAGGTTTTGCTTTAGAGATGTACCATTATATTATGTTTATTTAAATTTATGTAAATAAGTGCAAAATTCAATGCGTCAGAATGATAAGGTCAGTAATTAATAAGCAATTAATCGAATCAGAAGATATCACAATTGTTATTTTTTTGGTAATAATTTATAATTTAAATAATATCTACGAGGGTCGCGGGAAACGTTTGTCACCTTATCAACAAGGACAAACTGTGGCGAAAAACTGGGACAATATCTGTGTGTTGTGCAAAATTTTCTCAAAAACAGAGAAAATTATGGAAAATTAAAAAGAACTGGTCGTGCAAAGGTCCTGACTGCCTGTGAAACTCGACTAATTTCACGAAAGGCCTCGAATTCAATGAGAAGTGCGGTAAAAATAAAAGAGAAATTGAAATTATCCACCATTTCACACCAATGCTGGAGTTAAACAAAGATGCCCACTATCACCTCAACTGTTCACCATCTTGCTGGATGACATAATGAGCAAAGTCTATTCAAAAAGAAGAGTTATTATATGGAGTCTCTCACGTCAATTCGAAGACTTTGACTATGTAGATGACATTTGTCTACTCTCACATAAGATTCCAACATGCAGTCGAAACTGGAGGACCTAGAAAGATTGCCTCGTAGGGTTGGACTTGAGATAAACACCAAGAAAACCAAAGCCATGAGAGTAAACAATACAATCAGTCGAGTATGTAGATAGCTTCTGCTATCTAGGAAATACAATGACTACATATGGTGGCGCAGAAACAGACGTAGATAACAAGCTCAACAAAGCGAGAGCAGGTCAGTAATTAATAAGCAATCAATCTAATCAGATAGTATCACAATTGTCATTATTTTAATAATATATAATTTAATAATATCTGCGCGGTATAGGTCGCGGGTAACCTTTGTCCAGAACGTTGAAGTGGATTTCGCGCCAGCTGATGCAGATTGCCGCTTTTAATTCATCTTTTGTCCGGTACTGTTTGTTGTCTGCATAAACATTACGCACAAGCAGTCGCACAAATTTTCCATGGGGTTTAAGTCGGGGGAATGTGCTGGCCCTTCAAGTACTTTCATATTGTGCTCCTCAAACCATTGTCTAGTCAACTTGCTGACATGAATTGCTGCGTTATCTTGCTGAAATGTGAAAGTTTTGTCAGCATTTTGTACCAAATAAGGCAGCAGACGTTCAGACAGAATGTTCTGGTACTCTAAACTACCTATACGAGTGGAGGAAAAGTAGAGTTCCAGGGTACCATGTGAGCTAAAGCCAGCCTAAACCATCAAACTGCCACCTCCAAAGTTCCGTTTGGAAAAAAACAAGGGCTCCTTCCTCAAATCTCGCCAATAGCAATTGGAACCATCTGGTCAATCCAGGCTAAATTTTTTCTCATCGGAAAAAATGACCTACAAACCCAAAAATGTACGGAATATCTTATAACCTTTTTAAAAAAATGTTTACCTGATGCCAATTAGTTGCCATGTTATTTTTCACAAACTCCTTACGCGTAATCTTATGCTGCGTAGTCAGACAGGGAATTTTTTTAATTTTGCTGGAATAGGGTTTGGCTGGGCGTTGATAGCTCTTAGAATTGTGCTTTTTTAAGCTTGTAATTTCAATTCCTCCTTTATTGTTACCGCACTTTTCATGGAATTTAAGGCTTTTCGTGAAATTAGCCAGACAGTCAGAACCTTCGCACGACCAATGCTTTTTAATTTTCCATAATTTTTTCTGTTTTTGAGAAAATTTTGCACAACACACAGTTTTTCGTCACAGTTTGTCCTTGTTCATAAGGTGACAAAGGTTTCCCGCGACCCATACCGCTCAAATATTATTTTAATTAAAAATTATTATTATTTAATTAAATTATTACAATTGTGATACCCTCTGATTAGATTAATTGCTTATTAATCACTGACCTTATCATTTTGACGCATTGAATTTTGAACTTATTTACATAAATTTAAATAACATTTTATAGTTTGGATGAATGAGCAAATATTATCATTTGAAGAACAACTTATACAAACACTACATGTATAAACGGTAATAGAACATATTTTATTTCTGAAAAAAAATTATATAAATTTAAGATCTATTGGCCCTCATCAATTCAGAGTACCAGGACTATTTTGTATTCTCCCGGCTTGGTAAAAATATTAAACTTTTTTTGAGCTTAAATTATGTTCAAAGCAAAAATTCTATAACAAAAGTAAGAGCTTTTTCATAACAAAGGGTCTTGGGAAATAAAAGATTAAACACTCTGAGAGTTGATAGTCAGTCGTGTTACGACTGATGCAAAACTTACAGATTTTTAAAAGCAAATACTTAAAGAATATCGAAAGAAATGAAGAAAAATGTGAATGTTTGAGAAACAAAATATTTACTTTGTATGGAAGGTAACATGCCCACTTGTCCAATTCCTCCCTTTTTTCAATTGATGAAGTGTATTGACTACCTGTCACTTAGATCAAATCAAATTAGATCAAGAATCTATCATTCTAACCGTTCTCAAGATATTAAAAAATCAATATTTATTTTGTATGGGAGATACCTCGCCCATTTATGCGATTCCGCCCACTTTTTGACTGATAACACTGGTCTACAAAATACAAAAAATTGTCGAGCCCTTTAAAAAAACTATTTGAAATATAATATATTTAATGCACTGAATTCAAAGCCGTTTTGAATTTTACTCAATCAATATTGCCAGATTCGATATAACCGCTGGTTCAAATTTAAACCGATAGATGGCCCACTCGATACTAATATTTCAATAAAGTTTTGGTTTTCAAATTTTAACAAAAAACATTAATTTTTTAAATTTGCTGTGTGAAAAATATGTTTCTATAGAAAAATTATCTTCAGCAACAAAGCTTATTTTTTATCAATGGGTGCTGAATTTGAAGAACCCAGGTTTCGAATACTCTCTGAGAGATGTTCTGTTTGTGCAGTTTGCAAGTAGGCGGCATCATTTGACCGTACTTTTTTAAGAAAGAGAAAACAACAAAGTAAAAGTCAATAGAGTAAGGCACTGCACGACCCGCGATAACATGTACATTTTGAAAGGCGAGTATAGTTAGTAGTTAATCTCTCATTTTTAATCAGTCCATTGGCCGCCACCTAAGATCCACTCATTCGAAGGCCATGTTTTTACTGCTGAACTGACTTCCAGTAGACCTGATGGCTAGGCAGATGGCGGGCATGTCTGCGATAAGGTTGAGGATAAGGTATTTGGATACGATGCCTGAGGGTGGGTTGATTACTGCACACCCAAACCCTTCTTGGATAGAATGTTCTCCGTGTGCACCTCACCAGAACCGGTAATTGGACACGGTAGTGTTGAGATTTACGCGGATGGATCAAGATCCTCGGAAGAAGTTGGGGCGGCATCTTTATTCCTGTATACGGGGTGAAGGAATCTTTTAAACTGCCGGACCACTGCAGTGTCTTACAGGCGGACCGGAGGGCAGCGGATTGGTTGATGTACTACGGGGTATATGACACTTATATTCGGATCTGTACGGACAGTCAGGTTGCGATCAGGGCGCTCTCCTGTGTCTACTCGACATCACGACCGGTGTGTGAATGTCGGGCATCTCTGAACGAGATGGCGAGACTTTCAGATATGGAAATTATCTTGGTAAGGGGTCACTCGGACACCCGGGGAACTGTGTGGCAGACGGACTTGCGAGGGCTGGCTCTCTGCTCAGAAATAAGAAGATTGACAACTCAGTTGGTATGCGACTCTACTCTTGCAGACTTATGTTTATGCGGTACATGTTGGGCAGGGCACAGCTACGGTGGGATGATGAGCCCACGTGCTTTGTATCAAGGCAAATCCAACCTCTATATTTTCGGGCTCGCTCGTAGTCTATTATAGGGATGCTACAACAGGCTGCGAACTCTTTTGGGTGTGATTACTGGGCACTGCGTCGCTGATGCGCACACTAGGAGATTGGGTCTGCCGTTCAACGACTACTGTAGGGGTTGTCAGTATGAGGAGAAAGAGAAGACCGTCGAGCACTTCCTGTGCTAGTGCCCGGGTCTTTCGGAAATTAGAACTGCTTTCCTTGGCAGTCTCTTATATACATGCATCTGGTTGGTTTGGATCGGACCGGGACGCGGACATTAGGTTGTTCATTTTCTGGATTACTGATGGGTATCACAGTGGGATCAATATTGGACCCAGGTGGTCTGGATATGTCTGGCTACCCATTGTAACTAACTAATTATTGGCAGCCACGAATATACGATTTGACCCCGCCACACTTTGTTTTAGGTTACGTGAAATCTCTTGCATAAAGCCACTTTTTCAGGCCTTTAAGACAGAAATAAAGCTGCTATTGGTGAGATAACAACCGAAATGCTGAAAAAAGTATTTCAAAACTTGAGCATACCTATGACGTAGCTGCGGACATCACTTATATTAAATAATCTTTAAAAAGTGAATGACAGACATTCGTTTATCATCCCTAATAAATATTTCATTCAGATTTTCAAATTTTCTGTGCCATTTTTTCTTCAATTTTTGAAATCAAAACGATTAAAAAATCTCCCGTTACAATAACAAATTATATATAATTGTAACAAGCGAAGTGACAAATACTATGTCTTGTATCTGCTGGAAGTGGTACCAACAACCCTAAACTATTCAACCAGCACTCTATCCACTTACCTGTCAAAGAGAGCACAAATAACATGCATTTACATATATTGTATTTTAAAATCACATAGCGATACGTGAAGTCTCTACTGTACAAGGACTAGCCAGCCACAATTTCAGCTGCCATTGATGATATACCGACCGAAATGCCCGAAAGACTAAGTTATGGAGCTTACAAATGGACTACCTATGGCGAAGCCGTGGGATACATTCATATGAAATAATTTTTAAAAAGTGCGCCAAATAAATATTTCACTCACTTTGCAAATGCTTGTATTTTTTGCAATTTGCAAAATCTAGACGATAAAAAAATCACCCGTTACAATAACAAATTATATTTCATTGTTACAAGTGAAGTGACAACTATTATGCCTTGTATCTGCTGGGCATCGAACGCACGTCCCTGACACTATACGTCTAGCACTCTATCTATTTGCCTACCGGAGCAAGAACAAATACATATATTTTAGACTCCCGTCCATATTTTACTAAGAAAACTTTTTAAATTTTGTTTGGAAACAGCATGCGTATCTTATACAACGTTTCGTGTTGTAAATATTTTTCGTATTTTTCTTATTCCATTTTTTTACAATATAAAACTATATTCAACGTGAATTGTATTGTTATGTGGACGGGGATTAAGGAATATTTCAAAATAATTTCAAGTAATTCCCAAAAACGTAATAACAGCAGTATCCAAGTTATTATCATTCAACTTGGTATGTTTAATATTGTGCCCCACTCCAATTCTTCTTTCCTTCTTATCGAGGGAAACTTCCATTTAAGTTGTACACATGCCAGTAAAGATGATTACAAGCAACTGAATAACTGTAAACAAAACAAACGATAATATTGCAACCTTTGGCTTTAACATTTTTGTTATAGCTTTACTTTCTGGTGAGCTTTTATCTGAGAACTTTATGAGACAGCTTTTTTGCTCACAGAATATGTGAGGAAATAACAGGTATGATGTTAAAGGATGACAGGACACGTTCAACAGCATCTCTTATTGCCAGATAAAACAGCTGCTTTTTCCTTGTGATGTTATTTTTGGTGGTGCAAGAAGATAAACAGAAATAGTAATGAAGTAAAATATTTTTGCCAAATAAATTGCAAAGAGCTAAACTCTTTTATCTCCGTTAACAACTTTAAAAATGTAACTTTTTAATTGGAAGAGAAACTAAAATTTGTTTAAAACCAATTAAGAGATATATTGTGATGTTTGCTCTTGGGTGTATAACTTAAAAATGCGGGCGTCCATAGAATTGATTTTTTAAGAGTTTTCTCATTTCGTTCAAAAATCTACACATATGCTTTAATGTTTAGAGATGATTTCATGTAAATATTGATCGCGGCTACGCCGCAAATGGTTCATGCGCTGGGTTCAATTGCGGCTTGTCCCTATAGCCCCACAAAAAAATCTAAAGGCTTTAAATCAAACGATCTATGTGGCTAATTGACCAGCCGCAAACGTGAAATAAACTGTTCACGGAACGCGTCTCTCTATTGGAACATTGTTCGCGTGCTTTGTGGCATGTGGCACCGTCCTGTTAAAACCACATATCAGCCAAGTCCAGCTTTTCCATTTTGGGCAAAAAAAATTTGTAATCATCGCGCGGTAACTCTCGCCATTCACAGTATTATTATTCTTATTATCACATCGACCAGGCACTATTGCGAGACACATCCGGCGTTTAGTTTGTTTAGCCGGCCAGGCATTTGACAATTTCCCAATCCTTGATTACATTGCAGATGGTAGTGAGTGGTGCTGCACAGCAAGATTCCGGACCGATATATTATGTCGTGGAACTATTTCTGGCCAAAGCATCTGCATCCAACCTTACTTCCAAGCGAAAGCTTTAGCAACGTATTGTAGTAATATTTGACCATTTGTAGTAATATATGGCTGTCGGAGAATATATTAATGGTCTTATCCTTAATCCTACTGTCAAGGTTGATCTCCGCACATATAGCACGGTCCGTGGTCTTCCACGTACACTAGCACCCACACAGTTATTCTTTTTGGAGGCATCGGCTTAACAGATTAAATCAAATTCACTCCGAACTAAGGCCGCATTGGATCATCAATCCCGATCCGGGAATTCAACCCTGAATCTCCTGCCAAAGCACGGATATATAGGCATAACATCCAGGACCGAATATGGTTCTCCAACCACCCTGCGTAGAATAGACAGACTTTCCGATGCAATTTGGAACTCTTTGGCGAAAAATTTTGCCGCGATCCTCATCACATGGATTTCAAGTGGTGTTAAACCATCAAGACATCAAAGGCCGCAGCTTGACATGTTCTCGTTGCCCTGTTATACCGGTGTAGGCTAGTCTCTCTACCCCGCGTAATTTATTCATGTTGGTAGCTTCCTCAACTTTTCTCCACCAAGTTATCGCCGCATAAGTGATAATGGGCTATGGTCCATTATATGAATAGCAATATATATCCGTAGTTCCAAATGACACCTAAATACTTAACCTCCTTAGAAAAGTTGACGGTGGTACCCATAAAGAAATAACGTCACATGATAACTTAAATCTCTTTGTGCAAGGTACAACAACCGTTTTTAATGGAATAGCCGGGAGCCCTTCCTGGGTGCACCAATTTGACACCTCGCCCACGGCCATCCTCATATTTCGCATGTATTGGTATAACGAGATCATCAGCGCAACAAATTACACTGACACCTTTTTGTGCCAACATGGTGGAGTCCATAGTCCTCAACTGCTGTAGTCCATAACAATAAGGAAAGTACTCCACGCTAATGGCACCTTTTTGACGCCATCATAGTGGATTCCACCACATCAAGAGAGAAACTAATAATCCTGCTCCTAAGCAGGGAACTGATCCACAGTAAAGTTCCTGCCTTCGTCGTCTTTGATAAAGTACGGTCCAATGATGCCATCGGCTTATAATCCACGCCAAACAAAAAATTTTTTGGGTTGTCCCAGCAGAGCAGCAGGATGAATTAGTCAATGTATCATTACCTAGACCATCTACTTGGCAATGTTACTAATGCAGGCATTAGATCAAATGCGGCTAACTGTTAACACCATAACTCTTCCGCGGCGTGGAATAGAATCTGCGTCTAAGTGGGCGCCAAGTATGATTCCTTTAAATTCGACAGAAGGCAATAATTCACCTACCCACCAACCAACTACGAATTTAATATCACTAGCAAAGGATTTACCGGCAAGCCACGTATGAGCAAAGGACGCAACTATGTGGCTTTTCAGATAAAGTAAGTGCGCCTTCGTCACGCGCTAGATGGAGCAGCTCGTAACTCTTTAAAAAAATTCTTTACTAAATGTGGAAAGCGTGCCTCAAAATCTTTCTAAATTGCAGGTGATACTTGGGCGCCCAAAACTGATAATTGAGATTTTGCTAGATCAAATAGGGGATATGCCTTCACCCAAGGAGTCACAGCTGGAGACTATTGTAGACTTTGCGTTAATATATGTATAGCCATGAAAGATTTCAATATGACAAGTTATCTTAACAATCCTGAGCTGCAACAGATGTTGTCTACAAACTTACAGGCCTGACTGCTGTATTCTGAGGTATGCATAAATCGACATTGACTACCTGCACCTTGGAAGACTTTAGCAACTGGATATTTCAGCTAGCACAAGGCACCAATAGTGTTCTTCTGCCAAGTGCGTCATCCAAAATACATTGACGTAGGGAAATATATACGCTCATAGCGCCATAGTATGAGCCAAGGTACAATCAGCCATAAAATATGTCGCTTGCAAAGGCTGTTGCAAAAAATTGGCACTATGCATTCATTTCACAAAATTGGAAAAATGAAATGTAATTCGTAAATACAACTTGTGCAAAATCAGTTTGTTGCCTCATTATCCACGACCACGTACATCTGATCTTAAATGCAACATTGACGACTGTAATATGGATCATCATTCCGTCCTACACAAGAGGTCTTCACCTGCTTCAACAGTGAAGCCAGAGGTAAGTGCCAATTATAATGCGCACTATTATATTGCAACTAAAACACAGTGTCCTACCTGTCACTATTTATGGCAACGGAGTAAATATATCTACTTCTGCTTTTATTGATGATGGCTCATCTTTGCTTCTGGTGGATGAGGAGCTTTTCAGCATCTTAAATATTAGTGGAGAACGGTAGTCATTGTGTATTCGATGGACAAGCTATTTGCAAACTATTAATGCAAAACAGCTGCAAATAGTATGCACACTTAAAAAACATCCCAGTAGAATTATACGTAAATACTACCCAAGAATATTGACTGGTCAGAAATAATAAGTGTGGAACGGATGGTGAAAAGGATAATAGCTCCAGGTCGGCCCATTGTTCGAGAAGTTTATTATCATTATTTTTCTCTATGCACCTGCGATGCTAAATCGTCTGATGAGCTACTTAATTTAGTAAGAAATTATATAGTTAATGACAACTCCATCGATATGCTATGCGATAAAAGTAGTTTCATATCCTTTGAAGACAAGTATGCTATGGAACAATTGGAAAAGCTTACTCATTGCGTGGTTAATTACTTTGAAGCTAATTTACCTTGGCACGGTCCAGAAACACTGCCAGATGGAAGCTTTGCAATAACATGAAAGCGTGCCACTAACTTGCAAGAAAACATGAAAAATGAACCACTTTTGTTCAACTCATTGCAGACAAAGATGGAAGATTACATGACAAAAGGCTATGTTAGAAAATTACTACCACCTAAAACACAAGTTAAACGCTGCTGGTATTTATTGTACTTACCCGTTTTCGCGGTTATAAATATCAATGAGCCTGGGAAAATTCGACTGATCTAGGATGCAGCCACAAAGGTTGATAATATATGTCTAAACTCTATGTTACTAAAATGGCTTGACAAGCTTACACCTCTTACTTCAGTAGCAAGAAAATTTAGACAAAAACGGGTTGCTACAGGAGGTGATATAGCTGAGATGTTCCACCATGTCAGAATAAAAAAGGAAGACCAACAATATCAAAGATTCCTGTGGCAAGATGCTAGCGTTAAACAGCTTGAGACGTATATCACGCAGAGAATGAGATTTGGTGCTTCCTGTTCATCCTGTTGCGCACAGTATGTGAAGAATTAAAATGCAAATAATTTTAAAGAGCAATATCCTGAAGCCATACGGTGTATAATAGAGTACCACTATGTTCATGACATGCTAGATAGCGTAGATAGCGAGGAAGAAGCAATAAGACTTGTGAAAGAAGTAAAGTTCGTCCACTCACAGGCTAGATTTCACATTAGAAACTGGGTGTCAAATTCAAAAAGAGTTTTAGATGCACTAAACGGTGTAACTAACTTTTGACCAAATCAGTTTTAATATAGAGAGCGCTTATGCTGCAAAAAAAGTCTTAGGTATGTTGTGGGATATGGCAACCGATATTTTGGTATATAGAATATCGCCTCGTTACAAAACCTGTGATTTGTTGAGTGGAAAGAGAAGACCTTAGTCTAGTTATGACTATATTTGACCCACTCGGTCTTCTTGGTTTTTATGTAGTCTTCGCCAAAACTATTTTTCAAGAAACCTGGCGAACTTTTTGTTTGTGGGATGAAGTTATTGGAGATGAACAATTCGAAAAATTGGTACGGCGGGTATACTTTTTACCGCAAGTGTTGGCTTTGCGAATCCCAAATTCTTATATCAAAGTAAGCTCCAAAATAATTACATCGCTTTTCAGTTGGAAGCAATGCAAAATAATCAAAGTTTAAATACACCAAACAAACAGTGGACTAAACAAGCAATATAATGGTTCGAAACATCTTTCCTACTATACTTGCCATAAATTGAAAATCGTCTCATCATCATAGCAAGAAAAAAAAGCCATAACTATTATTTTTTCGATTTTTCATGACATATCTCATACAGTTTTGATAACATACAAAGAGCTTTAGTCTTTTGTGACGTACATGTGTAGTAGAAAAATATTTTGAAAACGCTGCGTCATGATACAAGAATAGAATGCTTGCTTAAGTCAAATAGAATTTAAGGAAGAGAGCTCATAATATATTTTGGCATTTATGATCAATATGCTATGGCAAATCATCCTAAATGGCTAAACGCTTGAGCGCCGCTACCCAATTATCCAGATTTACTTCGAAATCAATCATCAATTCGCTTAAGTTACAAACGATGAAAAGATTGAGCGAAAGGTCTCGTTTTTGGCATAACGCCGCCGCAATCAATTTCTTGCGTCAAACGTTTGATGGCCTTTTTATTAGTCGAAATGGTGATGTCAGCTTGCCGCTAAGAAGTGCGATTTGACACCATCAAACTATTTTCTGTGGGGAGCCGTTAAAGACAAGTGCTATGCCGACAATCCAGAAACAATTGAGCATTTGAAGTCCAACATTCGTGATTTCATTGCCGAGATACGACCCCATACACTCGAAAAAGTTATCGAAAATTGGTCCGATCGAAGGAGGTACTGTGAGGCCAGCCGCGACAGCCAAATGAATGAAATAATATTTCGTTTCTACCTGGAACAATTGTATTTCATAACAAATTTTTAAATTTAAACTTTTAAATGGCCTACCCTAGACAACACCGAAATAACTGTAAGAAAATTGTTGATAATTTTCTTTTGTCCAAAAAAACAATGAATTTCTATATCTGCAACTACCCGTAATACTTGATCTCTCACTTAAAGCATTAAATTTGTTAAAAATTAATTTATATTTGACTGTAGCCGCAGTACAATATTTAAATTTAAATTCAATTAACCGCTTATCTGATACAAAAACTGATCCATATTTCTAACATTCTTATAACAATTTGGCAAAAATTTTACCTCGGCATCTATGATTGGATTTATATAGTGGTAAGGACTACGATTTGCGAGAACAATCATAAGCGGTAGGGGAATATTACGATTTGAATGCACTACTATTTTCATCGTCTTATTTGATAATGTTTGTTTAAAATTAAGCTTTAGAGATCGCATCGCTTAAGATAATTTAAAGAAAATTGACACAATGACTTTCATAATCAATGAGCCAAGCCTGTTGTTATTAGTTAAAGTTGATCTATTATTTTCTTTAATAATTTAAACTTTAAAATTAATATCTATATTTTTATTATTTCGTTTATTTAGTTTAGTTAGTAGTAGTTTTATTTTTGAACAACTTACTGTCTATATACGCTACAAAGTATTTGAAATAAATTAATATCTTGCACCATCCTTTATGGTGTTAAATTCTTCAAACCAATTCTTCAGTTTTTCATCATTTTTCTTATTTTCTTCTCTAATGGTTTCCTTCAGATTTTCATAATTTTCATTGAATTTCTCTATAAACTTATTGACATCAGTGTCATAGTCATCAAGCATTTTCTTAATATCATATTTTTTCAAAACTTTTACAATTTCTTTACCATCTGAACTTAATTTATCGAGTTCCTCTTGCTTATAGTAATTAGCACATTCGGTTAAAAATATATCCAACATATTCTCCATTTTTTTGTAACACCGACAATTCTGGCATCCTTCTTCAGCATTTTGAAGTTTCTGTATAAAAGCTTTCACTTCATCGTTATGTGCAATTTGCCGTAATTCTTTATCGTTTAAAATCTTATCAATTGCAGGTTTAGCTTTTACAGACGTGGCTTCTAAAATAAACCTAAAGTCTGTCTCAACGTATTTAAACACTTCCAATGGAGGCGGTTTTTCTTCACAGTGGAGTAAAGCTGAAATTGTTATTTTATGCTGATTCCTTTCATTTGAAGAAGTGGTCTGCTCTTGAGCTCCATTATTAGTAGGTTTGGCCAGACAAATCTAGAATAAATATTTATGCTTTTTATTTAATTTGCTTTCAACAAAATATTTGTATCATTTTCTTGACTTACCTGTCCCAAGGCGAGACAAATCAATAAAATATTGAAATTGGTTTTCTCGAACATTTTCTTCTTAATACAGTGTGTTCTTAAGCAGATGGTTGATAGAAAAATGAATAATTTATTTACCTTTTATAGAGATTTTATTTTATTAACAAATAATTATTAAATAAATTTATAAGTATTTTCTCAAGTTCACAGTAAGGTTATCATATTTAAGAAATTTTATAAAAAAAAAGGTCATTAACTTGTTAGAATAATTCCGATAATAGACGTTTTGCTAAGGGATGCAAAGAAATTATTTTTTTATGCAATTTAGTACTCAACACAATGATCTCGTACTCAATTAGTCTAACTTTTACTCGAGCGTTAATCTGAAAGTTGCTAGTATCGGTTTGAGAACCAATATAAATCGATTTTATTAAAACTCGGTCCAATAACATAGTAGTGTGTTCATATTTTTGTAGCTGTAACAACTAACGATATCAGAATAATATATATACGGCCGCTCATTTTTAACTATAAATTGTCTGTTAATTTTATAATATTGGCTTAATATGGACCAGCCATTAAGATTAAGATAAATCTATTTAGTCAGACGAAAAGAATTAAAGAAAAAAATCAACTTAAAAGAAATACTCCCTTTTACGAGCTATTACTTAAACCCCGAATTTCGAAGCAGCTGAATCCGCTGAATTATTTATAAAGGGTCCGCCAAATAAATTCTTTTTTTTGAAAACAGGGCGCAACACATCGAGTGTAGCTTCGGCTGTGTGGCACGTAGCGCAGTTCTGTTGAAAACAAATGTTGCTAATATCCTTCTCTTCGATTTTTGTAAACAAAAATTTGTTCAACATGGCCCGATAACGATCGCCATTGACCGTAACGGCCACCCCTTGCTCATTTTCGAAGAAAAATGGCCAATTATGCTTCTGGACCAAAACTCGCGCCAAACAGTGACTCGTCTTGGCTGTATCGGCTTTTCAATGTATGCGTGCGGGTTTTCTGTGCTCCAAATGCGAAAATTTTGCGTGTTTACATACCCGCCAAAATCAAAATGAGCTTCATCTGAAAAGATGATTTTTTTGGTAAAATCGGCATCTTCTGTAAGTCGATCGCAGGCCCACTTAGCGAAGCGAAAAAAGCGTATACACAACCATATTCGTTCAGCGGAAGGACAAAACTAATTATCTGTCAAATCAGACATGAGCTAAGTGTTACCATTCACGAAATAAGCACTAGTTGAAAAAAAACGTTAGATGGCGGATCCTATATTTATAGTCGCAAGAAGCCGCTAAAATATATGTGTGTTATGAATACCCATAATAATTCTATTTTAAGATCAATGAGATCAATTATTGTTTTCTGCATTAATACATATTACATTATATCAATATTAAATATTTTTCTACGAGGGGTACTATTTATACTTCGGGAAATGGCAACACTAATGTCAATAGCTAAAATCTGGCAACGCCATAATCAAGCTTGCCATTTTTCTGAAAAAAGTACTCACAACGTTTTGCTGGCCAAAAAATAAAGATTTTAAAAGAAGGTTTTCGTTATTTATTTATGTTAAAAGAAGAAATTAGTGCAGAAGGAAGCAACAAGAATAATGTTTAATTTAATAATTCCTTTAAAATGTTTATAAGCATGTTGCTAAGAATATGTTTATAAATAAAAATACTCTCAGATATCTGTTCTTCTTGTTTTTTGTACGCTATTGTGGGTATAAGTCCAAGGCTTTTTTATGGTATATAATATTTTCTTTTAAAAGATTCTTTAAATTTCCTTTAAATTATATGTGAATATTTAATCAAAAATAATTTAAACGCGATCGGTTATATGTTTATTTATGTTATTAATTTTTTTTCTCATGCGAAAGGATTCTTAATTGGAAAAGTTTAATTTTGATTTAATTTATTAAGTCGTAAACTTTATATTATAATAGTTTTTTTGGTTTTAGTTGAGTTTATTATGAATAATGTCTTGAATAAAAGCTCGAATTTCGTATTTATCATGAAAGTTTAAACGTTTAAGTGTTCTTACTAATGGTGATGTAGGTTAACATAGGGTAGGTGAGTTTTAGCATTTTAGCTTAACTTTTAAGGCTGTTAAATCAGTGTTGGGAGGGTAAAAATGCGTGTTTCTTTCCAATCCACTTGGAGAGAATACTTCTTGTTATAGGTTTTAAGTATTTCAGCTTACGATTTGCCTTTGTACTTATGTTACTTAAGTTAGTCTAATTGGATTCCTTTTACATCTTATTGATTATAGACCAACTTCTACTTTATTTGTCTAGTCGAATTAGGGAGTCTATAATAATTATATTTTATGTTCGAAATAGACTCTATGGCTGAAGAAAATAAAGAGAACAAGAATCCACCCAACCGATTCGTTCCCTATTTTCTAAAACAAAGCAGTAATCGTCAATAGAGTAGAAAATTGTAGATACTCCTTAACATCTTTTCAGTTTTATGCATTTTAGTGGAGTATCTATTTGGGTTCATAACAAAGGAAATAAAGATTGAACATGAACATAACAATATTTGGCGCACAAAGTGGGTGGGACATGGAATCTGGAAGGAAACATTACAATTCTACACCTTATTTCCTAAATTTTCGCCCACAATATAGAACCAAAAATATAACGATTTTATGTGATGAACACAAACGCTATGATGAAATAACATAACTGATTACTTTGCTATAGAAAAGTGTTTTCAAATATAAGAAATTATTGGACTTTCTTGGAATTTGGGTCTTTTATGAAAAATGTTTACTTAGGTTCTTTATTACTAAAATTTTAAATCGTAAGTATGTATAATTTATAACTGGCATAACCTTTGATTGTAAACCAGATTGGCAAAGTTAAAGCATTTATACAAATCTAAGTAATATGATACAATATATATACATGGTATTTAGAGGAACATTTTTCATGATTAAATATAATCTTACTAACAATAAAAGTTTAATATGAGTTTCATATTGAAATCAAGCGAATTCATTTAATATTAATTTTTCAATACTTTAAGCAAGATTCTAAGTAATTGACAAGCAAACCACAATTACAAGTATCACCATTGGGAATATCTAATACTTCAGAAAGATTCAATGGCTTTTTCTTAAAAGATTTAAAACTGATACCATTAAAAACAGGACAAAGGCTAAATAAAATGTAAAGTATTTTCTGTAACATCTAAGTTACAAAGAGTTCATATAAAGGGTTTGCCATCTAACGTTTTTTTTCAACTAGTGCTTATTTCGTGAATGGTAACACTTAGCTTTTGTCTGATTTGACAGATAATTAGTTTCATCCTTCCGCTGAACGAATGTGGTTGTGTATACGCTTAAACAACGCTGGGAAGTATTGCGACATTACTTTGAAAATCAAATCAATGCAGAATCAAAAATCATCTTTTCAGATGAAGCTCATTTTGATCTTGGCGGGTATGTAAACAAGTAAAATTGTCGCATTTGGGGCACAGAAAACCCGCGCGCATTCATTGAAAAGCCGATACACCCAAGACGAGTCACTGTTTGGTGCGGATTTTGGTCCAGAGGCATAATAGGCCCATTTTTCTTCGAAAATG
Source organism: Wohlfahrtia magnifica (assembly GCA_023159175.1). Lineage (NCBI taxonomy): Eukaryota > Metazoa > Arthropoda > Insecta > Diptera > Sarcophagidae > Wohlfahrtia > Wohlfahrtia magnifica. Next base: position 1,365,714 of record JAKWBJ010000062.1, read on the forward strand.
AGCAAGGAGTGGCCGTTACAGTCAATGGCGATCATTATCGGGCCATGTTGAACGAATTTTTGTTCACAAAAATTGAAGAGGAGGATATTAGCAACATTTGGTTTCAACAGGATGGCGCTACGTGCCACACAGCCAAAGCTACACTCGATGTTTTGCGCCCTGTTTTTGAAGATTGCATTATCAGCCGCAGAGCTGATGTCGTTTGACCACCTCGGAGCTGCGATTTGACACCATTGAACTATTATTTGTGGGGTGCCGGCAAAGATAGGTGTTACGCCAACAAGTCAGAGACAATTGACGCTTTAAAGGACAATATTCGTGAAGCCATTGGTGAAATACAGCTGCACACAATCAATAATGTGCTTAAAAATTTGACCGATCATGTAGGCTACTGCATGGCCAGCCGAGGCAGCCATTTGAATGAAATTATTTTCCATTATTAAACGGAAGGATTGTACTTTCAAATAGAAAAAGAAATTTGAGAAAATTATTCAGTAGTTTTTTTATAGCATTTTCAAAAAAAAAAATTTTTTTGGCGAACCCTATACCAACGGATGTATTTCTGAAAAATCTAGCATTTATATCCAACAACCCTCCTCTTGCTTTTATAATCAGACCTATTACACGTGAAGAGAGACTTGTAGAATTTATTAGTAGCACTTAATATTTTAACTGTGAGTATAGGTCATGCAATCGAGAGCTTCTTGCATTAGAAGTTAAAATCTGGTTTGCATGCATTTTAACGAGGTGTAAGTGCTACTGAGTTATTTTCTGGAACAAAGCCTATTTGAGTACACAAATTTGACCAGTCCTCTACCCAAAATGTGGTATAAATAAGATTGCACTGTATTAGTCCTTGAGTCCTGGAAATTCCATTCTAGCGTTATATTTGCGATATTCTCTGATTTCTTTCTAGTTGCTGGCTATTTCGATTTTATAAATCGGAGTTGGTGATGTTGTTAGGCTAGAATATCCTGCATGTGAATCTGAGGCCTTCAGTGATTATTAGTTGTAGCCTTTGAGTAGTGGTGTTCGATACTAGCTGGCTTTTATTTCCGTAAAACAAACTCAATTTGCTACATACCGCTCTTGCTTTATTAAGCTTCTTGTTTACGGCTGTTTCGGCGTCGTCACTGTACTTCCAAGGTAACGGCAGCTATTTACATATTCGTCGAACTGGTTGAAACTGAAGTATATTGTTCTTTATATTTATGTTGATAATTTTATTAGCATTGGTTTTTTGATATTTATTTCAAGTCAAACATTGGGCAAAAATATCTTGTACAACAGTAGATAAATATCATCCAAATAAAAAACAATCCTCGAGTTAGCGTGTGAATCATCGTCCTTTGTCTGAAGAGGCAATGCTCATGATGTTGCCCAGCATGATGGTGAATCCTTGCATTAAACTCAGAGTTTGTTTGAAATAAATGACTGTTGTTCCCGTTTAAAGCAACAAAGAGTTCTGCATGTCTGTACATAGCTCAGATTATTCAATATTTTTTTCTGAGATACTCTTTCTCTTTTCAATTATTTCACAGTGTGCATTGAAAACTTGAAGTGCCGCGGCTTACTACTTTTCCATAAAATTATTACTGGATAAAGGTGAGCTGATTGGCAAGTACGTAGTATGCTAGTCTCATTACAAATTATATTATAACTTTAACAAACAGCATAATTTAGAAGATATGTTCGGCGTGTAAACAAGAGACTCTGGTGGGAATCCACGAATCCACGACACACAAGTTGACAGACTAGCACATTATATACTTCACTGTTGGGACACACGGAATAGAAATAAATGCATCCTAATTTCCAATCAAAATATACTTTTCGCACCCCTTTAATAAAACCTTTTTGCTACGCTAATAAAAAACTATTTTTTCTTAAACAAAATTATGATAACCTTACTGTGAACTTGGAAAATTATAAAGCCCTCAAATCATTATTAGAAAATGCAACAAAATCTCAAGAAATTGTAAATAAAGTGCCTTATTACTCACTGTATTAAGAAAACAAATGTTTAAGAAAAACAATTTAAAAAATGTATTGAGTTTAATAGCCTTGGGACAGGTACGCTAAGAAAACTATCTCTTTTTATTAGCAAATCCTATAAAAAAATTTAATTATCGTTCCGACAACAATGAAACTAAAGAGCAACTACTTCCTTGAGTGGGTTGTGTAGCTATCAAAACGAAATTGGTAAAATCTCCTCTGAGAAGGATGACCGAAACTCAGCTTCATTGGAATTGTGAAAATTTACTGTGTCAGGATTATTGGATATTTTTGTGGGGATCATGATGGAAAAGGCTAAACATAAAAGTGATCAGATTTTAAGCGATCAAGGGCTATTGCAAATTGCCATTAACAATGAAGTGAAATCATTTATACAGAAACTTGAACAATTTCAAAAAGAGTACAAAAGTTGTCGGTGCTTAAAAGAAATCGAACATATGACGAATTTATTTTTATATGAATATGTTGGTTACTATGAACAAGAGAAACTAGATAAATTGAATTCAGAAGGTAAAGTAATTGTAAAGTAAAGTAAAAAAAATTATACGTTCTACCGTTATATTATATTTATTTAAATTTGTGCAAATGAGTGCAAAACCCAATGCGTCAAAATGATAAAGTTAGTGATTCATTTATCCAAACTTTTATTTAAACTAAGCATTAATCAATTATTTGTAATTCTTTTGTCTTAAAAATACGGAATGGCATCGCTCGAACTTTGGAACGGATTCCGCGCCAGCCGTTGCAGGTTTCCAATTCTAATTCATCTTTTGTTCGGTACTGTTTTTTGTCTGCATAAACATTACGCACAAGGAGTCCCCTCAAATTTTCCATGGGGTTTAAGTCGGGGAAACGTGCTGGCTAATCAAGTACTTTAATATTGTGCTACTCAAACCATTGTCTGGTCGTTATCTTGCTCAAAGGTGAAAGTTTTGTCAGCATTTTGGGCCAAACAAGGCAGCAAACGTTCAGACAGAATGCCCTGGTACTCTAAACTATCCATTCGAGTGAAAGGAAAGTAGAGGTTCAGGGTACCATTTGAACTAAAGCCATTAAACTGCCATCTCCAAAATTTTGTTTGGAAAAAAACAAGGGCTCCTTCCTTAAATCCTGCCAATAGCAATTAAAACCATCTGGTCCATCCAGGCTAAATTTTTTCTCATCAGAAAAAAGACCTACAAACCCAAAAAACACAGAATATCTTATAACCTTTTCAAAAAAATGTTTACCTGATGCCAATTAGTCGCCATGTTGTTTTTCGCAAACTCCTTACACTTAATCTTCTGCTGCTTAGTCAGACAGAGATTTTTTTAATTTTGCTCAAATAAGGTTTGGCTGAGCGTTGATAGCTCTTAGAAGTGTGCCTTTTGAAGCTTGTAATTTCAATTCCTCTTTTATTGTTACCGCACTTTTCATGAAATTCGAGGCCTTTCGTGAAATTAGCCGAGTTTCACGGGCAGTCAGTACCTTTGGACGACCCATGCTTTTTAGTTTTTCATAATTTTATCTGTTTTTGAGAAAATTTTGCACAACACACAAAGATCGTCCCAGTTTTTTCGCCATTACGCGCATACTCAATCCCTACTCATTAAGTGCCACAATTTTTCCTTGTTCATAAGGTGACTTTCCCGCGACCCATACCGCGCAGCTATTATTTAAATTATAAATTATTACGAAAAAAAATAACAATTTTGATACCTTCTCATTAGATTAATTACTTATTAATCACTGACCTCATCATTTTGACGAATTGAATTTTGCACTTATTTACACAAATTTAAATAAACATAATATAAGCGTACATCTCTAATAGCAAAACAGGCTTATTATTTACTTAGTTTAACGTAGAATTTTTTTGAATAAGGTGACCATACATAACATTTAATATAAGCGTACATCTCTAATAGCAAAACAGGCTTATTATTTACTTAGTTTAACGTAGAATTTTTTTGAATAAAGTGACCATAGATAACATTTGATATTGAGCAAATATTAGGGTGACCTTATCATTTTGAAGCACACCTTATTTAAGGACTATGACCATGAAATGAATATAAGTTTTTAGACAAATTCGATGAAAAATATGAAAACCTCAAGCAAACTATAAATGAGGAAAATAATAAAATGGGGGAGAAAATTATTCATTGTTATGAGGAGTTCAAAACCATTTAAAATAGTAAGTAAAGTAATAGATTATGAAAGAAAAGTTAAGGAATTTACAAAATTTTTTGATATATATGAGCAGGAGTTGGTCGATAATGATACCGCTAGAATTATACTATTTTATATTAGAAATTTAAACTGAAAATATAATTGATTACAATAAAATTTCATAATTCTTAAATTTGAATGTAAATAAAATTTAACGAAAAATTAATATACTCCATTAACATAGGATGATAGCCTTCACACATATTTAAAGTTTTTTTCAAGGCACATTGAAAAAGGTAGTGTTGGCTGTTTGTTGCTTTTGTTGTGAGTTTTGCATATCAAAAAAGTAAATATATTAAATAAAATACACTTAATCCTCTTCTTACACTCTAGATAAATTCTAAGCAATATCGTGCAAAAAATGAAAAACGATATCGTATATACAGGATTAGTATAAAATAAAAGCGTTTGACATTTATAATAAAATACACTTCAGCCTGTTTGTACATTTTACTTACAATACCATGCAAAAGTTCGTACAAAATCAGGACTAGGTGTAAACTAAATAATACTATTGACAATGCACTACATAATAAAACAGTCAGCCGAACCAGCAACACCACCTTCTTAAATGAGCCTTGTTTTTTAAAAGTATTAAAATGTTGATATCTTGAAAATATCAATATTTCCATCTGAATCATCGATATTAAAAGGTTTTTTATGTCGGAAAAAAGTACTCTTTTTCACTCGTTCGCTTAATGATCTTGTTGCACTATTTACGCTATATGGGCTTTGGGGTTTTTATTGAAGTTTTCGATATAGCAGGTACTTCGAAGCTTCTATAAAATTGTGAATTGTTGTTTTACCGACTGTGAATCCGGCCGTAACTCCAATTCTACTTAAGCTCATGATTAATTCAGAGCTATTTGGAGAGGTTTAACACCTTTAAGTAATGTTTTCCTTTCTATCATTGTACTCTGTCTGATGGATTCTTGAAGTAATTTTTCGTGCCTTTTGGGGTTCGGTCCAAGTCAATACAACTCAATTTTATACATTTTAGGTGAAGTTTTTTCCATACTTTTTCTTTTTAGCAAATAACACGTTTCTTAACAGCAGTTAACCGTAATTTTATCCAAATTCACATCACAATCAAAGAAAAATTGAAAATCCAGCACTGAGGCTAATCTGAGTTAACATTAAAATATTAAATTTTTTGCTAACAACTATAGAAGTTCTGTTAACCTCTGCTGAATCATTTGAAATTGTTATTAATGTATCAAGAGAGCATAAAATTTTAAAAAGCTTTAGCTACAGCCACATTTTTCAAACATTTAACGAAAATAACGTAAACCAGTATTTTTTAGAAACATCTTATGGAAACATTTCCTTTTATGTCAGCGTCTCCTAAAGAAATTATTTAAAAGCAAATAATAGAACCAAAATATATTTAGATTTTTAAATTAGTAAAAGAAAAATTATTTCTGTAAATTAGTGGTCACGTTTTTTTTTGCCAAATGTTTGATAAATGTGACCGTAGCTTAAATCTTTGAGTTATCATATTCAAGCGTCATACTTTTAATGTCGTTTGACTCCTTTCTTATTCCTGGTTAGTAATATTCAAGAAATCGGCGTTGCTAATGTTGCTTGTCCAATATATATTGCATGTGATAATGAGGCAATTGTCGATTAACACCTGTAGATTCGGCATAATGATGTTCGATACTAGTCAGCTTTCATTCCCGCACAACAGAGATAATCTGCTACATACTGATTAACTCTGCTGTTGGGTAAATTTTTTTCTTCTTTTTGCTTTAACTACGGAACGGTTCAACATACCAACTAAAACGTTAGCTCAGTTGGTATTTTTTCTTTTCATTACTTCTGCGAAATGTTTAGTGTTCTATGATGTAAAGGAAGATAAAAAAAGTTACAAATCTTAGGTAATGGATCATTTTCATCCGTTCATGTTTATCGATTTTTTAAGAATTAATTTTACAGAACAAGTGCAAAAATCAAGTTTTCTCAGTAAATGAATATCAAATTATTATTCGTTTTATTGATTTTGCAACGTATGGTTGGATTTTTTACATATATCCTTATTTGAAATTGACAGCCAATCAAAATTTTAAGCCATACTTCACATGTTTTTAGCACTTTTATTGTCTAAAAAGACAACGACCTCGAAAACCTGCCAAAAGTCCATCAATAGTTGCATATTCGTAACGGTTATAAAACATTGGAAGATTTACTTCCTAGCGATCCCAAATATCTGGAAAAGAAGCAAACTTATTACTGTGTTGTCTTTGCCATCAGGCCATAGTCTCGTCAAAGCGAGGAGTACTTGAAATTATGTAAAAATTATCTTTGCTCATTATTACTCGGAAAAGAGGGTAAAGAAAATGGGCAGCGAACAAACCATGTTGCACGATAAGCCCCTGTAAAAATCAGTATAGAAGCACCTACATCTTTCCACTTTTTGTCGAATTTTTTCCTTCCAAATTTCCTTCCACATGAATGTGTGGACATGATATTCTTGTCTGAAGTTCTTATGACACAGTGTAAAAAGTATAAACTCCATTGCAGTGTTCCGCTGTGGTATGGTAGGTAAGACATCTGCCTACCAAGCGGAAGTTCCTCGGTGCAATACCAGACCAAACCATCTGAAAAAAACGATTTTCAACAGCGGTATCACCTTATAACATTATGTAGTAACTGGTTATAAGTATCACTTACTATTTAAAACTTCTCTAATGCATTTGCCGTTCGGTGCCGGCGTTAAACTATAGATTCCTTTCAATGAGTCTAAAAATAGAATCGAAGGCAGCTCATTAACTGAGAGAAGTTCCATTCTTTCTTCATGAATTGTTAAGGGGAATTATTATTATTACCTTCATCCAAAGCCCTACAATTTGAAATATCGGAGTTGCACAGTACAAGTAACAAACAGTACATTATAGGAATAGAACTCAATATAACCCTGCCGACTGGTTGAATTACAAATAAATGTTATAAAAAGTAAAAAAAAAACAGGGACCTAACTCTGGCATTCGTGAATGAAATTAAATTAGACCAAAAATGACTAAATATCTTCAATTTTCCTAAATAAATTTCAAACTCTCATTTTTTAATTTCCTTGTGGAACACTCGCGAGCTTACGTACAAATTATTGATCGATATCGAAAGCAATCATTAAAAATTTTGCTTAATTTTATTCGTGATCGAATAAGAGAATTCCAAGTAGTCAAAGACTCGTTCGTTTGAATAAAAATTTGTTCGTATACGAATGCCAGAATTAGCATACAGATCCTAACAGCGGAGCTAATCGTCCGATTGCTCTTGCTTATTTGTTTCCGCGCCGTCATTCTTTGTCATTGCACTGCTCAGGTAACAGCAGCTATTTACATATCCAACTAGTTGACCTTGAAGTATGATATTTTAGATGTTTATCTTTTTAATATTTATAACTTTGATTGAAATGAAATTAATTCTAAGTCAAACATTGCACGATAATATTCTGTGAGAGGCTCCATGCAACTTGTGTTCTCTCTAAAGAGACTCTGCACGTAATATCATTTATTACGATGGTGAATAGTACAGCACCCTTGCTTAACTTCAGCGATGGTAAGAAATAATTGACAGTTGCTTCCATTGTGAGGAACACAGCTAATAACTCAGATTACTAAAAATATTTTTCTCTCTTTTCTTAAAGCAATTCGCCCGATTAACATATGTAATACGGGGGAATTCTCCAATCTACGCTTTATTCTATTTTAATGCGTAGAGTGTTGAACTGATTTATGCAGCTCCTATTCGGTTTAAGATTTTCTCTATCATATGACTGCTAATATCGCCTATATAATGCTTAGCAGAGTAATTGCTCTCTAGTTGTTATGATCTTTCGAATTAACACTTTTTGCTAAGTTGAAAGCAGCCTTTTCTCTTCTTACACAAATGTGATGTGGGGTCATGAAGTGCAGTTGAGGTCTAGATGTCAACTTAAAAAATTTACCTATTGCTTCTTAGTTTCCCTAAGGCCTCTCTTATCTCATTCAGGCTAGGATAGTTGCACTATATTGCTAAGTGTTCTTCATATCGTTGTCTTCAGTAGTGTCTATGAAGTTGTAACACGACGATGACAAATATGATTTACAAGTAACCTAAACTCACAAGTAGTGTGAAAGTTAAGTTTGAAGTTAATTAGTTTTGAAAAACTGAATTTTTTGCTGTAATTGCGGAAAATTCCACTGAGCGTATGCTGATGATATTTATAAAATACCGCGTATACGAATCCCATATACATACAATTACCACAAAAAGTTGCCTCACTTTAGCAGTATAATAGCTTCTCAAACACATAAAAATAATATTAAAAAATTTTCGATTAAAGCTTGAATAAGTAAGTCAGAGTACGAGAGAATTAAATTGTGTTGTCTAGATCCAAATAATAGAGATCGTTTAAAAAAAAAAATAATAATTTTTTGCAATCCTTGACTAAAATGTCTATGCTACACTATTAAAAATATATATAAGACTAAAACCTTGATAAAGTGGACAATTGATTGCAAACCCTGATCTAGATCATTAAATTATCTGGATTACCGAATAAAGATTTAGAGTATTGTTCTTGTATTAAAAATGCCTCTAAAAGACATGTCGAATGCTATATTATATTCATTAATAAATAATTACACGTAAAAACAATATAAAAACAAACATATCGCACATTAAATCATGAACAGTCACAACCCAAAATTTGTCAAAATCGCATTTTTTCCATAAACCAATTCACAGATCTAATCTCCAACGACTACGAAAATTTCGCGATATGTGTACTTTTTACAAAATATTGATAACATGCTTAATTTACATGTCATGAAACTAACAATAAAACGTAGCAAAATAGTTTGTTTTTGCAGCAAAAAAAAAAATAAGTAACGAGAAAAAAACTATGTTTTTGGCTTAACAATTGATAGAGATTAACGTTACACAAGTTTAAAAGCAATTCGGATTAAAATGTTGCAGTTAATTCGGATTATAGACTACATAATGGAATGAAAAATGATGTCCGGATGCCCGAAAACTCTGGATTATTGATGTCCGGATTATCAAGGTTTTACTGTATTGCTTAGTTTAAAACTATTTACGCACGTTAATGATTATTTTTCTATTAATTTTTTTTTTTTGACAAAATTATGATAACCTCATAGTGAACTTTAGAAACTAGAATGGCATGAAATAGTTATTAGAATATAAGACAAAATCGCAATAAATGTGAATAAAGCGTACATTTTTTCACTAACCTTCTCTTTAAGTGCACACTGTAATAAGATGAAAATGTTCAAGGAAAATAATTTTAAAATTTTATTGATTTGTCTTGCTTTCGGTCAGGTAAGTTCATATCCTGAGTTTTTTTATAAACAATTTAAATTAAATAAAAAGAATTAATTTTCGTTCCAGATTTGTTTAGCGAAACCTACTAATAATGAAGCTAAGGAGCAGACTAATACTCCTTCGAATACTCGATTGTGTCAATGTAATAACATCTGGAAAGACCTTCTTTGTGAAAACAATAACCCAAAAACACCTTCGTTGCAATTATTAGAATTCGTTTTGTCAGGATTATTGGATATATTGGAAACCGTCACTGAAAAAGTTGAAAATATAACTGATCAGATTTTAAGCGATCAAGAACTAATGCAAATTGCGAATAATGATGAAGTAAAAATTTTTATACGAAAACTTCAAAATTCGAAAGAAAAAAGCAAAAATTGTCGATGTCGCTCACAAATGGACCGTATGCTGAACGTATTTTTAACACAATGTGCTAATTATTATAAGCAAGAGGAACGAGACAGATGGAGTCCCGATGGTAAGGCCATTTTAAACGTTATAAAAAAATATGATTCTGAGAAAATGCTGGATGATTTTGATACTGATGTCAATAAGTTTATAGAGAAATTCGATGAAAAGTATGAAAGCCTCAAGGTACCCATTAATGAGGAAAATACTGAAATGGGCGAAGAAATTAGTCGTTGGTATAGAAAGTTGAACACCGTGAGAAATACTAAAAAATATGGCAGCAAAGTTAGAGTATTCAAGCAATTGGTTGACATGTATAAAATGGAGTTTATCGAAAAGGACTCTATATTATTTTATTAAGTAAATATTAACATAAAGGCCTACTCACATACTCGTATATTAAAATTTAAATTTTTTAAATAAAAATTAAAAATTTTTTAATATAAAATTATATTATTAAAGTGAATCCAACAAAAGTAAAAAAATTTGGAACGATGGGGCACTGTTGTATACCATATTTGTACGAAAATAAATAATGCCTATGGAAAATACAAAAACATCAGTGCACTTAAAACTGTATTGTGCAGTTTTCATCTATTGGCTGTCAATGTGCCACCCTGGCAATGCCATTGATAATGTTATCATCAATTGCTTATTTAACGGTGTTACTGTACTGATTTTTGGTGTTACATTTAAACAAACTGCTGTAGTAAGTATAAAAACATTCGAAAGTAATGTCAATTGTATATAAAAGGCGTCGCATTATGCATAGACAGTTAGCTATAGTTTGGTAGTCATTGTATAAAGTCGTACTAACAGTTCTGTATTGAATAAATTGGTGTATTAAGTTGGATACTGTAGAGTTATAAATGTAAAAAGTGGAAGTTAAATAAACGTCTATAAATTTAAATATTTAATTCGCGGCATTCATCTTATTTTACGCAATTTAAAAGAACTCAAACGATTTAAAAACAATATCAACAATATCCTTTTGGTATCAGTAGTCTGAAATAAATTATTGCTAAATTTTTGTTGCGATCAGTTATAAGAGGCTGCAAACATATATAGTTTGGTTTAATCTTAATTCAAAAAGATAACAATAAAAGCTCTTTACTTACCAATAGTGTTGAAGTGTATTTTTTTTAACAAATTTTGCTAATTGGTGGATTATTTGTATTGTACTCTAGTTCTTATTTTTATTGAACTGTCTTAGGCAATGCGATTAAAGATAAGCTTTAAACTACCATTAGCAAATAGACGAATATTACAAGCAACGGAACATTTACAAATTACTTCAGCCAGAAATAGAATCATTTCCTGAGTTGAGAGGGAATTTTCTCGGCTATTGAAAAATAATGTTTCTTGCTTGAGTCAATTTTTGGGACTTTTTTTCACATTTTTTAGTATATTTCGAACGCTGCAATTACTTAAAAAGTACAAATATAGAGTAAAAGTAAGAACAGTTACAGTCATTGGATCTGGTTGGTTGAATCTGTTTAGTGCAGGTTTTGCAGAATATGCATTAAGACATCTAGAACATGGGTACCTAAATACCCAACAGGCTGTTATGGCTGATACTTTTTATATATTTTAAAAATACAATTTTGTTTTTTTAAAACTCGGCGTACGCTATTCTTATCATAATTATTATCTTAACTATTATCCCTTTTAGCTGTATACAGTCTTCAAACAAACACACATTCATATTTATATAGTACTAGAGCACCTAAGAAAATTTTAAGGGACTACTAATTTATACATATAGAGATACAAATATATGTACAAATAGCTTTTACCAGTGCGCTTTATGCAATACCCGCTTATCATTCCTTTTTATATCGGGTGGGCCATGTATCGGCTTAAATTTAAACCAGCGGTTATTTCGAATCTATTCATTCTATTCTGTTACGAAATTCGGTATATTATATCCACTGAACGAAATGAATCATTTTGCGCTTCATCAGCTTTGGGATTTATTGGAAATTCATTTCCCAAAACAAAGGCAATTGATTGGAAATCGCCAAAAAAATTAAAAATAAAAATAAAATAAATGCAAAAAAAAACTTTTCGAATGAAGCTCATTTTCATCTTGTTGGGTACGTTAATGCGCAAAATTGTCGTATTTTGGGCTCAGAAAATCAAAACGTGGTCTTACAGAAGTCAATGCACCCATTGCGAGTAACTGTTTGGTGCGGCTTGTGAAGCGGAGGCATCATTGGCTCATATTTCTTTGGAAATGAGGACGGCGCCTTCATTACAGTCAATGGAGACATCTATCGCACCATGATAACTGGTTTTTTTGCGCCCGCTCTTCATAATATTGATGTGAACGACGTTTCGTTTTAACAGGATGATGCAGCTGGCCGCACATCTCATGCCACAATCGATTTATTGCCTCAAATGTTTGATGGCCGTTTAATTAGCCGAAATGGTGACGTCAGTTGGACGCCAAGAAGCTGCGATTTGACACCGTTGCACTATTTTCTGTGGGACGCGGTCAAAGACAAGTCTTATGCCGGCAAACCAGAGACAATTGAGCACTTTACGGCCAACATTCCTGATACCATGCCGAGATAAGACCCCATGCACTCGAAAAAGTTCTCGAAAATTGCTCCGATTGAATGAGGTACTGAGAGACCAGCTGCGGCAGCCATATGAATGAAGTAATATTTCATTTCTAACCGGAACAATTGTACTGCACAACAATAATTTGGCAAAAATTCAAACTGTTTTTGTTTAATTTCATTTTTAAATTTAAATTTGTAAATGGCACACCCTTTATATAAGACATAGCTTTTTGCTTTGTTTAATGCCAGCTTTTCCAATCTCTCTCGCTTTTTGGCTTTTTGATAAATACCAAAGCTGTAATTCCAGTTTTTTACATATAAAAAATTCCATAATTAGTATAAATGGAAGGTACTTCTCCAACTTATTCAATTCCACTCACAGAAGTCCTTTGGACCAGATTCAGAAGCTTTGTATTTAACATCCTATAGTTTTACAAAAATAAATATTTAGTTTGTATGGAAGTTATCATGCTCGTTTGTTCAATTCCGACCACTTTTTGACTCATGATTTACATTGACCATGAAGTCATTCAAACCAAACTCAGAAACTGTAGTCTTAGCCGTTCTCAAGATTTACAAAATTAATATATAATTTTAACGGAGGTTCCATGCCCACTTATACAAATTCCCCCACTACGAAGTCATATAAACTAAATTTAGAAACTTCCATTTCATTTTTAGTTTATAACACCCACTCTTTTGCTGATGATTTATGTTGACCATGCCCACATATCCGATTCCGCCCAAATTTAGATACTCTTTCTGCTGCCGTCTTGAAGATATAGACAAATAGATATTTACTTTATATGCGCGTGGCAACGCACAGTATGAATTTTTGAAATTTATATAGCTTATACTGTAAAAATTTCAAGAATATCGGTTCAGATAAAGGGCTGAAGTCTATAATACACAAACAAACACACGTACATACAAATTTGGGATGGAATAAAATTCAGTCTTTTGTTTTCTTATTTTATTTGTGGTATAAAATTTTAAACTTAAAAGTTTAAATAATAATTAGATATTTTATTAAAATAACTTTAAATTAGTTATTAGAAAATTTTTATTATTTGTTTTTATTGCAGCGAAACAACCTTCCATTTCAACGTCTACTATTCTACTGATCAATACCACCTCTTTTCTTCTTCTGTCGACCAAAATGTCCGTTACCTTAGCGCACTCAAAAGAAATCACACCACTTGAGTGTAATCTAAATCAATCCTTTCCTTTCTTATTCAATCTTCTCTCCTTCTTCCTAACAAAATCACGCCACTTCATTTCATCTGTTACTTGAGTGCATTCTCAAGCGACATCACGCCACTTGAGTGCACTCAATGGCAAATTGTCTATTATCCTGAGAAAGTAAATATTATGCGGATTGGAACTAGGCTGGTACTCTACATACATATGGATTTTTATATATTCGTAAGATAGCAGTGCTTTGCTTACCTTCTTACTGATTAGTTTTTTAACCTTTTCAATAATTTAAGCCATATTAATAATAGACGTTTTATTTAGTCACAAATTTTAGAATTATAAAGTATTATTGTAATAAATTTACTTCAAAATTAGAATTGTCGTACAAGAACAATTACGGCGCAACCATTACGGCAAATGGTGACACCCATCGTACTTGACATTATAAGTTTTTATATAGTAGTTGTCGTATTTTCGAACAACTCCTCTCTATAGATATTAAAAAGTTTTTTAAATGATTTAATTTTTTTACCATATATTGCGTCACCTTTTATGGTCTTGAACTCTTCATACCAATTATTAACTTTTTCTCCAATTTTATTATCTTCCTCCTTAATGGTATCCTTGAGATTTTTATACTTATCATCGAATTTCTCTATAAACTTATTTACATCAGTGTCATAGTCATCCAGCAATTTTTTAACATCATATTTTTCTATAACTCTTAAAATTTGTTTACATCTAAACTCAATTTATCGAGTTCCGCTTGCTTATAGTAATTAGCACATTCAGTTAAAAATAAGTCCAACATACGCTCCATTCTTTTGAAACATCGACAATTTTGGCATATTTCTTAAGCATTTTGTAGTTTCTCTACAAAGGTTTCAACTTCATCATTATGTGCAATTTGCAGTAATTCTTGATCGCTCAAAATCTGATCAATTACAGATATAGTCTTTTCAGTCGTAAACACTAAAATATCCACTAAGCCTGACACTGTGAAATTTAACAATTGCAAGGAAGGCGGTTTTCGGTTATCTTCTTCACAGTGGAGTAAGGCTGAAAATGTGGTTTTGTGCTGACACCATTCATTTAAAGAAGTAGTCTGATCTTTAGTTTCATTATTAGTAGGTTTGGCTAAACAAATCTAGAAGAAAAATGTATACTTTTTATTTAATTTATTTGAAAAAAAGATATAATTTTCTTAGCTTACCTGTCCCAATGCAAGGCCGATGAATAAAATTTTCAAACTATTTTTCTTCAACATATCTTCTCATTTTTTTAATGCAATGTGATCCTAAGCTGAAGGTTGTTGCAAATATGAATGATTTATTCACTATTTAGTAACATTTTTTTTCATTTTCAAATATGCACTTAATTATGATATGCGTTTACACAATATTTTCCCTAGTTCACAGTAAGGTTATCATAATATTTATTATTTAAGAAAATTTATAAAAAAAAGTTAATTAACATACATATATAAATAATTCTAAACGCATTATATATGTATTTTTTAATAGAGTAGTATTAAGATTTTTCCAAGGGGTACGAGAGGTAGGTACACCCTTATGTTTTAGAGTGTAGTTTTTATCTCTTTTATTTTCTTACAGTTGTATATAATGCTTTTTAAAACTCTTAAAAACAACAACAAAAATTGTACATCTAAAGTTATGCAACAAACAAATTGATTACGAATTACTTTTGACGCCTAAAAAATTTGTACAAGGAAAATACAACGCAGCAAAAAAGATTAAGTAGAAATGTCAGGCCTCTCGATAAGTACATAGAATGACACATAAATGACGTTAATAGAATTTTGGCCATATAATTTTTATTTAGTACTAACCTTCAAACGATACATATATAAAATTAACAGCAATTTGACTATGAACACAACATAATCTATAAATTACACATCATAATAAATGTTTGTTTTTTGACTTATTTGTGCTTTCTGGACAGCTAAAATGCCGAACCCACTTTCTTGAAATTTATATGGTATCTCTATGTATATCTGGAAGCAACTATAGACTATATTAATATTAAAAATTTAAGCTAAGCGCTGCCACGCCCATACAAACTGCACATTCATTTGTCTATATCTTAAAAATGGTAATACAAAGAATCTCTAAATTTGGTTAAGAAAGATTCATAGTCAAGACAAATCAACAGGCAAAAAGTAAATATTGATTGAAGAAATAAATAAGCTAAATATTGATTCTTACCATATATATCTTGGAAACAGCTAAGGCAAACTCTTCTGATATTGATCTGAATAATTTCATGGTCAATATAAATTGTAAGTCAAAATGTGGGCATGATTTTACAAGTGGGATTGATACCTGCCATACAAAAATATTGATTTTAGTACATCTTGAGAATGACAATAGTAGAAGTTTTTAAATTAGGTTCAAACAACGACGTGAACAATACACATTATCAGTCAGTAATTGATAGAGATTGAATAAGTTGGCATGGTGACATCCTGAAGGAAACGAAATGGAAAAAAGGGTTACAAATGTAATTTAAATATCACTTAAGACAATAATTAAAATTGGGGTAGAGAAAAACGCCGGGCTTTAGCTAGTGATCTAGAAATTATACATCTATTTAATGAAAACTAAATAAGATGCAATTATGTTTACTAAAACAAAATATTCTTACATATTTACTTATTTCTTAAAATTCTAATTCTTTCTTAAAATTGTCTTAATTTAAAATATAAAGCGTCCACCAAATATTTTTTTTTTAATGCTATGAAAAAAATCTACTGAATATTTTCTCAAATTTCTTTTTATATTTGAAAGTACAATCCTTCTGGTTAATAATGGAAAATAATTTCATTCAAATGGCTGCCTCGGCTGGCCATGCAGTAGACTACACGATCGATCCAATTTTTAAGCACATTATCGACTGTGTGCAGCTGTATTTCACCAATGGCTTCACGAATATTGTCCTTTAAAGCGTCAATTCTCTCTGGCTTGTTGGCGTAACAATTATCTTTGACGGCATCCCACAAATAATAGTCCAACGGTGTCAAATCGCAGCTCCGAGGTGGCCAAACGACATCAGCTCTGCGGCTGATAATGCGATCTTCAAAAACAGGGCGCATAACATCGATTGTAGCTTCGGCTGTGTGGCACGTAGCGCCATCCTATTGACACCAAATGTGGCTAATATCCTTCTTTTAAATTTTTTGAACAAAACTTTGTTCAACATGGCCCAATAACGATCGCCATTAACTGTAACGGCCACTCCTTGCTCATTTTCGAAGATAAATGGCCCAATTATGCCTTTGGACAGAAATCCGCACCAAACAGTGACTCGTCTTGTATCGGCTTTTCAATGTATGCTTGCGGGTTTTCTGTGCCCCAAATGCGACAATTTTGCTAGTTTACATACCCGCCAAGATCAAAATGAGCTTCATCTGAAAAGATGATTTTTTATTCTGCAACATTACCATGATTTTCAAATAATGTCGCAATATTTCCCAGCGTTGTTCAAGTGTATACACAACCATATTCGTTCAGCGGAAGGATAAATCTAATTATCTGTCAAATCAGACATGAGTTAAGTATTACCATTCACGAAATAATCTACATAAATTTCCAACAAAAACAAATAAATTCTCAATACTCAAAATACCTATTAACAAGCTAAATGAAATTATAAATCACATGATAACTTAATAAAAAATTATTAAATTAATAATATTTAAATTATAAAAATACATAAACATACACGCATGTATATGCAAGAATTTTTATTTTTACTATTTAATTCATATTATCAATTACATTTAGTCTCAACGACAACTTATAATATTCAGACAGAAAAGTATGTGCAAATTTTAATCGGCGAGTAAAATACAAAAAAAAAAAATAATTATTCTAATTTTCATATTACAATTACTTAGAATAATTATTTTTATTCTTTCTTCGATGTTTTGTTATTGTTGTTGTTCATTACATATTTTTTGGTTATTGCTTTTATCGTTTTTTTCTCTTTCTCCATTAAAAATTTCTTTTAAAATATGTTAACTTAAATAGTGGTGCACACAACCATTAGCAGTGTGGTCTGAGTGATCGTATACTAATTCAGCAAAGGTAATTTAAATAACGAGAATTACCAATTTGTTGTGGCTTTGGATTCTGCAAATAATTGGTACTTTGCTTAAAATTATTTTATAAGGCCAAACAAATAATTGACGCTTTAGATATTCTATTTCTTTTTGCCAGCCTCGTGGCTTTATAACTTGATTTTTCATACTTTTTCAGAGCGACATATGATCTTGTAAACGGGCCTGAAAACAAATCAGGATATATTCTAGCTGATTTGACCTCAGTCTTGCCACAACTTCGAATTTTTTGTAACGAATTTTTAATAAAAAATTAACGAAAACATAACCAAAACTTTAGTAAAAAAATTAATATTGTTTGGTTTTAACCTTTTTAAAACGTTTGAGTTCGCTTAAATTATGTTAAAAGAAAATAAACTCCGCTATTTTATCGTTTTACAGTTTCTGTATTAACTTCACGATAACTTTTATACTGTTTGTCTTAATACAACACTTAATATTCGTTTATAAAACACTTTTATATCCGCTTTAACACAACTTTGTTTATTGACAGCCAAACTATAACTAGGCTGACGTGTAGGTAAAGCAGGCCACATCGACCATCTTCTATTTCCATATCCGTTAATTCGAATATAACGTAAAGATGTTCGATGCGGCAGTGCTGCTAAATTGACAGGGTGACACAAGATATATCAAAATCCCCGCATAAGCCTGTTCGTCCCGAATAGGCTCATTATCCTTCTCCCCATAGCTCGCAAATGTACCATTTTGTAAATGTACCATTTTCTAAATGTACCATTTTGTAAATGTACCATTTTGTAAATGTACCATTTTCTAAATGTACCATTTTGTAAATGTACCATTTTCTAAATGTACCATTTTCTAAATGTACCATTTTCATTTTTGATCGTTGGCTATTGTTCTTCTGTATTCTGTATACCACATCATTTAACCTTTTGACTACTTTGTAAGGTCCATCCCAGTTACCTATTGCTTCTTAATTTCCCTATAGC
The DNA here is from genome assembly GCA_023159175.1 of Wohlfahrtia magnifica. Taxonomy (NCBI): domain Eukaryota; kingdom Metazoa; phylum Arthropoda; class Insecta; order Diptera; family Sarcophagidae; genus Wohlfahrtia; species Wohlfahrtia magnifica. The sequence goes on from JAKWBJ010000062.1 coordinate 1,384,538, forward strand.
CTCTTTTGTTTTACTATATTCCCACGAGTCCTTCATATCGTTGTCTTCAGTAGTTGTCTATGACGTTGTTACACGAAAATGACAAATATGATTTAATTTTAATTTAGAATGTTAATAGGAAAGATCAATTTACAAGTAACCTAAACTCACCAGTAATGTTAGAGTTAAGTTTGAAGTTAATTAGTTTTGAAAAACCTAATTTTTTGCTGTAATTGCAGAAAATTCCACTGAGCTTATAGTAAAAAAAATATCGGTTATACGAATCCATTCATCCCATTTACATAAAATTACGACAAAAAATGTTACTTTCACTTTATTGAGAATACAATATGTATTTACCTATCGATTTTCATTAATTATGGTTTATTTTATTTCTATTATATGCAGCTTTATGAGTAAATAGCAAAACTGGTAAATATTTCCTGCGCTTTCTTTTTTGTAAATTTTTAGAGATATAAAATATCATAATATAAATGTTAGATTAAAAAATGATGTTAGAATGACTTAAGGCTGGTATAATTTGGAATTTTTAAACATATGGCTTAATGAAATCGAATGAATCATAAGATGTATGAAACAGCCTCTTTAAAAATCTCACATTTTAGAAAAAAAAAAAACTTATCTATAGAATCTGAAATGCTGATGATTTTTGAAGTTAGGCGACCATAGCGCATCAAAAAAATATAGTAGTTATCCAAGGTCAGAATCTTTTTTCCATTTGTTGCATAGTGTTGTCATACATAACAGAAGCTTATTTCGTCTTGCAGGCGTCTGTTTATATGTGAGTCCTAACAGACAATATCATCGCGAATTAATAGTTAATGGGGAGGTGTACCAGGCAAAATCTTGCTTTCTTCTGCATACAGTCAACTCATAACAGCAATGGCGCCAAATTTCAGCTTTTTTTGATATGGTGACATTTCCATAATTTGTCATACATAATTCCCATTTATTTGTGTCAATATCGTAAAGATTCATCAATGACATTTTTAGTAAACAATAACTTTATAAAAATTTCGACCTTATACTGACATTGTGACAATAGTTAATTGATGAAAATATCACAGCGACAATGTCGTTTAAATACTCCTCACAAATCCTATGTTTTATAAACCTTTTAACATTTTTAAATTGCGTAAAATAAAATAAATGAAGCAAATTTGTTGTTTTATACAGTTCTTATTTCCAAATTATCTTTATACACAATATACAACTTATTTAAGTTCCATTTAATACTTAAATTTACTCAACACTAAGCACGACATAACTTTTTTATTATTACTAATTCACTAAGAGGAAACTCGCGGCTTACACTTGTACAGTTCATTAACATTTGCTTCGAACATTTTTGTATATTATACAACCTACTATTTAGTTGCAATTAATTCAAATTTAAACATTTAGTACATGTTTGACACATGGTTGTGTCACAAGCACTGTTCAAATAGCTACAAACGTTTACAACTATTACACTCTCGTTGCCTTGACACCAACCAATAGAATAACTCCCACAATACTTAAGTTTATAGCTTTAAATGTTGGTTTATCTTCTTAGGTAGAGCTGCAAAACAATCGATAGTACTATTGATAGTATCGATAGTTTTGTTTTTGGTTGACCATAAAATTTTTTTTTTCACTATCGATACCATCGTCAAATCTTAAGAGTAAATACGCAGGCCACTAAATCTGATCCAAGTCACATTAGCAAAAATTTGTTCGACGCAGGTTGTTAGTCGTCTGTAATCATTTATAGTTACATACGAACACAGTTTAACATTTTCTTAAATTTATATTTATTAAACTCAAATAAAATATGAATTGTAAATAAAATGTGTTCGTACATACGATTTTACATTTGACCCAAACAAATTAATCATCGTTTCGGCAGACCATATAATGTTTTTCTAATTATTACGGTGCTGGTGCTTCCGTTTGCTGAGAAACTATAGTTTTTTTTTCTTATTGTGCGACTTCAAACAGGAGAGTAAGTTAATTTTTGAGGCTTATTGATTTAAAGAGATTAATCTTTGAAGTACGAATTAAAAGTTGGCAGTTGTTCTACGCTTTCTTCCCATAGCCCTTGCAGTTTTCTTTCACTGGATCTTATTAATTACTTTAGTTTTGGAGCACTTCATGGTCGCTTATATAATAGGGAGATCGATTATTCGACTTTTTTCAAAAACCGGTTTTCGAATAATTCTAAGAGTAGGCATTTAAAAAACCGGTTTTCGATTAATAATTATTCAAATAACCGGTTAACCGGTTCTTTTATTTAAATAAAATTGTTCTTAATTTTTGAAGCGCAGAACTGAGCTACGTCGTTTTAAAAATAAGCAGAAGCTGATGCGTAACTTAAAATTGAAGTGGCAATCAATAATAACAATTATTCTTACAAATGTCATAAAAACTATGCCAAAATGCTGTGCGGAGGCAATAAAAAACAAAGTTTATTACACAAAGTACTGAAAGTTACGTAAATTTCGAACAGCTACTCAAGGAGCTAATTTCGTTTTTATTGTAGTATTACTTGGTAGAGAATGGAATTACAGGTTTGTTATTATAGTTATAATTTAATCTATCAGTTATATACGAGTCCTTAATTGCCTCGACAAGAAAAGTTTCTTAGGTTTCGAACAGCACTGTATGTAAATTCATGTATCACGTATTTAGGTATGCGTCACTGTAGATGTTAGGTATGACACCCACCTTCCAACCAGGAAGTCTTCTGTTCAATCCCAGGTCACACCACCTGACAATTGTTAACAGCGATATCACCTCACAATATTACTAGCGACTGGTTATATGTGATTACGCTGTGTAAAACTTCACTAACTAATATATCTGCTGTTCGGAGTCGACGTTTGTGGGTCGCTTTCAAAGTGTCTAGTTTATCATTCTCCATATATAAAAATCAATATTTATTTACAGGAGATGTGAAAATGTTATTGTTGCTCAATTGTGCATATCTTTTTCGATCTACCTCAGCTTTTACGTCCTTTGTGAGATGTTCAAGGCTATGATATATACAAAAATAATAACTAAATTTATACAAATAGTTAAGCGATGAGTATATTTTCAATAAAAAATATACAAACGTATATAAATTATACTTCTTTCGATTGACCGCTTGTTCGTGTTAATTCAACCGGTTTATTCGTTATTCGAAAAATGAAAATGATTTTGAAAAACCGTATTCGACAAAATCGAAAAACTAGTAAAAAAAACGGCCGATCTCCCTTATATATAAAGATTAATAATCCGTCAAAAAACTTCAATACATAAAATTTCATTACATCCTGAAAAAAATAAAGTCTCCCTATTTTTTGTTTCAACACTGTATATTTATTATTATTCTTTCCCTTTCACTTAAATTCTAATATTGCTGCCATTAGCCATTATTTTTTTGCAAACTATCGAAACAATCGAGTGGGCCGACTATCGATAGTTTCACAGGTCTATTCTTAGGTGTACTCATTTTCATAACAATAGGTAATTTCCAAATATCTTTGCAAGTGTATTTGTTTATTTGTCATATCATACGTCTAACGCCATATGATATACTGAACCAATTTTATTGAAATATGAAACACACAATTTTCAAAATTGGACATGCGAGATGTTAAATTCGGGTTAAAACGAGTCAAATCAGGTCATATGAGTTTGACATACTTTTTAGTTCTTGACTATTTGGGTCCTCATAATCGGTTAAACTTAGTGACTTTTCTTCTGAAATGACATGCATGTTTTTTTTTTTTAAAGGAAAGCTTTTCGTCTGCTGTCATTCATCATCATTCAAATGTGTTGTATAAAAGTATTTCTGCTTTATTAATAAAATATCACTCATACGTACAAACATCTGATTGCTACTTCACTAATAAAATATCACTCAGACGTATGTACTTATGTAGTAATATGAACCCACGGTTAGTTTATTCAATAAACTAAAACGTTTTGAGCTACGCGAATATATGTTGTGGATACAGCGTACTCTTCGAGCACATTGTAATCAATGTCGCGAAATAGAGTGGAAGATATATGGAGCTAAAATAACATTTGTTAGGTATTACTGTATCCAGTTTTGATTAAAATCGATCTACATATCGCACGTGTACCGCTAAAGTGCTACAACTCAAAGTTTCAGTAGAGGAAAAAAACTTTTCGGTTTAATATGAAATTATAATATACTGTTTCGAAAATGAAAGTGCCTAAAAATAAAATACAGCATATAAGCGCCTTCAAAACTGAGTATCTGGCATCACTACTAATTCAACCATATTTGGGTAATCTTACATTTGAATTAAGAGATAAAAATAGAGAATATGAGATATTTCCGGAACTTTCCAAACTGTAGGCAATTAGGTATATAAAGAGGTTGCTTTACTTACACGTCAGTAAACTGTCGTTTTGCTGTCATAAAATAAAGACATGCTTAGGGGAAAATAAAAGTGCTTATAAACGAATATTGAGCTGTTGTATTAAAATAAACTGTATAAAAGTTATAGTGTAGTAAATAGAAATCTGTAAACAACAACAAAGTGAGGTTATTTTATTTTAACGCAATTTAAACGAACTCAAACGTTTTAAAAAGGTTATTTTTTTGCAAGCGAATTGAGAAAATGATGTACAATTTTTACTCGTTAATGTACCGAACTTTAGCTTTTGAATTGTTTTTATTGACGTACACTTTTTTTAAATATCCCCAAGATAGAAGAAGTCGGTGTCAACTAACATGATCGTGGCGGCCAATTAACATCGCCACGACATGAGATAACACGGCCATTGAATTTCTCGCGCAAAAGAGCAAGTGTTTCTTCGTCTGTGTGGTAAGCGGCACTAGTCTATTGGTACCACATGTCGTCCAGATCCATATCCTCTATTTCTGGCCATAAGAAGTCTCGAAGAAGTACAGCCCGATGACTTACTGGCAGCAGAACGAACTGAGCGAGCATGCACAGGTGTTTCCACATTTCCTACACGACCGGTTTACAGATATTTGCGCACAAATCTTTATTTTATCGATTATGCTGACCAAAAAAATCACGTGCGCGAAATGCATTCTTATTTGAACTTCTATTTTAGTTAAAGGCTTCTATAATCTTAACGCGCCAGTCAATTGTGCACCTATCCATTGAAGAATTTGTCAAACACTGAAATAAAGAACTATCAAATTAAGTTGGGCAAATAACTTGACGTTTAGGTGTGAACTGCAATTAACATTGAGCATTATGGTAAGACTACCTTTTACATATGACCAAAGTATATCGATTTCTTGTAAAAAGTAAGTTGCCTCACTTTAACGGTATAATAGCTTTTCAAACACATAAAAATAATATTAAAAAATTTCTGATTAAAGCTTGAATAAGTGAGTCAGAGTACGAGAGAATGAAATAGTGTTGTTGAGATCCAAATAATAGAGCTCGTTTAAAAAAAATAAAATAATTTTTTGCAATCCTTGACTAAAATGTCTATGCTACACTATTAAAGACTATATAAGACTAAAACCTTGATAAAGTGGACAATTGATTGCAGACCCTGATCCAGATCATTAAATTATCTGGATTACCGAATAAAGATTTAGAGAATTGTTCTTGTATTAAAAATGACTTTAAAAGACATGTCGAATGCTGTATTACATTTATTAATAAATAATTACATGTAAAAAGAACATAAAAACAAACATATCACACATTAAATCATGAACAGTCACAACCCAAAATTTGTCAAAATCGCATTTTTTCCATAAACCAATTCACAGATCTAATCTCTAACGACTACGAAAATTTCGCGATATGTGTACTTTTTACAAAAAATTGATAACATATTTAATTTACATGTCATGAAACTAACAATAAAACTTAGCAAAATAGTTTGTTTTTGCAGCAAAAAAAAAATAAGTAACGAGAAAAAACTATGTTTTTGGCTTAACAATTGATAGAGATTAACGTTACACAAGTTTAAAAGCAATTCGGATTAAAATGTTGCAGTCAATGCGGATTATAGACTACTACATAATGGAATAAAAAATGATGTACGGATGTCCGAAAACTCTGGATTATCAAGGTTTTATTGTATTGCTTAGCTTACGCACGTTAATGATTATTTTTCTATTAATTTTTTTCAACGAAATTATGATAACCTCATAGTGAACTTTAGAAACTAGAATGGCATGAAATAGTTATTAGAATATAAGACAAAATCGCAATAAATGTGAATAAAGCGTACATTTTTTCACTAACCTTCTCTTTAGTGCACACTGTAATAAGATGAAAATGTTCAAGGAAAATCATTTTAAAATTTTATTGATTTGTCTTGCTTTCGGACAGGTAAGTTCTTATCCTGAGTTTTTTTTATAAACAATTTAAATTAAATAAAAAGAATTAATTTTCGTTCCAGATTTGTTTAGCGAAACCTACTAATAATGAAGCTAAAGAGCAGACTAATACTCCTTTGAATACTCGATTGTGTCAATGTACTAACATCTGGAAAGCCCTTCTTTGTGAAAACAATAACCAAAAAACACCTTCGTTGCAATTATTAGAATTCATTTTGTCAGGATTATTGGATATATTGGAAACCGTCACTGAAAAGGTTAAAAATATAACTGATCAGATTTTAAGCGATCAAGAATTAATGCAAATTGCGAATAACGATGAAGTAAAAATTTTTACACGAAAACTTCAAAATTCGAAAGAAGAATGCAATAATTGTCGGTGTCCCTCACAAATGGACCATATGTTGAACGTATTTTTAACACAATGTGCTAATTATTATGAGCAAGAGGAACGAGATAGATGGAGTTCCGATGGTAAGGCCATTTTAAAAGTTATAAAAAAATATGATGTTGAGAAAATGCTGGCTGATTATGATACTGATGTCAATAAGTTAATAGAGAAATTCGATGAAAAGTATGAAAGCCTCAAGGTATCCATTAATGAGGAAAATACTGGAATGGGCGGAAAAATTAGTCGTTGGTATAGAAATTTTGACACCGTGAGAAATACTAAAAAATATGGCAGCAAAGTCAGAGCATTCAAGCAATTAGTTGACATGTATAAAAGGGAGTTTATCGAAAAGGACTCTACATTATTTTATTAAGTAAATATTAACATAAAGGCCTACTTACACATATTAAGATTTAAATTTTTAAATAAAAATCAAAAATTTTAAAATATAAAATAATAATTATTAAAGTAAATCCAACAAAAGTAAAAAGGTTTGGAACGATTGAGCACTGTTATATACCATATTTGTACGAAAATAAACAATGCCTATAGAAAATACAAAAACATCATTGCACTCAAAATTATATTGTGTGATTTTCGGCAATTGGTTTGTGTCAAGACAGTAAATGTGCCATCATGGTAATGCCATGCTTAATTTGTGTTGTTAACAGTGTTATCAATTGCTTATTTAACGGTGTTACCGTACTGATTTTGGGAGTTACATTTAAATAGAATGCTGTATTAAGTATAAAAATATTCGAAAGTATTGTCAGTTGTGTATAGAATGCATCACATTATGCATAGACAGTTAGTTATAGTTTGGTAGTCATTGTATAAAGTCGTACTAACAGTTCTGTATTGTATAAATTGGTGTATTAAGTTGGATACTGTAGAGTTATAGTCGTATAAAAGTGGAACTAAAAAGTCTCTAAATTAAAATATTTAATTCGCAGCATTTATTTTATTTTACGCAATTTAAAAGAACACAAACGCTTTAAAAGCAATATTAACAATATCCTATGTTTTTGGTATCAGTAGATTTAATCTGAAATAAATTATTGCCAAATTTTTTTTGCGATCAGTTATAAGAGGCTGCAAACAAATATAGGTTTAGTCTTAATTGAAAAAGGTAACAACAAAAACTCATTACTTACCATTAGTGTTGAAGTGTATTCTTTTAACAAATTGTGCTAATTGGTGGAGGCCCTTTACACTTTTATAATATCTATTGATTTAGTTTGAAGATTGGCAATTCTTTTATTATTTGATGTATCTCTTTATTATATTATATTATATTGTACTACTTTTTATAAATTGAGTCTTTGTTTAACACTAATGGTTACTAGATAAAGTAGACTTTTTCAATTCATTGTCGCATCACACCACATCATTAACCATTTCGAATGCTCTAGTTCTAATTTTTATTGAACTGTCGAAGGCAATGCGATTAAAAATTAGCTTTAAACTATCATTAGCAAATAGACGAACATTACAAGCAACAGAATATTTACAAATTACTTCAGCCAGAAATAGAATCATTTCCTAGGTTGAGAGGGAACTTTCTTGGCTATTGAAGAAGAATGTTTCTTGCTTGAGTCAATTTTTGGAACTTTTTTTTCACATTTTTAGTATATTTCGAACGCTGCAATTACTTAAAAAGTACAAATATAGAGTAAAAGCAAGAACAGTTACAGTCATTGTGGTCTTAAAAACTATCATCATACCTTAGAAAAGGTTGAATCTGTTTAGTACAGGTTTTGCACAATATGCTTTAAGACATCTAGAACATGGGTACCTAAATACCCAACAGACTTTTATGACTAATACTTTTTATATACTTTAAAAATACAATTTTGTTTTTTAAAACCCGACGTACTTCGCTATTGTTATCATAATTATTATCGTAACTATTATCCCCTTTAGCTGTGTACAGTCTTCACACAAACACACATTCATATTTATATAGTACTAGAGCACCTAAGAAAAATTTAAGGGACTACTAATTTATACATATAGAGATACAAATATATGTACAAATAGCTTTTACCAGTGCGCTTTACGCAATACCCGCTTATCATTCCTTTTTATATCGGGTGGGCCATGTATCGGCTTTAATTTGAACCAGCGGTTATTTCGAATCTATACATTCTATTCTGTTACGAAATTCGATATATTATATCCACTGAACGAAATGAATCATTTTGCGCTTCATCAGCTTTGGGATTTATTGGAAATTCATTTCCCAAAACAAAGGCAATTGGTTGGAAATCGCAAAAAAATTAAAAATAAAAATAAAATAAATGAAAAAAAACTTTTCAAATGAAGCTCATTTTCATCTTGTTGGGTACGTTAATGCGCAAAATTGACGTATTTTGGGCTCAGAAAACCAAAACGTGATCTTACAGAAGCCAATGCACCCATTACGAGTGACTGTTTGGTGCGGCTTGTGAAGCGGAGGCATCATTGGCTCATATTTCTTTAGAAATGAGGACGGCGCATTCATTACAGTCAATGGAGACATCTATCGCACCATGATAACTGGTTTTTTTGCGCCCGCTCTTCATAATATTGATGTGAACGACGTTTCGTTTTAACAGGATGATGCAGCTGGCCGCACATCTCATGCCACAATCGATTTATTGCCTCAAATGTTTGATGGCCGTTTAATTAGCCGAAATGGTGACGTCAGTTGGACGCCAAGAAGCTGCGATTTGACACCGTTGCACTATTTTCTGTGGGACGCGGTTAAAGACAAGTCTTATGCCGACAAGCCAGAGACAATTGAGTACTTTACGGCCAACATTCCTGATACCATGCCGAGATAAGACCTTATGTACTCGAAAATGTTTTCGAAAATTGCTCCGATTGAATGGGGTACTGTGAGGCCAGCCGCGACGGCCATATGAATGAAATAATATTTCATTTCTAACCGGAATAATTTTACTTCGCAAAAAAAAATTATTTTGGCAAAATTTCAAACCGTTTTTTTTTTATTGCATTTTTAAATTTAAACTTGTAAATGGTACACCTTTTATATAAGACATAGCTTTTTCCCGGTGTGCTTTGTTTAATGCCTTTTTTTCCAATCTCTCCCGCTTTTTGGCTTTTTGATAAATACCAAAGCATTAATTCCAGTTTTTTACATATAAAAAATTCCATAATTAGTATGAACGGAAGGTACCTCTCCAACTTATTCAATTCCACCCACAGAAGTCCTTTAGAACGATTCAGAAGCCTTAGATTTAACCATTCTAAAGATTTACAAAAATAAATTTTTAGTTTGTATGGAAGGTACCATGTCGTTCGTTTGTCCAATTCCGAACACTTTTTGACTGACTTGCATTGACCATGAAGTCATTCAAACCAAACTCAGAAACTCTAGTTTTAGCCGTTCTCAAGATTTATAAAATTAATATATAATTTTAACGGGAGGTTCCATGCCCACTTATACAAATCCGTCCACAATACAGCTAATGAATTGCATTAACTATGAAGCCAATTGAACTAAATTCAGAAACTTCTATTTCAACCATTCTCAAGATATATAAAAAACAATATTTAGTTTAAAACATGATGATTCTTGTTGATCATGCCCACTTATCCGATTCCGCCCAAATTTAGAGACTCTTTCTTATTAGAATTTTTTTATTATTTGTTTTTATTTTTTGCACCGGAACAACCTTTCATTTCAACGTCTACTATTCTACTGATCAATACCACCCTTTCATTCTTCTCTCGACCAAAATGTCTACCGTTACCTTAGCGCACTCAAGAGAAATCACATCAGTTGAGTGTAATCTAAATCAATCCTTTCCTTTCTTATTCAATCTTCTCTTCTTCTTTCTAACAAAATCACGCCACTTCATTTCATCTGTTACTTGAGTGCATTCTCAAGCGATATCACACCACTTGAGTGCACTTTATGGTAAATTGTTCATTATCCTAAAAAAGTAGCTATTATGCAGATTCGAACTAGGCTGGTACTCTACATAAATATGGATTTTTATATATTCGTAAGATAGCAGTGCTTTGCTTACCTTTTTACTGATTAGTTTTTTAACCCTTTCAATAATTTAAACCATATTATTAATAGACGTTTTATTTAGTCACAAATTTTAGAATTATAAAGTATTATTGTAATAAATTTACTTCCAAATTATAATTGTCGTACAAGTACAATTACGGCGCAACTATTACGGCAAATGGTGACACCCATCGTACTTGACATTATAAGTTTTTATATAGTAGTTGTCGTATTTTCGAGCAACTCCTCTCTATAGATATTAAAAAGTTTTCTAAACGATTTAATTTTTTTACCATATATAGCGTCACCTTTTATGGTCTTGAACTCTTCATACCAATTATTAAGTTTTTCTTCAATTTTATTATCTTCCTCCTTAATGGTATCCTTGAGGTTTTTATACTTATCATCGAATTGCTCTATGAACTTATTTACATCAGTGTCATAGTCATCCAGCAATTTCTTAACATCATATTTTTCTATAACTATTAAAATTTGTTTACCATCTAAACTCAATTTATCGAGTTCCGCTTGCTTATAGTAATTAGCACATTCAGTTAAAAATAAGTCCAACATACGCTCCATTCTTTTGAAACATCGACAATTTTGGCATATTTCTTGAGCATTTTTTAGTTTCTCTATAAAAGTTTTAACTTCATCATTATGTGCAATTTGCAGTAATTCTTGATCGCACAAAATCTGATCAATTACAGATTTAGCCTTTTCAGTCGTAAACACTAAAATATCCACTAAGCCTGAGACAGTGAATTTTAACAATTGCAAGGAAGGCAGTTTTTGGTTATCTTCTTCACAGTGGAGTAAATCTGAAAATGTGGTTTTGTTCTGACACCATTCATTTAAAGAAGTAGTCTGATCTTTAGCTTCATTAGTAGGTTTGGCTGAGCAAATCTAGAAGAAAAATTTATACTTTTTATTTAATTTATTTCAAAAAAAGATATAATTTTCTTAGCTTACCTGTCCCAATGCAAGGCCGATGAATAAAATTTTAAAACTATTTTTCTTCAACATATCTTCTTGTTTTTTTAATGCAATGTGATCCTAAACTGAAGGTTGTTGCAAATATGAATGATTTATTCACTATTTAGTAAAATTTTTCATTTTCAAATATGCACTTGATTATGATATGCGTTTACACAATATTTTCCCTAGTTCACAGTAAGGTTATCATAATATTTATTATTTAAGAAAATTTATAAAAAAAAGTTAATTAACATACATATGTAAATAATTCCAAACGTATTAAATATGTATTTTTTTAATAGCGTAGTACTAAGATTTTGCCAAGGGGTACAAGAAGTAGTGTACACCCTTATGTTCTAGAGTGTAGTTTTTATCCCAGTCTTTTAAAATACGATGAACTTAAACATTTTATTTTCTTAAAGTTGTATATGATGCTTTTTAAAACTCTTAAAAACAACAAAAAAATTTTTAAAACTTAAGTTATGCAACAAAAACGAATTTGATTACGAATTATTTTTGACGCCTAAAAAATTTGTACAAGGAAAATACAACGCAGCAAAAAAGATTAAGTAGAAATATCAGGCCTCTCAATAAGTACATAGAATGACACATAAATGACGTTAATAGAATTCTGTCCATATAATTTTTATTTAGTACTAACCTTCAAACGAAAAAAAATTAACAGCAATCTGACTATTGTTTCGTGTGATGCAACCTTTGTCATTGGAAAAAAAAATGGAAAAATGTGAATTTCGCATTTTGATAAAGCATTGCTTTTTGGTGAAAAAATACAGTGGAACCCAAACAATGGCTTGATAAACATTATCTGAATTCCTTCTCGATCGAGACAAATGTTAGGTAAGTGGTTTTTCAGCACAAATGATGCAGAGCATAGTGGACGCCCGAATGAGGTTGTTACTCCAGAAAACATCAAGAAAATCTACAAATTGGTGAAGAACGATAGCAGATTGAAGGTGCACGAGCTATTTGAAATTGTAAAGATAACAGATGATTGTGTTTTTACCATTTTATGCGAGCATTTGGGTATGCGAAAGCTCTCTTTAAAGTGATTGCGGCTCAGTGCTGCCATAATTTTTTTTTTTTTAATAATGGAAATTTAAAAGAATAAAACTGATTTTCAAGTAAAAAAACTGCATATACTCAAAAAAGAATAAAAATATACACGATATCAATTTCACTCGATAATTTATTTCATGTCGTATTTTTTACAACAAATTAAATGTGTTATATATAAATTATATGATATAATGACAATGCTCGAACTTGGAACTTTTTTTCCGACAAGCGAGGCTTTTAGCAGGTAAACCGAATTAAAGTACAGTAAATCCTATGGTGCTAACCGCTTTTTTAAGTTCGCTCTTGTTTCCGAAATATATCGTAATTTCGAAAATGCTTAACGTATATTCGCGTAACTTCAAAACGGTTTAGTTTATTGAATAAATTTAAAAAAAACAGAAATTCCGCAATAAAAAAAGCTAAAACTCTTGTTTAAATTGCGCAATCTTTTTAGAAATATAAATTTTTGGCAAAAGACCAGTGAGATCACGTACTACGTACAGTAATATGCACGTATGAGTGGTATTATATTAGTGATGGAGATGTATCACTAATACGTTCGTACTTACGTAGTATGTAATATGATCCCACTGTTCATTTGCCAAAAAAAAATTATAAAAAAATTATAAAATTATAAAATTATATATTAAGCAAATTGTAATTAAAATAGCGAAATTGGAGGTAAGAAACTAAAATGTTAAAAACTGCGAAATCTTTACAATTTACAGAAAAACGTAGTTTTTAAACAAAAAACTTCCAAACTGTCGAATGCCTAAAAAATGCAAAATGCAGATAAATGCACATTTGGCAAAATTTAATGAATTGTGCTTCGAAGTGCTTACCTACCCACCGTATTTTTCAGACTTAGAAAGAAATTGAAGTCCAATGATGAAGTAATCGCTGAAACTGAGGCCTATTTTGACGAGAAAGAGAAATCGTGCTATAAAAAAAGTTGGAAAATCGCTATACTTGTTAGATTGCCCTCGAAGGCAAGTACGTTGAATAATAAAGTCAAGTTTTGTCAAAATTTTATTTTTTCTCACTTATTGTAAGCATTTATTGATTGGACTGTTAACTTGAAATTTTCAAATACCTCCTAAATCTTGAGTTCCGGGTAAAAAACCAGTTTTTGCTCTTTTTCGGCAAAAAGTCGCTCTACCACCTCTTCTGTGCCAGTGCAAATGCCACGGTTTCTACAAAGGTTGCCTTATGAGCAACACACACTGCTTACTTTATATCGGGGTCTCTTATACCATTGATGAATGTTTCAGTCTTAATTTGGTCTACTAGTGGATGATTTTCCCATGGATAGGTAAGCCGCAGCAACCTCTCGACTTCCATTACAAAGACTTGAAGCGACTCATTAGCTTTTTGCGTTCGGCACCTTAATTCTATGCGGTACAAATATCGTTTGAGCTCTTCGTCAAATTTACGCAATAGCGCCACCATTAAGTCGTTGTAGTTGTTGCTACAGCTGGCTGGCATGGTTTATAAAATTTCTGCTGCAGCACCTTTTAACGCCAAAATTATTTCTAGAGCCTTATTTTCATCATTCCATCAATTTTTACTGGCTACTGTGTCGAATTGAAATTTAACTACCGCCAAAGCTGTACTACCATCAAAGTGTCTTTATTCTGCTGGAAACTTCTGGTATGATTCGTACGGGTTCGGGTTTCTGGCACTGGAGACTGTTAATTTTTTCTTCCATTACATTCAATTTTTCATCAACAGTTTTCTCAAAATTTTCCATTCTTGGTGTGACGTTCGTGTGGACGCCTTAAAGACATTTATTCACTAATGTAAATACCAAGAATACACCAATATTTATTGTATTTTTGTGCGGTAATTGAAGAAGACAATACTCACGAATTTTTATTTTTTAGTTCATTTGTTTCTGAAAAATCACTTCCTCTCAACCCACACCTGGATTTCAATAAAATGCGTAAAATTTAAAATTAATATTCTAAGAATTTTTGTCCAATTTTGGAAATAAGAGAAAAACAATTTCCACTAATTTTGCAAGAAATTAATGTTCCGCTAGTTTTGCAACCAAACATTTTTTCGCTAATTTTTAAGAAAACATTTTTTCGCTAATTGTGATCAAAGTCAGGTACCTGCATTTAATTTTGAATAAAATCAGCAATAGCCAACCGATTTTCATGTTTTAAAGTTTATTTTATTCTCAAAATATTTAGCTTCAATTTAAACCCTTAACATCTAAAAATTTTTTTCTGAAAAATTTTCTATGAGTTTAAGAATAAATGATCTAATTTTGCGCGAAAACTTTTTCTCGCAGCTAAGCTATAAATAACTCCGAAGTTGTTGGAAATACATAACAAAGGTTTTCAGGTAACTTATAGGAAATTTTGTTCCTATACGTGTGGTGGTAATTGCAATAAAATCGGTCAAGTCGTTTTCAAGTTATGATGAAATATAAAGACATAACTACCATATTTTGGGCGAAAAATTTATAAATTCAGCGCATCAAAATATTATATTCCATATACGAGTAGTTTTATTTAAAGCTGTAGACCAGTGTTATTAGTTCATTACGACAATCGTGTGATCCTACCTTAAAACAACTGTGTGAATACTGAATTTTTAATTGGTGCAATTTTATTATTATGCGTTAATTTTGCCACAATAAAAATTGTATAAGATTGGTGTATTTGAGGCAATCGTGTGATCCCAGCTTTAGTTGGTCTATTTTAGGAGAAGTAATAAGCAAAGATAATTTTTACATGATATCAAGTCCGAAGGCAGAGAAAAAGCAGTAATAAGTTTGCTCCTTTTCAAGATATTTATATATTGGAGCACTGGGAAGCAGGGTTGGCAAAAACCCGGGTTTTTTTAAACTCAACCCACCGGATTTTGTTGCTTGGTCTTTTTGGATTTTATAACTGCTTCTAAATTTCCTTCAATTCGAAAATATTTTTTTTTTTTTTTTTGTTTGTTAATACAATTATGTACTAGGCAGACTTCAATTACATCGTTTGAACCGTGAATTATGAAAAAATGGAATATAAAGACTGACGTGATCAAGTTATTCGTTTACTTTAAAGCCCTCGGTCTCACTTCGCAAAAATTGCAAGAAAATTCTTAGAAACGATCAAATACCAAAATATATTGTATGACTTTTTCTAAGGAAATATATAATTTGCCGCAATCGTGTATCGCTTCAAAAGGTGAGAAATTTTTCAGAAATTGGCTCGGAGGTGGGGAAAGGATGTAAGCAGTGATTTGATTTTGATTAATTTGATAAACCATTATCATTTTTGAGCTAAAGGTAACAAATTAATGTGCACTCCTAATACGTTAATTATATATACTTTTATTGTAAATAAACTACAAAATCCTTTAAATAAAAAACCCACGCCAGTTTATTTTTAATTTAATACCCGTTGTGGGAATTAAATCTTTCAATTTGTACAAATGTTACGAATATGCAACTATTGATGAACAATTAATAGTTTTTTGAGGTCGTTGCGGTAAAGAAACGTATTATTTGCTAAAAAGGTATGGAAAGAATACTAGCCGCTTAAATGCTCCAAAATTGCAAAAAAATTACGTGTATCACGATTAATGGCTTCTTAACCACGCTATTTGCCAGAAAACTTGTGGTCGAATCCAAAAAGTCATAAACACTTACTTCAAGAATCCATCAAATAGGGTACAACGGAAAAAGGTTGAAAGGAAAAACATACAAAAAGGTTGTAAAATGCTTCAAATGGCACCGAATTCACTATGAGTTTAAGTAAAATTGAAGCTGCTGTCGGAGTCACAGTCAGTAAAACAACAATTCACAGTTTAATGGAAATTTCGGAGTGCCTGATAGGTCGAAAACTTCAATAAAATCACATATTTGGGAGTTACACATGACGAAAATAGTGCGAAAATAGTTCATCAAGCGAACGATTGAAAAAAGTACCTTTTTACGACTTAAAAACTGTTAAACTTTTGAACTTTTTAATATCGTTGACCCAGATGGATATATTAATATATCTAAGATATCAAAGTTTTGATAATTCTAAAAAAATTTGAATATGTATGAAATGTTAATGGAGTGTACCATTATTATTTCAATTGAGTTTTTATTTAGATTCATATTTAAGAGTTAAAAGATTTTTTTGTAATATATTATATTTTCAGTTTAAAATTTTAACATATAATTCTAGTATAGTAGAAACAGTATTATTTTCGACCATTTCCTGTTCATATATGTCAAAAAAATTTTTAAATGTCTTAACAATTCTATTATAATCTTTACTATTTTTTATTGTTTTGAACTCTTCATACCAATTAGTAATTTTTTCGCCAATTTTATTATTTTCCTCATTAATAGCTTACTTGAGGTTTTCATATTTTTCGTCGAATTTTTTTATAAACCTATTTACATTCATTTCTATGTCGTAGCCGTTAAACGCTTCCACAAAATCATATTTTTTCAAAACTTTTACAATTACCTTGCCATCTGAACTCAAAATATCTAGTTTCTCTTGTGTATAGTAACCAATACGTTCAGATAAAAGTGATTTCATTATAGGTTCTAGTTTTTTTAAGCTCCGACAATTTTTGTACTCTTCTTGAAATTGTTGAAATTTTTGCATAAAAGTCTTTACTTCAGCTTCATTCGCAATTTGCAATAACTCTTGATCGCTTAAAATCTGATCGCTTATGTGTTTAGCCTTCTCAATCACGATCATCACAAAAGTGTCCAATAATCCTGACACACTGAATTTTAACAATTCCAATGAAGCTGGGTTTTGGTTGTCCTTCTCAGTGGAGAGTTTAGCAATTTCGTTTTTATAGCTGCATAGTCTATTCGAAGAAGTAGTCTGCTCTTTAGTTTCATTGTTAGTTGGTTGGGTCAGACAAAACTAAAACGATAATTTAAATTTTGTATATGATTTGCTACTAAAAAGAAATAATTTTCTTGACTTACCTGTTCCAAGGCAAGTAAACTCAATAACATTTTTAAATAAATTTTCTTAAACATTTTTTTTCTTAATACAAAGTGCACTATGGCAGATGGTTGGTGGAAAAATGAACGCATTATTCACAATTTGTTGAGATTTTGTCGTATTTTTTAATAATTATTAAACGCCTTTAGAATTTCTCTAGTTCACAGTCAGGTTATCATAATTTTGTTTAAGAAAACTTATAGAAAAGAAATTTAACAAATATTTTTTTAAATTATTGTTTTTTATAGCATAGAATTTTTATGAAGGAGTGCAAAAAACATATTTTAATTCGAAATTGAGATCAATTTATTCTTATACCAGGTGCCTTGACAATCTAGTATATAATTTGCTAGTTTGTCAACTTGTGTGTCATGTGTTCGATTCCCACAAGCTTGTAAAAGTTATAATATAATTTGTAATAAGACTGGCACTCTACGTACTTGCAAATCGGCGCACCTTATCTAGTATATATGTAAGTATGTATGTATAATTTTATGAAAGTAAAACATATTATCAATAGTGATGTCTCAAGCTTTTAACGTAAATGAAATAATTAAAAAGAGAAAAAGTAATTTGAATCAGCTGAGCTATGCACAAGGATGCGGATCTCTATTCCTGGCAATGTCAGTCAATTATTTCAAACTAACTCTGAGGTGAATCTCACCATCATGCTGAACGATATCATGAGCCAAGTCTATTCAGAAAGCACACGAATTACATGAAGTCTCAGACACTAACTCAATGATTTTTTTATGCCGATGATATTTATTTACTGTCGCAGAGACAGTCATAAGCAACAAGTTTAATAAAGCAACAGCGGTATGTGAGACACTAACTCTGTTGCACCACTACGCAAAAGCTAGAACTAATAGTCGACAAGTACCTCAGAATCACATGCAGGATAATCTGGCCAAAGTACATCAGCAATTTCGATTTCTAGAATATAACTGGTCAGGATCAGAAAGAAAGCAGAGAACAAACATCACAAGTATTACACTAAGATGCAATTTCTAGGATTTAAAGACTTAGACAGTGTAATCTTATTTTTAAACTCTTCATACCTTGACGCACACGCTGCTGGATACCTTTTAAACATGGAAGACATTTTGTCAATTTATGACCATTTGTGAAGGCTGCAGTAAAAGTCGCACAGTGCGTAGTTCGCATAGAGCGTATGGACAAAAATAGAAGGTGGCATCGTAGATAAATTTAATTTCGTGCAGACATTTATTAGAGCTAAATAACAAAATCGAACAACGGACCTGTCCACCGCCCACATTTAGGCAGCGTCAAAAAAAAGTGTAAACCATCATTCTCCAAATTAAAGTTTTTATTTTAGTCTTTAAAAATGCAATGAATTTAAAGATTATATAGTATTTTATGACTTCATTTTCGGCTTTACAAAATCCATAAAAACAACAACGAAATTCTTACAACAACTTAAGTTAGGCGACAAAAATGAAAAGTACTCTATTTTGTATGCGAAAAATGAGTACCTAGGAAGTATTGCCATTGTTTTTTTTTTAACTGCTCTTGAGTACAACACAAAACTGCTTTTAAAGTTTTCAAAATACCTCCAATATCCTGAGTTACGGTTAATAGACCGGTTTCTCGTACCTTCGCACACTTATAAGCTAATAAATTTGTTAATTATTAACCGATTTTGAGATGTTTATAAGATGTTGAAAGAAGAAGAACAGACCTTTTAAATGGTATATAACTTACTTAACCCTTTATTGCCCAAGACCCTTTACCAAGCAAAATCTATTACTTGCCGGGAAAAACGGTGCTCAGAATTATCGATGGCCAATAGATCTTGATTTTATTCGATTTTTTAGAAACAAAATGATTTTACTTCCGTTTGTATATGTAGCGTTTGTACATGTGTTAAAGTAAAATATTAAAATCCATTAATTTACATCTATAAACAATATTTAAATTTAAGCGAAAACTCACAATCTAAAAGCACCTCTAAGCACTAGAACTGTTGAAGGATAACTGAGCAACTGGAGTAAAAAAGAAAAAATATTTTATTGTTATTGGAAGAAAATGTGGTACTTTATAGAACTGATAATCATGCATCGCAAAAGTATTCCTTTATAGTAAACTAAGCATAAAAATACGTAATGGTGCTTGTAAGTACCATCGGCTAATAAAGGGTTAAGTAAATTTGTGAAATCTATGTGCATTGCTGAAGTAAGCGCATATTTTATTTCAATTACTCCAGATTATTCAAGTTTGCAGATGTTTTTAAACGCTATTTTTTAGGGAAGTGCTTTTAGTTGCGAATACAATGATACCAGGTTTTTAAAGATCCGTTTAAAAATGATTTCTTTAGCACAGAGTTGCCTTAATTACTGATATATATAAATCAAATCCAATTAAACACAAGTTCTTAACGCATGCAATTTTGTTGATTTGAAAAAAAAAATTAAAAAGGTATAGCAATGTGTAGAAAATTCCATGTTGTACTCCAAATTGTAAATTTGAATAATAATTTTAATTATTTCTAATAAAATTATTACTATTTTTCTGTTTGCCTCAAGCTATTTAAAATTGGTACAATTTATGAAAAGTTTTCTAAATTATAAATTTATAAAAATTCAAAATTTTTCAAGTTGTATGACAATTATTTTTATTTGACATCACATATTATATAGTTTCAAAAACTAAATAAAAAAATATCCATTTGATTATATTTTTTTTTTAATACTCCTTCAACGTTTGGTATATTTAAACTTTTTTAGTCTGTTTCTTTACTCTACATTGGGTGCCCTCGGTATTTTTTGAGAGTGTAATATTTTTATTTTTCATGCATAAAACAACCCGTATTTTTTCTTTGGGCAGGTTTGTTGTTTGACAAATACCATAAAAAAATTAAAAATAAAATATCTTATAAAATACTAAAAAAATTTAAAATAAAGGGTCCGCCATCTAACGTTTTTTTCAACTAGTGCTTATTTCGTGAATGGTAACACTTAGCTCATGTCATGACAGATAATTAGTTTTATCCTTCCGCTGAGCGAATATGGTTGTATATACGCTTCGCTAAGTGGGCCTGCGATCGACTTACAGAAGATGCCGAATTTGCCAAAAAAATCATCTTTTCAGATGAAGCTAATTTGTATCTTTGCGGGTATGTATACAAGCAAAATTGTCGCATTTGGGGCACAGAAAACCTGCACGCATACATTTAAAAGCCGATACACCCAAGACGTGCGGATTTTGGTCCAGAGGCATAATTCGGCCATTTTTCTTCGAAAATGAGCAAGGAGTGGCCGTTACAGTTAATGGCGATCGTTAGCGGACCATGTTGAACGAATTTTTGTTCACAAAAATTGAAGAGGAGGATATTAGCAACATTTGGTTTCAACAAGACGGCGCTACGTGCCACACAGTCTAAGCTACACTCGATGTTTTTCGCCCTGTTTTTGAAGATCGCATTATCAGCCGCAGAGCTGATACCGTTTAGCCACCTCGGAGCTGCGATTTGACACCGTTGGACTATTATTTGTGCGGTGCCGTCAAAGATAAGTGTTACGCCAACAAGCCAGAGACAATTGACGCCTTAAAGGACAATATTCGTGCAGCCATTGGCGAAATACAGCTGCACACAATCGATAATGTGCTTAAAAATTCGACCGATCCTGTAGGCTATTGCATGGCCAACCGAGGCAGCCATTTGAATAAAATTATTTTCCATTATTAACCGTAAGGATTGTACTTTCAAATAAAAAAAGAAATTTGAGAAAATATTCAGTAGTTTTTTTTTATAGCATTTTTAAAACAAAAAAAATATTTGGCGGACACTATATATTTTTTTATTTATTTACATATGTACATACATACTATACATACATATTAATTTTTTACTTAATACAGCCTGATAGAGCCATATACATATGATGTAGATAGGATTGGTGGAATATTTATGAGACCAACACCCAGGGATGGCCCCTACTCATGCAGTGCATTATGCTGGTACTATGAAAATAGATTATTGGAAGGAGGACAGAGGTAGTAGTGTTTATAGACGTTAGATTTAAATTTACTCATGTCGTAAGTGGCGGGAAATACTTTCGCTGGAAGATTATTCAACAACCCAACAGTGCGACCAAAGAACGAATTCCCCCTATAATGCGTTGTGCGATTTACTGGACAATCAACTACAAAGGGATGCGCTCTACGAGAAATACGAGTACTACGTAAAAATATATGATTTTTGGGAATTAATTCCTTAATTTCGGTAAAACACATTCCGTTATAGTACCGATAGAACAATGAAACACACGCCACATTGCAACGGTGCTCCAATGAATCGATAGAGTTGGCTACCCTACCGTCATTGATGAGCATCTTCGCCCTCTCCTGTACGCGGTCGAGAAGCTCCAAATTAGACTTTGAAGCACCGGCCCATACATGAGAGTTGTATTCCATTTTGGGACGGATATAGGTCTTGTAAATATTAAGGAGATCAGATGGGGTGAAGTAGTTCTTGCACCGTCTTAAAAAACCAAGGCACTTGAATGCTTCTTTCGACACTTGAAATATATGATCGCTCCACAGTGAATTCTCATGCCCAGAACATCAAGAACATCTGATTCCTTAATATCCACATTACCCATTGACACAGATGACAGCACACCACCAAGTCTGTGTGTTAAAAAACAACAATAAGTCTTACGTGCATTAAACTCAATTCTGTTCGCACGACCCCACTCGGAGAAAAAGAGTAGGAGAAAGAACAGAGCCTTGCGGTACCCCTGAGTTTACCCTGAATTCGTCGGATGAGACCACATCTGTAACCACTCTTATAGAGCGATCTCTTAGAAAACTCGATATAAATCGAGAGAAGTGACTACCGACACCAAAAGCATTAAGTTTCGAAATTAGAGCCTCGTGCCAAACTCTATCAAACGCCTTTGAGACATCCAGAGCCACAACCTTACTCTCACCAAAACCATGAATGGACTTGCTCCACTTCTCCGAAAGCAACGCCAGCAGGTCACCAGTAGAATGGCCCTTTAGGAAACCATACTGACGATCGCTAAGTAAATCGCTGGACTCCAGATATCCCACAAGGTGGTGATTAATCATACTCTCCATAACCTTGGAGAGTGCGTAACAAACTGCTATTGGACGGTAATTCTCAGGATTACAAGCCTCGATCTTTTTGGGGATTGGCGTTACATTAGCAACCTTTCAGCAAGATGGAAAAATACCGGCGCGATATGACGCACTGAAAAGGTTAGCTAATGGACGCGCAAGCGTCGAGGAGCACTATTTCAGGACCAGTGCTGGTATGCCATCCGGCCCCGAAGACTTGTTAACGTTGAGATTCAAGAACATTTTAAAGTGTAAGCCAACACACATACATACATACGTACATACATTTGTACATATACTGACTTGGCCATAGTAGAATGTTTCTAAACCTGGTGTCTGTACTTACCGAACACTGGTCTACAGGAAGGAATTAAGATACAATTATCACTCTCACATCTGTGATGTGAGATATTCTCAACCTTGTTATTCGAGTGTTTGTGCAAAGTTCATAAAAGTGTACGCGAACACTACGTGACCATTATGGTGAACCAACCAACCCTGTGCAAATCAATTAATTATTGTCAACAACAAATAAATTCCGCAAACGCCATTGGTCTACACTGTGAGGTTTGAGTTTGCTAATTGAGGATTCCACTACCTTTACCTCCATACGCTATATCCTACTAAAAATAAAAATATCAGTATGAGTATGTACTCGAATGTATGCAGTTTAGTCACCAAGGCATTATAGTTGACCGTTACCTCTGATATTGCAAATGGTATTGTTGTTCGAACATTATCTTTCAGTGATAAGAGCAGCGAGGAAACACTCAATCCATGGCGAGAACAGAAAGCATTATGATTAAAAATCAGTTGTTTAGGATCATCCCAAAAATTTTAACAAGACGTTAAGTATGAATGCTTAAGTTATCCAATAGAAATTTGTGCTGCTAACCAGAAAAAAAGGTTAAATTGTATACCACATATATTTGGATACACACATATTTGCATTTTGTATTTTAGCATTTTTTTAT
Organism: Wohlfahrtia magnifica; assembly: GCA_023159175.1. Lineage (NCBI taxonomy): Eukaryota > Metazoa > Arthropoda > Insecta > Diptera > Sarcophagidae > Wohlfahrtia > Wohlfahrtia magnifica. Next base: position 1,408,380 of record JAKWBJ010000062.1, read on the forward strand.
AAAAAGTTTTAATTTTTATAATTTTGTAAAATTGCCAAACAATTTTTTGGGTAAAATATTAGGTTTTTTGCGTTCCCGTACTTTAGTACATTTTTCTCTCTTATTGAGCTTAATTATTATTTACTCTCATTTTACCGAACATTACCCTTAACCTTAAAGAGACAGACATTTTATGGAGAAAAGTACGTTTTATAAAATAGGAAAAAATAAAAACAATAAACAAAATTTAAAACTTTTTTCTGTTTTGTTTATAACATTGTAAAGTAATTAAAAAGCCAAACTTCTAAAAAAAATGTTAAACAAATAGATTTTTTGCAGATATTTTTCTGAAGTACCTAAAATTCAATTTTTCACATAGTATTTTGTATTATAAATTAGTTGTGGTTAGCGCTCTCTCGTGGCAATAAATATAAAGAAGTAGCCAAAAAAGAATTCAGCGGATTTAGTAGCTTCAAATTCGGGGTTTAAGTAATAGCTCGTAATATAGAGTATTTCTTTCAAGTTGATTTTTATCTTTAATTCAGGCAGGTCTATATTAAATCAATATTACAAAATTAATAGATATTTTAGAGTCAAAAATTAGTGGCCATATTTATCACGCTGATATCATTGGCTGTCACAACTAAAAATATAGGAACACACTACTAATGTAACAAGTTTTCAAACCGATACAAGCAATAAGCAGAATTTTTAGATTAACGCTTGTAGAAAAGTTAAACTAAGTGAGTATAACATCATTGTGTCAAGTACTAAATTGTACAAAAAAAATAAATAAATAAATTTTTCCCCCCTGGGTAAAACCTCGATTATTGGAATTATTCTAACAATTAATAATCTCTTTTACTATAACATTTCTTAAATATGATAACCTTACTGTCAACTTGGGAAAATACTTATAAATTAGTTTAATAATTATTTGTTAATAAAATAAAATCTCTATAAAAAGAGAATAAATTTTTCATTTTTCTATCAATCATCTGCTTAAGTAGTATACACTATGTTGAGGAAAAAAATGTTCAAGAAAACTAATTTCAACATTTTCTTGATTTGTCTCGCCTTGGTACAGGTAAGTTAAGAAAATTATACAAATATTTTGTTGAAAGCAAATTAAATAAAAAACATAAATTTTTATTGTAGATTTGTCTAGCCAAGCCTGCTAACAATGAAGCTCAAGAGAAGATTTCTTTATCAAATGAAAGATGTCAGCATAAAAAAACATTTACAGCTTTACTCTTCTGTGAAGAAGATGATCGAAAACCGCCTTCGTTGCAATTATTTAAATTCACTATTTTAGGCTTAGAAGGTATTTTTGAGATAACGACTGTAAAGGCTTATCCTGTAATTGAACAGATTTTAAGCGATCAAGAATTACTGCAAATCGCACATAATGATGAAGTGAAGGCTTTTATGCAGAAACTTCAAAATGCTCAAGAAGTATGCCAAAATTGTCGGTGTTTCAAAAGAATGGAGCGTATGTTGGACCTATTTTTGACTGAATGTGCTAATTACTATAAACAAGAGGAGCTCGATAAATTAAGTTCAGATGGTAAAGAAATTGTAAAAGTTTTGAAAAAATATGATGTTAAGAAAATTCTTGATGACTATGACACTGATGTCAATAAGTTTATAGAGAAATTCAATGAAAAGTATGAAAATCTGAATGAGTCTATTAATGAAGAAAATAACAATATTGGTGAAAAGCTTAAAAATTGGTATGAAGAGTTCAAGGCCATAAAAAATTGTACAATGTATGGTAGAAAAATTAAATCATTTCTAAAACTTTTTATAATATATAGAGAGGAGTTTCTCGAAAATGAGACTACTACTACATAGAATACAATAATTATGAAATTATACAAATTATAATTATATACTTGTACTACAATTCTAAATTGGATATTAAATTTATTACAATAAAACTAAATAAGAAGTCTATTAATTTTAAAGTTAAATTACTCTTGCTTAGAAGCGGTTTGTTCATAGTTTAAAACTATTAATTAAGGCTGTCTAAATTTGGGAAAAATAATGAAAAATATCTAGAACTTCAAATTATTAAGACATTCATAAAGCCTGAGAAAAGTAAGAATTGCGTTAGTTTAAGAACAAAAAAATGACAATAAAGAGTCTTAGTTCTTTTTCTTATACATATATAAAAATGAATGTGTGTTCGTATGTATTTACGGTATATAGTAATTATTTGTTTGTGCCTTATAGACAGCTTAATAGCTGAACCGGTTTTCTTCAAATTTACAATATCTCTCTGTATATCTGGAGGAAATATAGGCTATATAAAATTCAAGAATTCCAACTGGGTGGTACGAAGACAATACAAGGTATATATTTATTTGTCTTTATCTTAAAAAAATGGTAACAGAGTGTTTCTCTAAATTTGGCCCAAATAGATTCCTAGTTCATTCAAATAATCAGTCAAAAAGTGGACAAAATTGGTAAAGAAATCGTGGTACTTCCTATACAAACTAAATATTGATACTACGAGTAGTATATCTTGAAATCGGTTACAGATAAAATTACTCCGGTTACAGATAAAAAAAAATACAAATCATCATTCTAAAAATGAGCGAAATTGGACAAGTGGGCGTGGTATCTCCTGTACAAAGCATACATATATTGATTTAAGTATATACTGAGAACGATTAAAGCTAAAGCTTCTGAATTTGGTCTGAATAACTTCGCAGTCAATACAAATCATCATCAAAAATGTAGAGCGGAATTAGACAAATACGCGTGATACCGTCTCATACAAAGTAAATTTTTGTATATTTTAGTAACAGTAGAAGAAAAAATTTCAAAATTAGCAGCCCTGTTTGGGCTCAATTCAGATTGTTTCTCATTCAACAAAGAGTTGGTATGCAAGTACGAGCCAATCTACGTGAGCACTAATTTCTCAAAAACATTCGACAAAAAATGGTAAATAACTTTTATCTGATTTCTGGATAACTGAAGATCACAATGGATGGAAACAAGACTGGATAGAATTTCCAGACGTATCGTTTTCATCAGTACATGTACTAATTCTTGTTTAATGTACTGATTTATGCATAACATCGAAGTCAGTTAAACATCCAAACTCTAATGTCAAAAAGCTAGCAAAATAAACAAAAGGAAACAGTCGAAGTAACGCTGAAACAGAGACTATTTTTATATACCACACTGTGATACATCGACAAAACTACGTTTCTGTAAACTTTGCCATCAAGCTGTTGAAACTAATATTTACTGATTTTTAAATTGCATCAGGTTTTACTCGTACTTGTGGAAGAAGAAGTATTCTAATATTGTATTGGCTAAATATTCTGTGAAAAATTTATTAAATAGAAAATCTAACAGGTTTTTGTGCAGAATTGGCTAACGTGAAAAAAAAAGTCTTTTGTGGAGCTAAAAAAAAAAAGTTAATGAAAAAAGTTGCGAAAATTGTTCAGCAAATTTTCGAATAAGAAACTAGGAAATCAATTAAGATCTTGTTCGTAATTTAGGTTCTGTTTATTATGCAGCACGAAAATGTTTGAAAGGAATGGAATTGAAGAACGTGTGGAGATGGAGAATAATAAATATAAAAATCGGAGTGCTTTCAATTTAGATTCTGATGGTTTGTTTAACGTTTTGAAGTGAAGAAAAGAAAAGAGGTAAATTAATTGTTCATACAAAATCTTTAAAACTAAGTAATAATAAAGCTAAGTTTTGATTATAGAGGGTGTTCATTTTTTTGCCGATGGACTTTCGGAATAATTTTTTGATATTTATGATCAATATACTCTGGTCAACGATCATGAGTAGATTGACATTTGAACAACACTACCAAATTATCCAGATTTACTTTGAAATTCAGTCATTAATTTGAGCAACTTATAGAGAACAATATTATGTTCATCGTTAAGGTTTATTTTTGGCTTAACGGGTTTGTTAATAAATAAAATTGCTGCATATTGAGTGAAGCCAAACTATCGATTAACGCCTGCAGTACCACGTAAAGTTACTTATACTGATAAACCAGTAACAATTAACGCCTTGGAGGCCAACATTTTTCGTGTTATTCTTGGCAGTACAACCAGCAATGCTCAAAAACGTGGCTCAGAATTGGACGTTCAGGATGCGCTTCGCAGTGTGTAAATGCCTGTAATAATTTTGAAATATTTATACCATGTATTGGCTTTTCGAATAAAAAATTTGTTTTGTTTGTTTTATGTGATTTTCTATAATTTAAAGTTTTTATCGGGTTTAAAAAGAAACCCTATACTTGCAATGAGTTTTGCAATTTTTTTAAATCAAATTACAAATAAGCTATAAATATATATTATTTAACTTATATAATTAAAACGTAGCTTTAAAATGTATTGTTTAAACTGCTTCAAATATGTGTAATAAGTTTTGCTTATTGTTATGTATTGAATTTTGTTTTTAATATAAATGTGTACTGACTTTTTAACAAATGTATCGATGTTTTTTTCAGTTCATGTAGTGATTTATTTGATTTCAAATCTGGCAACCCTAAAACTGGAGCATCCACATATCCAATCTAATCTACGAAGTAATGCACAATATTGGCGAACCTCAGCCAAACCTAAATTAAAGCGTTGAGCGTTATTTATCTGTCAAAAACTCTCAGGTATATATTGTTACGAGAATGAAAATTCTACAGACAAAATTCACCACGTCAGAGCTTTTATAAGCTTTTAGCTAAAAAATGTATTGGCTTGTGTCAAGATTTAAAAACTTCTAAAATTATCTGCACTAATTAAAAGTGCTACCAATGTATGGATCGGTTACTTTTTGTGTTATTTTAGACCACTTTGAATAACGTCGAAAAATCGAAGATTCATGTCCGTACTAGAATATTCTAAACTAAGATGAAATACTATAAAAGCAGCGAATTGCGGCTGGTGAGTTAGTTAGTTTTGAATTGGCTGTCAAGAAGTAAAATCTGTTTAAGGCGCCAGTCAACACAACGCTCAACGCTCTAATTTAGGTTTGGCTATCTGATATATGTGTAAAAAAAAAAATATAATATTTTTTAATCCGAAAAGAGCTTTCAAATGTAAAAAATACAAATTAAATTTCAAACCAAAAAATTTTTTTACTCGAAAGATCAACGCATGGCAATAATATTTGAAAATGATAGTTGTTCAGTTCAAGTAGAAGTTAAAATTTCATTAGGAACTACTTTAGCATTAATTTCAAACATTTGCGAGAAGAATCGTTGAGGCTATTTCGTATAGCTGCAAAACTATCGATAGTCGACCCACTCGGGCCGATTCTTTTGAGTGCTACTTGTGTCAACAACATTAGAATTTAAATGAGAGGGGAAGAATAATAATAAACATACAGTGTCGAAACAAATAATGGGGACACTTTATTTTGGACCAGTATGTCATAAAATTTGATGTATTGAAGATTTTGATGGAAGAGTAATCCTTATATATAGCGAAAATTGTTCAGACCATGAAGTGCTCCTAGACTAAAGTAATTAATAAGATCCAGTGAAAGAAAACTGCAGAGACTATGAAAAGAAAGCGTAGAACAATTGTCAGTTTTGATAAACTTTTAATTCGTACTGCAAAGATTAATCCCTTCAAGTCATCAAAAAGCCTGTTTCAAGTCGCACAATAAGAAAAAAAAACTTATGGAAGCTAGACTTATGGGTAGGAGTCCTCGAAATGTATAATTTCTCAGCAAACGGAAGCAACACCTGCCGCGTAATTGGTAGAACGACATGATATGGTCTGACGAAATGAAGATTAATTTGCTTGGAACAAATGCAAAATCGTATGTACAAAAATTTTTTAGTTACAATTCATACTTTGAGTTTAATAAATAGAAATTTAAGAAACTGTTAAACTATGCATGCAACTGTAAAAGATTACAGACGTCTAACAATCTGCGTCGCACGAATTTTCGCAAATGTGACTTTGACTATGTACATTTAGTAACCTCCATATTTACTCTTAGAATTTGACGATAATATCGATAGTTAAAAAAAACTATCGATGGTCAGCCAAAAACAAAACTATCGATAATATCGATAGTACTATCGATTGTTTTGCAGCTCTACTATTTCACATGTTTGAAATGTTGCTTATTAATTACATACTTATACGTTTCATAATACCTGTTGGTTAAAATTTCTTCTGGTGAGTTATTACGCTTGAGGTTGAAGCATTAAAGTCTGTGAGATCTTGTCCCTTCATTATAAAATTTTGTTAAACATTTTAATATCTAAAGCCCGAAACAGCCAGTATTTAGTGCGACTAGAAGCATCCCACCTATTGTAAGCTACTGAAATTGTACCAAACGGAGGGCCTGCACTGAACACAATATATCCGTAATCTGAGACTGGGGCGGTACCAATAATCAATGTACAATTCATTCGTTTAAAGGAAGCATTAATCGAAAACTGTCTAAAATATGCAACCAGATGATGTAGAGCCGTAATAATCCATCATGACAATACTCGGCAATACTCTAGTCGTAATGGGCAAGACTACCATTTGTTCGTTCAATAAAGAACGATCTTGTCAGAGCAAGCTTCTCTTCAGAATATGATGACCATATGATTCCCAAGAGATGGGAAAAGGTCATGTCTAACGATGGCCTAATTTATATATATGCTTCAGTATTTATTTATTTATTTATGACTTTAGTCTCCTTTTTTCTTATTGTTAAACTCACAATTTGCAAAGTGTAACAATTTTGTTCATTCTTATAATCCATTTTTATTCTACGAGTCATATAACCATAGCATTTTATGTAGTAGTCTTATTTTCAAGAAATTCTTGTTTATATAAATCAACAAGTTGATTCAATGCCATAAATTTTTTACCATTTTCTTTTATGGTCTTGAATTCTTCATACCAATGACCAATTCTTTCACCAATTTTATTATTTTCCTCATTAATGGATTCCTTAAGGTTTTCATACTTTTCCATAAATTTCTTTACAAATTTGTTGGCATCGTTTTCAAAGACATCAAGCAATTTCTCTAAATCATATTTTTTTATAACTTTTAAAATTACTGTACCATCTGAACTTAATTGATCTAGTTCTTCTAGTTTATAGTAATCAGCACATGCATATAAAAATAATCCGTATATATAGCCAATTTTTTTTAAACACCGACAATTTTTGTATTCTTCTTGAAATTGTGTAAGTTTTTGTATAAAAGTTTTCACTTCATCATTATTTGCATTTTGCATTAATTCTTGATCGCTTAATATCTGATCACTCATATTTTTAGTCTTTTCAGCAATGTTTGCCAAAAATTCAAAGATGCCTGTCCCAGTGAATTTTATTAATTGCAGCGAAGGTGGAGATTGATTATCATTCTCAGAGGAGAGTTTTGCCAATGCCGTTTTATAGTCACACAATCCATTGGGAGGAATAGTATGTTCTTTAGCTTCATTATTAGTTGGTTTGGCTAGACAAATCTAGAATCGAAGTTTACACTCCTTATTGGATTTTCTTTTTAAAATAAATAACTCTTTTAACTTACCTCTACCAAAGCAAAGCAAATCAATAACATTTTGAAATAATATTTGTTGAACATTTTTTATTTTTCCTAATGCAGTGTGCATTAAGGCAGGTGGTTGGAGCAAAAATGAAAGCTTTATTCAAAATTTATTGAGATTTTTGTATTTTTTAATAATTATTAAACACTTCTATAGACTCTTAGTTCACAGTAAGGTTATCGTAATTTTGTTTAGGAATATTGATAGAAAAAATATATTTTACAAATATAAAACATTGTTTTTTTATTAGTGTACACAGAGAGAAAAAACACTTTTTAAAAACGAAGTGGATCGTTGTTGAATTAAAAATTTTGCAACTTGTATTTATTTAATGGTAATTCAACGGTGTACAACTTTGAAGGTATGTAACGATATGAAATTAACGTATTTATCTTTAAAATAAAAATGTTTTTGTTAATTTGAAAATGTTCAACATTGAACTTAACATGAAAATGTTGGATTTCTGAATTAGTTTAATACCAAAGACGACAACTGCAAATTGAAAATGTTTTAATGTCGATTTTCAAATACCAAACACGTACGTTTTTTAATTAAAAAAAATCATTTTCGATTCAATGTGAGTACACTTATGAATTATAATGTACGTTGTTGAATATAACAGATTTTAATATTAATTAACGTTGGTCTATGCATATATTTAAAACTCAAATAAAAGTTCTGTATTTTTGTGGAAAAAAAAATAGTTTCGGTTATACTGAAATTTCAATAACACTGGTCTATAAAAAACAAAAAATTGTCTTGCCTTTAAATAAAACAATATGGAATATAATGATTTTGATGCGCTGAATTCAAATCCTTTTTCAGTTTTTTTCCATCGGGCTCTGTTGTTATAGTTTATTCGCATGGGATTAGTCTTCTATTTATATGTTGACCTCAAGACCGCTGCGTTTGGAAAGAGTAACCAGATCGTTGATTTTATTTTGCATGTAATTATGTGTTTCGGGAATGAGCAGGGTTGTCAAAAAGCCAGGTTTTAAAATAAAATCCAACCCAACGGGTTTTATTGGGTTTTATAAATGCTTCCAAATTTCGTTCAAGTTGACAGTATTTTTGGTTTGTTTATACAATCACGTTGTTTTAGTATTTATAATGCAATGAGCTGCTAGAACTGGGTGATCGAAGCAGACTGCAATTAATTCGTTTGAGGAAAACGGCCGGAATATAAAGACAAAATTAGTTATTCTTTTGCATGATAACACCCGACCTCTTGTTGCAAAAGTTTCAAAACAATTATTAGAAACGATCAAATGCCGAATCCGTCGTATTCTCCGAATATAGCTTCGTCGGCTGTTGCGACGGATACAATATACTCACACCTCTTTATACAGGCTTTCTTTACATGGCATTTCGCTATAACGACCTGTTTGTATGGAACACATTCGCTTTAAGTGTGATTCAGCTCGTTTTACGGTTAAAAAAACGTGGATTCTGCGTTTTTTTTTTAAGTGTAAGGGAAACAAACGCAACACATTTTCATCTCCTTTAAAGGCATTTCGATTTACGGCCTACATTTTCAGTAACTATCTAGGCCGTATAAATAGTTTATATTTTACATGTCAGCGAAACATTTCCTTTGAAGAAATACAAAATCGACTTCACAGTTGGAGTGCCTTACAAGACGAGAAGTTTTGCTGAGACGGAATTTGAAAATTAGCTCAGAAGTGGAGAAAAGATGTAAACAGTGATTTTAGTTATTTCATTATCTGTTTGAGGTCAAAAACGGTACAAATAAATATGTAGTCCCAATTGGTAAATTTCACCTATTTTTCTTGTAAATAAACTACGAAAACATTTAAATAAAAAAACTCGCCCAGGTTTTTCAAATATAATACCCAGGTAGGCTTACTTGGGTTACCCAGTAGGTTGCTAACCCTGGAAATGAGGCAGATGTCATCTGCAAAGTTGAGATTCTCAAGCTGTCTGTGAAAGCCCTAAGTTATCTCTGTTTTGCTTATGTCTATCTCTAACATAATTTTATTAAGTACAACTGTAAAGAGTAACGAAAATAATGGTCATCCTTGCCTTACTCCTGTGTTCGTAGTTAATGGCTCGTTAAAGTGTCCATTATGACAAACTTGAAAGGCGGTGTTGTCGTACACTGTCTTGATAATATTTTCTTGGAAACTCCATAAGGTGGTGTCGAAGTTTGAAAATTAGTCTGAGAATAACACTAATAACACTCATACCTCTGTATACAGCCAAGATCGATTTTGAAAATGTAGACCATAAATCAAAATAACGTAAAACGGGTTGTTTTTGCTTGTCTTACACATTTATTTTTAAAAACAGTGTATCCTCGATTTTTTAATTGTATAACGAACTAATTTGTGAAGTAAGGCAAAGGTGTTCCATAAATCAGACAAACCGTTATAGTGAAATGCCGTAAAAAGAAAGACCGTGTAAAGAGGTAAGAGTGTATATAACAAAATTAAATGTTGTGTTAAAAAAATGGCAGTTTTGCTTTCTTAAGATGTTTTTGATTATTTAAACTTTAATATCAATTCTTTTTTACTTTTTTAATTAGGTTTTTATTTAGATTAAATTCTAAGAGTTATAATGTTTTTTTGTAATGAATTATATTTTTAATTTAAGATTCTAGTATAAAATTCTAGTATAGTAGTAGTAGTCTTATTTTCGATTAACTCCTGTTTATATATGTCAATAAATTCTTTAATGGTGTTGAGCTCTTCATACTAATTTCTAAGTTTTTCACCAAATTTATTATTTTCCTCATTATGCCTTGCTTAAGGTTTTCATATTTTTTATCGAATTTTTCTATAAACTTATTTAAATTGATTTCATGGTCATAGTCAGCAAACGCGTACACAAAATCATACTTTTTCAAAACTTTTATAATGACTTTGCCATCTGAACTCAATTTATCTCGATCCTCCAGCTGATAGCAACCAATGCATTCATATAAAAATGATATCATCATATTATTAATTTTTTTTTAACTGATATCTTTTGTATTCTTCGTGAAACTATTAGTTTCTGTATAAATGATTTTACTTCATCGTTATTCGCAATTTGCAGTAATTCTTGATCGCTTAAAATCTGATAACTTAAATGTTTAGCCACTTCAATCACATTCACGAAAATATCCAATAATCCGGATACAGTGAATTTTAACAATTCCAACGCAGCTGGGTTTTAGCTATCTTTCTTAGAGGAGAGTTTAGCAATTTCGTTTTAATAGTTGCACAATCTATTTGAAGAAGTAGCCTGCTGCTTAGCTTCATTATTAGTAGGTTGGGTCAGACAAATCTAGAACAATAATTCAAATTTTTTATACTATTTCTTAACTTACCTGTCTTAAGGCAAGAAAACTTAATAAAATACAGTTAGAACTTAAGCAGATGGTGGTGGAAAAATTAACGCTTTATTTACAATTTATTGAGAATTTTTTAAACGCCTTTAGAATTTGCCAAGTTCACAGTAAGGTTATCATAATTTTGTTTAAGAAAATTTTTAAGAAAAAAATGTAGCGTGTTTATACAATTCAAAAACAAACCTATATACATACACTAAAGGTGTTCTTACTTGTGTGGCTAAATTTAAAAGTGTTTTGATTTCAGTTTCCCGGGAAGATGTTTGTTCCTTTATATTAAAAAAGTTAATAAGTAAAATTTGAAGCGAATCCGATAAAGTTTAGTGGACCCGGAAACGACTTGAATGTATCTCTATACAAATTAATAGATTAAAATGAATATATACTTTTTTTAATAATACTGTTTTTATTGATTTAAGTCAACAATAAGATTGGAAAACGAAATGGTTTTTTGGATCTTTTTTTCTTAAAATTATGGGTTTAATATTAGATCAGATTTTTTCTAACTAGGATAGAACTTTAACAACCTGAAGCAACAATTGCTTTTCCTCTTCATCATTTGTTAAAATTTTATTAAGGTCTTGAATGAATTTAACGCCTCTCTCAGCAGTATCATTAACAACAAATAAGTTCTTACAGAATGTCCAACCTTTCTCAAATTCAAATGATGTTTTCCAAGTTGAAGGCTCAAACTCTAGAAATTCCATATATAAACTAAACCGACAGAATAAATAATTAGTTTCTTCTGAAACAAAATTACTTAAAGAGTATTTTTAAAAGCCTGTTAAATTTGTACAGTTTCAGCCACTTTTATTTTTAAGGTTGGTTCGTTTAATTTCAGTTTTTTTTTTAACCATTTTACGTTTTTCTTCAAAACTTCCATACAGTGACGTGCAAAAGTTTAACATGTTTTAATACTTTCCATTTCAATGCTCTGTATTTTTTTTAAATTTAAATGAATTAAGTATTTTTGTTCTATGTTCACTTCCTCCAAAACTAGTTTAATGCCAATACATGTTTGTGTTGCGTTTGGGTCCTTGATCCAATACCAGGCACGACAGTCAGGTTAAAGTCGGCTTATTTTAGCCTCTTTAAATCAAATAATCAAATAAACAGAATTTGGAATATAACTGGACCCAATCGCAATCCAAACCCATTATGTGAAATAGAAAATAAATCAGCTTCATAATAGTTTAGGGTTGCGTTTCGAAATTTGGGGCAGATCCATTTGTACGCATTAATGGTACCATGCTTAAGGAACAGAATCTGTTGAGTCTGCAACAAAATTTACCAGGTGTTGTAGAAAAAGTGGTTTTTGCTGCTGAAAAAGTAATTTTCCAACAAGGCAATGAGCCAAAACACACTTTACATAGTGTTAAAAATCGGCTTAAAAAGACAGTAATAGTTTGTATGAAATGTCCTCCACAATCTCCGGACATAAATCCGATTGAGAATTTGTGGGTTTATGTCAAATCACAAAAGATGCTGGACATCCTATTGATTATATTACTTATTTTGATAAATATTAAAAATAAAATCAATATTGTAACATTTGTTTTTATTTACACTTTTTGCTGCTACTACTGTCGTTGTTGTTATATTGGCATCAAACTTGTTTTGGAGGAAGAGGACATGTGTACCTATAATACCATATAATAAAAATACTTAGTTCATTTAAACTTAAAAAACTACAGGGTGTTGAGAAAGAAAATATTAAATTTTGTTACACTTTTGCACTTTGCTGTAGATTTGAATCAAAAATGAATAGAGCTACTGTTTGCTCAGAAATATACCATAAATGATTGTTCATTTAATTAAGAATTACTGCTGAGATTTCTGGGTTAGTTTCCGAATACTTTATAGCATTGAATAAAAGTCAAATCTTGAAGCGGTACGTTTATGGCATTGGTACATCTGAACCAGATTATAATGTAAAGTTTTACTCGAAAAATGCGCATAATTCATTTGACTCGCTTTTCATAAGTGAGAATTGATCGCGGATCAGAAATAAATAATATGTTTGTAATAAAACAGTTGCATCTTCATTGCAACTTCTAAGTAATTCTTTGTAAAAACTTGGCCATGATTTGGTAAATCTTTCAAATATTGAAACTTCTCGAGCAGATGTAGAATATAACTTTGACTCGAAAACGCTTCGCAATATTGTTTCATGCACATGGATGCGGCAAGGTGGATTGATTAGACTATATCCTATTTTTTTCCAAGAGGACAGCGGCGCCTGTGCTGATACCAGTACTAGTAGACGTTATCTTATATGACAAGCAGCTTATATGGCCCACAATATTCCATTGAACTAAACTTTCATAAACTGCATCCGTAATACTTTTGCCAGTTGAAGATTCTACTTTATATGCTTCAAGAGACTTCGATGTGCCGTTGTAACTCAACAAAATTTCAATCCGTTCAACTATTGTGTATTCGATTAAGTCTTTCATGCACTCTCCATCAAAATGAGCTACAACAGCACCAAGTTTACTAACCAGTAAATAATAAAAGGATTCTAAACTAATTTAATACTATCTTTAGTTAAATATAAAAATAAAAACAACTTGCATTATCCGTAAAACCAGCTGAAATTTCTTTTGATTCTTTTATATGATTTTCTTGGAGGTTAATAAAAAATTCTTTTAAACAGTGTCCTAAGGCTTCAGTTGCTGCTATAAGAATGTGAACTGACATTCCCTCAGACAGATAACATAATAAATAACATCTAAAAAGGTTTCTTTTTTGCTAAAAATATAAAAACATGGATAAAAATTGAGATGTCCCACTTCGCCCCATGTTCCACTTTACCACACTCTTCCCTATATAATATTTAAGTATATAAGGAAGAAAAAAAAATTAAAAAAAAATTAAAATTATTTTTTCTCTTTCAGTATTTTTTGAAGAAAATAATGAATAGACACCGTTAAAAAGTGACAAATGTATAAAAACTGATGTTTTGCCCAGATTCACTTGGTGAATATTTGAAGTCATTTCGGAGTCCATAAGACATCATCGGATTCGGTCCAAATATTACATACTTACTTTTCCAATAAAAAGGTACAAAATCTGCACGGTGATTTATAAAAATACGATATTTCAAAATAAGAACACCCCTAATATACTATGTATATATTAGAAGTTTCTTGTTAGTTTGTTTGTTTGTTGAACCGATTTTGTTGAAATTTGGAACACAGATAAATTAAACAACTAAAGTGTCATAGGCTATGCATTCACAATTTCACATTTAGACCTGGAAGAGGTTAAAATCGGGGAAAAACCGACCAAATTAGGTCATAGAAGTTTAACATACTTTTAAGCTCGTAATTAAAATGATAAGCACTGCAAATTTTAAATCACAGGTAGATTTATTAAATAACAGTGCCAACTTTTCAAAATTGCACCCAGGAGGAAAATGAGCAAAATAAGTGGCTTTTTTCTAAAACACATTTTTTTCTTTTGAAGTTTTTTGTTTTTGCGCAAATAGATCTAGCGAAATAGCAAATAGATGTAGCGAATGTTATCATTCATTTAATTTTTAAGTTCAAAGCCAGGGTCATTTTTTAAACTGTACGGATTTTGATAAAAACATTTGAATTAACTATTAACCGAGTTTTGACAAGTCCGATATATATTTGATACTCATACAAGCAATGGGTACAAATTTTAGCGTAATGAAGGGTGGTTTTTCTAGAGATATAGAACTTTAAGTTGCAATAAAACAACGATGGTTTATTTGATTGACATGAATTTTATTTATCCGAAAGATAATCTTGTGGCATCACATTTTAAATATGACTTCTGGCATATGACCGCCACGGCTGGTGCGCATGTAGTCCAATCTGGACGTCCAATTTTCAATGACTTTTTCCAACATATGTGGCCGTATATCGGCAATAACATGGCGAATGTTGTCTTCCAAACGGTCAAGCGTTTGTGGCTTTACCGCATAGACCAATGACTTTACATAGCCCCACAGAAAGTAGTCTAGCGGTGTTAAATCACAAGATCTTGGAGGCCAATTCACAGGTCCAAAACGTGAAATTAGGCGGTCACCAAACGTATCTTTCAATAAATCTATTGTGGCACGAGCTGTGTGACATGTTGCGCCATCTTGTTGAAACCACATCTCCTGGACATCATGGTTATTCAATTCAAGAATGAAAAAGTTAGTAATCATGGCTCTATACTGATCACCATTCACTGTAACGTTCTGGCCACCATCGTTTTTGAAAAAGTACGGACCAATGTTTCCACCAGCCCATAAAGCGCACCAATCAACCAGTTTTTCTGGATGTAACGGTGTTTTCACATACACTTGAGGAATAGCTTCAATCCAAATGCGGCATTTTTGTTTGTTGACGTAGCCATTCAACCAGAAGTGCGCTTCATCGCTAAACAAAATTCGCTTATGAAAATTGAAAAAAATTAAAATTGGAAAAAAATGCACTTATGAAAAATGAAAATTGCTCTATTTGCAAGCGTTGTTCAGGCGTGAGTCTATTCGTAATAAATTCCCAAACCAAACTGAGAATAAATCACTTGACAGCTCTTAAATCGGTCGCCATCTTTAAAAGTAACACCAACTTAAAGTTCTATACCTCTATAAAAAACACGCTTTACATAGGGAGATCGGACAGTTATTATTCGATCGGTTTTAGCCGTTTTTTTATTTTGTCGAATGTGTTTTTTTCAAAATCTTCATTTTTCGAATACCAAATAAGCCGCGTAATTTAACACGAATAACCGGTTAATTTAAATAAATATAATTTTTAAACGTGTGTATATTTTTTTTATAGCAAATATGTTCATCGTTTACCTATTTGTATAAAGTTAATTATTTTTGTATATATGAGAACCTTACACGTCCGCAAGGAATATGATAACCAAGGTAAATCAGAAAAGATATGCACTCTTGAGCAAAAATAACCTTTTCTCATCGTCTGTAAATAAATATTGATTTTTATATATGGAAAATGATTAATTAGGCTCATTGAAGGGCCACAAACCCACAAACGCCGGTTCCGAACGGCAGATATATTAATTAGTGAAGTTTTTCACAGCGTAAATACATATAACCAGTTTCTTGTAATGTTGTGAGGTGTTATTGCTGTTGAAAATTGTCAGATGGTGTGGCCTGGGATTAAACCGACGACTTATTGGTTGGAAGGTGGGTTTTAACGTAACATACCACAATGACACACACACTATTAGATACGTTGGGCATAAATTTACTTACAGTGCTGCTCGAAATCTAAGCAAATTTTCTTGTCGACGCAATTAAAGACTGGTATATTACTAATAGGTTTATTCAAAGTAAAACATTTAATTTTTGTTATCTAAGACACCTAAATTATAACTGTAATAACAAACCTTTAATTTCATTCTCTACCAAGTAATACAACAAAAACGAAATCAGTTCCTTGAGTTGCTGTTCGAAACTTGAGCATTTTTCAGTACTCTGTGCAATAAACTTTGTTTTTTATAGCCTCTGCACACCATGTTAGCATAGTTTTTATGAGATTTGTTAGAATTATTGTTAGTATTGATTGCCACTCTCCATCAGTTTATGCTTATTTTTAAAACGACGTGGTCCAGCTCTACGCTTCAAGAATTAGGTACAATTCTATTTAAATAAAAGAACCTGTTAACCGGTTATTTCAATTATTATTAACCGAAAACCGGTTTTTTACGTGCTACTTTTCGAATTATTCGAAAACCGGTTTTTGAAAAAAGTCGAATAATCGATCTCCCTAGTAATACATGAATAGGTCAGAATATTAAAGTATGAAAATGTGGTGTGGAGTAACAAATAGAAGTCAATTTCCAAGAAAAACATTTTGTTTGAACCACTTGCCAAACTCTTTAAGGTAGTAAATCAAAGGTGACGCCGCAAGTTTTCAATGTACAATGTGAAATGCGCCTGATTTTTCTTATCTCGAAAAACTATCTGGAAATATATTTATATGTCATATTAAGCCTACATCTACTTAATGCAGCACAGCTAGCAAATAATTCACAAAAATATTTTAGATCAGGTAGTAAGTAAACTCTGACGATAAGCATTCGAGTATGACTTGGTGTGAAGTATCTCGATATCCAAAGATTTCGGAGCAGAGAAGAAGACTTTCCATATTTTTTCCCTAACTTGGTCTGCCCAATTCAATCGTCTGTCAAATATTATGCCAAGATTATGCGCCAAATCAAGGAAGTTACAAAATTTATTATTAATTTTTATCTTAGGAAAGTCAGTGGGTATTTTCTTTTTTTCCTATTATAATAGCAACTGACTTATTAAGATTCTAGCTCAAGCCACATGCAGATGCCCAAAGAAACTAAATTCGATGCAAATCCTGATTTATCATTTGCTTACAATTTCTAGCATATCAAACTTGATCAAAAAGTTTTCAGAATAATCCCGTGTAATGGACCCATCGTTCCGATTTGAGTTTTTTTTTTTTTTTTTTTTTTTTTGTTAGGCTGGTACATCTGTTGTTGATATTCCCGCTAAATCTTAGCGTCATAGCTTGACATTTGTACCCATTTTTCACCCATTACAACCCAAGCGGCCCAGAATTGAGCTTCAGCAAAGGACATGACGAAAAAATTTAATTGTGGTTTCGAGTGTTTAATAAAAGGACTCAATCTTCTCTCCGAACAAATCCATCTAAAGTAGCCCCCCTGACCTTCCAGCTTTACTTCTGGCGGTGATGGCAAATATAAAACAAGTGATCAGGAGTAAACGCCACCTACTTCAGAAAAAAATAATACAATACTAAGTAAAGATCACCACTACCATTTAAAAAGGATCTTGAAAAAATCAAGTTGATTAATGAAACTGAAACAAAGCAATGAATGCTTTGTGCTCCCTAGAAGAGTGACAGAGAAAAAAAGTGGTACTCAATAACACAATTTCATACTCACTCGAGTGTCAAGCTAAAATTTTTGCTCATAGCTTGTATGAGTATGAGAACCTAATATAAGTCGATTTTAATCAAAACTAGGTAGAATAATAATTAATTAATATTCTTACGAAAATAAAAATGTCTAATAAGAAAATACACCACATCAATGCCTTTGGTACTATGTTGTGGGATTTTGGTCTATTGGTTTGTGTCAAGGTTGTGAATGTGTTACCATGGTAATGATGCTAATTTTTAATACATATGTAAAAAAATTTTAATCCGATCGTTACAAATCCTAGGCATGAATGCCATCATGATGAATTTTTTCAAATTTTTTTAATTATATGTTATTGTAAGTACACATTCCCCCCCCCCTCCCCCTTTAATCCTCTTGGGAGCATATGGCTTATACAGAGCTTTTTGCTTCTTCTCATGTTAGATTGTTCTATCTTAGTTTATGGGTAATTGTGTGCCTCCAGGTGTTTCTTGGTCGACCACGATTTCTTGAGCCTTAAGCATTCCACTCGAGTCACATTCTGGTGATTCTATTGGGACTGTTTCGAATGGCGTGGTCGATCCACCCCCATTTTTTTTCCCTTAGTTTTCACTGTTGCTTATACGACAATGCTAGATGAAGAAAATCCCGTTGAAAACTGCGTCGGAAAACAGTAACAGTATATGGTAAACTACACTCAGAGGAAAATTAATTTTCATATTAATAATACCCCATCATGAGAATTGTGACTTCAATCTAATGACAATTTGCATCATACATTAACGGTCCACAATTTGTAACCAGAGTTCAGATCAGTGCAGCGAAATGACTATTCTTTAGAACAAAAGAATGCTGGCAAATTGTTGTAAAGACATAATAAGTAAAGGAGAACTATATTTTTTTTCTAATAATCGTTTTTGTTTTTATTCTAATATCATATAAGTACATTTGTAGTATTTTATGAAGTTTTCTTATTTTCAAGAAATTCTTGTTTATATAAATCAAAAAATTGATTCAATGCATTCAGTTTTTTTTTATAATCTTTCATGGTCTTGAACTCCTCATACCAATGACTAATTCTTTCGCCAATTTTATTATTTTCGTTATTAATGGATTCCTTAAGGTTTTCATACTTTTCAGCGAAATTCTCCACAAATTTTTTGCCATCTATTTCAAAGTCATTTAGCAATTTCTCAAAATCATATTTTTGTATAACTTTTAAAATTACTGTACCATCTGAACTCAATTGATCCAATTCTTCTTGTTCATAGTAATCAGCACATGTATATAAAAATAATCCCAATATATAGTCCGTATTTTTTGAACAGTTTTTGTATTCTGCTTGGAAATGTTGAAGTTTCTGTATAAAAGTTTTCACTTCATCGTTATTTGCAATTTGCAGTAATTCTTGATCGCTTAAAATCTGATCACTTTTATGCTTAGCTCTTTCAATGAAGGTCAACAAGTAATCCAACATGGCTGACAAAGTGAAATTAATTAATTGTAACGAAGGTAGTCTTTGGTTATCCTTTTCAAGGGAGAGTTTAGACAATTCAGCTTTAAAGTGACACAATCCAGCCGAAGTAGTAGTATTCTCTTTAGCTTCATCATTAGTTGGTTTAGCTATACAAATCTAGAAAGATAATTTACATTCATATATGATTTGCTTATAAAAAAATAGTTTCATTGACTCACCTGCACCAGGGCAAGACAAAGCAAAAATAAAATTATGAAATTATTTTTCTTGAACATTTTTTGTTTCTTAATGTTGCATTTAATCAGATGGTTGTTGAGAAAATGAACGCTTTACTAACTATTTATTGAGATTTTGTTTCATTTTCAAATATTTATTAAATGCATTTATATGTAGTTTCTAAAGTTCATAGTAAGGTTATCATGATTTAGTTACAGAAAATTTATAGAAAAATAATCATTAACTTGTTCAAATTATTATAAAACATATTTAAAACATCGTTTTTTACTAGCGAATCATAGCGGCTTTGCCATTGGGCTGCAAAAGATATTTTGTAACGAAAATAAAAATGCCTAAAAAAGAAACTACGCCTTCAGAACTGTATTGTGAAATTGTGGTATATTTGGTAATTATATGTCACCCTGTTAATACTGTACTTATTTGCGTAACTGGCAGCACTGCCAATTCGACCAACCTTGTGTGTTACATTTGAATTAACGGATATAAAATAGAGGATATGAGACATTTCCGGAATCTTCCAAGCTGTAGGCAATTAGGTATATAAAGAGGCTGCTTTACCTACGTCACAGTTCGTTATCTTTTTGCAGTCATAAAATAAAGTCATATTTAGGCGTAAATAAAAGTGCTGTATAAACGAATATTAAGATATATAAGTTGCAGACTTTATAGTATACTGTAAAAAGTGAAAAAATAAAATCTAAAACAACAAGAAAGTGGTGTTTATTTTATTTTGACGCAATTAAAAAGAACTCAAACGTTTAAAAAAAGGTTAAAAAGTAAGGTAAGCTTTCTAAATAAGGATGAAATTTCCACGAATTCTAATTCTGTCACTGTATAGTTTCGTTGATTCTTATTTAACTTCTGAAATACACATGCAATTGGATAATTCTTGTCATCTTCATCTTTTTGTGATAGCACACTACCAACAACCATTAGTAATGCATCACTCAAATTGCCGACTAAAATTAGGATATATCAGCGCAGGTGCAGAGGTTAAGGCTGCATGCTATATTTATATCTTCTGATCTGTCTGAAAAATCTACTGTTGCAGCTATCTTAGACTGATGTATTTCCAACAATGTCCAACAATGTAGCCTAAATAGTCTTCACATTAATGGTTAGATTTACTTCTTGAAGACACTTTTTCACTTCTTAATATACACATGTTCTGAAAGCTTTTGTGGAAACTATGAATTAGTCACATTCTTTCAATGTCATTCTTTTTTATCATTGTCTTGTTTCGCCATCATACGTCGTACAATATTATGTTACAACATTATGTTATGTTTCATGTATTTTTCGTCTTGGGTGCCTCGTTAGGCTATTTATTGGCAGTGTGCTAGTCCATCAGTTACTCTGGTTTGTTACACTACACAGAGCATATGGTCTCAGTTACTACGCTCCGCAATTATAAATTTCTTTGTAAGCTTAAGTAGTGGCTTACTTAACAAAGCCATGTTATTTGGACACGACCTCCACCTTGGTGAAGTATCGGAGACTATTTAAGCTCGTACCGACCTATGGGTCGTGGCACCCTGTTAAGAATATAACTCCACACCGAGCAAGCATAGCTCTTCCCGCAATTTGGGTCCAAACCACAACCACCACGTTGCACCCACAAAGTGGCCTCACCGTAGTCGGGCATGGACCGAGGTCCCTGGAGCTCCCGACACCCGTGGTACCAAAATTAAGCGTCCTTCTAGGCTTCGTAGCATAAATGCTACTACCAGTGTAAGTCCCAAACGACTCCGGACTGGTGACCATGATGAAACACAACAAACATAATACATTCAACAACAGCACATTAAACGGAAGCACTCTCACGAAAGAACTCTAAGTGACATCGTGCGCCGCGGGCACAATACACAAGAAAAAAAACACAACCAGTCAAGAATAGACTAGTACACAGCTACATACTTGAAACAGCAAACAGCAAACGCCAACTATCAGCACATCACCGGCAACCGATCTAGAAAGTCTGGCCAGGAGACCGCTAAGATGGCCGTTCTGGTTCATCCTCCGCTAACAGTGCTGTCCTTCTATGCCTAAACACCTAGTACGAACGTAAAGTCCGGAATAAATTCAAAAGTCACCCTTCCTTTGTCGCTGTTCGTACATTTTGTCTGCCACCTATTTACGAGGCACCATTCTCGAGCTCTGAAGCAGAAAGCCAATCATTCGTTCCAAGTGGCAGGCCTCTCTTGATCCTGAAAGCAATACTTCGATGTACTCCCTCCAAGTCAAGCGGTGGTACACCAACAAGGACTTGCGAAGTGTCGGTAGAAACTGTTCGACACACCGAAACGCATACCAAGAGTGCAATTCTCTGACACGTGAGAGTCTTGCGCTGTCCAATAACAGACATGACCGCCTTATACCATGTATATACGCCTTACGCTGCACAAGCGACGAAGAGCCCATTATATATGATACGAACGGTTCGCCAGCTGAATCCCCAATCACTTATCTATATACTCCTAACCTTTCCATCAATACCCGTCAGCTTATCCCTAACATAAGCAAGATGAACGTGAGAGTTAATATGGTTTCCCATAACTTTTCCGTGGATTCTGACATGAGTCACATAGCGAATGTTGTTTTCACCAATTCTAATGTGTGGAGGTCGCCTGAGTGACAATGCGCCCTTGAGCAACATCATCACTGTCTTGTCCAATACGACAATAACACTAACCTTCGCGCCCCACTCGCGGGCGATACGGTTGACTTGAACACTCCTTCTCTCCAGCTCAACATGAGACTGGCCCGAGGATCCCACAACACACGCTGTTCTATCCACAAAAAAGCTACGCCAAATGTTCATCTCACGACAGCCAATCCGATAACCCTCTTAGGACATTACCCCATGAAAGATAATCGAAGGACCTCTTGAAATCTATGAAAAGACCAAGCACGTACTTCAAAGATGATTGTTTGACAGAACTCATCCAATCGACTTCAACGCATCTGGCTTCCCTAAAACCAAACTGGTAGCATGATGTGCCCCCACCGTAGCATTCTCTATGTCTGTACACCATGATTCTTTCCAGTACTTTTCCAAATATTGGCAAGAAACTAATGCCCCGATAAGAGCGAGGATTACTCCTCACTTTATCAGGCGACTTAAGAAGCACCACAACACGAGCACATTTCCATGCCTTCGGGAAATAGCTCTCACACCTCCTCCAGGTATCCAAGGATGGCCTTCCAGATGTTTTTACACATCTCTCCAGTCAACCCGTCCAACCCTGGAGACTTTCTACTTCTCACCCGACAAATACAGTCTTCAATTTCCGACTTCTCCAAATTCAGATGATCAGTAATCTCCTCGAAATGAGGATAACTCCACCCTTGGAAAGAACACCCCCAATAGAGCATCCGTACAGTCCCTCCATGATGGTGTCACCAACATGGGAGGCACATCGAGTTACAAAATTAACTTCATAAGAATAGTTGGCGTAGCATGTCCTATAAAAAATAGTTTTTGTCATCGTACATCTCAATAAATACACTGCTCGCCACTTTAATCCCGCTTAGCCTAAGATTTGCAGTAAGCAATGGTTCTCTATGACCGAAGATTTTCCGTAACAAAAACATTTGCTAAGCTGTCGTAAATTAAAAAACGAATGTTCGCAATGGTGGACTATTAGTGAAAAAGTAATTCTGAATAACCCAATAAAGGATAAGCAGTTACTTGGCTATATATATATAAACAAAAATTGAGCGCATGGGCGGTCTGATCGGTGCTGGCCTTTTATATCTTGAGTCTTCTGAAAATATCAACTTTGCTCATTCTTCACTTAAAAAGCTCTATAACAGAAATATGATTCATATTGTCTGACCACTCCATGAAAAAATCTGACACAATTTGAAATTCCCGTTACAGACTAATGCTAGAGACCTTAGCTTTCATAAACCATATGATAATAAAAGGTGGCGTGATGTAGTGGTTAGAGCGCACGCATAACTACACGTTTTCGTTTCCAAAAATTAACCAGCTACTCGTAAGCATCAACGACATTTGGTTCCAACAAGACGACCCAACTTGCCATACAGAGCGCTTAACAATCGATTTATTTCAAAATCAATTTGATGACTACTTTCTTTCCAGAAGTGATCCTGTTCACTAGGTCCATAGTTCGTATGACTTAACGCCTCTGAATTGCCTTTATGAGGCTATGTTAAATTATTGATTCGACATCGTTTTCAGACAAACCAGCAACTTTTGAAGCATTTCTAATTTCCAGTATTTAAGCTACCATTTATTTGAAATATTCAAAAACAGGACTGATTGCATAGACCATGTTACTTGTAGCCGCATCTGTCATATTCCGGAAATCATATTTATAATAAAAAAAAATTACTCTGACAATATTTCTTTGTCTTTTAGTGTATCCATCATATGCAGTGTACACACTGTAGTATAATTAAATATAAACACACTATGTTATTCAATTGCATTAGTATAGAATAAGTAATGCATTATGTAAGTCAGTTCTGATTATTTACTTTTACACTTGTTCCCATTAAGAAATTATGAATTTGACTCTTTCTACATTTGGAGCACTAGTTTCAATTATCGAAACAAAATTTCATAAGTGTTTCGAACTGAGTCCAAAATGTAATACAATAATGTATTGCAAACACACTCAATATTGTAATTATATAATATTGAGATGTTTACTAAAAATCATGAACTCCTAATACAAATGCATATTAAGACATATATATGTAAATTTATATGTAATAATTTTCAACTTGAATTTAAGATATGGAGTGAGATTAGAAAAACTCACTCCAAATTAGGTTAAGAATTCTTTTCATACCCGCTATATAAGCGGATGTAAATCCTGAATAAAATCAATCTTTTTTTAAGATTCAAAACGCTTGTGTTCACTTCAAAAACATTACACTCTCTTGTATTATCATTTTAAGTTCTCAAGCTTTAAAAAAACACTCTGTACAATAATAACTGATTTATGGCAACACTCAGCTAAAAAGGTATTTGTCTTTACTAATAAATTTATCAAAGTAAGGAACCTTTCAAATTTTTTTCACAAGTTTTATTTCAAAGTTCTCTTATTTTAACAGGATAATTACTGTAATAAAAAACTCATTTCCTGCCAGAAAGGCGTTATACTTGTAAAAAGAAATTTCTTTTGGAACGAAATTCAGTCCAGTTAGTTTTTTTAATATTTGTGATGGCTATTAATTTAAAAGCCTCTTAAACTACATCGATGAAATTTAAAACAAACTTAACGTTCCCACGACAATCGGATCTACGCTCCGGAACGACCCAAAACCCAGTCGGCCAAAGATTTCCAGTTAAGTGACAGCTGTACCAAACGGAGGTTTTGCCCCCAGGGAGGAGCTTCCAGCATGCAGCAGCAATGGCCATTAAAGATGAGAAAAAGGTCCTACAAATCTTTATACTTTAACAAATTTGGTCGGTTCATAACTTGTCCTAGCTATCAATGATTATTCCAAATATCAACATATTGTTGCAAGACTACTCTAAACATTAAATTTCTTGTTTTATTTAAATTTTCTCCAAAAAACAAAAATGCAAATAACCAATAGTAACCCACTAAGCATTTATTATTGATTAGGCTTTAATCTCTACCCTGAAGAAAAATGAAGAGAAGTTTTTTAGTATAATAGAGGTTGTTTGTAAAAGTCCTACATCCTCTATAGATTTTATCGATTTATATCAAACCTATAAAAACATGATTTTATTATGACGATCTTTAGTAGCCATATTTTCCAATTAATAAAAAAAATTAAGATAACTCTTTAAATTTACTGGTATACATTCAGTCGAGACTTTTAACTACTTTGTTAGCTTTTTGTATTACTTAAATAAATTACGGTGTACGCATGTTACCATTTTATTTCGGTCCTTCTTCTTTTTATTATTATTCTTATTCATTATATTGTTATTTGCCAATAAGTGTAACAAATTAAATAAATATATTTAACGTGGAGATAAGTTAGAGATCACATTGATTTTTTAAGAATCCGCAGGGCAGTTGAAATCACTTATAATTTGGGTGATACGCTCTTAAAATTTTAGATGTGGAATTATGTAATTCGGTTAATAATTGGATGTTGAATTATGAATGAGAAAGTGAACGGAATATAAACGAAGGCATTTTCCATAAAAATCTGGTAGATTTCGGCTATATTTCCTATACGAAACAAAATCTACTTTGTCACTAGATTTTGTTGAATTCTAATATCCTATTTACACCTGATCTAAATCCACTACTAACAAGATTTCGATCAAAATCTAGTACATTACAATTATATTTCCAATACAAAACAAAATCTACTTCGTTACGAGATTTTGTTGAAATCTAGTTGAAGTCTGATAAATTTGTTAATGCAACTCTGTTTTTTGTACTAAAACAGTCTTTCAAATGTATTCGCATTAGATTTTAAATATGATTTGAAGCCTAATTGAAAAGATTTCGTTTAAGATTTCGTTGCTTAGTATTTTAAAAAAATAACATCTGTGTTACCCTACCAACACGAAAGAAAACAATATTTTTGGAACGCCAATAAATTGCAACTCTGTGCTTTTTCTTTGCATTTCTCTCTTTCTCACTACCTGTCAATAACAATTTCACTCTCATTGTTTCTGGACGTGTGTGGTTTTGTTGTTGTGTGTGCATCTAAGAAGAAAAATAGTAGACAGAACGCGAAAATTAATTCTTTTGTTATTTTGCAAAAAGAAAAATTAAAATTGTTTTATAAAATATATTTTCAAAAGAATAATTATTTAATATATTTAAAATAAAAAAGTTAATTTTAAAAAATAAAAAAGGAAAACCAAACAAACGTATCAATTCAAAGCAACAAAATGACTGAAATCAAAAATGAAATGGACAGCGACTTGGATCAGAATTATTCCCTCAACAGCAATGCAGACCCCAAAAATATGCAGGAATTGACAATTTACGTGAGTAGAGACCGTGTCAACACACAAACCAATCATAATATTGTCAGTCAGCCAGACTGTCTGGCTTTGGTTTGTTGTATTGTTTACTTTTATACATATTTTTTTTATATTAGCAATTGCTTTTTGTTTATTTGATTGAAAATATTTTGTTACAATTCATTGTCATTTAGCAAATTGCCTTTATGGTCCCTAAGCGGGGGAACTGCAGAAGAGGTATCAGGCCATAATGTAATATGATTCTAAACAGACATAGTAAATAAAGGGCGGAAACATATGCGGAATGTATTTAAAAGTTAATTTCAATTATTAGGGTGCAGCACCACTACTTAAGAAAATAGATAAACAGCTATTTATAGCACTTGTCTGTTATGTGATAAGCCCAACTTTTATTGTAAATAATTATATTGTGTTGCTATGGATTGCAAAAGCTTTTAAAATATAAAATACATTTTGTGTTCATATTGAGCGCATAACTTTTGAATGCAGTGATTTAAGCAAATTTTTGTTATTCATTGTGAAACAATAAAGAAGGAATTAAGTCAATTTTAGATAACCTGTTCTGAAGCGAAGCTTATTCCAGTGAAAGCGTCATGCATCAGTCAAAACAAATGGCAGTCCGATAGGCGTGTGAGACCAAACTTCCCAACATCTATTTTCTTAATAGCTTAGTAGATGGAGTATTACTGCGGCTTTATATCTGACCGTATATTGCCGGCCAATGCTCGCTACAAACGAATCAATTGTGTTCTGTAAAGGTCACTTGTGATATCCTAAAATCCATAATATTACATCGAAGCTATTGATGTTCATTGGTCGGGCTTCACATAGTTGATCAAATTTTCATCGTCAGTAATGCTGCGATGCGAAAATTTCTTCTTTAAGCGTTTAAGTGCTGGCAAAATCTACTACTTTTCAATACTTTTCTCGATACTTTACAATACAATACTATACTCGACACTTTTAAAAATGTTTATTTTAATTTTTAAAAATTGTATATGTAAGTAGTTTTTCTCCAAATACGCATTAAATAATATTTTAAACACATCTAATGTTTTATTAAACAATTAAAACCAAACAATTGTAAACTTAACTTCAAGTTAAGTGCCACAATAAGTTTATTTAAAATAAATGTTTAATAATTCAGTCTTAAAATACATCCATAAAATATGTTACACATGGTTGTCTTTTAATCAAGCGTTGTATATTTAGATAGAGTTGTATTAAAACCATTAATATTTAAATTTTCCGTTAGAATTAAATATAAAAATACAACTGTTATAGTACTGAGTCTTTACTTTTAAGTTTTGAGTACCTACAAATATATAAAAATACACGGTACTCGGTACCAGTACCCAATACTTTCTCAGCACTACTTTCAGCATTTTTTGTCTTCAAATCGTATAGTACCCCATCTTCTTAGCTTAGCAAAAATGCTAGATTTTCATTATAAATACGTCTAAAGATATTTACCCTTCCGCACTGGTGCGAAAGTCTATTTAATGGATGATGGGAGAGGGCTGTTTTATAGACTTTCTAAGGTTTTTGCAGTACTTAGTATGACAGAGCTTATCACTGATCATATCGCTATGGGTGAGAGGCTTATCTAAAAGCACTGACTGAACGTTAAGTCAGATCCTGGCTGGTTTCATCTTGCAGAAAGACAGTTACTGTGTTAAACTGCATGGGGTTCCAGGGCATTGTAAAGTAGATGGAATCTAGACTGCATATAAACTGGAGCGAGAGGGGACGGCAAAGTGTGTAGATTTAATTATTTCTTTATTTCTACTTTTACTATTATTTCTTCTTTATTTTCTCTCTACTTTCTTCTTTGTCGGTCTATTTCCAAATTATTCTTCTATTTCTTTTTCTAGAAGGTTTCCACAACAGACCACCTTTTTTTCTGTCCTCTGGGTGGAGTGTTTCTAGACCTAGCGCAATCTAATCTCTAACATGTCATATAAATAAACGTTTTTGGTCTTTAAACACCTAAGACCGGCTACAAACGGTCATCAGACAAAATAGGTTTGAACAAATCAGCAAACTATACTTTTTGGCAAACTTTACAGTAAAAAGAGTAC
Organism: Wohlfahrtia magnifica; assembly: GCA_023159175.1. NCBI lineage: Eukaryota > Metazoa > Arthropoda > Insecta > Diptera > Sarcophagidae > Wohlfahrtia > Wohlfahrtia magnifica. The sequence continues at coordinate 1,436,905 of JAKWBJ010000062.1, forward strand.
CAAATTTTCAAAATAACGGTACCAATTAATGCAATCAATAAAGTAGTTTGGCAAAAATGATCTTTCTTTTCAGAACTTTTATGCGAAAAGAGAAAAAAATGCTTGTGAAAATTTAGTAAAAATTAAAATTAGAAAAAATAATACGTTTTCTTCGTTGGATTGCTTCCTGATTTTTTTTTATATTTGATATGCTTACTTCTCGTACAAAGATATAAAGGTAAATCAAGCAAAGGTTTGACTTCATTGGAGAAATTTCTGAACACCGTCTTTATGTTTTTTGGTTCTCTTGCACTGCAGAGCGTTTTTTTTTTAGAAATTGACGCTTGAATTAATCAATTTTTAAATAGAACACTATACCACAGAAAAAATTATTACTACATTTTAATATGTATTTCGAAATCAAGTATTTAAGAGTTAAGTTATGCGTACTAGATTTTATGAAGAGTGAGTGGCAAAAATTTATTCGTCTCGCTTGGTTTTAATACGTGGTGATGGCTATTTCGATTTTATATTGAAATTATTTGTAATCTTTCAACTAGACCATCTTAAGACTTTTACTTTTCAAACCTAAAATATAACTGATCTGGTTATCCCAACAACGCTACCTTTCGTCAGATATGCTTACAATTTGATAATGATAATGATAAATGTAATTTTTTTGATTTACTTTGAAAATCGGTCTTCAATTCGCGTAACTTATAGGCGGTGCTTAATCGTAAATTAGTATTCAACGATGAGGTTCATTTTTGACTTAACGCTAATGCTTTTAATGCTTTAAGTCGGAGATCGCGTTACGGTCAATCCAGATCATTACTGCACCATGATCCTTGCCTTTTTGTTGAAAAATATGGATGACATTGATCCGGACGATATCTAGTGATCAGTGATCGTAACCATCGACTTATTGAAATCAAAATGGGGCGTTAAATACAAATCAAAAAATGCACCTATCAATTGGCCTCCAAGGTATATTTGTGACGTACGTCCAGCAATGATCGCAAAAGTAGGTCTAAATTAGACGTCAAGAACGGCCGTGATGGCCACATGGTCGAAGTCATTAAATGTTAATGCCATGTATCCTCCTTTCGAATAAACTTTTTTTTTACCATAATTTATATTTTTGGGTTATTTTTTACACTTTAAAATTATGTCAGGCTTAAAAAATACCCCTATAGCTTGACCGAAAATTACTTTCCAGATTGTTTTATTTGTGTGTTTGTTTCTATATTCGATGTACAATTCGGCTTGGTATTGGGTGTTTTTAATTTAATTTTTTAAAATCGTATAATTTTTTTTCTTTTTGTGACTGTGACACAAAATTGTACATGCAAATTTTCTTTGAAACATTCATTTGTTGTTTAAATAAAAGCTTGATTGGCAAATTCTATTATCGCAATCGTAAATATAAAGCTTATTTTTTTGGTTTAACTATATATCAATTCTTTTTTCATCTTTCAGGTTCAAAGTCTACTACAAAATGTCCAAGATAAATTTCAAACAATGTCGGATCAAATTATAACACGTATCGATGATATGGGTAATCGAATAGATGATTTAGAAAAGAGTATTGCAGATCTTATGAATCAAGCTGGTGTTGAAGGTCCTGAAAAGTAATTTGAAATGATCTCTAGAAAAGAAAAACAAGAATTGGTATTTACATAGAGGATGATGCTCAATTTAATGTCTAAGCAAAGAATATCAAAACTTTACACAATTTGTAGACTTATCAATGGATCGATCAATAGATGTAATGTTTAATGTATACCAAATAAGGAAAAAACAAAAATATCCTCTTCTTCCCAAGCACACATACACGATAATGATTGCCATTATTTCATTCATTTCTGTAAACATTAAGCCTTAATTTTTTTCTACTTCCCTTTTCTAAACTATTTCATATTCAAAGAAAAAAAAACATATTTTAACAGTTAAGTAAAAGTCCTTAATATTCTTTTTTAAATAAAACAAAATATTGTAATTTACAGAACAACTTTTTTATTGACTTTTAAAACTGTCGTAACCTCGCTTTATTTCTCTTTTTTTGTTTGTAATTTATAATTTTAAACTGAATTACATATAATGAAATAAAAGTATTTAGTTTTTAAATTAAAACTTAAATCTTATAAATGGAAAATCACTTGCTAATAATAAAAACAATTGATATTTAGGAAATCTATTAAGACGTACATACAGTGGTGGTCAAAACATCGCAACCGGTCTTCTGTTACAAATTTTTCCTTTTGTTCCCCAAGGGCTCTTCAGACCAATGTATTGTTTTCTATTGTTGTAAAGTCCAATTCACATGTGCTCGTACAAATTTAGGACGAATTTCTCTGTTCTTTTCGAATATATAGGGTTTTTTTTTGTATCCTTATAGCTTCTGAGACTATATTTTTTGGCTCTTTTATTAATGGTTGATATACCAATATTAATAGGAGTTTAAGTTTTTGTTTCTCCAGGTATTACTTGATGATAGTTCAAAAAAAGTTTTAACTTTTCTGTCTTCGTGTGCTGTTGTTACACGAGGTTTTTACTCCCTTTTGAGCCGTGTGGGTGTTGCCATTATAGATTTTTTGACAAATTGTTGGTTTTGGAATAGAATACTTTACTGACATTTCTTTGTGTGAAATTCTGCTATGATAATCATGTAAAATTCTGATTTTTAATTTAGAATTGTATTTGCTGTCGGCCATATTTCCAAAAATTCAATGCGCTAGTATATTGTTATTTCTTGAAAAACATTCAACTAATGTGGAATTTTCTAATAAATTACAACTCGCATTATGAAAAGGAAATGTAATTAAAGGCATTCCTAAAGGTTTGTAAGTAAAAAGATGTTCATATAGAGTAAGAGAGTAGTACTTTTTTGTTCGAATATTACTTTTTTGTTGTTGTCTTTAATCAGAAGATGATTTATTCCTGCTGTTACAAAAAAGAAATTAAAGTTATAAATATACCAAAAATAAAGGATTAAAAACCAATCGGAAAAGTATGGGTAACTAAAGAGCTAGAATACTGCTTTAGTTGCAAATATTTTGACCACCACTGTATATACACACATGTACACATCCTTCCCCCCATTAAAACATATTGAATATTCTAATTTCTTAAGTTACGGGTACAATCAATTACATTGTCAGTAGCATTGTCTTCCACATTTGATTTTTTCTTCGATTCAACAACTGTAACCAGGCGACGACTGCTACCACCACTACTGTCATGTGAATTTTTTGCTTTTATACCACCGCTATTAGATTTTTTGCCATCACGCTTAGTATTAGAAACCACCAAACGTGGTATGCCCGTACCACTTGAGCTCGTTAAACGTTTGGTAGCAAACGCATTTGTACCCTGTTTAGTTGTTGACTTATGAACCTGTATAAAATATGGGTAAAGTATTTAAAATTGTTTTTTAGTTCGGTATATACTCATCAAAAGAAATATTTATAGAATCGATATTGAATAAATTAAAGTGCTTTTGAGAAAAAAAGGTTTGTTTTAGTAACTCAATGTTGTTATGCTGATATTAAAGCACCTTTTTTGCTTTATTGGCGTAAGCTATGGATGGGGTGTTGGTGGTGCAGGATAATAAGGCCAATTTGAAAACTAGTTAATAGTGTCTCCATTAGAATAGCAAATATAAATACTTGATGTAAATTATTGTTTATTGAAAGAGAAAGATAGTCTTAAGACTGCACATGCAATTGCTTTTGCAATCTTACATGTGTAGCCGCCACTGCTTTAAAGGGATGTTTTACTTGAGGTTTAGTTAAAGGTTTTTTAAAATACAATTTATTTGCCTTAGTATTAGATTTACTATCCAAAGCATTGGTCTCGCCTACATCTTCAGCTTCGGTTATAGAATCTTCATCCGATTTAGAATTTTCACTTTCATCCTGTAAGTCATATGAATATTTTGAATTACATATTTAATAAATCTCAAAACCTCTATTAAATACTTACGCCATCTTCATCCCCTTCTTCATCGTCCTCCTCCTCCTCCTCATCTTCGTCTTCGTCGTCTTCTTCTTCATCATCTTCCTCATCAGTTTTTTTTTCAGCCAAATTTTTTGTCGATTTACTTATCCTTCTTTTACGTTTCAAAGGACTTAATAGTTGATCCCTATCTAGACTCTCCATAGATTGTGACCTTAAACTGGCCGTTTTATTATTAGATTTCTTTTCGTTTACATCAGTTTTGGATTTCATAAGTTTTTGAAATTCTACAAAATCACCTCTTTCGTCTATATTGCTTACATCATAATAACTGGCTGATAAAACTTCTAATGCCTTGGTATGATACTTCATGGTGATCAATATAAAATCGGTTAAGATCATTTTAATGTCATTCAGTTTACGTTTCTCAAAATTGTTAATAATTTCGTCGATTTCTTTATTGGTTCGATTGACTTCTTTTTTGGCTTTTACCAGTTCAGAATCAGCTGCAGACTTAAATTAAGAAAAAAGTTATTTTGATAGACTAAGTAATCTTAGGTACAGGAAAAAGATAAAATAGTAAGAGATAAGAAGCGGAGGTAGAAACCAAATTTTAAATGCATCTTCTGCTGCCGACAAGAAAAATTCTAAATTCTGGCCAATTCTGAATAAGGAAGTGAATTAAAATCAATTTTGCCTTAATTTGAGTTAACCCGAATGCTTACGACGAATTGATTTTTTTTTCTAGATTTTTGGGGATCAGTTGGGGTCTGTACTAAATTTGGTATCCTAATTAAGGCCGAATTTTAAACTATTAGGAACTTTTTATGACCAAGCCAGAGCAGTCGTTATCTCTTCGCTTCACTATGTTCATCTCTCTACACAGCTCACAGTTCCAACATGTACGGTATTCATCTCCTACTCGTAAATAACAGAAGATCTTAAAAAGTCTCTTTTCTCCAACGCTCCCAATGCAATCTTGTCGTTGTTCGTCAGTGTCCATGATTCTGCGTCATGTAACACCACAGGGATGATAAGAGATTCTTAAAACGTAAATTTGGTCGGTCGAGAAAGAGCTCTACTTCTCAATTGCCTACTGAATCCGAAGTATCCTGTTGACAAGAGTAATTCTCTTATTTCCAAGCAATGCTAGTACAAGGCCAGACAAGGCCCTTCGCCACTTTCAAAACTGAGGTCGCCAACATTTAAGTTTTGTTCAAAACGCAAAGACTCTTTGTTGGCAAAAAAAACTTGTAGCATCTTCGTTCACCACGAGGCCTATTTTGCCGCTTCTCCATCTAGACTGGAGTACCCCGAAGATACAGCACATGTGTTAAGGCCGATATCGTTGGCGTATGCCAGCAGGATGACACTTTTGCAGAAAATAATGCCTTGACGATTCATCTCGGCGGCAGTTATTTTGAATAAAGTCAATTGCAATTCCAACATTGACTATGCGATAACTTAACTATACTTTTCGAATGTACTTCAGTGGACAGAAAATGTAGCATTAAGTTACAACATAGGGTGCAAGACGACTTGTTGCTTGGGAATATGGTAAGTGGGTCAATGAGAACTACTGCCAGACCTTTGGAAACCCTATTGGACATTCTCTTAACTGATATTCACGTTAAATACGGAGTAGTACTCGCGTCGTCAGAGTATACTCGACTATGTGAGTTGATACACACGAACGATGGAGTCCGATTGCATACCTGAAACGGATCTGTCAGGAAACTAGGATATGCTGATCCTGGATCGACGATATTGGTCGAACGGTGTTTCTAAACAGAATGTAAATTGAGGGAGAAAACGGGACTGAGGTTCTATATTGGTCAAATAATATAAGTGGGCAGAATTATCGACCGAACCTAATCTTTTACTACAGTAGTGTTCTGCTAGCTGAGATTATGGCCACAGAAATTTCCACACAATATTATTACGAAATATTCGACAGAAATATTTAAGTATTTAGTAACAGAAAGAGGCATTAGATTCCTTTAGAGTATACATTGTACATAAAAAATCGGGTGTCTCTGAAGAAGATATCTAGTTTTTCGATGGTTAGCCTTAAGTGAGTTCCTAGAGATGAAGATATTCGCTGTAACTGAATGTGGAAAATATGGAAATTATGGAAAAAAATAAACAACTGATATCACTAGAACTCGATTTCAACGAACGATGGAGAAAACTAACGATGGTTAAAATAACCTACCTGTTAACAATCTAAAATTTAGATGAGCAGAGAACAATGCGAGTAATGAACATAAGTGTCCATTGAGCTTTTGCTAACATGCTTAAGTGATAGGAATTGAATAGAAAGGTTTCCAATGGGAGCTGCAATAATGAACACGTCTGAACATTGCTCTGTAGCCGCATAGCATGATCGTGGAACATACATACCTACATACATTATTCCCGTGATAACCCAATCGGGATTGGAAAGTATCTACTGTATAAAGCCGGCTCCGAAAGGCAGATTTATTAGTTTGAAAATTGTCAGATGGTCTGGCTTGAGAATGTACACAGGACTTTTTGGGTAATAGGCGGGTGCCTTCCCTACCACACATAGCGGCTTTAAAGTAACCTTAGATGATCGTGGAGATTATACTCTAAAAACAGTTTCGAAACAGGCAATGTGGTCAAGAGATAATAAACTGGTTGGGCTCAAGTAAGCTGTTGTTCGAGCTGCTGCCACTAGTAGTATGAGTTTTTGGCTGTAAATGAGCTTTTCTTGATGCTTGTTTGTACTTGGAATATATAAAACCAAGCACAATCTCTTCATACTTTCTTTCCTGGACTAAAGTATCTATTACTAATTATATATTTCACGAGTTCGACACCTCAAGATGCGATTAAAGTCAGTTTTAATGAAATTATTAATGAGAATTATTTGAAAGACAATGAATCTTTTAAATAAATTGTCCATATAAAAGGTAACCCCCTCCTCCTCTCAACGCATATGCTTTTATTATTTTTTTTTTTTTCTAGTTTATTCAAAAGCTATGATTTTACTTACATTATTTGCAGAAAATTTCGTTTTAAGTTCCAACATTTGTCTTTGTTTTAAAACTTCCTTGTCTCGAGCAATTACAGCCGTACGTAGATTATCTCGTGTAGACTTGCACAAGTTCTCAAATTGGGCCAACTCATTGACTATCTAAAAATGCTGATAAATTAATAAACATGATTTTCAATTAAAAATTCCAAACACTTTACCTTCAACTCCATTCGATGAACATTCAAATCTACATAATCGGCTAAAATGGTAACAGCATTTGTAAAATTTTTCAAACCATCACTAAAACTTTCATTGATTTCCTCTTCGTCCGCATAGTGTTTAAGACTCTTGGACAGCTCATCGTAAGAATCACGAAACCTTCAACGAGAACGAAATAAAGTTCCAAATGCATAAGAGTAAATCCATACAAAAAGTAGAATGATTTTTCTTAACTCTTACTTGGCTAATTTCCTGGTACATGCTGCAAATGTGGAACACATTTCTATGAGATGTTTTTCTGTTAAATTAATTCGTTCGTTAATGATTTTAATTCGATCATCTTTTGTATTTAAAAAAGACAATTTGCCACGACGAAACATTTTGTATATTTAAATTTTTTTCTTAAAATTATTGACAGCTGCCACAAATAATTCCTTTATTTAATTTTATCTCTTAAAATCATAACAAAATTGCTATGGTAACGGTAAAAGTCGAGCGTCAAATAAAGTGGCAGCCTGTGTATGGTGGTTGTTGAATTGGATTGCTAACAAATGAAATGTAGGTGGCGCTGTTTGAACAAAAAAGTTAAGTTTTTAACCAATATTTTGGTCTTTTTTGAAATTTATAACGAAACAAATATTCGTTACATTATTATCTATAATCTTTTACTATTTTTCGAGTAACTTTATAATGCAAACTTGGACAGGTAATTTTAACAGCGTTTCGGTTGACCAAAAAAGCTTTACAGATACCGAAACAAACTTTAAACAGACGACAAAAAGTCTGGACTATAAGATAAATGCATCAAAATTTTCATATTCTAGCCAAATGCAATTAATTTTAGCGGGTAATTAAAAATGGCCTGGTATTGTCATAATGGAACACATTACCTTTTCTGTTGACCAAATCTGGTCACCCTTTATTGATTGCTTAGTGCATACGCTCGAATTGTGAGCAGTAGAGACCAGAATTAATCATTGCGACAAATTGTATCAGCACATAATTGGCATTTTCCTTCTAATCCGACCAAAATCTTTAACTTTAAAATGTCTCGAACTGAACCGTGCAAATCACTCCTGAGTCCGGAGTACGCTTATTGTTTTTTCACCTTTACTAACATTTGATATGTTTATACAGATTTTCTTTTTTTTGTTTATAGTAAAAAAAGCAAACCATTTCTATCAGTATTTCATTCTTTTTCAAATTTCAGAAGCTTTGTCAACGAGCGCCAGTGCTAAAGGATCCGCCAAATAATTTTTTTTTTAAATGCTATAAAAAAAAAATACTGAATATTTTCTCAAATTTCTTTTTTTATTTGAAAGTACAATCCTTCCGGTTAATAATGGAAAATAATTTCATTCAAATGGCTGCCTCGGCTGGCCATGCAGTAGCCTACACGATCGGTCCAATTTTTAAGCACATTATCGATTGTGTGCAGCTTTATTTCACCAATGGCTTCACGAATATTGTCCTTTAAAGAGTCAATTGTCTCTGGCTTGTTGGCGTAACACTTATCTTTGACGGCACCACACAAATAATAGTCCAACGGTGTCAAATCGCAGCTACGAGGTGGCTAAACGGCATCAGCTCTGCAGCTGATAATGCGGTCTTCAAAAACAGGGCGCAAAACATCGAGTGTAGCTTCAGCTGTGTAGCACGTAGCGCCGTCCTGTTGAAACCAAATGTTGCTAATATCCTCCTCCTCCTCCATTGACTGTAACGGCTACTCCTTGCTTATTTTCGAAGAAAAATGGCCCAATTATGCCTCTGGACCAAAATCCGCACCAAACAGTGACTCGTCTTGGGTGTATCGGCTTTTCAATGTATGCGTGCGAGTTTTCTGCATTCCAAATGCGACAATTTTGCTTGTTTACATACCCGCCAAGATCAAAATGAGCTTCATCTGAAAAGATGATTTTTGGCAAAATCGGCATCACACATTCTGCAACATTACTATGATTTTCAAAGTAATGTCGCCATATGTCCCAGCGTTGTTCAAGCATATACACAACCATATTCATTCAGCGGAAGCATAAAACTAATTAATTATTACCATTCACGAAATAAGCACTAGTTGAAAAAAAAACACAAAAAATTTAATCTTAAACGTCGTCTTTATATTCGCGATAATAGCGTTCTGTAGGGTATTATAATACGCAAGTATTTGTGCCAATATTTTAATTTTATACTGATAGCTAGTCCTCGCTGACATTTAAAGTATAAACAACTATCATTGCTGTTTTATATTCCGAATCAAAAGGATTTTATTTGGAATCGAAATATTCTGTATTTCTTAGCTGTTCTGTACTCCACTTCCGAATAATTTTTTTCGTTTTGTTTCGTGTAGGAAAATGCTAGTAGAATCAAATCGAATCAAGTTTTTTTTTAATAAAATTTCCCTGAAACAAAAATTGCTATAATTATGAAGAACAGCAAACTTCCGAATTTTGAATACAAGTAATTTTATAATTCCGAAAAGATTGATTCCATTCTGAATACAGAACAGGGACGTTTGATGATGAACGCGAAGATGAGTTACATAAAACCCATCTGCTTTAAATGCCTCTAACTCGCTTTTAGTCTCAATTCCGCTGTGCTAACAGTGGAATCTTGGCAAAAATACAGAGATAGACAAACCAGAGGCAATTGAACACCTGGAATTCAACATTCCAAAAGTTATTGTCGAAATATGTCCTCATATGCTCGAAAAGTTTGTCATAAATGGTGTTTCTGATTGCGCCTCGTACGCTCCAGTCGTGGCGGCTACATGGTCGAAATTACATTTAGACATTGATATTAAAAATATATTTTCTTGTTTTACTATTATTTAAACTTGTGTAACTGTTAAAAATTAGCTGATATTGTTGGGTGTTCTTCATCAACTTATTTTTGGACTCCATTCTTAATATATGCTTCATATTCAAGAGCTTTTCGTTGCTTAGGATGTTGTATCAGAATATTTCACATACAATGCGCAGGATTTTGTTTACACAAATTTGAAGTCTTTAGTGTGTAAAAAGTTATTTTAGCGCATTTATTGAAAACACGAACTTTTATTGATCTCGTAATTTCTGGTATACGCAATACATTCTTTAGCTCCTTAAATTCGCTTCTGACTTCCACTTCAATTGAATTCAGTTTGTGATTTATTCATTAATCCCATCGTTCGAGGACATTATGATTACTAAATGACTAAAGCTGACCACGTATTCTATTCGATGATTCTCGATCGAATATGATACATAACACATGGGCTGAAAAGTCCCGGGCCTAACAAATAAAACACTTAAGGCGCGTGGTGCCTTAACTTTTTTGTTGTAGTAATTTCTAAGTCGACTTTATCTTCACATTATCGTTGGCTTTATCTTGCATGTCGGATAATTTATGCGATAAAAGGCGAATATCATCTGCAAAATCAAGATCTTGTGGATCTTTTCGGAAACCAATATTTTTTTCCTTGTTTCTGGCATAGCTCTTCAATAAATCAGTGTTAGAACGTGTCGCTAACTGATCCGATCTTTATATGATTGAAGCCGGTTTATTACTCAAGACTGATTTCCAACAGATTCAATATGTTTGGTAAAGCATATAAAAAACTTATTTGAACCAAGATGTTTCTAATCGACTATTACAAAAGTGAAAACATTACAGATTCGTCCTAGAGCCATTAAAAAGGAACTTAGCAGTCTTATAAGCAGTACATTGTTTCCAAGATTTACATAGATAACGAACTTGATTGGCATAATTAGTTTCAAGTTTTACAAGCCGCACAAGTCTCTTCTATTTGATTTTTTTTTGGCTTTTCTAAATATTGGCTGATTATTTGTAAGTTTATTATAAAGTTGGTGGAACTGAACTAAAAGACATTTGGTTTCTTATGTATTTTTTTATTGAAAAGTGTTCATTGTTTAAACTTATAAGGAGGGGTCACTTGACCATCACAATGTTTTATTTTTGACCGGAACCTGTTGGTAATAAACTGAAATAAAAATATTTTTAATATCTGAAAAAGTCTTTTTTATTGAAATTAAAATGATATCTTAATTTTAGACACCCTATATTAACACTATACCAATAATTAATCTGTATGTACGCAATCTTCACTTTGTATTAATTAATTGACGACCTTGACCACAGAATTCAAAAGAAATCACCGCAATAAAATAAAATCAAGAAAAAATTCCCCACTCTCTAAACAGAAGATGATGCATACATGCTAAACATATATTGAATGTATCGGGTGTTTTTTTAGAGGTTCATAATTTTGTGTTAGAAACACTTCTTTATTTGATAACCGACTTAACAGCTGATAGTTGATTTTTGTTTAGTTTGATTTGACATTTCATTATGGATAGACTTACATCACAGCAAATTTTTTAATCAAAATAATGATTCTGTTGGTCAAACATATTGTGAAGTTCGTCCATTTTATGATTTTATGATTTAACCCAATTTTCTTTGGGGTTATGTATAGTGACTTGCCTACGTCGATAAACTAAAAACAATTAAACAACTGGTAATCCACATTCGAAGAGTTATTGGCTGCAAAAAGTTTGTGAAAATTGGTGTTCCAGTTTGCGCCTATGTACGCACCAGCCGTGGCGGCGTTCGCATGACCGAATCATATTTAAACATTAATGTCATAAAATTTTCTATCCAACAAAGCCTGTTTCATTGATATTAAAAATAAACACCCTATACATACATATTTCTTTTTATTTTGGTAACTGCTGTAAAGTTATTTAAATTTTTATCTTTAAGAAAAGAATCCGGTTCACGCAGTTACAAAAAAGAATGAAAAACAAAAAATTAATTCAATTTTAAATTCAATTTATAGGCTGTGAACGTAAAAAAGATTGCAATTTTATTGTTGCAAATAAAAATTATTAAAACAAAGAAAAAAAATAAAAATAAGCAATTGATAAAACCGAATATTTAATACCCTACCTCATAATCCAACAAACAACATAAGCTGCATACATGCATCTATCTAAGATTAAAGCTATTTAGCTTTAATACAACAATTTTCCTTAAACAATTTTGTTTAAGGAGGCGGCATGTTGTAGTGGTTAGAGCGCACGCATAACAATGCAAGCGGCCGAGGTACGGTCCCCAGCGAAGGAAATGACGAAAAAAGTGAACTGTGGTTTAGAGTGTTTAATAAAGAGATTTCCACTTTCCCTCCAGACAACTCCTTCTAAAAAATAAAGAAGCTGCCCTGACCTTCCAGCTTTACCTCTGATCATGAGAAAACGCCATCTGCTATGAGAAAAAGTTACAACGCTAAGTAAAGTTCACAACCATCAGGGATCTTCACCATTAAACAATCATATGGAGGAGAGCTACAGTGGATTAATCATTTACTTAGCTTGAAAAATCAACTTGATTAATGAAACTGAAACAAAGCCATATATGAATCGTGGAAAGCCAATATGGTTCGTAAAGAAATGATAGAGAAAAAAAATTTGAGGTTTAATTAGACATGAATTGAAGTAATCGATAGCCGTAATGAACGAACCAATATTATGTGTTTGATAAGTAGTGACATACCATAACGCTGTGACAGTAATCCTAAACATCAATTGAATTTTGCTTTGTTATGGCTATAGTTATGGTTAAGGCGTTACATTAAGACGCATGATCAAAAATAAGTCTGAATTCAAACAATTTAGAAACCATGATAAATAGCTATATTATCTTACGGCCTTCAAATTTATTACCTGGAGATCCATATACTCTGTATGATACATAATGTCAACATTTCGGAACTTATGCATCCCCAGTTAATAGCAGTTAAGAACTAGAATTTTGTATTTATAGTATAATTTTGTATTTATAGTTTTTGTATTTTTTTGTATTTATAGTTCGATTGCAACAAACCACAATTGGTGTACCATAGTACACAACAACTGGAATATGGGGGTTTTCTCTCGATGAATGTGCAGAAGCCTATTCATTTTTAGACTTATTGAAATGGACTTACAGTTTAAAGCCAGCCCCAAAGACATATACATTAATTAGAGATGTTTTTCATAGCGTAGTTTACAGAACGAAGTAGTCGCTAGCTGATGTTATGACGTGTTGCTGCTGTTGAAAATTGTCAGGTGGTCTGGTATGAAATTGAAGCCAGGACCTCTTGGTTGGTAGACTGGTATAAATTGTTTTAGGTAAATTCTATGAATGGTGTACATAATTGCTTGGTTACAACTTACATACGAGTAGTTATTTGTAACAAAATTTTCAAGTATTTTGAAATCAATCTTGTTAACAGTAGATTTGAAATGTAATTTTTAATAAATTTTTGTGTTATATGGGAAATTTTTGCAAAACTTTAAGCCGATCGGCATTTACTTGGAAGACACTTGTAATTATATGTTAAAATCAATCAAAAAGTTAAAATAGGTTTTGTGATAAATTTCTTCAAATTATCTCTAAGGCTGCAATCTATAGTTATATTACAAAGTAACGATTTAAGGTTCAATTAGACCTGACTTAACCTAATGCTATTACAGTTACCATATTTCAAGCAACCGAAATTCAATTGGTTGGTTACGGCGTTATGTTATGTCACAACTAATCAAATACAGGTTGGTTGGTTGTTCGCAGGTGTAGGGTAAAAAAACAAAACAAAACAAAATTGAAAAATTATAACAAAATGTATCCGGTCAAGAAAAGTACTCAAGCCGTCTCTCAATTTAAAAAATCTTATAACGGCGAATACACCATCACTTTTTCTGCCGAACCTATCTGACGGATGACGTGTCTTGCATTTCATCGTTGAGAAAAGAGTATACGTTGTATGCTAGCCAGTGTAATAAATATATTGATTCACTGGTTGAAGTATTGGAATATTTTCTGTTATAAGAGAGAACAAGTGCAGATTATACAATACAAGCTAGACAAAGCAATTAACTTTGATTTGGTTTGTTCGTAAAGTCAATAACATTTTGTGTTTCGTAACATATCATATTCATTTATCGAGAAACAGCTTATAAACCAAAATTTTGTTAGTTTGTGCTATTTATTGGACAAAACAAAAACTTCTTAAAAAATACTATACGCGAAAAGCTATGTAGAAATTTTTGATCATTAGGTACAGACCTATGTAGATATCTCACCAAAGTTGGACATTATGTAGCTGCCAAGGATTCTACTTCTCTTAAAAGCAAGGGTTAGGCTTTCGCAACTGCGTCAATAATCTTTGAAAGCGAATACAAGTCGAGCCGCATGCTCACTTAGCACCCAGTGGTAGGTAATTACTGCCAGCAATTTGGATATGCCCCGCGAATTATAGGCCATAAGTTACATAGTGCGTTGCTAATCGCAAAAAAGATACATTAACTTAGCCACTTAAAAATACTACTTTTAATAAGCCCTATTGAAATTGCGACTGAAATCGCAGAGCCAGGTCTATCTATCTCGTTTGTCCGTTCATTACCATACTGGTTCATAGGGCTAGACTTATTTTTAAAAATGCGAAATTGCACTATTGTTTTCCAAGGGGAGTTACGACTCAAATTTACAAAAAATTTGACCATGCATACAAGGAGCATCCTTATGCACAGGTATCTAAACTAGGGTAATGTTAGTTGATAGACACACGACCCCGCCTTTAAAGCTAATTCTTAAAATGACTGACGTAATAGTTAATTTACAAATTCAAAGAGAGAAGCGCCGCTTGTCTATCAACAGAAATTTCAATATTGCCAAAAATATTGCGGTTAAATAGCACCCAATAGATTGTCATAACTACTCTAAAACACATTCGAGCTCCACAAAAGAAGAGATAAGCATTTTGTTAAATTGGTGCAGTAGTTTTCAAATTTATCGGTTTATTTAAACTCTTAACAACTTTTCTACACGGAAACTACATACAGAGAAATACTATATTGTATCCAAAAACAATGTACTCTTTTAATATTCTGCTAATATACATGCGTGTGGAAAATCTTATTTTTTCAGACTACAGAGTACGCGAAACGTGACGTTTTTTAATGATTCAAGTGTGTCTACTCATAAATTATCTGCATCGCTGTTGTCCGATCTCAATTGTTTACACACAATGACCACTGGTTGGTAATCATCCCTCCGTCCGTCCATATACGCAAAAGACAAACACACACCTCCAATATGATCAAAAATCATCTCATTTATGATAATTTAAAGGTAGAATCTCTCACACTCAATCTACGCATAAATAATTCTTTTCTCTTTTCACGTTTTGAATATAATGATTGTCCGAAATTGGTCTCAAAAAAAAGAAACAAAAAAAAATTAAACAAAATTTCGGTATAAAATTAAACGAATTCGTACGCAACGGTTTAGTTCGAAAACGCGAATATTAAGACGACGTAACGCACTAAATATCTGTGTGTTCTCTTCGCAAAACAATTGTCTATTGTTGCGTGTAAATTTTTAAATTATTTTGAATTTCCGTAAAAAAATTGTTTAAGTTTTTTGCAAAATTAGAATAATAGCGTGACGTGATTCGAAAAAATAAATAAATAAAAATATTTTAAAGTGTGTATTGCTTTGATTATAATTTATTATTTTCATTTTGGTGTCTTTGTAATAAAAAAATTTAAAAAAGTGTGTGAAAAATTTATATATAGAAGCCAAAAAAAAAAATAAATAAATAAATTGAATCACATCTTATTTTATTGTTAACCTTGAACATTTTCTTGTTAATAAATTCTTTATTTTGGATTTCTTTTTTTTCTTTTTTTTTTTGTCAGTCAAACGCCACTATTATTTTTAATTGTAAATTACGTTTTACTAATTTGTAAAATTATGCGAAATGATTGTAATTTATTTTTTAATACCATTTTGCTCGTTACAGGTATTTTTCAGAACGTGACTAACGTCCCTGATATAAATCATATTGTTATTGTTGCTTTTCTGTCGTTTTGTTTTTAAATCTGTAAATCTTCTCTAATTGATTATTTTGTATACTACAATGTACAAACACATTATATGTACATACAATATATTTAAATTTATAAATATAAATTCTTAGAAAATGTGTTAAAATTTAATTTTAAATGATTTTAAATCTATCTCTCCATTAAAATATTCAAATATACTTTGAATAAATAAACAGTTAGGGGATAAAGTATTAATACACTTTTCGATACCGATTGGACTGAATTATTTTTGAAAATACAGAGGTATTCATTTACAAGGCTTTCTCCAGGTCCGTTCTTGCTTCGGGAGTTCTTTGTACTAAATTTATGTTTCAAAATATCTCAAAAGTGTTCGATAATTTGTTAAATTAATCAGATAAAATATGTAAAGAGTGGTCCAACCAAAACGCACTATGTTAATTGTAAAT
Organism: Wohlfahrtia magnifica; assembly: GCA_023159175.1. Taxonomy (NCBI): domain Eukaryota; kingdom Metazoa; phylum Arthropoda; class Insecta; order Diptera; family Sarcophagidae; genus Wohlfahrtia; species Wohlfahrtia magnifica. The sequence continues at coordinate 1,453,392 of JAKWBJ010000062.1, forward strand.
GAAGCAAAATGTTTTGATATCATTATCTTAATAATTTTTATTATGACAGAAGGATCTATGATAATTATGTGTGAAATAAAATATTGGCCAAATGCTTGCCAGGGGTTACGTCGGTCTATATTTTCAATGACTCTGAGAGATAATTGAAGTTTAATGTCGCTAATGTGAGGAATTATCTCATCATTTAGCTCATGAATTGTTGTTGGCTTATTAACGTATACTTTTCTTTTAAATATACCCAAGGAAAGAAGTCCAACGATGTCAAATCACATGATCGCCACGACATGAGATAACACGGCCATTGAGCCATTGTTTTGTTGGCTGTGTGGCAAGTGCCACCATCCTGTCTAGGTCCATATCCTCAATTTCTGGCCATCAGTGATGATCATGAGGTGTTCGACGTTCGATTTTTGAGACCGACGACAAGTCGAGGTTGACGGCCACACTATCACGAACGACAGCAATGTTTTCCGTAAAACGAACTGGGCGAGCATACACATGTGTTTCCACATTTCCTACAGACCCGGTTTGCTGAAATTTGCACACAATTCTTCCGACTGTGGACATATTTGGCCGATTATGCTGACCAAACAAATCGCAAAGTGCACGAAATGTATTTTAATTTGAACGCCCATTTTCGTAAAAGACTTCAACAATCTTAACGCGTTGCTCAATTGTGTACCTCTCCATGGTTGAATTTGTCAAACACTGAGACAAAGCAATGTCAAATTAAGTTGGGCAAAAAACTCACAATTAACATCGCATGCATTATGGTCCACCCTTTATATACGATGCACTATTGGAAAAAATAAAGTGCGAAGTACATTGTTTACAATGCACCGTCGTTGTCAATATTAAGACTGACAAAGTTCAAAATTCTAGCATGTACGCACGTATTCAAGCAGTCTCCCTAATTTGGGGGCCTTTAATCTAAAAGGCGTTAGAGTGGCTAAGCTCCGTGCATGTATATCCGGAGATAGCCACTACGAAACAGTGAGTAAAACCTTTGAGTGGATGGTTTTCAGTTCTTCAGTTATCATAATCGACATCGTTCTCATAATACATTCAGACTTTATGTAATAAATCGTACGATCAGATAATTATTTAATTAGTAAAATCAATCGCACAGCCAGTGTGAATTTTTCGGATTGGTACCTTAGTTAAGACCCTCTTTAAATTTATAGAATTCGAAAAAATATTAAAAGATTGTTTACGCATTGTAGTAAAGGGTTTCTACATAAAAGCATCCGAATTTTAATTTTAAATAAAACAACAAAAAATAAATTTTAATACATTAATTTTATTCTCCTTGGAGAGAAATTTCACCACAAAATGACTGCGAATTCTGTTCACTGCATTTGTTATATGTCTTCATATAAACGTGTGTATTCTAATTTTACAGCTTGCTGTCGGCTGCTTGCTGCCGTCTATGAGTTTAAAGCTTTAGAGTAGCATTTGTCAGGCTTATTTTTAACAATTTTTTCAGAAATTTTTCATTTCAATTGTTTAAGGTCATGGGTTGCTAGTGTAACACATGAGCGTAAAGTACCTTCAAAGAAAATAATTAAGGGGTTTCAAATCGGCCGACCATGTCCAACAAAAAGGTCTCTTCATTCTTTAGTAATTCGACCGTTTTATGTAATACTTATGTAGCTATAATACTATACTATTGGAACCAAAAGTTGTTGATATTCCTCTCATTGATTTTAGGGTACAATAATTCGTTGGGCATATGTCGATTACGTACCATTCTCTGTTATTGGTGGCTAATTTTGAAAGGAATACGGGCTAATAATGGCATTGTCTGACAATTGACACCAAATAGTCAACCTTTGCAGACGCAATGGTGTCTCATTTAATTGTCTTGGGTTGTTTTCACACCATATTCGAAAATTTTTGTAAGCAATATACCTATAAGCAATTCTTGGACAGTTACATATTTCCATATTCTTCCACTTATCGAAGATATTGTTTTCTTTGTATAGACATTTCTCTTTATCTTATTGACGGCTTATGTGGAGTTTCTATAGAACAAGCAAATTGAATTCCGTTTATATGAAAAACACAAACAAAATAATAAATTTTTGTCTGAATTTCAACTTGCTTATCTTACATATCATATCGTGAATTAGTGTAGCGAAATTTTTTAAATATTTCGTTAGAAGGTCGATAATGTTCTTTGTAGGATTCACGAAGTGCTTGATGAACAGGGAATTGATTTTAAAATAAAAATTCACAATTTGAACGCGCTCATGTTCATGGAGATTTGCTAAAACTTGCTAAAAATAACTATATAAACATATTACAGATTGGACAGTCTTTATTATTACCGTAGCTTGTTGAATATGCCCAACTCGAAGACACTTCGACACCAGTTATTGCAGACATTGTTACCGGAAATCAAAAACTATCCAGTTGTTGGGGTAGACAGCAGGGTTGTGGTGAAGTTTAGCCAACTATGTATATTTTATTTAGAAATTGTATAAAAATCAGTCTAAAATTTTGGCGAGCTTTCATACAATTCTGTAAATTCCTTAATTGCAGTACATTTTGATTACGGTTAAGAGTAACATTTGGCTTTAAATATAAAATATTTTTACATTTTAACCGTTTTAAAACCTTTGAGTTCTTTTAAATTGCGCCAAAATAAAATAAACACTACTTTGTAGTTGTTTTACTATTTTTATTTTCTCAATTTATCTTTATACTTTATATCTTAATACAGCAACTCAATATTCGCTTATACAACACTTTTATCTACGCCTAAACACGACGTTATTTTATGACAGCAAAACGGTAACTATCATGACGTAGGTAAAGTAGCTTCCTTAAATACCTAATTGTTGGAAAGTTCCGGAAATGTCTCAAACGCTCCCAAATTCTTTAATTTTAAACATGTAACATTGTATTACACAAAGATGGTCGGATTGGCAATGCCGTCAAAACAACAAATCAGTACGGCAATACTTCTTTTTAGGCATTTTATTTTCGTAACAATATTTATATATTAAGCTAAAGGTTGACTATTAACTTTGTAATACTTGACATTCTGTCGACGGGCTTAACCGAATAGAACTATTTTATTATTTTTTTTAATTAAAAAATATATTTTTTGTGGGAGTTACGACCTTCGGATTATGTATGTCAATCTCATTAAATCAAAATAAAAACAGTACACCTGTACAATAGTAAACATTACCGTATCGTCGTTAAAAAAGGTGATGTAAAGGTTAATGGGTTCTCATAGAAATATGCTTTCTCTTAATGAAAAAACATTTGCACTGTTTCAGTATTTTCTAATGAATTTCCCCATATGTAATTTTTTTTTCAAATTCACGATTTCTTTTCCGCAATTGCAAATGCAATTAATTAATTTTTATTATTGCGGAAGATCTTTAATTTTTTTATATGTCTTCTTATCTTTTTTATTATTATTTAATTGTATATTTGAACTTTAAACTATTTATTGTTTTCGAGTTAGTATTGAAAATGAAAAATGAAATATTTCATCGATTGTTTTTTTTATTATGATTTATTCATTACGATTATCGTGACTAACACTTTTAATTGTTTTATTTTCGTAATTATTCAATTTATTTCTAATTTTCAGTTTTTTTAGTTTTTAAATAATATTTAATTAAAACGAAAGTCATTGGGCAATAAAATTCAAAACAAAAACTTTGTTAGAGAAATTTGTTCATTACACATTCAGAACTGCTATTAGAGTGCTCAGTTATTAAATAAAGTTAAATTGTACACATTTTTAAGCGTTTTCCATAACAACCAAGATCTTTATTAAGATTGAATTTTTTTTTTTTTTTTTGAGTTTCTTAAGTGCCCATGTGTGCCCTTTGTGGTTAGGGAAGAGTTAAACAATTTTATTTACATTTAATGTGTATTATCAGATAATTATGCTCACAACTCCTTATTGAAGAATATGCACATATGGTATATTAATAAAAATTATGTTTAAACATTTCGCTACCAAGGATGACTATAAACGTCTTTGGAAAATGTAAGTCGTTGTCAGGAAAAGTATACTCGACTTGCTTTTACTACTTAAGCGTATGCAAATTCGAAATAGTATGTTGGGCCCTGTTGCCTTCCCAAACATGATTATACTCTTCTTTGATTTTATCATGTAAATAATTACACGATGCGACAAATAAAAATGGTGTTGAAATACGTTGCAAGTGATACTACTTTTCTAGTAGGCTCAGTAGAGTAAAACATGAATCTGTTCTTGAAATTTTCAGAACATATGGTATTTAAAATCTTGAGTTATAGATTAAAAAACCGGTTTTTTGTATCTTTATGCACTTACAATCTAAAAACTTAGCTAATTATTAACCGATTTTAAGGTTCCGAGCTGCTTTGAAAAGAAGAGAAACATATCTTTAAAATGATATATACAATATCGTGCGAAACAAAAGCAACAAATCTTATAAAAACTAATAATTTATATCTAAAAGTATTTTATTTAAGAAAAATTGTTTCTGTAATTTGTTTACATTTATATGCACTAAGGCTTACACTATAAAATATACTACTTTATGTCAAATTTTTTTGAAAATCAATAAAAACAACTGAGGTCTGCAAACAAAAGCAACAAATTAATATTTCGTTGATGAAGCCTTATATTTTTATAACTTCGCCACTTCTGCGTGGATTGGAATCAGTAAGGCTATTAAGTACGGACTCCGAGATACGTTTCCATTTACCTTCTAGATATTCAAAGAGTTCGTTTTGATTTTTGAAGCGTGTTCCTTTTTATTACTTCAAAGAAGTTAAAATGCTGTGATTATGCCGTATTTTCGGACCATTATCGTTTTGAAACACTCGTCGGTTCTATGATCTTTTTGTGCAAGAAATTGATCCATTAAGCTATAAATTTTGTGAAGAGGACTTACTCCATTTGCTGAAAAGCAAGTCCGTACCATTGCGTTGTCTTTCCCATGCTTAAAATTATTTTTACAATTGCGTGGATGAAGCCTTCTACTAGGTATACTTTTATACTACTTCTCACTATACTCGTTGTTAAATTCGATTTCGATTCGTCACTAAATGGAACAGGTTTTTACTTCTGTACAGACCAACCACTGTGTGGTTTTGCAAAACTTAGCCTTAAAAACAAAAAATTGGTATTTATTGAGGTGTGCTGTCATATATATATACTTTTTTTTTAAGTGGCACGGCTACTCTTCCTGTGACGTTATTTTTTATGTTAATGTGCAACTTGTGGAAAGTTTGAAGACTCTACCTTTTATAGTTTTTGAGATATACCGTAATTATTACGTATTTCGTAATAATGGACTATGAACCAAAAATTCACCTTTTAATCCTTTTTGGCTCCTCAAAATGTATTTTTTGAAAATGTACTTTTGTACAACACTTTTTGTAAATGATAAATGTTAGCAAACAAAAAACTTTGCTTAAAGAAAAGAAAAATGCGTGCAATTTCAGAACAAAGGTCAGTAATATTGATCGTTTTCCCTCAATTTTAAAGTAACAGAGATCTAATTTTGAGATATATCTGTGCTCCAAATTTCAACAAAATTGTTTCTGACGTTTACGCGACATTGACCGACAAACTGCATAAACTGAATTATTTCTCATATGAACTAATTAGCCCATTGTCCTCCCACCTTAACCTCTTCCAGGTCCAATTTAAAAGAAGTATATCCTATAATACTTTCATTAACTAGATCTAACTGTGATCCAAATTTCAGCAAAATTGACATGCTAGAATTCAAAAACTTTTTTTAAAAAGAAAAGAAAAACTTATTTTAGAAAAGAAGTCACTTATCATTCCCGTTTTCCGTCGATTTTAACCACTTCTGGGTCCTATTTTGAAAAATTTGCATTTACATTAGATAAATTTATCTGTGTTTCAAAATTCAGCAACATTTTTAATGTTAAAAACATTTTAATTAGAAGCTAAAAAGGCTGCCAAACCTATATGGTATATTTGGTATGTTTTCTCCAGATTTTAACCTCACCCAGGTCCAATTATATACTGCTACCAGGATTTCTTAGAATATAACCTATTCATTGTCACTTTCCGCTTTTAGTTTACTTATAAATTGGCTGTATATTTCTGGCCAGTATATTTTCAAGATTCTCCTAATGCATCTGTTTACGAATAGCTGGATTTTGCCTACAGCTCTTATAGATTTATTCTCCGTTTCGTATCTATAGAGTAACACAGATTTTATGCTAAGAGTTGAAAATACTTATTTTGGTGTTACGTTTAATCTGTGATGTTTTCCAGACAGTGAAAAAATTTTTCTTTGTTTATTTTATTTGTTTACATAAAAATACATCTCTGATTTAATGAAGTGTGATGGCTTTTAAAAAATTTTAAAAAGCAAAGAGAGCCGTATTATTATTATTTTAATCCGTATTTTCTCTCCATGTCATACGCTCTCATTACATATTGTTTTTGCACGATACTATTCGCTCTCTTCTACACAAAAACTTGACATGTCATATGACTTGTATTATTGTGTAAACCAACCCCCCTTATGTATTATACCATACCACTTAATATAAATGGTAATGGAAATAGCTTCATATGGTCTGTGCTTGGCAACCTGGGGTTATATTATATTTAGTTCATATTAATGTATAAAGAGCATAATTTAAATAATTTGATAAAGTTCGCTACGAAGTAATCGTGTTTGCCTAGGTGTTAAGTCTATTCATTTAAGACTAAATCAGTTTTAAAATTTGGTACCCCCTGCTTGTGCGTAAACTAAAAAAAAATTAGCCAGTAGTCTGCTAAGCTGAAAGTCGGGCAACTCATTACAAAAGCTTTAGACGCACGTTAAAGGAACAAAAGTAAACTTTTTCAAATTTACATTTAATAAAGTACTAATTAAGCAATAAAAACAAACAGAAAAGAAATTTCTGCCTGTAACATAAAATTTTATAAAACAAGCCAAAGTGAGAAGCTCTAAATTTGAGCTCACATTGAAAGGCGGGCGGACTCTTATATCTACTTATAAAATACAAATTATTATTTTATTACAATATTATTAATTAAATTATTATTTTATTATATAATAATTATAAAATGATAAATATACTGAAGTTAAAATGCTGTAAAGAAATAGTTATTCATACAAAGTATAAACATGCATAAAGTTATGTAGCTTGTTATTAACACTCCTCGGTGTACAAAGCAAAATTTTAGCTCTCTTTAAAATCCCTTTGAAATTAAAAAAACAAAAACATGCACTACACCAGGAATGAGAAATAAGATTTTCAAATTGTGCTAACTTTCATGAAAAAGAGTATTTCTGCAGCCCGATTGTATTAAATTTTTTTTATTTCCCGATTGTACAAAATTTTTTTAAATTGTATTTTATACATACATATATACATATGTAGTATATACATATGAGTGTAAAAACTTAACCAAAAGGCACAGTAAGCTTGTTTGTTCTAAGTACTGTAAATAAATTTATCAATTAATGCATAATTTCAAGAGGTAGACAAAAGACTATTAGTTGATGAGAACTAAATCTCAGAGCATCATTTATGATACCCTTTTTGCTTGTTTACTTTTTTTAATCGTAGTAGCACAATTAATGACTTCAGCAAATCCTTCTTTTGGATTAGGTTGAAGGCTGTCGAATCAGTCTCTTCCTATCTTTGGCTCTTATTATATTTTAGTACGAATGTATAATTTTTAATAGTGCTAAATTAGTCATTGGGGTGCTATTATACTTTTGACTTACAACTAGTGCAAAAAAGTACAATTGTACCAACCTTCCCATCCCTGGTTTCAATTGTTTAATAATTCAAAAATCAAATCGCAAAGAAATGATAGTAAGAATGAGTTGCCACTGTAAATCAATTAAAGGTTAAACTAGCGAAATTCCATTAAAAAATAAACTGAGAAAGTTCATGATTTGTACCAAATGAGAATTGGTGTACCATTGCACTTTAGAGTCCGAAATTGTACCAAAAAAAGTACAATTGTACAAATTTTGCAAACCTGCGCTACATCCTTCTTCGTTGATGATTAACAAGTAACTGAATAAAGTTTGTTTCTCACACACATGTTTGTTTTTTGTGATTATGGTTGCCATTTGGAATGATGAAAACAAAGCGTATAAATTTTTTTTATACAAGATTTTTTAACATTATTTTATTACATTTCTTAATATTTTTTAAAGAAAAATAAAACAAAAAGAATTTTCCAGGAAGTATAAAGGCAATATCAATATTTATATTGAAAGACTATGTAATAAAGTGCAGATGATTTTGGCACATTCCAGGAAAATATTTGGTAGGATTCTTTTTCTTTTAGCATACTTGATTGTAATATTCACGAAGATAATAAATAAACATCCGAAAAACTTCGTAATCTGAACAATAGGTACGGTCATTGCTGTTCTATACTGTCACAAAATTCAGTATATTATCTCCACTGAGCAACATTGGGATTTATTGGAAAATTGTCATAATTTAAAATCATCTTTCGGATGAGGTTCATTTTCATCTTGGTGGGTACTTTAATAAGCAGAATTTCTGTATTTGTCGCTCAGAAAACCCAATTTTATGGAGCGGAGAAATCATCGGCCCATATTTCGCAACCATTACGGTCAATGGAGACATCTATCGTATCATGATAACCGATTTTTTTGTGCCCGCACTTCATGGTATTGATGTGAACGATATTTGGTTTTAATAGGATGATGCAACTTGCCACATATCTTATGCCATAATCGATTTATTGCGTCAGACGTTTGTTGGCCGTTTAATTTGCCGAAATGGTGATGTCATTTGGTCGCCAAGAAGCTGCGACTTGACACCGTTGGACTTCTTTCTTTAAAGCGCCTTTAAAGAGAAGTGTTATGCCGATAAGCCAGAGACAATTGAGCATATGAAGGCTAACATTTGTGATGCCATTGCCGAGATACGATAAAATTCTCGAAAATTTGTGTAATTGAGTGGGCTACTGTGAGGTCAGCCGCGGCAGCCATATGAATAAAATAATATTTCATTACTAACCGGAACAATTGTACTTCACAACAATAATATAAAATTTTGGTAAAATTTTAAGCCGTTTTTGTTTTGTTGCATTTTTAAATTAAAACTTTTAAATTGCCTACCATTTGGAAATGATAACGCAAAACTCTCTTTCTGTCGTTGTAACGAAATTAAAACGAGTAGACTAATACAAGTAAAAAAAATTAAAATTACAATATTGTGGCAGTTTGAAACTTTGGTTTCAGAAATGGCACTAAATTGGGAATATGCTCAGAGTTGCCGCAAGGCGTTAAACCTGTAAATTTTTGATGGGTTTTGGAAACAATTGGCTGAAAAAATTAACCAGTTTAGACCTCCAGTTCGTGAAATTAGCTAAAACTATAAGTCAACATTTGACTAATAAATTTGTATGTATGTATATATAATCCATCTATCAATATATAAATGGATTGTGGTTTGTTCGGATGCTTAAAACTTGAAAACGACTGGACCAAATCGGATACTTCTCTCTGCAATTTTTTCATAATTGCTACGCGAAAATATAAACGTGGTCGGATAAGTGAGCATGATGCCTCTAATACAAAATAAATGTTAATTTTTGTATATCTTGAGAACGGTAAAACTAGAAGTTTCTCAATTTTGTAAGAATGACTTCTGACTCGCATAATAAGGTGGGCATGATATGTACCTCCCATACAAATAAATTTGGATTTTTTTTATTTTTTAATTTGGTCTAAATGACTTAGCGGTTAAAAATGGGAAGAATTGGATAAATGGGTATGGCATCTTTCATACATAATAATAAATTGTTGTTTTTTTATTAAGGCTTTAAATCAGTAAATAATCACTCTCAGAAAATATACAAACAATTGTTGTCCCCAAATAACTGTCTACTTCTAAACATACATAGATTTCCGAGTAAAGCCGATTCCATTGTCATTATTGGAAAAAGCGGTTTCAAATTTGACGGAATTTAAAACGCAACAAAATCCAATAGATGTTTTAGGATTCGATGAAGTAATTGAGGAGGCTATTGTGGGAGAAGAAACACAATAGCTGCTTTTTTATTTTGGGCCATTTTCTCCAGGATGTATTTAAATGTGGTTTTATTTAAGAAACAATTTAAAAGGAAATTATTTACGTTATCATATGTATACATAAATTTATTTCCTGTTATCTTATCAAAATAACGTTTTTTACACTGAATCTGGTATATCAAAGACATTCTATTTTGTCGTAACATTTTCCTAAGTATGGTTATGTTTACCACTTCATCATCCTCACTTGAACTTTAAAAAAAAAAAATTAAAAAAAGAATTATTTCTGTATTGTGATATTATTTTCTAATAATACTTTATTCAATGACTGTTTATTATTTTTATACAATTTGGTTTTATCTAATTAGGATGATTCATATAAAGATAAATTCTTAACTAATCTCGTTAAATGTTGAATCAGACAGAAGGTCCGCAGCATAGCAAATGCATTTAAGGCCCAAACATAATGTACTTTTGCTTACTTAAGCTACTGTCAAAAACTCAACAAAAAGTCTGTGAAATACTTAATTAACTTCTTGGTGGCTATAATGTACTTTTTGAATAGAGTTTAGTTGAATGGATAATTACCATTATTAGTATCTGGATGAATATATTTTTTGTTACAAATATAAAAATTTTAATATTTTGTGTAAAAATTTCAGCATTGATATTAGAAAAATAACACAGTTTAATAAAAATTTTGAAAAAACTGCATACACCCACTACGCATGTTCAATCGTCCCTGTTTGAGTGATGAATAGAAGTAGAACGTCCACTGCACAACGTGTTTCTTTTATTATTGTATTGCATATAACACACATGCAGCTGTTTACATACGTAAAGTGCGATTGATTTCGCTCAAAATGTAAAGAAATGAAACTGAATGAAACTGAATGGAACTTGACGATAAGTTTGTTAAGTACAGTATGGTTATACACATTTGATTGTGTGTATTCGCATAGTCGTTGAAGTTAGCCTACGCATTTTATAGTTGGGCTTAAGAAAAAGAACTGTTATATCCCACTATCGGAGTTTTTATTTTTCCCTCTTCATTATTCCCTACTAAGCCTTTAAGTGCGAACCGCTGAGAGGAGTTGTTGTTAGATTATTCAGTAGCGAAGGTATAACACTAGCTACTGAATAATCAATCGGCAGCAGCCCATTTTCTTGTCGTCCGCATTTGAAGAACGGTTGTTCGATTGTTTATTTGCTTATGGTTTTTTATTTATTGTATTTTTGTATCTTCCTTATTCAATTTACATAATGGCAAGACGTTTTAGGATTAATTTCTGCAATATGCGCGGGCTACGGGCGAACTTTTTCTAAAATAGAACACTGTGGTGCTCCAAATTTTACAGTCAGAGGAGATGATGTTAAAGATCCCACAGTTATCGATTGGGTAGTATTAACTAAATATGTAGATAATAGTTTACAAGCTGTACGGTATAATTTAAATTTCTCTGCCAGTTTATTGCAAAGTAAATTATGATTTACACAATCAAATGCTTTCGATGATCAAGAAGCCTTAGAAAATTTATTTGGCCATTATAGAGTATACGCTAAATGTAATCCGATACATCAATAAGTGCTGTAATATAGCTATGCTAAGCTATGCTTCTAAGACCATATTGGTATTCTGTGGTAAAATTATTTATGAAACGGTATTCACTAATTATTTTGTGCAGATTTTTTTCGAATACTTTAGACAAGAACGGAAGTATAGATATTGGACCATATTCAATTCCAGATTTCCAACAGTTAAGAAAAAGACTGTTTGTGAGTAATAACTAATAATAGCTTTGCTAATAAGAGTTTTTAAAACTTAGCATGCTTTTCATCATAGCCCACAGCATTAGACCTAATGGATAAATAGCTGGATAGTACACAGTGAGTAAATACGTGGGAAAAACGGAATATGGTGCCAGATAGTAGTTTGATTGTACGTATTAATATATTTTGGTTTGGAGCTTCTGGACAAGCATGTATATACTGTTTTCAATACGTTAACATTGCTGTTATTATTACCGGCAGTTACTTTGTTCCCAATACAAATTTACTTTATTATTTGCCATTTACATAGAACACAGATTTAAAAAATCTGATCAATTTGGTGACGTTTCATCGTGCAGTATGATAATCATCATGAAGCTCAACTGTTCTGAATCTCTTCCAGCCTAAGTATATTTCAACCTTATGCTTGATCAGTGTTTGTATTGTAGCATTAAACCAGGGTTTATTTTTTTTTGTATCCGCGAGTAGAACGCATTGGCTCTTTATCACTAAAAATGTGACAACTGATTTCGTTTAAAAAATTTAGCTGCTTAGCTATGAAGTATACGCTGTTTCAATCAATACTATTGAAGTGTACAGAAGGTTGTAATTAATATGGCGAAAATCACGGTAACTAATTGAAGATTGAGCACTAGTTAATTTGCAATAGCATATAGAGGTTAAATCTTGTTTAGACAAACGTGGCGCTCTAAGTCAACCGAAAAGCAAGATATTCGACATATTACTGACTAAAGATGACCAGAAGGGTACTGGTTGGTGAGGTAAAATGAATTGGATTTATAAAAAACTCAATCGAACTGAGAGGGCCGATTTTATTGATGTTAAAGTACGTTTTTCAGCAGCATTTGAACTATCACCAACAGCATGTCCACCATTCCGATTTGAAATACTGCTGTAGGATGAGAATGAGTTAAAACTATTGCTTTATTTTGAATTTCTTCCACGATAATGATGGCAAGTGTTGCCGATTTTTCCCTATACGTTAAAAATTTTTTCCCTACAAAAATCCCTACTCATTTTATTCATTCAAATGTAAGGAAGAAGAATTGTTATGAGAAATTACTTTTATTCGCAAATATATGTATTAAGCAGCCATGTTCACAGAAATATGATATCTTATATTAGGTTTTACATTCAAATTAATTAATATAAATTTACAAAAATAAAAAAGTTGTTTTTCTTTCATGTTTATTCATATTCAGTATTTTAACTATTTAAACATTGCATATTCGTACAATTTTAAGAATTTATTTACTTTAATTTCGTTATTTTTCTAAAATAATTACGACTGTTTATTAAAAAAAATAAATAAAAACTTTTTACTTGTAATCGTAAAAAAAGTTATTTTCATTTATTTTTTATTTACTAAAAACGAATACTTTAAAAAATGCTTTTTAAGCGGATGATTTACAGCGCGATATTATTGAAAATAATAAAAATTTGAAACGCTTGTTCGGTATGGAGAAAGGGTTAATCCACCTTAGTAAACTTTCGTTTTACGATTTCCATATTAAACGAAATGGTAACAAAAAGATATAATTATCAATTAAATATAAATATAGCGTGATAGTTACCTTGAGAATTTTTTCAAGTTTTAAATTTTATGGTCATTTTTGTACAATAATGTTCTTAAAAAAGGTTTAAGATAAGGTCGGAGCCCTTTTAAAATTCGTTTATTTACAAATCTTATGAATTTTAAGATTACATTCGTTAATGAATGAATTTCACTTAATTTTTGTTTTAATTCTATGCGTTTTAACATTCTGCTCTATTGTATTCAAATTAATTCAATATCAGATTCTTTTTTTATATTAATTTTTTTAAGCCAATGACACATCTTTCTCCCTATTGTTTGATGATTTATTTTACTTAAACGTTGTCTTTTATCTTTTATAACCTTTATTTTGTTATTATTAATTTCCTAAGTAACGTATAAAAAACGTAGATAAATACAATCTGTAGGTTGATAATACTGATTTGATAAAGTTGTTTTTAAACTATGAAATTAGGATAACGATTGCTATTCGGTGAACTACCATTATCATCAGAAGTTTATGTTGTACCATAACTAGCACCTGTTGTAAAATAAGGATTACCATTCGATGAACTGCCATTGTCACCAGGAGTTGATGGAAAAGATGAAGAACTTTTATGTAAACTTGGTGTTCATTTAAATACTCGTATATTTAAATCGAAACGTATGTGCGTTTTAACAGATTTATCATCTGAATCAACATCATCATCATTTAAATCTATGAAGGCTTGATAGCGATTGCAAAATTTTGTTGTACCATAACTTGGTGTATAATCATCGCCAAAGAGACCCGTTGTGGAATATAAACAACCATTTGATGAACTGCCATTGTCACCAGCAGCCGATAAAGAAGCTGTTGATGTTGTACTATAACCGGCACCTGTTGTAGGATAACGATTATCATCCGAAGAACTGCAATTGCCACCAGGAGTCGATGAGGAAGCCGAAGATGAATAACTACTTTTATGTAAAGTTGATGATGATTTAAATAGTTTGCTACGTTTTGTTGCATCATGACTGGGTGTAGTATAATCATCATAGTCCTTGGTTATACGCAAACCTTTTGATGAACTGTCATAGACACCAGGAGTTGATGAATGAGCTGAACATGAACAACTACTTTTACTCAAAGTTGGTGTTGATACAAATATATTAAAATCAATATGTATGCATGTTTTAACATATTTATCATCTGAATCACCATGATCATCATTCAAAATTCTGAAGGTTTGACAACGATTGCCACAACTGTTGATGTTGTATCATAACTAGCACTTGTTGTAGGAAATGAAAAAATATTTGGTATACTTCCAGTTCCACCAGCAGTTGATGAAGAAGCTGTTGATGTTGTACCATAACTGGCACTAGTGGTAGGAAATGAAAAAATATTTGGTATACTTCTAGTTCCACAAGGAGTTGATGACGAAGCTGTTGATGTTGTACCATAACTGGCACCTGTTGTAGGATAACGATTACCTTTCGATGAACCGCCATTATTACCAGCAGTTGATGTTGTACTATAACTGTCACTTGGTGTAGGAAAAGAAAAAGGTATACTTCAAGTTTCACCAGCAGTTGATGAAAACGCTCTTGATGTTGTAGCGCCACTGTCACCAGCAGTTGATGAAGAAGATAAAGTTGATAATTGAGATTCGTATTCTTTTCGTTTGCTTTCGTCAGATTAAACATCATAAGCTTTTGATATTTTTTTAAAACGCTTATTGGCTTAATATACTTTATTTGGATTCTTATCTGGATGCCATTTTAATGCTAATTTTTTGTAAGCTTTTCTTATTTCATTATTTGAGGCTTGAGGTGGTACTCCTAAATCTCTGTAATAGTTTTCCATTTCGTTAGGGAACTATAACTATGAACTTTTTAAGAGCTTGTTAAATGTAAAGTTGTTTGTTGATTTTTAAGTACCCAGTAGTTGTGGTGGAACACAGCGAAGGCAATAAATCAGCTTTGTTTTTTTTTTTCTTTTTTTAACTACACAATAAATTTTCAAGCTTAATGCTGACGTTGGTTTAAAAAATTATTTTTCCTTTTAAATTTAATTATATTTATACCTTATATTTGATAATTATTTCCGATTTTTTTCACTTTAAACGCTGATTATTTTACAGCTTATTTTAATTTAAGTTATTTTTTTTATTTTTTGTTGTTGTTGTAGGCTTAAACAGAAACACTAAGAATAGTGAAAAAATAGTTTGTTGCTATTGCAGAAAACAAATGAGTAGAAACAATTTAATGCAAAATAATAACACAACGAACCTCACTCTCAAAAGGACTGCAAATGACTGAAAGTAACTTGATCGCATTTTGTATTGCATTTACAATGCGCAACACAGTTTCCATAACATCAGGATATATTTTGTCACTAGATGTTCTCGCCGAATTATGCAGTGAATTGGTATGAATAAGATCATTTTTACCCAACATTGCCGGATCTCTATCAGTTGCAATGCTTACAAGTTTTTAAAGAAGCACATCACAAGTTTTCATTGTGGAGTCTAATGTACTCTAAATATAGCACCGCGTGTTGACGCTTAAAGTGCTATTTTATCTAATAATTCTTCTTTAACAACGAAGTCAGGTGAAACGAAACGTATGAAAACTGCCGATTGCGGAAGATCTGTGATATCTGTCGATTTGTCAATGGCTAAACTAAATGCAAGACAGTTCTTCAAATCATTTTTAATATTATATTCAAGAGATATATTAATTCGTTCGGTCGTTCGGTTGTATTTTTTAAATAGGATCTAAAACTTTAAAAGTATCTTTCAAATTTGTTAAATAAACTCTTTCTCTCCATCAACATTGATTGTTATGTATTTAAATTTGATTTTAACGAATCAATCTGCTCTTAATTTAGAGCAATTTGGTGGATATTGATTAGAAAACTGAGGACGAATGATTTCATAATGTCGACGTAAATTACGAGCTTTAAATAACACATAATGCTTTTTCGCTATTGTTAATAAAAAATAAATTCTCCTCCCTCTCTTTATTAAATTAAAACTTCTATTTTACTTTTGAAATAACTGGAAAATATAACTAGAAATAGCTACCGAAATTTATAAAGTACATACATAGTTTTGTGTTATTAAAACAATAACAACACGTGTTAAGGTTGGATCACACGATTGTCGTAATGCACCAATAATTAGTTTATTTTATATGCTAATCATGTGAATATACAATTTATTGGCTCACACGGAAACTGAAAACATTGTGCTTATCCCAATCAAATGCAACCCTGATGTGACAATCGTGTGAAAGCTTTATAGGCAATCATGCACCAATGTAAATGCCAAAACTACACCATTATTTAATGTATTCTTGTGCTGCAATTGAAGAAGACAATACTCACAAGTTTTTATTTTTTAGTTGACTGCTTCCTGAAAAAACACGTGTTTGTTCGGTATTTATAGTTTTCATCCCTTAAAATATGAATTTTTTAATTATTTATGTATATGTAAACTGTACAATGTTTTTTTTCATTATTTTTACTTTTTTTATCAAGCGGACCCACAATAATCAAAGCCGATGCAATTTTAACTTTATTAGAGATTAAATAAAATTTGTAATTATATTCCAATTTAAATAAATAAATATTTTAGTGAATTAATTTTTTTAAATTTAATGAAATGTTTTCTCATATGCACCATCAATGGCCCTTCTTGTCAGCAAATCTCTGACCCACACACTTCGTCTTTTCTATTATTTTGTATTTTATTTATTTGTTCACTAAATAAGCTCAATATAAATAAAGAGGAAACTATTTTTTTTTAAAGAACGAACTATTTTGAACACAAAAAAAAAAAATAAAATAAATTTAATTTACCACAACAGCTGTTTCACGAGTTGCCGTAAACTAGAACATTCGTGTGACAGCATTGGGACAATTACTGTCAATACATCGTTTCGTGCCACCTTGTAACAACAAATTATGTATAAAATAAGATAACCGTGTGAATACAGAATTTTTAATTGGGACAATTTTATCATTTTGCGCTATTTAATTAAAACTCAATAAAAATTGTATTAGATTGGTGTACTTGAGTCACTTGAGTGATCCCAGCTTTAGACAAAAAATTTTGAACTCTTTCCATTGCACTAAGTTTGATTAAGTTTGTCTCATATTTTATACAAATCCATACTAAAAAATTTGTTAAAAAATTAGTAAGTTGGGAGTTTGTAGAGGTTTGATTGTGATGTAGAGTATGAATATAATTTCCTTACAAGTTGTTTAAATAAATAATTTTGTTTAAATAAATAATTTTGTTTATAAAGAAAAAAAAATAATTATAATTTATATACATAAAATAACAAATTATTTGCAAAAGTTTCTTTTGCCAATAACAATTTACAATATAGTAGTATGTGAAAAGGTGAATTGAAATACTTGGAATCAATACTCTTTTTAATGGAATTTCCGCTGTATAATGACTTCCATTGAATAATATTTAAATGAGTATTGATTTGCGTATCGGTTTGTAGATATTGGTTGAATAAATATAAAGATTGTTTTGTATTGCATGCAGTAATTATTTAAGATTGCAATAAAGTAATTATAAAAAGACTATTTTTGAACACGGATGTTCGATTGAAAGTTATTTGAATAAATCTTCGTGAAATAGAGTAAAAGTGGTATGATTATATAATTATGTATTTTCTAAAACTGTATTTAGTCTTATTGCCGTTTTTGGCATATTTTGTTTTTAAGAATTTTATGGTTGTTCTAAATTAAATAAAAAAAATTTTGGTCAGACAAGTTTAATAAAATATTACAGAGAGAGTTTAAATTATCTATGCAGAATTGCCATTGCTGAGCTTAATGACACAGGACAAAATGGCTCGTTCTGTAAAAATAAAAACTTGCCTAATCTATTTCTAGTCTATTGACTTTAAAGTTGGACTCCCTCAGAAGTGGAGAAACGATGTAAGCAGTGGTTTAATAAATTAATTAATTCATTATTAAATTTAATCCGAATAAATTCGCGTGTCTTTAAGTGGGTTACTCAGTGGGCTGCCAACCCTGCCGCATATCCAAAGACTAATATGTATTGGATGTGTGGGTATTAGAACTAAATTTAGATCTGTCCTATAAAATACAATAAAAACCTTATCTTATTTCTCATAATTTGTTTCTTCTTGGGTAAACAAAATAAGTATTATTATTGCCAAGAGGTATTGAAGTACTATAATAGTGTTACCCTTTAATATCTATTTTAACTTTGTATCCCTGACAAACTTCAGGTTATTATACTCAGGCTATGCTAAAACCCATTTCGCTTGAAAAGAGTATACTCGTCTCTATGGTAATAGTTTAGAATTAAAATTAAATAAATTAAAATAATTTAGAATTTAAATTTTGATATGTTAATACCTAGGCAATGTCTTAGATCTTATGACCACATTTCGTCAGCCATCTCGTTGATTTATTGCAGGTTTGGATTCTATCTATACCGCTGTTATAAAACAGTTCTTATTGTTGAATCTTCTCTGACAAGGTCATATTAGCTTTAAATCTGCGAATGTTAGGTAATGGCTAAAAAAATATCTATTCCATCTCTCTTTTTCTTCATTAGCTTATGCAGAAATCATTATAAGGGATTATAATCCCTATTAAAAGCTTGAGTTTAATGGGCAGTCATTACACATATAAAGTTCCTTATATGAATCCCAGACTATTTTAACACATTTTTTTGCTCATTTAAATTTTGCTAGAACGTATATTCAATTCGAGATGCATTGTAAGGGATGTATGAAGCATACTTCATAGTAAGGGAATCTGCGATATCTCCCATTCATCCATAACTTATGCATGCTCATCCGCTATACGGATGATTCGTTAGCCCATTTAAGGTTAACCGTCCTCCAGAAGAATATGTTAATATTTTTGTTTAATATATAATAATGCTAGTATATCGGTTTTAAAGCCTGTATCAAAGTTAGGTATCGGTATCATATTATCAATGTTGGAAATGCTGTGACCTATAATATCCATAGTTTCACTTGCTACATGTACCGATGACCTTAATTTTAATTGCGTTAGTGTATCTTTCTGGATGTCACACAGTGAACAGAGCTTTTGATGGGGTAAATTCCATTTTCTCTGTAACATGATGGCATCATTATCATAAAACGTTCGAACTTATTCCATAGAGTATATCATCAAATTCGGTTCACCATACAGCTAAGCCGTAATTTGGTGTCATGATATTTTCGCTCAGCTAGTGCGTATTTTGTGGATTAAGGCCAATTGCTCTTCTGCAGTATTACAATACCGTTACGAAAATGATTAAAAAAGATACGCCAACATTTGTACATTTAAAACTATGTCTAAACTTTGTTATGGAAGTTATTCTATTGGTTTGTATCAAGGCTACAATCACCCTGTCAATGCCATTGTTATTTATTTATGAACACTGTTACCAATTGCGTTTTTAACAGTGTTACTATTTTCATATTTTACATTTGAATTAACGTAGCTGAAATGAGAAGGTTTTAGTATTTACTAGTACATTCGAAACGAATACTAATTTTATATAAAAGGCGGTGCATTATGCTTAGTCAGTCAATTACAGTTTAGCAGTCATAGGGAAAAGTCTTGCTAAAAGTTTTATTGAGTAAATTGGTGTATTTAGCGGATATTAATTAGGTTGGACACTGTATAGTACTAATTGTGGAAATAAACGACTCTATAAACTAAACCAATACATTCGTGACATTTATTTTTTTAAGGCAATTTAAAAATAACTCAAATGTTTAAAAAAGGTTAAAACGTAACAATATTTTAACTGCCTATCCACTTGAGTTTACTATCCAAATCATTTCCAAATATATGGTGCTACTGAGTAATCACTTCATCTAAATCATATAATAAAAATCCAATATTATTTGTGTTGAATTTCAGACAACAATTCTCTTTTTTCCAAGGACAAATTTGATGATTAAGTGATATTAAACTCTATTTGTAAAATAGAGTTAAGTATGTTAAAATTTTAAAACTGGCCGATTTGTGGCCTTATAATATTTTTCTCTCAGATATTTTTCAATAGGGCCTCCTTTTTTTGCTACAAGATCGATATTTTACTACATAATAAATTTTAATTTTAATACCTAATAACTATACTTAATTTGAGCATATAATTAACTTAATCTAATTGTAAAAAATCTGGCAATAAAAAAATAAATTAAATAAAAAATCAAACAGAATTATTTATATACATTTTCGTCTACACAGCTCAGTACACTCGTAAAAATCACATAAGCCATGACCCCAAAGTAAATAGAAATGTAGACAACGTAACGAGTCCATGTAATGTTTACTGCAATATACATATAATTGCACACATATTGTGCACTTGCGAATGTAAGTTTTTTCATTTATATAATTTAAGGTCAATGGTACTGAAAATTTTATGGAAAAAAAGAAACGTATTGTCTAGAATTAAATAGAAAATATCAATAAAATTATACGTTTTGTTGTTTTTATACATTATTTTGATTATTCAAAATAATAATAATTTTGAATAATCAAAATAATGGTTAAATTTTTACAAAAGTGACACGCATAGTGGGGATAACTTTATGTACCATCACCACCAACTACCAGCATTTTAAGTGTGAATTGAAAAAAGAATGGATTGAGTGAAATATACATGCAACAGTAAACTAAATTAAATAAATACAAAAAAAAAAAACAAATAAATAAATAATAATAAAAATTTGTATGTATCAACAGTATTTGCTTTAGAGTTCTATACCAAATGACGCTTTAGAACAGTAGACAACAAAAAATATAACTGAAAATAATAATGCTATTCCCCTCACAAAAAAAAAAAAAAAAAAAAAAAAATACCTTACCTAAGAATCATATTATAAAATATTTCATAATTGTTGAGAATTTGCTACTTAGGAGTTCCATGCGTTCTATCATACAGCACTCAGTAACGATACCAAAAAGCAGTATCATGTTTTAGCTATCAAGTCTACTTACGAGTATTTTGAAAACATTTCTTCATGGCAAACCTGTCAATTGCTTCTGAAAGTGAACACTATGCAACATATGGAAAAAAAATTTCTGACCATGGATAACCACAATATTTTTTTTATGCGCTATGGTCGTCTAACTTCAAAAATCATAACCATTTCAGATTCTATGGATTAGATTAAGATTTTTTTTTTCTAAAATGTGAGATTTTTGAAGAGGCTGCTGCATACGTTTTATGATAAATTCAAAATGACTCTTTCGATTTCGTTAAGTCATATATTACAAAATTCCATAGCACATCAAAAATATATATTAAATGTCAAAGATATTTTTGCTTGTTGCATAGTGTAATTTATTGTAATTTATAATAATTGTATATCCTAGAGCATTCATTAGGTACCTAGCTTATATGCTTCCGAACGGACGTCCGGTTGAACTTCATAACCTGAGTATTAGCTTTGTCCTTAGTACAGTATCTATATCATATGTCTATCTATATGATAATTATATTTTACGTTTCGCTATAAACTGAGTAGCTGCGCTTTTACGGAATATTTTAGACTAAATCTTCTTTATTTATCTTCTTTACCCTAAATCATGCCTCGTCGACTTTACAGTGTGTGGATTTGTGCAAAAAGCTTTCCATTTATTTCGATCAGCAGATATCATTCTCGTGTTTCTTCCTCTTTCCGAAATTATATAGCGCCTTCTTCCCCTTGATCTTGTGCCTTCACATCTTGCTACATTTCTCGCGGGAGTTGTTTAGGTGGCATCTTTACAATATTTCATTGTGCCATTTCATCTTCTGTTTTTCGATTCTCACTATCAAAGGGTACTTCTGCTGCAGGCTTCTTAGGGTTTAAATAACTGCCTTTGACTATAACGCTCTGAACTGACAGTAACGGTTTTTCCAGTGTCATTTTTTTTTAAATACATTCCACATCTCCAAACAGTCTCATTTTCCGAATGCAAATGACTTTTACACAATCACTTTTGGGTACTCCGAGCCTCTTATGCGACAATTTTACTTACTGACCGTAACCACCGAGCAAGAAATGAACTTCATCGCCGAAGAAAATTTTGTATGAAAAATCAGCCACGCTTGAATGAGCACTTTTGTAGTACGCGTTCTTGGGTAGCTAAACGGGCTATATTCGTAAATGACAAACCTTTCACAGCTGACAGCCGTGCCAGACCGGAAGTTTTGAAACCACTAAATAAAACCCTATTTAAGTTTCCCGATGCCTTACGGACTTACCATCTTCACTAATTACCGCTTCGAAATAATTAAAACGAAGCATTTGTAGTTCTTTTCCTCGACTTGCTTAAGCTTCAATTTGCTAATAAGTGAAAGGCTTTCACTACCTAAATCTTTTACTTAAGGTTATTCAAGTTTTCCTGTAGATTCGCCTTGGTATTTTCTAGGAGCATGATTTTTATTAGCATATGCAACTTACCTCACTTCTTTTATTCTCTGTTTTTGCATGTCTTCAATATGTCAACCATGAAAAATTTGACGAGGTATGGACTTCAGATATCCCTTTGTTTAACACCGAATTTCGTTTGATTTGGTGTTGCTTACTTTTATGTAATTTCTGCAGTACCTGTAGGAGCTTTTAATTATTTTGAAAAACTCCTCGTCGTCTTACGTTTTTAAGTGCGTTATATATTATACCATATTTCGAGTCAGGTGACCCAGCCGAACGCTTTTTTAGTAAAGCACATGTGTTTTATTCTATTGTCATTTCCATCATTTGATGTGGTGTGAATATTGAGTCAGATATTCGCCAACTTGGTCTGAATCCACTTTGCTCAGGTTCTACGCAATCTTCAAGGCGGCTTGTTCATATACGTGAATTTATTTTTCCTCGTACATTTAGAAGTAAGATTCTCCGCTGGTTGTCGCCCGCTTTGTTGTCATATTCTTTCAAATATTGGCGTTATTATGGCTATTTCCCAATCTCGTGGTATTGTGGCATTGTTCCAGCAGCTTTGGGGGCACTAGTGAGAAGTTACTGAAAAACGACAAAAATTTTGGATTCATTAAAGACTCAGCGATCTGAGTCGTTAAAAAAAAAACTCAAGCGAATTTACGTGTAACAGCTTTCGACAAATTCGACTTCTTTTAAGAAATATTCCAAGTAATTCCATTGAAACCCGTAAACATAGTACCATGTCCGTATATACTGCCTGCTTCGATCTTCAACAAATATTGAATGTAATGATAGGTATGACTTACGTTTTTTCTTCGCTAAATATGTAACTGCTCGATTTATGGGGAGCCAGTTTAATCTTTTTAATAACACCATGCTAGCCATTAGTAAACCGTTTGAGTTGAGGAATGTGTTACAGTCAAACCTAAATTAGAGCGTTGAGCATTGCGTTGACTGTCGGCTGGCGCTGAATAAGAGCGTTAACGTTGTGTCGCAAACAGTAATATCAGCTTACGTTTTCGACAAAACATAACTAAGTAAAAATTTTATAGTGATTAAATCGCTAAATAGTTAGTTAGTTTTTATTTCTCACTTTATCTATATACAGTTTATCTTAATACAGCAACTTAATATTTGTTTACACAACACTTTTTATTTACGCCTAAACACAACTTTATTTGATGACAGCAAAACGATAACTATGTCGACCTTATATACCTAATTGCCTACAGTTTGGAAAGTTTCGGAAATGTTTCAAATGCTCTCATAATCTTTCTTTTATATCCGTTAATTTTAAACTTGTGAGATTGTGTTACCATCAAATACACAAATCAGTACGGAATACCAGGGTAACACATTATCAACTTCTACACAAACTAATACGCAAAATTTTTACAATACAGTCCCTGATGTGGTGTATTATCTATTTAGGCATTTTTATTTAGTAGCAATATAAGCAATAACAATCCATTTTGAAAAAATACAACACAGATAATTTTGTGTATCTATAACAGCGTTTCGCAGCCAATTTCACTTTCTAACGGGCTATCGGAATTTCCAATTCCAAAGCTATTTAAGTTTGCTCCATACAATTTGTACGTACATGAGAGTTTTTGACAGATAAATAACACTCAACGCTCTAATTTATATTTGACTGTTAATTAGTCTACTGTGTCCAAGTAAACATTTAACACTAAGAGTTGTGAAGTCACATTGCCATCAAATACATGCGCCCAAATGACTATAACTTTTCTACTTATTTAGTGAGAGCCGTTCTAATAAAAAAAAACGTTAAAGTATATAATTTTTTCTGGCACCGGGTGTATTGCATAATACGGGCCGTATTAATCTTTTTTTATAAAAACAGTATCAGTTTGATTATTCGGTTGTCTGTTGCATGTGTGAGGAATAAATTAAATAAAACGTAAAAATTAAAAACATTTTCAGTTTCATTTCGAACCTTCCAAACAAAAATAAAACAGTAGAAAATACGAAACAAAGAAAAAAAAATCAAATCAACTAAAGTGAACAGAATATGAAATAGAATGATAGAATTTAATGAATTGTTATCGTAGACGTAATGTGAAACTAAATGAAATCATTGCAATTTCACTCGCAATCGCACAAGCAAGCAGTTGTGTGTGTGGTACAACTAAATAAGATGGAAAGATGCATGCGAAATGGCAATCCATTTGTGGAAATTCAATTGTTTAAATTCAAATTTAAATGCGGGTGCTCATCAAATTGGAATAAATTAAATGCAACTGTAAAAGTGCATTGACAGTTTTATACAGACATTTTCTACGTAATTTTTTAATTTCATTTTATTTTCTATTTTACATTTTTGTTTTGAAAATTATTTTTTAAATTTTGTTCGTTCAAAACCATTTAAGTGTCATGATGAGCCCATGTGATGTTATTTAAATTAAATAGACTAAAATAATGAGACAATTTGATATTGTTTGAAAAACGATTGTTTTGTTGTTGTTATTGTTGTTGTTGCATACACAATATTAGTTACAGTAGTTAAGTGGTTAAATTTATTTGATAAATAGAAGTTTGCATATGTGTTTAAGCAAAATATATTTTAATTAGAACTATAAAATTGATTAAACTTTTTAAACATATGGGCATATTTTGGACGTTTATTAAAGTATTTTTAGGTCTGACATTTTTCCACTTTTCTGGCAATTTCTGCAAATTTTTTGAGGCCACAAAGTGCAGTATATTTCAATAAGAGCATTCTTCTATGAACGAAATAAATATTAGCAGGACGGAGCAAGGTATGCACTTTAAGGCACCACTATTTCTTAGGTTGCTTTTAACTGATCTTACAATATGCGGTCGAGTACTGCCAATTTGGAATATTATAGCTTCGTGTCTGGTAGCATATTACGGGCATTTGTTGACCAATGCTCATCTCAAACGAATCAGTTGTCGTCGCCAAATGTTCGCCTCTATTTCAGCATCTCTTCTTCGTTCCAGTTGTTTTGGGTATCTAAACATTGTGGGATAAGTGGCTAAGAAGCAGCGGCCAGAAAAGATCCTTGATT
The DNA here is from genome assembly GCA_023159175.1 of Wohlfahrtia magnifica. NCBI lineage: Eukaryota > Metazoa > Arthropoda > Insecta > Diptera > Sarcophagidae > Wohlfahrtia > Wohlfahrtia magnifica. The sequence continues at coordinate 1,479,242 of JAKWBJ010000062.1, forward strand.
AGTTCGGAATGCGCGCCTCGGCTGACCAATATCCTCCTTCTGATTGAAGATGGGAACTATATCGCTAAAAGGAGACTTAGGAATGCTTAGCCGACAATCTATCTGTCGGCATATCCACCATTATGGTTTCAGATCTGCTGGTTTTCAGTAGGAACGCAGAAGATCTGCCGAACAAACTGTGGACCGTAAGTGGCACAATAGATCTCATGAGTCGCAGTGTCCTGCAAGAGCTCCTAGTCAGGATAATAATAAATAATGATTCGTGTTTTCTTAATCAATTTTTCTCCGTCAGTAATGATTTGATACAAAAATTTATTCTTTTCATGGCAATGAAGCGACAACTCAGGCATGCAAAATTGCCTTTAAACGTCTCCCGGTTCTTGAATGAATCTTCCTATTGAACGATCAATCCATTTCTTTCATGTTAGAATAGGTGGAACAAATATAGAATAGGCTTCGGTGAGTAATTTAATAAGTAAAGCAAAACTTCCTTCAAATAATGCTTTATTGTCATTTTGAAAGTATCACTAAGTGGTACTCAATGAAAAATATTTTTACGAAAATGAAAATGTCTAAAAGGAAAATTACACCACATCAGCGCCTTTAAAACTGTAATAGGGGATTTTGGTATATTTGGTATCAATGTGTCACTCTGTCAATGCCGTACATATTAGTGTATTTGGCAGCACTGCCAATTCGACCATCTTTGGGGAACACAATCTTACGTGTTCAAAATAAACGGATATAAAATAGAGGATATGAGAGCATTTGAGTCATATCCGGAACTTTCCAAACTGTAGGCAATTAAGTATATAAGGAGACTGCTTTGCTTACGTCAAGATATTCATCGCTTTGCTATCATAAATTAAAGTCGTTCTTAGGCGTAAATGAAAGTGTTGTATAAACAAATATTGAGTGCAAGAAAATAAGTTGCTGTATTAAGATAAACTGTATAAAAGATAAAGTGAGGAAATAAAAACTGTAAACAGCAACAAAGTGGTGTTTATTTTATTTTAGCGCAATTAAAAAGAACTCAAACGTTTTAAAAAGGTTAAAACGTAATAATATCTTCCATGCTTAGAAGATACCCGTACGCCATCTGCTTTTGATTTCACATTTTTAAGTTATACACCTAATACACTTACTAAAGAGCTAAAGATGCTTCAATATAGTAAGTACTATTAGATTTCGTAAAAATTTTGTGCTTGGGCACTTAAGGCGAGGTTCGCCATTGACATATTCTTATGCCTTTTCAAGACAATTGTAACACCACTTTTTTATTAACTTGGAGTAGATTTAACATAGTTTGAATTCCTTTTTTTGGCAGTAGTAAATTGCTAATAACTTCGAATTAACAAATATGTACATAAGTTGGAAGGAAAAATTCACTTTATTTTTAGAACAAAACTCTTAGGTGATGTTGATCAAGGCCATATTTTTAAAACGTCAAATTGAGACTACGAACAAAGCTAGTTGCACTATTTGATGAGATAAGAAATGTCCTTTTGGAGTTACCACGGCATCCCCAGAAATCTTATCTCCTGTGTCGGAATAGCAGGACACCCACGAAGTACATATTCAAATGTCTTCATATATATATTCTACAACAACACAATGCTAAGCTTAAGGTTCGGTTAGTTCTTTTACGGGTGCAGCGCCAAGTTTTGCCAGAAATCTGTCAAGTTTAAATATTTAAATATTTAGCATTAGCTAATGTCTTATCTTTGAAAACACAATATGTTCTAATTTATCTCGACGTAATTAAAATCGGTTTTACAAAATATGTACATATATGTTATTGCCATTTGTTACAAATGTAACATTTTTAATATTTAATTTAAAAATATCTTATCAAATATTTAATAACCAGGGAAACCAGAAATATACTCTTAAAAAAGTGTTTTGTGCGCATAAAATACGCAGTAAAAATGCGAAAATATGATCTCGAAAAACAAAAACTTTTTCTTAAATAATAGAAAAAAAGGTTGTTTTAACAATTCAATATCTTTTAAGTAAGATATATATCGACCCCCTTTGCGCGGAATTATCGTATGTTACATTTTTTACGAAATCGATTTTTTGATGCAAATGTATTCTAATGTCAAATACCCACACATTGTAAAACATTATATCGATCAATATTCGCTATACTTATGAAGATATTTACTGAATTAATTTTATAGTATATGGGTGGCATTGTTCTTTTTCCTGTGAACGAAATATCGTTCACATACAAATAAAAATGTATAGTTTTATTTTTACGACCTTTTTGAGCATTCCTGTTTCATTATACCGTTATTTGGGAATTCACTAATAGTTTATTTAACTGAACATTTTCGATATAATAATGTTAATAAGAAATCATCTTTTGTTTGCCCTAAATGTGGTTTTAGGCTCTACGTCGAGTATATTCTACTACTGCAGGAACTTTCTCTATACTAAGAATTTAATTTAGTTTCTTTGAACTCCTTGGAGCTTCAAAAACTTTTACCCAAAGCAAAGCACATATATCTAAAATCAACGATTAGGTATAATATACCTAAAATATTATATTGTAATAATAGGTATACAAAAGCTTTCAATTATTTTTCTTCAGTAAGCAAGAGCTTATAGTCTAAGAAGATTGTGCTCCTTGAAATGCAATGTTAGCTTTGTGTTATTTATTAATAATTAGTTAAAACCCGGTGTTCTTCGCTACCCCCATCCTAATTATTATCTTAAATGCTATCTTGGTTACTTTTTTACCCTTTTTCCCCATTTTTTCCCATTCCGATCATTTGTTTCTTCAAAAGAGACACCGTAGATTCTACTTTTTGACAAAAACACACATTTATTTTTATATAGTATAGGATTAATTTTTTCCCTAATTCTATGCCGTCAAGATGTTTTCTATTGGTTTTTTAAGAAGCGATTGAGATCAAATTTTATTGCAATCGGTGTAATAGTATTCAAATATTAATATTTGTCTTATATGGGGGTAATTAATTATATCTGGCCTACATTTATTCCAGTAAATTAGTTTTATAGAAAAGTGATTGGAACAAAATCTGAAGACTGTCGCTATAATATTTTTTTAGTTATACGCTAATAAAAATTTGCTTTGGATGGGTTTTTACCTCTTCCCCTGACTATATCCGCCATATATTGTTTCCAATAAATCAGTTTCATACGAAAGTAATTGGGTCAAAGTTTTATGACTCTGGCTGATGTAGTTCTTGAGATATGCGATTATTAATATTTGGTATGTACGGGGGTACCACTGACCTTATTAGAAGTAAATTAAGCCTATGTCTGCCTTCAGGCATACAGGATGGTACACTGAAAATTTCAAGAAAATCGGTTCAGCCCTTTCGCCGTCTACAGACTTCAAACACACATATATACATACAAACAAAGACACATTGATTTTTATATAAAGAAAAGAAGATAATACAATAATAATAATATTTTGATGCAGACGAAAAAAACAATTCATCCATACTGAAGGATTTATAACGCACATTATAGGCAAAGATGAGAGCAAACCTTATTTTTGAAAGAACAAGCATAAGGCAAGAAAAAACCAAACTTTTTATGCGCAAGAGATCTTGAATACCTCGTGCTGAAAAAATATTTCATTGTTTCACTCTCGTTAATATGCTTATTATAGTTTAAGAGTAAGCTTAGCTCTAATGAAGTACGTTCAGCCCTTCAAAAGTAATTGCTAATCATAGATCGTAAAGAAACGGCTAATAAACTAATTGACTTTAATAGTTGGTACACACAATGAAATCCATTTACGCAATCTGTTAAATTTCATTGTAGATTTCATCATGTGCATTCGTGTTTATAAGCTCATTTCGGATTGCATTCGAGATTTCATGAAAATCAAAATATTTTGTTATTTTGAGTTTGCATTGTTGCAGATTAAGCTGTTTGTATTGTGATTTCATGTTTTCATCTGTTTAGTTTATTGAAAACAAGCAAGCTGTAGGCATCTATATTACGAATTATTTTTTCGACCATACTTCTTTCGCGATGTTATGCTATAATATAAAATACCAGAACTGATATTGCGTTTATGACTTCATTATTGATTGCAGATTGTGTGTCAAAACATGCAATCCGCAATAATTTCACGTTGCGTAAATGGATTTCATAGTGTGTACCCACTATGGTAGTTCAGAATCACAACAAGTCTGTAATAACCATGCTTGCATACTTTTTAAGCTTTTCCAACATTGTAAATATAATTACAAATACTTCCGAGCCATACTACGATGCCAGTAGATTCCCTGTATCGCTCGGTTTCAACTTAAGGTCATATTTCATTTGTTTCTAAATTATCGTAAGTACATCAATTAAAAAACAACACGAATAAAACTTTGTGTCCTATGTGTCCAAAAGCATGAATATTTCTTAATATGCAGGCTTTTCAATTAAAAAAGTTGCATAATTTGATATGGATATAACCAGCTAAAGCAAACAAATTTAGAAAAAACGCTTTCCTGTAACATTTAATTTTTGTAACATACATAACTATGCATAAAAGGGTCGATATAAAAAATACAAAAAACAATACAACAGAATAAAAAACTTATACCCCAATTTCTAAGAACATCTGAATACTAACATAAGATTTTTGGTAAAATAAAGCAGATTTCTTTTATGGCATGTATTTCTTGCTGCAATAAACAACAAAACATCAGCTTAAATTTTCAAATGTGAAGCGTTGTCTATTACGTCTGAGCCAACTTTTATACATTGTCATTTCTACGCCTACTGATGTATTGGGGTCATATTTAAAGAACAATAATTCCTTAGTTCATATTTTAGAACTTGATTTTAAGGATATGAGCTAAGGGATCTTATGTTCGATATGGATATAAAAATTTTACTACATCAAGTCCTTCATTTTACCTGTTTTAGCTCAGTTTTAATTTAAATTTTGTATTACAATCTTTAATTTTTCCAATATTCTGAACCGTCTCAGTTAATATGTGAAACCGAAGGTTGCAGCAATAAAAATTAATTCACTTTTTTAGTTAGAACTTCTAAGATCTTTTCATATTGGTGGTCATAAGCCAAGTTCCTCAACGAGTTGTAAATGTTCGTGCGGCATAGAATGGCTGGGTACATATTATTTAAAAGTTCAATTTTATTTATAGTTTGCCAGGACACTTTACTTGCCTATTTTTAAATTTTCGTTTTGATCTCTCTCTATACGTTTACCTAAGCGGTGTTCTCAATGAGTAACATGCAACATGTGTAAATTTGGGTAAAATCAAGTTTTCATTCAAATCTACGTCCAATATCTTTAATTAATTGACAAAAAGTTATGTAATTGTGAGGTGATTGGTTTTTTCCAAAACAATTGTGTTAATTAAGGAGTTTTGTCACAATGCAGAACACCTACATTTGCAACATTTTTTCCCAATGACCTTTTATGCATTATTTTTATTTTATTGCATTTGCGTATGCCTTTGGTAAATATGTTTGGCATACAAAAATATATTGAATGTTAAAAGCCTTCTGATCGTACTTTATAGTTTACACATTTTTCCAGAAATTATTTTCGATCCTGGTAAGTGGCAATAAACCTAATTGAGATATAGATGGCACAATTAATTTCAATTGCAAGATAATTAAAAAATGCCATGACTTGATCAGAATTTAAAATAAAAGTTTTGTTTTCGATATAAAAATATTTTAGACCACCAATAAATCAAACATGCTCTTGATATGTGCAAAAAATGTCGAAAATAAGCTTTTAAAACTGAAGTATGCATAAAAAGGCTGTTATAAGCAAAATATGCAAAAATATGCACTAACAAATGAATGCCAAAATTCATAAAAATTCATGAAACGGATAAATATCTTACATCCGACTTGATAGGATGCTTGAGAAAAAACATGCAATTGTATATTTTTGGTTTCCCTAGTAATCACAATTATCGTGATTGACATAATCCTTGTTGTGTTTTGACAGTTTTGTAATAGATTAAACAAAATTTTGCTGGTTCTCTTTAATCTGAAGCAAAAATGTCGAAATACGAGAACAACTACGCCAAATATCACAAGGGCCATTAAATTTTTAAGTCAACTTTAAAAATGCTTTTGCCGAAATAGCTTCTTCCCCTACTAACTAATGTAATACGCATTTAACTACAAAACACACTTAAGGCTTTAAATCTTAAATTGCAACTGAGTGAATAATATTAAGTTCGTGTTTATTCATAAATTATTAATATATATTTTTTTTAATAATTTTGTATTTCATTTCATTCATTCAACTGATAACTCAATTAATTGCGTTTAACCTTGATTTTCTGTAAAACATTCTAGATTGTTTTTCCTCTAAATATGAGTGAATTTTTGTTTTATATTGACTTCATTTCGAAAATGACTCATAGACGTTTATACTTTTTTCAATTAAAGTATTATAATTATTATATACTCGTGCAATATTAAAATCTGTTGATATTGCAAAAAACAAAAGAAAGTAAAAAACAGTTGCATGGAAAATTGTAGTCAAAAAAACCAACAATATTATCTTAGCGCTAAAAAAAACATTAGGGCGAAACATATTTAGAGTGATTAAAATTTATGTAACCAAAAAAAAAAAAAGATTGTATTTATTGTTTGAAATCGATCATTACCCATTTTTCGGTTTCAAAAGTAAAGTTAAAAGTTGTATGTGTATATTATACAGCTATGATTTCGATAAAACTTTTATTTCATTATAATATTTGGACATTGCTATTATGTACGAAAAACAATACCATTGAATTGACGGTAACGTCAATGACATCTCCAAATCATAAGACGCGCTAAACAGTAATTTTTTCGAATGCAATTGCTTTTCCACAATCACCTCTGGGTTCTCGCAGCACCATATGCGACAATTTTGCTTGTTGATGTAACCATCGATTTAGAAATGACCTTCATCGCTGAACAAAATTTTGTTCGTAGGTTCAGCCAAGTTTGAAGCACCACTTTTGTAGTAAATTTTAACTATTTGATTCTTAAATGATCCGTATCATCTATCTATAATATATACTATATATCTTTATAGACTCATATCATGCCAATTTAATGGAAGTAACGCCAAAAAGAGTAAAGCTAGCAACCTTGAAAACTACTGCCTAATAGCAGTTTGTTCGAAGAATAGTACGGTTTACCACCATTATTTAGAATCCAACAATTTGCGTAATCATCAGTACGGTTTTCGCAAAAACAGCTTTACTGATAATCTGCTAGAGAATTGGAGTAGATTTATTCATGTATTCGACAAGAGCAATGTTGTGGCTCTTGATATATCCAAGGCATTAGAAAGAGTTTGACACAGAGCGTTCACATCAAAACTTAGAGCGTTTACTGCCGGTAAACATTTTTCTCGATTTAAATCGAGCTTTCCCAGAGATCGCTTATAGATTTGTTTTGCCTACTTTATTTCTAATATTTCTTAACGACTTTCTTATTTTTGCAATCTTATCTAGTTTTTTGCAAGCGACGGACACTAGAGAGCCTCTTTCACAATAAAAGACTCAATTATGTACGTCAAGTCTTATAATTATCGTTACAGTTAACTTATAATCTTTTGCAATTTAATCCAAATTAATATGTGCTAACCTACTAAAGTGTATACAATCTCTTATCTGTATAAAGATGATTGTTGTTCAAAATACCGGCAATTGTGGTGACATAACAATATAGTGTTACCATATGTTTGTTTTGCTTCAATATTTGTTTCAACTTTTTGTTGTTGTTGTCGTTGTTTGTAGTTTTTTCTTTGAATCTCTATTGCAATTGCAAATTACAATAAAAATAGCAACAAATTACAAGCTTCCCTTAATTTTGTTATTTTTTTTTGTCATTAATTTGTTGTTGTTTTAAGTGTTTAAATAAGCTTAAGTAGTAAAAAAGAACAAAACAACCATAATAAAAACAAATTAAGTCAGAGACTTTAAAGAATGTAATTCTTGACTAATTTAAAATAAATTTCATCAGATTAATAGTTTAGGATATGGATGGAAACAGAAATACATCTTAAGTCATAAAATTGTTTAATCCAAGCGTATGTTGCAATCGTATATAAATATATTATCTATTTCTAAAAGGTATTTTTTGTCGGTTGCAAATATTTTCCGTATTAATGAGTCAAAATTAATGACTGATGATTCATTTTAAAGATAAATTTCTACTCTAAGGACGAAAAATAGTGAAAAGTCTTAATGTTTTCGTTACAAAAATACAATTAGAGTCTTAAGGTTCATACTTTTCTGTATTACAGTTTAAAGTAACTTACTTTGTTGTTGCAAAAACCGGTCTTGATAATATTGTTGTCAGTTATGCAGTGTTTGTTTTGCCAAAGTAATAATTAATTTAATATATAGTACAATAGGTTTCAAGAAAACAAGCACCTAAATAACAGATAAACAACGTGCCGTTTATAGTAAAAGAAGTAATTGTTTTTAAATGTCTTTTTCTGTCATAACTACCATCATAACATATAGTAGTTTTAAAAGGTATTTTTTGTTGGTTACATATTCGATTCTCGCTAATTTACTACTTCTGATCTAACTGTGTCTTTTGGGATGAAAAAAATGCCTATAAAAAGGGCATAAGGTGAAACTCTTCAAAAAGCAGGATTGTATTTACCTAAACCTGTATTTTCTTATGGACAGTTATACGAAGATTTTAACGAGTATATGTGCATAAAGGTATTTATGTTTCTGTTAAAGATTCGTACGGACACAAATAACCTCAAAGATTGTTTAAAAAAATATTTTAAAATTATTTAATAAGAAATAGGAATTTATATCATTTAAAACGACAGACCTTGTTGCTCCTTTTATAATAAAATATACAGAAGTGACTAATAATTGCAATTTATATTTTCACTTTCATATGTCACAAAAATGACCACTAGGGTTGCGAATTATTCGCACGGGTCATCTAGTTTCTTATTATTTTCGCAAAAGTTTTTCTTATATTCCGAGAACCAAAACTATTGATTTTTGTTGGTGCGCACCATGCATAGAAGGTGCCTATAATCATGAATTAAATATAAAAAAAAAAAAAAAATATTTTATTTAAAACTTGATGGCAACACACCTTAATTATAGTGTCAAGGTAACATTTTTAAATCTTATGGCGCAAGGCGAATTCAATAAGGTGGAGTTGCCATTACAACAACTAATTTTTTACCAAGAACAACATACATTTTGTTGCTTTTTTGCGTGACTAATGAATGTCAAAATATATGACAGAAATGAAATGTTTTTGTATAATGACATTTACTTTTACTTCAGTTTGCTTTGGAGGCAAAATTAAAATTTTTACAAAAAAATTATGTTTTTGAAATAAAATCATTTATAAATAAATAAAAGTGTTAACCATTTTTCATAAAACTTGCCATGAGCCATTGGAAACATAAGGTAAATTTATCAAAACTAAATTAAAACAATTTTGACTTGGTGTCATTGTATTTATCACAGCTTGGGAGAAATCACAGTGGAGTTATATCTGAAACAATTACCTAACACTAGCCGGAATTATTTAGACGTATCATCGCATTTTCGATAAAATTCATGCAGACTTGAAGGATACGGAAGGTGGTATTTTATTAATAGCTGACTTATGACCCAATACAAATAGTTCGTAGTTTTTCATTACGCTATGAGAGTGGTTAAACGCAGGTATGGTGGAACAAAAACGATTGATCCGTGGATAGCGAAAGAATATTAAAAGTAAAAGTGACGAATTTATCAAAAAGTGTTTTTGGTACAGTTTTATTAACTTATAAGAGCTTTTTCAAACATAAACAAATAGATAAGACATACATAAATTTTGATGAAAATCGTTTTATTAATTTCACAACAGGTTAAATGAACGCGCCTAGTATACTTTGCGCCCAATACAATTTTTACCATAAACATCTTCAATAAGAGACCACTGACAACGTAAGTAGGATTTAAATTTACACATCGTTAGCCTAGGCCTTTAGATGGGTCCGATGAAACAGACATTGTAAGCGAAGGTTGAGTAAGTGTGATGGTACAAACATTGTAAGTGAAGGCTGGATATTGTTAGTAATGGTTGTATGGGTCTTAGCCGCCAAATATGAATTAATTTCTTTATTTTATTTCATCTAAATTCTAAAAAAAATTACAAAATTTGCCTACAACTGCCAATTAAAAATTAAAATCAAATCTAACGTAAAAAACCAAGCAACAACAATTGTAAACGTAAACAAAACTTTTGACAATCATTAATCACCATTTCAAATAAAAAAATCAGTCAGCCGAAATGACAACACCACCTTATTCAATTCGTATTATTTTTTGAAAATGTTGTACTCTGTTGCCATTTATTTTTTTTGTGTCCCTTTAAAAAATAAATAAATAAGTAATAAAAACATATGGTGATGTGTTTATCTCTAAGAATGTCGCCTTTTAAAATCTTTGACATTTCTTAATTTTTGATAACGTTTTATTGTTAAAAACAAAAAAATGCCAAAATTATGGGCAGATTCTAATGAAACTCGGCATATTAGTAAACAGACATATAAATTCGCTTTTATATTTGGAGTCGATCAGTACACCTATGTATAGGATATGACTACTTTTTTCAGTCTTGTAAACATCAGTACAAGCACTATATACTCTACGCTTGGAAAAATTAAAATTTGAGTTATTACTTTCCTGTAAGCCGGGGTATTTTTTTCCAAATCGGAAAAGGCTTGATGTTTCTTAGGCAGGCTGACGGTTTAAAATAAATAACTCGCTTACTTCAGCTCCTGGGTGATTCAGATTTTGTAGGAGTACAGGCCCTAGTCACAACGCAAAATTCATTAAGTTGTAGTCTGAGAGAGATCTCGTGAACGACTCGAATTCAATTGTCTCGGATTATCCTACACCCTCTTGAGTTTCATAATCATATGTCTGTTGGCTCTTTATTGACTCAACCAGTGTTATCATTTTTACCTAAACCACTGAAAATAGTCGTTTCTGTAGGACGTTAATGGCGACCATAGAATAAGCGAAGTGAGTACAACATGGCCCAACTAGAACACCTATTTTGATGAAACAATTTTATCATTCCATCCATGGTGATTTGGCAAAAGAAACTGAATAAATAAAAGTGAATTTGACACATGAAACTTCAACAATATGGCCGTTATTTACTGTCAAAGTATGTAAGATCCCCTATAATAAGACACATAATGGCGGATGATCTTTGCACCTTGTTGCAAATTTGGTGAACATTATTATTGATTTAATCTAAAGTACAAATTTTTATCCAATAATAAGTTAATGGTAATACAGTCTTGTTCAAGAGGTCAGATCAGACTTGAACGTTAACAATTAATAATAAAAATTTCCATAACATTCTATGGAAGAACACGTGGTCTTCTCTCAGTCACATATATAAAATTATCTACATAAGTATATAAAAATAGCTTGTGGGTTGTTCGGATGCTTAACATTTGAAAACTACTGAACCAAATTGGATACTTATTTCTGCGATTTTGTTCGTAATTGCGATGAGAAGGTTTGTGAAAAAAGAAATTACGAAAATTTTGAATAAATGTCACTGTAGGTGGTCATGCCTTTATCACTGCTCCTGTAAAGCTATTTGAGTAAGGTTTGGCACGTCGATTCAGGGCACATATTCTAAGTTGTGCAGCAAATATAAACAAAGTTGGATAAGTGAGCATTGTGCCTCTTATACAAAATAAAATTCATTTTTTATCTTGAGAACGGTAAAGGTAGAAGTTTCTAAATTTGGTAAAAATGACTTCGTAATTAATACAAATCTTCAGCCAATAGTGTGGCCGCATAGGTATTGGATATGTAGGCATGGTACGTACCACCCCCATGCAAAGATACATATATTGAATTTTTTTTATTTTATAATTTCGTCTAAATGACTTGGCAGTCTATACGAATCATCAGTTTAAAAGTGGAAGAAATTGGATAAGTGCGCGTGGTATCTTTCATACATAATCATAAGTCGTTATTTTTTATTGAGGCTTTAAGTCAGTATATAAACACTCTGAGAAGGTATGCAAACATTTGTTTTCCCTAAGTAGCTGTCTACTTCTGTACATACATAGATTCCCGGGCAAAGCCGGATGGTTAAAACTAGTATTGCAAATAAAAAAATGGTAGTTAGTGATTATCAATTATTAATTACATATCCTAAGTAGTTTATGATTGTCATTTAGTAACTACGCAATTTTGAATTGGTAATTAAATTAAATTAAATGACTTTATGGTTAAAATCTCCAACTTCTATAAGAAGTAATTGGCAGAAGTCAATTGCTAAATACATTGGCAATTGCAAAATACCAACTACTGCAATAAGTAAATGTTAAAAGTCAGATAACAACTATATTAAACATACCAATTACTTGTAGTCTTAATAGCTAATGGCGAGTTGTCTATTACACAATGTAGTTGGACTTATAATTGACCAATATTAATTACAAATTGCATTTGTACATTGCATTGCTAATTGAAAATTTCCAATTTCCCTTTAAATGTAACGCATTTAAAAATTGGCAATGCTCAAGTCTATGTAAGATTTAGTTAAGAAATACGATATTCAACTTCATAGTATTTGGGCTAGCGCTTTACTACTTTATTTAATTTTTTGAAAAATTAACTTAAGAGGAGCTCTTAAATGTTATTTAAAATTTTTACTCTTAAAAATCTAAAACCTGCTTAAGTCGTCAACTGAATTTTGAATTGATTCTTTTATTAAGTCCAACAACTTGTTTCAACTGGCTGGGAATAGTGACAGAACAACAGAGAGACAGACAGACAGACAGATAGGCACACTAATTCATTCATATCTACATAAGTACATAACATACCTATTCATACATACCAACAAACATGAACATTTATATGGAATCACAACGAATTTGTATTTCTCATTTGATTTCAAGCTACTGATAGTGAGGGATACGCTTATAGTTATTCTCAGACTTATTGAGTTGAGACCAAAAAGCAAACAGCAACAAAAGCAACAACAATAATATTAAATAATAGAACCTGTCTTAATTGAATACTAAAGTAGCCGTCCAACCACAGTTTATAATCACAATCATATTCAAACCTTTGTAGACTGTAGACGCGCAAAGACAAACAAAACCTAACGAGTTGAAAAGAACACATTTTAAAATTAAAACAAAAATAAATTGCAATTATTTTAGAAATAGAAAGGAACAGAACATAATAATAAATTAACAATTTTTATTGTTTATTTCTAGAATTATTATTCAACAACACAAATCGAAAGAAAAACAAACACGAAATTTTTTCGAAACAAAAACCAAAATAAAGTTTAAAGTGAATTTTAAATCAAATTGTCAAATTGATCCGTTGAATCAAAACAAAAATATTAAAAAAATTTTAATAAATTTTTATTGTTTGTGAATACCAACAAAAAAAGAAATAAAAAATTAAAATTAACGAACAAAAATCAACTTAAAACATGAAATTATTTATGGTTGTACTGTTCGCCACCTTGGCTTTGAATGGCGTTTTGTCATTACCAGGTAAGTGGGTCAAAATTAATTCGAATACAAAATAACTTTTAACACGACATATGCACGTACATATTGTACGTATATATGTTTATATATATGTATATATAGACAGGTTTACAATGTGTTCACCCGTCTGTGAAATTGGGCTCACATGTATTCCCTTTTTTGGTATATAAAATTCACTGATTTATGGATTTGTTCCAAATGGCGTACGTACATACATATATACATATGTACATTCATACAATAAACATTTTTTCCTTCTTATTTTGACTGAATGCCTGTATTTCTTTTACTTAATTTTTTGTTCTTAAAAGAAAGCAGCAAGAATTTTTATTTCGAACTCAATTTATTCAAATTACCTGCAAATAATTTTTTATGGTGGCGTTGAAAGTGAATAAATTTTGAATGCAAAATTAATGTGATAAATTTATTTCGTTGGAAATTACGTTGTAGTTTACGAGAGTTTTTTACACTCGAAAAAATAATAAAATATTTTAGTTAAATTAGCACTATACTTCAAGAGAGGCAGTACAATTGTAATTAAAAAAACGCTTAAACCTTTATTGCAACAGTTACATACCGTTTTGTCTTAACCCTTTCATCCTTGAGTTTATTTCTGAAATCAGATTGGATTATGTAAATTTTAGAGGAAAATTTATTTAAATTATAATGCAAAAATAGAGGATATTTGGGAATATGAAAATTAAAAAATCTTTACCGTTATCCTGGCTCTAGACAAAAAGGAAACTGCACACGATTGACAAACCCTTATTCAACACAGATTTTTTAAACTAAACCACAACCACATAAATTAATTAAACTTTGTTTAGCTATATTACATATTGAAATATAATAAGAAAGGAAAGTTATAATGTAAGGAACGCTGCTGGGATATATGGTATAATCCGAAACGGTTAAAAAGTTTTATGATTTCGCAAGTATATTCTCAATTTATTGAAATTGGCGATCTTATGGCGTTTTATTTTCTTAAAAATATTGTCTTTAAAAATCTTCGATATTTTTTAGTTTTTGAGAACGGTTTATGGCAAAAAACAAACGAAGTGCAACATTTTTTGTCAGAAAAGAAAACGCCATTAGGCTTTTGATATAACGTTTTCTTGATTTCTACACCTAACGTATAATCTGACATAAAGGTATATAATCGAATTTCAAAAAGTTTTGCTTTTCCTTTGCAGAAAGTGTAACATTTTTATGCTATTTTCTCTTAAATAGTTTCTTTAGTATTCTTTTCTAAACAACCGCAATATTAAAGATATTTCGCTCTATTTTAAAAATGTTGCCTTTATAGAGTGCAAAGTCAAAATTCACATGGTGAACAGGTTGAAGAAATTTTTGGCGATAACTTAAGTATTCGACATTTGGTTAGGGTTAGGCCACATTCTAATAAATGTACAAGATAAAAAATCACTCCATAAGTATAGCGTTTACAATCCCCATTATACATACTTTTTTGTTGATTTTTATTTCTATTATATTTGTATCGATATGGAAAATAAGCTTAAGTCGACTTAAACTATTCATACTTACCGACATAGATTTTTCATATTTAGAGACAATCTCGGAGACAATCTAACAAAATACACTTTTATTAAAAAAAACTCTAGTCGTATTAGTTCCCTTCTTTGTATCTTGTTTTTTATATCATAAATCTTTGTTGGTAAGTAAAAATAGCTTAAGTCAACTTAAGCTAATCTTCCATATCTATACAGATATATGCGCTAACTTTTATTTCAAAGTGCCACAGTATGCTAAACTTGTAATGCGTTCATGATGGCTTTGTAATCATATTGACATACATCGACGATCATATTATTACGATTGTCGTATGACACAATTTTAGTTTATGTAAGTATAGTTGAAAAGTCTCATGCAATGAATTGTAATGTTTTTACGAAAATAGGTTGCGGGAAGGAAGAAAGAAGAAATAGTGTAAAAGGACGGTGGGCTTAAATTTATTTATGTTGTAAGTACAAGCACTACGTGAAGATATGTGATTGTAAGGAATTTGTTCTTTAATTTCGTCAGAATACATAGCCTTATAGCATCGGTACCATTTACTGTCACTAATGAACACATTCATTCAATTCGAAACGCGATCGAAAAGATCTGTTTATATTTGATCTTGATTCGGGCTGACTCCAATAAAATACTATAATGATAATTATTTTGAGTTCTTGCTATTAAATCTGCAATCGTAGCATCGCACAGTGGTATTTTTGTGGTAAAAAACAATTTTTTGGCAGGTAGTTTTTGGAAATCGAATGATGTTCTAAAAAGATGTGTTTAACTAAGAAAAATCCCTAACTTGCTTTAGCAAACAGTAAGTAAGTTTGTATTAGAAAAAATCTATATGCCATGTAAATGTTTTTAAACGAAAACTGGTAAAAATATTCTTGCAACTCAGTAGCTTATGTGTGAAGGATATATTCACTGATAACATTTTAGTGCTGTTTTTATTGAAATACAATATCTTCTTTTAAACTAAAAAAAATTATTTAGATTGCCTTATAAAATTATGCTTTTAGTTTTCCATCGAAAAATAAGAAGTTAGCTAGGGCTACCTCCGCCTTTCTACTAATACCAAACGAAAAATGAGAGTAAATTCTTTGAGTTTGGCCCAAAAAATCCACCGACTTTCATCGATTACTGGACAAACTGTTAAATTTTCTGAAAGGACTTTTGCTTTGACAGGAAAAATTGTATGCGAAAAAATCGATTGGATTGTATAGGCGGTGGGGGATGGGTGTTGCCAATTTTGAAGAAATTCCATTTTCCAATGGTCTGGCACCACTCCTAATTATTTTGCACAAAAATCTATGAAGCAATATTACTATGTTGCATTCACTGTCTAAAGCCAATGGTTAAAATTTAATAAGAAAAAATATACCTTAATGCCTCAGTAGTTGAGTAGTAATTTTTGTTATTCAAATGCAAAAAATTATAAAAATTTTGTTCACTTTCTGCCTCTATTTGAAATCATTTAATATCTAGGCTTAGTAATCATTCAAGTAATTCGTTGGGAAGTATATTCTTCTTTTACGATTTTGCTAAAATTTACCAAAAACATATTGAGGTATTGAAATCGTATCTAGCAACTTCTTAATATTTTGATGGAGAAAGTTGTGCCCGATATAGGAGTGAATATAACCGGAATTATTAATATATATGTAGGTATATGCTGACGACATTCACATTATTGGTAGAACATTACGAGAGATTTCTGTGATTTTTGCAATCTGGAGAAAGAATCGACTAACATGGACCCTGAAAAAAGAAAACTAACTTGATGGTTTTCACGAACAGGAAATCCAGCGGCTTGTACCATAATGTGAACGTTTGTGACTGCCACTTTAAAATTGGTAAAGGTTTCATACACCTCGGTACCACTTTAAGTTCAACTAATAACATCAGTGTTGAGATCATGTGAAAAATTTAGTTTGCTAATAAATGCTACTTTTGATTGAGCAATTGATTTATAAGCAATACATTCTTACAAGTTACGAATATAACTCCATATAAAATCACTATTATAACCGAGGTATTACATGACATACATCAGATGAATGATCGGGAAAAACACGTCACCTTCTGGAAAAAATTACAATGCTAAAGTAAAGATCGCCACCAATTAGCAAGGATCTTTACCATTAATCATCTACTTAGCTTGAAATATCAAATTGATTAAAGAAACTGAAACAAAGCAATAGATGCTTTGTGGAAAGCTAATATTCTCCCTAGAGGGGGACGGAGAAAAAAAATTATAAGACACAGAATAATGGGTGATAATGCAATAAAGCAGTGGTTAAAGTTTGTGAAGTTTGCCCTAACTACACAAATTATTATCGGTATCATGTGAATCCTGAGTTATATAAGTTGTTTTCCGACGTCTATGTAGTACAGAGCCTGCGTTGGCTATAACATACCGTGTAAATGGATGAAAATGTTCCGGCGGAGAAAGTTTTTGAATCGCACCCCCATGGATGCCAATATTGCGAATAACCTGTTTTTACTCATAACAGTAAATTTAAAGAAAAAAAATTTTAAATCGTATGTATTGTGTATAAGATGTAATATATTTATTTACTTTGTTAGTTCTTTTAGTTTGCATTTAAAGCAACTTTTTCAATTTTTTTAAGAACATATGCTGACATATGTGGGTATTTGTAAAAAAAAAATCAAAATTTCCATCAACATTTTGTTTATTTGTTTGTAAATCTGTTACCAAACAGTAGTGTATTAAATGTTTCCACATTATGTACCTGCTGCTGTAGTAAATGATTCTCAATTAAAAACAACAACACGCATTGACAAAAAATGAATTTATTGAAATTATCAATTATTAAAAATATATATACACTGGATGTTATATTAAATGGAATTAACCAGACCTGCTAGCGGGTACAACAAGAGTAATTTTAAAAAAATCTCCTACTTGCCGTAGTAAACCAAGTGAGTGCGCAACAGAAGGGAAAAGAACGACATCAATTGCAAAAAGGAAACAATTTGTTGGCCTAAAAATTCTTTTAATTTTTTGTTTTTTGTTTTTCCATATTTTATTTTGTTGTGAAATGAAATTTATATGATTTTCTTTTCCATTTTCTTTTTTTGATTTGGTCATATAAATTGCAAACAATTAAAAACAAAAGCTGTCGCATGTACAGTCATAAGCATATATGTGCATATGTATGTATGTATATGCGGATAAATAAGTATATTATGCACAGTGCATAGAGAGTGGCAAGATTTAGTGCAAGACAAAATGTAACTAACGCACTTACTAGGACAATAATTTATTGTTAAAACGAAATTGCATTTTTAAAGGGTGGCCCAACATAAACGCACGATATTAATTGTAAATAAAACTAAAAGTTTTCAGAGAATCATCTTGATATGTTTTGTTATGGTATAAGGATCTATGACGATTATGTGTGAAAAAATATCATTAAATGCTCGTCACGGCTTCGGTGGCATACCTCTATCCGTCGGTCCATATTTTCAATGACTCGGAGGCATAATTGAGGTTCAATGTCATTAATCTTCCGAATTATCTCATCCTTTAGCTCTTGAATTGTTCTTGGCTTATTGACGTACACTTTTTCTTTTAAATATCTCCAAAGAAAGAAGTCCAATGGTGTCAAACCACATAAGATAACACGGCCATTGAATATCTTGCGCAAAAGAGCCATTGCTTTGTTTGCTGTGTGGTAACTGCTACCATCCTGTTGAAACCACATATCGTCCAAGTCCATATACTCAATTTCTAGCCACAAATAGTCCGTTATCATCTCGCGACAGCGAACACCATTCACAGTAACTGCTTGACCAATCTCTTCTGCCACCCTTTCGCCAACAACAGCAATGTTTTCCGCAGAACGAACTGGATGAGAATGCACAAATGTTTCCACATTTCGTATGGACCCGTCTTGCTGGAATATGCGCACAATTCTCCCGACTGTGAAAAATTTGGTCGATTACGCTGACCAAAAATATCACGAAATGCAGAAAATACATTTTGATTTGAACGCCCAGTTTCGTAAAAGGCTTCAACAATCTTAACGCGCTGCTCAATTATGTACCTCTCAATGATTGAATTTGTCAAATACTAAAACATAGAAATGTTAAATTAAGTTGGGCAAAAAACTTGATATTAAGGTGTGACTCACAATTAACATCGTGCTTTATGGTTGGACTCCTCTGTGTAAGACTGCATAACCTTAAAATTGCTTTGTCTTTTCTTATCTATTTTTTAGTTTATACTACCTTGATCAAAAGATTCCCGAAATAACCCCCGTGTGGCGGTCTCATCGTTCCGATTTGCGATTTTTTTTTTTTTTTGTTAAGTTGGTACACCTATTGTTATTATTTCCGCTAAATCTTAGCGTCATAGCTTGACATTTGCAAAAGCTACGTAGCCAAGAGTACATCGATCTCTATGTGTGTTGCCGACTTTTTACAATTTTGACCGAGTTGTGGTCAGTTTTTGAAAACCTGAATATACTTTGTGAAGTATTATGAGCTACTTGGAATATAACTAAAACGAATTTAAATGTTAGTAGATTAGGAAAAATCTCTAGTGCTAAGTGTGTCCTTAGAAGCTATATAAACCTACATTCTCAAATAAATGCAAAATTAAAATTGAATTGAATAAACATATTTTATTGCGTATTATATGCATAAATATGCAAAATGATTTCAATTTGCTGTGAAGTATAAATAAATTATTCATATTGCACAAAAACAAAGTCGAATTAGTTGTTTTACTTTTCGTGATTAGTAGTACCAGCCTTCATACGAAACAATGTTTTGTATATAATTATTCGGTTTATATTGCTATTGATTATAAAAAGTTGTTTAATTTTTTAAAAAACTTATTTTAAATATATTGGACACCGCTGTCACATTAAAGTCAAGGGGTTAAATTACAATACAATTAACTTATATTTACATAGTCTAGTGATTCAAGAATTTGTCTATAACTTAATTGACTTAAGTAAATGATTTGGTATGGCATTCGAATCGAAATAAAGTACTTTAATGGTACTTTCAAAGTTAGCTTTAGATTCTTACCAGCACATCTGTGGCTTGCTTGTAAAAATTCTGCTTTGCTCAAAGGCTACAATAAAAGAAAACTTAAACTAGTAAAAGTAGTAGTAAAAGTAGTTTGTTAAGAATAGATAGCGTAAATTGTGAAAATTGAGCCACTCCTATAAATGTTAGCAAGAAGTCGAGTGAGCGCAAGTCAGTTGCTATATATTAAGATATTGTAAAAGGAGTTAAGTTATAATATGTTTAATAATATTTTGTGTAACAACAATAGTCTAAATTCACAAATAATAGTCCAACGGTGTCAAATCGCAGCACCGAGGTGGCCAAACGACATTAGCTTTTCGGCTGATAATGCGATCTTCAAAAACAGGGCGCAAAACATCGAGTGTAGCTTCGGCTGTGTGGCACGTCGCCGTCTTGTTGAAACCAAATGTTGCTAATATTCTCCTCTTCAATTTTTGTGAACAAAAATTCGTTCAACATGGCCCGATAACGATCGCCATTGACTGTAACGACCACTCCTTGCTCATTTTCGAAGAAAAATGGCCCAATTATGCCTATGGACCAAAATTCGAAAAAAACAGTGACTCGTCTTGGGTGTATCGGCTTTTCAATGTATGCGTGCGGGTTTTCTGTACCCCAAATGCGACAATTTTGCTTGCTTACATACCCGCCAAGATCAAAATGAGCTTCATCTGAAAAGATGATTTTCGATTCTGCAACATTACCATGATTTTCAAAGTAATGTCGCAATATTTCGCAGCGTTGTTCAAGCGTATACATAACCCTTTTCGTTCAGCGGAAGGATAAAACTAATTATCTGTAATATCAGACATGAGCTAAGTGTAACCATTGACGAAATAAGCACCAGTGGAAAAAAACGTTAGATGGCGGACCCTCTATTAAATCGAATTTTTTTTCTGTCACTCCTTTAAGGAGCATTTTGGCTTTCCACAAAGCATCCATTACTTTGTTTCAGTTTCAATAATCAAGTTAACTTTCAAGCTAAGTAGATGATTAATCTACTGTTGCTCGCCTTCATATGATTGTGTTTTGTGGTGAAGATCCTTGCTAAGTGGTGGTGATTCTTACTTTGCATTGTAATTTTTTTCCCAATTGGTGGCGTTTTTCTCCTGATCATGCATTTGATGTTTGTCATCATCGTTAAAGGTAAGAATCCGCAATAATTTTTTATTTTTTACGGCCTCTGTTAGGTTTTGAAGCTTGGACGTTAGTGTTGTCTGCGCTCTAACCACTACACCACGCCACCCCGAATATAACATTAATATTAAGAATTCTACAGAATCGTAAGCCGAACTTAAAATAGCTTTCCGTGCTTTATGATCCTTCGCACTATTTCCCCAATCATTCACACTAAGCTACCTTAGAGGTTGTTCAACCTGGTCTTTACATCGGAGCCTAAGACGGTCTTTCTTTTGCATTCCCTCGGCATCGTGATCGAATGTCCCCTTAGGGATCATTATCATCAATGTGCACTGGATGTCCTAGCTATTATAGGTTACGTATTTGACTGCGTTTTACTATATAGTTTTCAGCAATTAGTTCATATGATCTCGATATATAATGTATATTGTTCCATACATTTTAAGAAGAATTTTTTTCTCAAATATTCCACCGCTTCCGAAACCAACCATTAATGCTTCTGTACCATATAAGCGCGCAGGTAGGATTAGCGCTTTGTAGAGGGTTAACGAACTTTTTTACAGGAATATACGAAATTTTTCTGTACCCTTCAATGACCTTTCATTAAAACTACATCTTTAACAAATGAAACTGTGTGAACCGACCCTAAGTTTTTTATAACCTTGTTCAAATGCAGTAGTAAAAAATATTGCTTAGCTTAGATTTTTTAGATTAGGTTAGATTTTTTTGCATTTAATGGTTGGCTGCTTTCAATTTTAGCGTCTATAAGCATTAATAGCGTCTATAAGCATTAATATATAGTCGCCGTCAAGTTGAATGTTATCCTGAATGTCACCTCAGTATTTTTGGAAAATGTGGTGTTGTTCTATTTTGGAGGTCCACTTATTAAGAAATACATCATTTTGGGGCTATTATTAGACTCGTTATTGAGAAAGGGACTCAAAAAGAAACTAAATTATTGAACTGTACGAACTAAAGTTGCCCCGTGTGGTTATAATTTATTATTTAATTGAGTATGAAAGACCCAACTGGCCATGACACTGCCATGTCAATACCCCTAGACGGATGACTGTCCGTTAGGTCTTAAAGCACCATTCGGCACAGTTTGTAGAAGAATACTCTCAACTTTACATATGAAGACCAGTACACCTCCAATGGGTAACCGACAAACCTGTTCAGGCTCAATAAAGGGCTTCATAAAAGTTCGTCTCCTAATTTTTGGCAAAGCAACACATTCATAGAGAATATAATCCCTCATCTCCTCTTCTTTTCTGCACAGGCGACACTCTGATTCAGGTGCCTTGTATGATTTCTGGCTAAGGGTGCCAGATTCTGTGGAGGAAAAAAGAGTACATTAAAAAAAAGAGAACAAATTCTAAAAAGGGTACATTTTTAAGTATTTTAAATTTCTGCAATATCAGAATCCAGCAAAAATTTACAATCGATTAACAATAAGAATATACAACAAATAGCATAAAATTTATTCTGTATTCAGTTAAAGAAATAAATCATATATCATATATAAATCATATATATCATATATCTATGTATGTAGAAAATAGTACTTTTGATATTTATTTTATATTTTTAGTAAACATTTGGTAAAAAAAGAATACGTGTCACTTTAAAAGAGCACATATGGCATCCCTGTTCCTGGCTCATGTTTCAAGTAGTCAGAGACAGATTTCTTTGGAATATATCTGCCTTCGATAAGGAAATTTAATTTTCTTATGCCATTAAATTCATGTAATAAATCTTACTTTTTAATTTGCTCCACTGTCTCCACACATTGGTCATCATCAAAAACACTATATATGTTATATACGTTTATAGCATTGAATTAATTGAGTCATAAAATATTCAACAAATATGACCAGATTTTCCACGAAATATACATTGGCTAGTATTTTAATACTGGAATTTTGTTTTTAAATAAAAATAATAAAATTAAAATAAAATATTATTTGTTGGTTTATAGTCATGACTATGTGCATGAACGTATATATGAGTGTGTAAAAAATATAAAAAAAATTACCAAAAGAAGTATACCCCCGTCGTTCACATATAGGTGATATGCACAAAATTTTTCCACATAAATCGTACAAAACAAATTATGAATGACAAAAAAGTCTCGTTAAAAATAATTTAAATTATTCAGTGTTTGCGTAGCGGTTATACGCAAAAAAATTAAGAAAATAAATATTTAAAAATATTTTCTTTGTACGGATTTTATTCACTTCATTTGTGTTGTCTTTTAAATAAAAGAAATATTTAGTTTTTATTAAAATAAAATTTTGCCCATAATTATCGAAGAATATAAATTTAAAACATGAAAAATTTAAATAACTATTGGATACGGGAAAAATATTATAAAATCTATATTCTTCAAAAACAGTAAGTAGGAATTAGGCAGTAATGTTTACTGGGCTTAACGAGGTTACAAAAGTATTTTTTACGATATCATCGGGGTCATCCGAATACTTTCTTTTAAAGTTTGGCTGTCTCATCAGCTATGCTGTTTTGCCTTCTTTTCTACCTTTTAGTAACAGCTTCTATAAAAGTTCTTACTTAAAAGTCGTTCCATATGCTTAATTACGCTTAGAAGCTGTTCATTATCGGGCATTTTAAGTTTAATGAAGCTTTTTATTAAACTACTATAGTGTTTAGTTCATGAGGATTACGAAAGCCTGAAATTTGTAAAGTTATGCCATAGTTGTGTTCTGCTACTTCAAGCCTTACCATGATTCAATTAAAGCGTCTAAAATCTATCCAGACTTGTCGTTCTCATTTCTATGAGCCATCTTATTACTATGATTTCTTGAATAACCCACTATCTACTAATGCGACATCAGTAGCTAAAACGATATAAGACATTTTGTTAGCCTTACAGACTCACAAGTCAGAGGTTCATTTGTCCATACTAGTGTCCACCTCTAATCTGTTCGTGAAGACCTCGATAACAGCTTCTATAGAATTCTGTTTGGAGAGCATGAATATTTCATCCAAGAAGAAATTGTATTTGTACCAATACTATTCGGTTCGGGGGTTACTTTTTCTAGAAGCTTTGGCGTTGTAAGTTCCTGTTATGCCGTCAAAAAGTTTAAGTAACAATGTGCCTGTTGTAAGCTCACGTGTAGAAGACAAAACTAAAAATCCTGTTCAGGCAGAAAACGGTATCCCGTCATTGCATATCCAAGAAACTGATCAATAAAATTGAGAAGATCCATTCATCTCCGCTACAAGTCGCGCCCGAAGTGTGTTGCCCGAAAAAGCACGGCAGTTCTAAGAAGTTTACCCGTCTTATCGCCATCGGTGTCTATCCTCATAAAGCCCTTGTGACCCATAACACTGTATCAGTCAGCCAAAGAGCCTCATGAGTCCCTATTGCTTTAAATACGCCTTTGTCGACCGCAACGACTTCACACTGTCTATATTCGACTCAATAAGATCTTTTGTTTTGATAGCGAGATTGTAAGCAATTTATTACTCATTTTCCAGAACTATCCTCGATTTGACCTTGATACAGTTGATGACGTCCGTGATATCTCTGATTACCGTCTGGAAGCTAGTAATATAGTCTGGAAGGCAGAAAACATCTCAGTTTCATACTTGCAAGTATACGTTTATGAACCATGTTTAACAAATCGCGATACATGATAAGTATCTTCCAATTTCCCGAGAGATTCATAAGAGGTATGTCAGAGAGTCGATAATACATTAATGACCCGAACTGAATGTGCCTTTAAGGCCGAAAAACGCTTCGCAGCTATTGTCACGTTGCAGTTAAGGTGATTGTTTGTTAAGAGGATGTCCAGTATAGCTTTCAGGCCTTATTCCTAGAATTGAACTCTCTGCCTTATGTTAAGTCTTCGGTCCATTGAAGTAAACCAGACTATAGCCGCATAGGCTAAAGTGGGTCCAATTAAGCTTATTGTGTCATCCTGGCACTTTGGCCATTTGGAGCCAATTGATGATGATTTACCTACATTGTGCCCAACAACGATATGCCTGGTATAGTTAAAGGTTTTTGTCTGAAATATCAGACAAGTCCGTTTTTTGTCCTTCTTAAAAAGTCGAATTGAACTTGCACCCTTTGCCAATATCTCTCTCTAAAATACCTTTTATTATAAAATCCTCTTATATATTTTTGCAACAATTTGTTGTAAGTTAAGTATTTTCCTACTCATCTTTTTTTTCTGCACTCAAATTGGATTTTGAATATTTGTGTTGTTTTTTGGTTGCCTTTTATTTGGCTGTACTACGTTGATATTTTGAAGCGATTTAACATTTTTCAAGTGTCTTGTCAAATTGTATTTGGCTTTTCATAATTTTTATTCTATTTAAGAGTAATTCGAAGAGTAAAAAAGAAAAATTGTATGGATTTCATTCTACCTACCGCAGAGGACATAAAAAAAAATGGAATATCTTGTTTGTAGTCCTTAACTATATTCCTCTGCTTTTTTCTGCAAACTTTTTTAATAGAATTTTACATAATAAATATAATGATGCTTTTGAAAGATATATCTTTGTAGCAACCAACGTTCTGATGCAGTAAATCCATCGTAAGTACATAAAATATTCGTTATGTTGTGCTGCTTATCTTGTCATCATCAAAGAGTGTTCATTATTATTTATTTTTTCCAGAATTTTAGATTTTTTTCCATAATTATATACTGATCGAAATAATAATCATCGCTGTTGTTATAAAGAGAATAATGATTGATAACTTGCCGTCGCAATAAAAATAGAATATTTTTATATGGAAATATAAATAAATAAAAAAAAACAGTTCTTGCTTTAACGTTTGAATCAAAAGATAATGGATTTTACTTTTTGCGTAACAAAATAATCAGTTGTGTTTTTGTATTTATAATTGTATACTGTATGTAATTATGAAGAGATAACGATGTGGTAATGGATTCAATGGAATATAGATGCAAAATATATGTTTGATCATAAATACGAAATTTTTAACTTAAAGCTAACTGGACATTTAGTTTTCAAAACGTTTTGGTTCAGTCAAAAGTCCTATAAACCACACTACCTGTCAGATGCACTGCCATTTACATATAAAATGAGTTTAGACCCTAATAACTAACCGAGTCAGGTAGTATGTAGTTGCTAATGAGCTAGTTTACCTTGACAGTTATGGTTAAGTATTCGCAGAGGAAATGGAAGCAACTGCAAGAATAGTCGTTGTGTTTTCTCACCTAAAGTTCAGTTGTTATTACCAGCAATTTCGATATACTCTTTCTATTACGATTTATATGTTGCATAATGCGGTTTTCACTAAAAAAGAGCCACATTAACTAAGCCACTTTATAAGTGTCTAGATTACACCATCCAACGAAACCTCATCGGAATTTCATTATAAGCCGTTTTGGCGATATTTAAAGCAGATACGATTCTGGCTAATTCATCTACCTCTACACGCAGGAAAGACCCAGAGTAGAGAGTTCAGAGTTTATACATTGGCTGACCAATAGAGATGTGGCAGTAAATCAATTTAATGAGAAATCGCATGTTGATCTATAATGACTATAGGCTGTCATTTCTGCGAATATCTAGCCTGAAAAATACTACGTCCATCAGGAGCACAATAAGAGAAAGCAAAAACAATAGAACCGTATATTTCTTGTGCAAAACTTTTTTACTAAGTTACCTCTATACCACTCGCTCCTGGACGGAATTATGACTTTTTAGTTCAGAAAGACTTTCTGTAACGCAATTGCTGGTTTAAGTTTTAGGGGTACTCGTATTGGGCATACTAATTCCAATGTGTTTAATTTAAAGTAAATGAACGATCTGATTTTTCTTATTGTTCTGGCAATTAATGGAAAACAATTAAAAACTATTTCTAATCTTTAAAAGCCAGAAACGATTAAGCTTTTATGGTATTAAGATTTTATGGTATTACACTTAACATAATCTTATTTTAAATAAAACATTCTTAATCTTACTAGTAAACTAGTAAAAACAATAACTGGTCTATTCTGTTTATACCGTATACTGGTCGGATAGCTCGTTGGCGAAAATTATTATTAGTGAAAATTATATTGTCTTCACTTTAGGCAATTTACAGAATTCACAAAAGATGATAACTTTTTGTTTTAAATAAAAACACAGCATTTAATTGGGGTTTGGTGTTCTTTTGAGCAGAACACAGATTCACATATTCGCTTTTTTTAATTTTGCCTGCTCATCTGCCTCGTAAAGACTTTACAACAAGAGTTAGCCGAGTTATGCCTCTTTCTGCAGAGGGATAGTCACTAAACCCTTGTCAGCATCATCAGCATTTATTGCAATACTATTACTTCTTAGGTTGAAAACACCTTCCAGCGATTTCAGTTCCAAATCACAGCCACTACATGCACGTCACCTAACAGAAACCATATCTGTAGTAGAAGAAGTCTCTGGTCGGTTACAGAAGGTTCTTTTCTTCTATTCAGTTATCAGTTCATGGGATTATTAAAATTAACCCACTTTTTTTTTATAATAGAAACGAAATTCTAATTAATATTATCGTATATCGATATAATGGGTGTTAAGTCCGCGAACAGATTTGAGCAGAAATTAAACACCTTCTTTTAGACTTTAAACGGGCTTTATTAAGCCAAATGTGCCGTTTCCATCGATAACCTTTTCCGGCTAAAGCCATTATTACATCAGCCCAGAACTTCTTGGTTTTCTAAGCGAAAAACTGATTCAATTGAGTTTTGAAGTCCTCTTCAAAATTTTAATTTACACCATTAAAAGAATTCAGCAGATATCGAAACATCTATCTGATGAATACATCAAAACTTCCCCGCCAAGATGTCTCTTAGTTTCTACAGGGTCATTAAAGGTGTGTGTGGTCTGGCATTGTCATGATGGAATATAACACCTTTTTTGTTAATTAATTTCAGCCGTTTTAATTGAATTGCTTACTTTAATCTTGTTAATTGTTGGCAGTAGGCATCAAAATCTTTTGACAGGGTTGTAGAAGTTCCTAATGAACGATTCCCTTCCAATCCCACCAGACACACAGCATTAATGGTGTCAATCTTGGCTTTGCCACCGTCTGCGAAGCTTCACTCTGCTATGTGCATAATCTTTTTCGCACATTTTTGTCGTAAGTGATCCATTTTTCATCGCCCGTAATCATTCGCTTCCGAAATGGTTCGAGTCTTTCCGTTTTAACAGAGAATCTTAAATAGAAATTCGGTCTATTAAATTTTTCACTTCCAATTCATGTGGCATCCAAACATCGAGCTTCTTTGTGTATCTAGCTTTCTTCAAATGGTTGATAACTGTCTGATAATGAATTCCTAGTACCCTAGCAACGTCCACGCTGCTTATGTGCTGGTCTTTCTTAATTTTGTACATGATTTCAACGACTTTTTAGTGATTACTCGACCAGAGCGAGGCGCATTGTGAGCGGTTTTTTTTATTAACTTTGCAACACCTTTTGCTACCTACTCAACACTCAGCTGATTATCAAAACAATCACTTCTGCTTTATTCCTTAAAGAGTGCAGTCTGTCCATTTGTTATTGGGTTTTTCCCTTTTAATACGTTTTTTTATGTTGTACGCTTGCATTCTTTCGACCTTTATTTGCTTAAGTATGGCAATGTGTTGGTTAAATATAAACTACAGTTTTGAGTGTAGGATATTTTCCAAGCCGTGTCAGGGGTATTTCTGTGTATTTTGTTATGTGGTAAAAATATACCCAACCATTTGCAAATGCCGTGATGCCAGACCATTTGGCCAGGATTTTGACTGAGCTAGTGTTTATATTTGGACACCACCTTTATCTCATAAGCTGAAGCTCAAGATATAGTCTAATAAATTATTGAGTGAAAATGCGAGCTTTCCTACGGGGAAACTCCTTTTTTATTTTATTTATTTTTTATGTTGATATAGTCGGTGAGTCAAAGGCGATTTATTTTAAAAAGATAACATTTTCAATTTTTTTATGTTGTGTACTCGTAACGCATTCAACGCATTTTATACCAGTTACGCATTCTATTTTTCAAGTTTTATGTGGATGCTTTTAACAAGAAAATAATTTTGAGCTGTAGTGTAAATTTGTAGAATGAAAGGAAAACAATTTATAGCATTTCCTAATTTCAAATAAACGTTAGCAAAAGTGCAAAATAAAATTACTTTTCGCATTCTACGTATCATACATGACATAATACGCTTTTGCGCTTTATTATATGCAACTTATCACTGCTCTGATTCAACCTTATTCCACAAATTTCGGTTATAGAAATTAAATATGTTATCTATCTGGTGTTTAAGTTGAAAGTCACGTAATACGAATATATCTCAAGTAAATAAGACATATTACTGGTTTACCAGATAGCAAGTTAGTTTTTTTAAATTCTGATGTTTGAGTAGCTGGGGAATTACCAGCTTTCGAAACATTTAATAAACCTGAAAGTCAACACTACGCATTTGTCAAACACATATTATTCACTGATGCGGAGAATGTGACAATTTACTTTCTACTTTTGTAAGCGTTTGTCTGAAATCCAGTGATGCCACAAATTGCTTTCATTAGACTCAACTAGTTTATACTGCAGCAGATCTAAAAATCATTTTCGACTCCAAGGCGTCTGTTGTTTACAACTTAGACGTGGTGTAAAGTGCAAATAGATGAGCTTGACTGTCTGACTATAATTTTCAGACTTGTGTTTGTATGACACTTTGTACTTAAACTACGTTTAAAACTTTTAGCGCTTTATTATTTTTTATTTTTCGATCACGACATTTGATCTTTAAATTATTTTATTTTCCAAGAATTTCAATTTTATCATTTATTTTTAATGCAGCGTATTATTTTGATTCCCATCTATTTTTGTTGGCAGTTGATAATCAGCAATTAATAAATTCGAAATTAATTTCAAATTTTCTTTTTATAAGCCTGGTAGATATTATTATACTTGATAGTTCTGTAAAAAAAAATAAAGACAATGACAATAAACAAATATTCATTAATCTTTCATTATGTAAATTATTTCCATTAGAATGCAAAGAGCAATCAAAAGTCTATTCTATACAAATTCAAAACAACAAGTCTTTTGAAAAAAATCAAAAGCTTTTTTTGTGCAGAATACATTGTTTCTTTTTTTTCGTTAACCTAATAGCAAAGGTTGTAATTAATGAAAAAAGAAAAAAAAATGATCACAAATAACAATGATTTGTTTTGTTAATCAAACATTTTATTTTATTTTTTCGAGGTATTTTTAAGCAAACTTAATTTTTAATTAATTACGTTTTTAAAATAGTAAAAAAGTTTTTTATACCACTTTGTTGTTTTCATACCCTACAGTACAATACTGCAGAATAACTCTTTTGGTTGAATTGGCTTTTATTATGGTACGAATATATTGCTACGGTATAAATTTATTCAAAGTATCTATGAAGCTGAATTCACTAATTTTATTCGGACAAAATTTTTTTATATGCAGTCAGGGTTGCAGATAATTTTTAAGCTTTTTCGCCGAATGCTATTTAAAAAATCGCCAATATCGCTGATCATCTTGTTCTCAACATTTTGAAAACAAAATTTTTATTTTTTAAATTAAAAAACAAATGTTTTTAAATATTGTAAATAAAAAAATTTAAATTAAAAATTAAATTACAAAAAAAAAATAAATTTCGCCATAATACATATTTTGCTAATTTTAATAAGCAAAAATAATCATAAAAACAGAAAGTGTACAATCTTTACTATAATAAAATTTATAGTTTACCGAAAGCCGTAAAACTACTACCTTAATCAAAATGTTTCCGAAATAACCAACGTGTGGCGGTCCAAGCGAATACAAGAAGAGTAATTTTTAAAAATCTCCTACTAGCCGTAGTAAACCAAGTGAGTGAGTGAGAACAGAAGGAAAAAGAACGACATCAATTGCAAAAAAATTTTTTTGTTTTTTGTTTTTCCATATTTTATTTTGTTGTGAAATGAAATTTATATGATTTTCTTTTCCATTTTCTTTTTTTGATTTGGTCAGATAAATTGCGAACAATTAAAAACAAAAGTTGTCCCATGTACAGTCATAAGCATATACGAGTATGTACATATGCATGTATGTATATGCGGATATATAAGTATATTATGCACAGTGCATAGAGAGTGACAAGATTTAGTGCAAGACAAAATGTAATGAAATCACTTATTAGGACAATAGTTTTATTGTTAAAACGAAATTGCATTTTTAAAGGGTGGTCCAACATAAACGCACGATATTAATTGTAAATAAAACTAAAAGTTTTCAGAGAATTATCTTAATATGTTTTGTTATGGTATAAAGATTTATGACGATTATGTGTGAAAAAATATCATTAAATGTTCGTCACGGCTTCGGTGGCATACCTCTATCCATCGGTCCATATTTTCAATGACTCTGAGACATAATTGAGGTTCAATGTCGTTAATTTTCCGAATTATCTCATCCTCTAGCTCTTGAATTGTTCTTGGCTTATTGACGTACACTTTTTCTTTTAAATATCTCCAAAGAAAGAAGTCCAACGGTGTCAAATCACATAAGATAACACGGCCATTGAATTTCTTGCGTAAAAGAGCCATTGTTTTGTTGGCTGTGTGGTAACTGCTACCATATACTCAATTTCTGGCCACAAGAAGTCCGTATCATCTCGAGACAGCGAACACCTTTCACGGTAACTGCTTGGACGAACTCTTCTACCACCCTTTCGGGAATAACAGCAATGTTTCCGCGGAGCAAACTGGATGAAAACGCACAGATGTTTCCACATTTTGTATGGACCCGTCTTGCTGGAATATGCGCCCCATTCCCCCGACTGTGAAAACATTTGGTCGATTATGCTGACCAAAAAAATTACGAAATGCAGGAAATGCATTTTGATTTGAACGCCCAGTTTCGTAAAAGGCTTCAACAATCTTGACGCACTGCTCAATTATGTACCTCTCAATGATTGAATTTGTCAAATACTGAAACATAGAAATGTTAAACTAAGTTGGGCAAAAAACTTGGCATTTAGGTGTGACACACAATTAACATCGTGCATTATGGTTGGACCACTCTGTGTAAGACTGCATAACCTTAAAATCGTTTAAGGTTTGCTTTTTCTTATCTATTTTTTAGTTTATATTATCTTAATCAAAAATTTCCCGCAATAACCCCCGTGTGGCGGTCTCATCATTCCGATTTGAGTTTTTTTTTTGTTAGGTTGGTATATTTGTTGTTGATATTTCCGCTAAATTTTAGCGTCATAGCTAGAAATTTGCAAAAGCTACGTAGCCAAGAGTACATCTATCTCTATGTGTATTGGAGATTTTTTACAGTTTTGGCGGTACTATAAAAATTAATTTTTATGTTTGGAAACCCGGTTTTCCATACCTTCATATACTTATAAGGTAATAACTTAGCTGAATACTATCCGATTTAAAAATTCTCAGTGGATTTGAAAAGAAGAGTAGTAGACCTTTGGAATGATGTTATATTTTTTAGCCTTGAAGAATATGTGTGAATTTTTCAAACAAACACTATTATTTTATTCAATATTTTTCAAGTTTAAAGTTTTTTCGTACCTTTAAGACCTATTTCGTTGCCAGTTGCCGAAAATTGAATTACATGAGTAAACTGGTACCTAAAAATCTCTTAGCTTTAGATCTATACATGCAACTTCAAATTTCTCGTTGCCCATAACACAACTCAAGTTAGGCTACCATTGTAATCGTCAGATTAAAATACAATATGCTTGCGAATGCCATTTTTTTTTAATCAAAAATAGCCAACAAAATCACCAATTAACTTTTAAAATCGCTACGTGTGGCGGAAAATCGTTAGATTTTGCATTCATTTTATGCAGTTTGACAAAATTATTTCTCTCTCTTAAAGAGAGAGGCGCATACAAGAAAAAATCAATGGTAATGATGGCTAAAGTTGGATTAACCATTGGATTTTATCCACAAAAAATTCTTTTATATCCACTTTACCTTTAACAAAGTTATTTCTCTTTATTAAAAAGATCAATTTTTGTGTTCGGACCCATAACCTTTACTTATCTCGCTGACAACATATGAATCCGCGCTTCGAACTGCTCGTTTTTTGAGACCAATTTCGGAAATCCTGTTTTAAAGTGAATAGTTAGAGCGTTCTGCATAGATCGAAACAAGTAGCATATAGTTTGACGGGACAAGGTCTGCACTAAAAGTTAATTAAATTTTTAACAGGTCTTGCCACAAGCGGCCGAGCGATGTAATACTACGTTTTCAGGTTTACGCGTATATTTCGGCAAATGTTCGTTTCAAGTGCATCATAAGTGTTAGTTTCAGGTCTTCCCTGATTTTTCAGCTAATAATATAAAAGACTTTTCTAGCCTCCCCAAATACAAATCATTACTCTGACGCCAAGAATATTTATCTAGTTGATAGGGCTTCATGAGTAAATTCTTGCACTTTAGGTTATTGTAATAGATCCATTTTGTATAGCCAATATTAAGATAATTCAAAAATGAATTCTTTTTAAGTGCATATTATTTTGAACATGCAAAATCGTCTTTTCACGTCTTTCAGCTTGAACTCATCTGATACCCAATTTCGTTACTTTTAAGTTATCCTCCTGCTAGAATGTCTTACAATAATTTTACAAGTCCCTTCTGAATTTGACAACTAACTTCATAGAGTAATACCTCCATTCGACATCTTGAAGTTTTTTTTTGCTGACCCATGTGGTCTTTGTGTTTCGTGTCAGAATCATTACTTATTAACTACATAAACCATTTCGTTTAGAACCAGCTTAAATTCAGTTTCACTTTCTTTTGAAATGAATAGTAAAGCAAAACTTCACTCAAAATATGCTTTATTGGCGGAAAACTTGACATTTTTCGAAAAAAAATAAAACGTTGCTCTTGACGGTTTTTTGTTTAATGGCGACGTGTAAAACAAAAAAACAGATATTTGCTTACAAAATGCCATATAAGTTCTTAAAGTCACAAACCTGTGATCAGCGCTCGACAACATAACGCTGGACTTGGTGACCGGTTGCAACACTATAGCTTGTTTGAACTTCACTTTGTTAGAAGATATTGTTGAAACGAATTATTCTGTGGAAACTTATCTACGTTTAAAAAATCGGAACATTACCATCATAATTTGCTTTTCTATTATCACTTCTTAGCTGGCTGCTGAGAAAATTTTAAAAGTTTACGAAGATGACGCTGTACTTAGCAAGATAGCACCGAAATGCTAGGTGTTACTTTGGAAGGAAATTGTTTATTATGAGCTTTTACAACCTGATAAAACGAATAAGTCTGATCTCTACTGTCAACAAATATTGAAGATTGAAACAAGCAATTCAATTAAAACCGCCAGAATCATAACAATGCCAGACCACAGCTATCTTCGGTGAGCCGGCAGAAACTGAGAGCTTGGGTGAGAAGTTTTAAGCATCCTCCATATAGGCCGGACCTTGCACCTTCAGCTTATCATTTGCTTCGATCCCTTCAGAACTCTTTGATGGTGAAAAAAAGGCCAGAAATTCTGTACTTATGGAATACTGCTCAAAACGGAACATATACGAGTATGGTTAAATAAATCTCGTTTTAAATATAAGAAAAAGGTGTTTTAATTTTGGTCAAATTTACAACCAAACTTTTTTCAACACCCAATATTTAAGATGCCTCAAAATGCTATACCTTCAACCTAATTTCCTAATTTATGATAAATATAGTTTGACAATTGGTGTCGTTATTCACTCTTCGGATAATTTTTCTTAGAACTACGTAAAGCCCATAGTTTAAACTTAAAAAGCTTACTTTTACAAAAATCGAACCTAACATTCAAGATATTACTGAAATACTAGTAAATTGTTAAAATTTGAAACGATCAATTAAAATACTGTCAGCAAAGCCGAATTGGCTTTTTAATTAATGTACTATTATGAACAATAACTTAATATTATTTTACTTCTAATATAGTTAAGTAAAGATCGGTTTAATTCGGTCCTTATATCCATAAAACCCATATGTAATAATTTCGCATCGACGTTAGAAGAATTATGTTGTGATTACTTTTTACTGTAGGCTATCAAATAGTCGGACTTGACCGCAAACATCAAAAAAAAAAAAAAACTTGTAGTCAAACAACTAGAGTTTTTAAATACCATTTTAATTTTTTTCAATTTTTCGTTTAAGAAAAAATACAAGCATTTCGTGTTATTCAAATGAAACTAAAATTAAAATAAAATACAATAAACGAAAAATAAAAAAGAACAAAAATTGTATAAATTAATTAAATCCTCTTAAATATTTCACAGCAACTTGTATTCTTTACAGTAGAAAAGTCTAAAAGAACAGTAAAAAAATAAGACTATAAGTATATTTAGAAATAAAAATATTTAAACAATAAAATTGTTGTTATCAACATCAACAACAACAACAACAACAAAAATTGTTATTTACAAAATATATTTTCACAACAATAAGAAAGAAAAACTATAAAAAAATTAAAACTGGAAAAAAAGAAACAAAAGAAAAATCTATAATGGCCAGGCAACATAAAAGCAAAAGTCTTTAGAACTTTAATTGAGCAAAACTAATATGAAAAGAGTAAAATACAGTTAAAGAAATGTGGCAAACATATATGTAAAAGGATTAAATAACATCAGCTAACTATATTGTAAGGTATGATTAATCGGTTCACTAACGAAAGACTAATCTTAAGTGAAACACTGCCTGATTGTAATGTTGATTAAAAAACTTAAAACTTAACATATCTTTAGCTCCCCGATACAACAATCTTGTGTAACCGTTAGCTGACATAGAGGCAGCAGCAGCAATAATTAAACTCAAGGAAATAAAGTTTGCAGTATCGAACGCCAGAACTGGAACACTTTGAGAAATGCTTTGTTATGAAACTTGCAAATCTCAACGTTAACAAGTCTTTTGGGCCGGATGGCATACCAGCACTGGTCCTGAAGCAGTGCTCTTCGACGCTTGCACGTCCATTAGCTAACCTTTTCAGTGCATCATATCGCGCCGGTACTTTTCCATCTTGCTGGAAGGTTGCTAATGCAACGCCAATCCCCCAAAAAGGGCGAGGCTAGTAACCCTGAGAACTACCGTCCAATAGTAGTTTGTTCCACACTCTCGAAGGTTATGGAGAGTATGATTAATCACCACCTTGTGGGATATCTGGAATCCAACGATTTACTTAGCGATCGTCAGTACGGTTTCCGAAAGGGCCGTTCTACTGGTGACCTGCTGGCGTTGCTCTCGGAGAAGTGGAACAAGTCCATTCATGGTTTTGGCGAGAGTAAGGTTGTGGCTCTGGATATCTCAAACGCGTTGGATAGAGTTTGGCACGAGGCTCTCATTTCGAAACTTAATGCTTTTGGTGTCGGTAGTCACTTCTCTCGATTTATATCGAGCTTTCTCAGAGATCTCTCTATAAGAGTGGTTATAGATGGGGTCTCATCCGACGAGTTCAGGGTAAATTCAGGGGTACCTAATATTTCTTAACAACTTTCTTCTTCTCACTTCTAATCCTATCTACTCTTTTGCGGATGACAGCAACATTTGTCATTTATATTCATTTGATCGTAGACCGAGCCTTTCGGAGGTTGGGGTAAGCAGGATGAATATGAACGTCACACTCACAAGTGACCTGGTGAAGGTCTCCGAGTGGGGTCGTGCGAACAGGGTTGACTTTAATGCACGTAAGACACAATGTTGTTTTTAACACACAGGCGTGGTGGTGTACTGTCATCTGTGTCAATGGGTAATGTGGATATTGAGGAATCAGATGCTCTTGATGTTCTGGGCATGAGAATTCACTGTGACGTTCGTTGGAATGATCACATATTTCAAGTGTCGAAACAAGCATTGAAGTGCCTTGGTTTTTTGATACGGTGCAAGAACTACTTCACCCCATCTGATCTCCTTAATATTTACAAGACCTATATCCGTCCCAAAATGGAATACAACCCTCATGTATGTGCCGGTGCTTCAAAGTCTATTTTGGAGCTTCTC
Source organism: Wohlfahrtia magnifica (assembly GCA_023159175.1). Classification (NCBI taxonomy): domain Eukaryota; kingdom Metazoa; phylum Arthropoda; class Insecta; order Diptera; family Sarcophagidae; genus Wohlfahrtia; species Wohlfahrtia magnifica. Next base: position 1,516,518 of record JAKWBJ010000062.1, read on the forward strand.
GACCGCGTACAGGAGAGGGCGAAGATGCTCATCAATGACGGTAGGGTAGCCAACTCTATCGATTCGTTGAAGCACCGACGCGTGTGGCGTGTGTTTCATTGTTCTATCGGTACTATAACGGAATGTGTTCTAACGAAATTAAGGAAAAGCGAAAGTATTTCCTGCCACTTACGACATGAGTAAATTCAAATCTAACGTCCATAAACACTACTCCCTCTGTCCTCCTTCCAATAACCTATTTTGCTAGTACCAGCACAATGCACTGCATGAGTAGGGGCCATCCCCTGGGTGCTGGTCTTATAAAAAAAAAAAAAAAAAAAAAAAATGAATAGCAAATGTGTATAGGGTGGTCTGGGGGCTACATATCTCTTTAACGAAGAGACCATTATGTAGCTCACGGATAGGTCAAAGACCGAAGATGGAGCCAGATCTGGGGTTTTAAGGCCTAGAATAAAATATTCGAAACCTTTACGAAAACTCACAAGTATTTTCCAGGCAAGAGTTTAAGCCTTAATAGGGTGTGCACCATGTAACTTCCACAGGATATACAAAGAGCAGGACATAACCATACTATTTGATAGTCAGGCTGTCATTCGAACACTTTTATTTTCCTCCGTCACTTCTCTAGGGAGCATATTTTCTTTCCACAAAATATCCATTACTTTGTTTCAGTTTCGATAATCAAGTTGATATTCAAGCCAAGTAGATAATTAATGTACTGTAGCTCGCCTCTATATATTTGTGTGTAGTGGTAATCTTTACTTACCATTCTAGTCTTTTCTCAGTTGGTGGCATTTTCTCAGAGGTATGCTGGAACATTCGAATACTAAGCTACTATTAAATTGACTTAAAGTTTATATGGGACTGTCTAGTTAAAATAAATCAACTAGGGGTAGACAATATAGTCAGCTCTGCTTGAATTCAGATTGTGGAGCAATTTTGGATTAAGCAGATGAGACAACTAGAAAGGAAGCCTCATCGGCATTAATGATGCCAGTACCTTTCTGTGGAATGGGAAGAAGGGTATGGAGTTGCTGCTTAGCGAAAGAGAGGCGTATATTTTTTCAAGCCGATCAGTTTTGAGACAATCTAAACTACAATTATGATAGAAAGAGATTTCGGTCTTACATCAAACTATCTAAGAATAGCCTGAGAATGATAACAAGGCTATTGACCGGGCATTCCAGGCTGGATGAACCGTTCGATAGAATAGAAGTATTTCCAAGTCCAATATGCAGACATTGTGAGGAGGCAATCGAATTATCTGGTTCTGGAAACATATTTGGGGGAAGCTAGGTTTGTCCGCTATACCATAGACCCCTACTACAACCATAATACCTGTAAACAATAATAATATACACAACTGCTACTCTTCTTAATAACAAATGGATTGAAAAGTCTCGGGCCTAACAAAGAAAACATTTTCTTTTTGTTCAAAATTAGTTTTATTTATCAACGTGATCTCTATAAAAAGCAATGCAGTCATTCCAGTATCGCTTTAACATATCAATACCACCCTTAGTTTCGGCGATAATATCTTCATTCGTGCCACATCGGTGTCTTTACGACCACGTTTGAAGTCAGCAAATTAAAAGACGAAATTATTTTTAACAAAAGCACTTAGCACTATAACTCCAAAACTAATGAATAGAATATCATGAAATTTTAACAACTGTCTTTCGAAGATTAGCACTAACTTAAACAAAAGTGAATGCAATAAAACTAGCGCCATCTATGTGCTCGACCCCTGACTTTTCAGCCCATGTGTTAGACTTAGAAGTTGTAGTTAGAATTTATAGACTGCTCTTGATCTATAGCCATCGTAATTAAGATATATAAGAGAGACGATTTAAGGGAACGTTTTAAAAAATGAAGGGCATTACCTTGCCCAATTCCATGTAGCAGATACTGACAACAATAATTCGCAAACGGCTTGAAATTGTGGTCACCAAGCTCAGAGATGGACTGACTGAGTTTTGTCCTCACCGCAGTAATGGAGATCACGGTTGTAAGACAAGGCTGTCCTCTCTTGGCACTCCTATTTGTAGTAGTAATGGACTGTTTTATAGAAGAGTTATGCATGAAGAGAAGTTGAATATCATAGTTTCCAAAGACAAATTACAAGAAAAACAAAAATTGAATTGATGCACTACATACACTCCTATATAGGGAAGTGAAACATGGAAATAACATAAAAATAAACAAAAACAAGAGAAAATTCCATCTAAAGATGCATCACTGACTTTCCAACTTACCTCTGGCGATGATGACAAACATCAGATGAATGATCAGTAGAAAACGCCACCTAATGGGAAAAAATTACTACGCTAAAGTGTGAATCAACACCATCTCTTAGCTATAACCCTCATCACCACACAATCATAAGGAGGCGAGCTACAGCAGATAATTAATATTTTTAACTTGAAAAAAAGCAATGGATAATTTGGGAAAAGCCAATATGCTTCCTAGAGAAATGACGGGGAAAAAATGGTTTAAGTTAATGAAGTTTGACCAGATAGATTGTTTGTTGTTGGCTTAGATCAGTGATGTGAAAAAGTAAAAATGTAGTTGTGTTAGTCAGAACATGAAAATGCTCTCTTAGAGAGAGTAAAGTAAATATTTTAAAAATAATCAACATGTATCCGCCACACATGTGCATTCGTCGCCGTTTCAGCGACAACTAAAAGCAAAAAAAGAAAACATAAACTTTACTCTCTGTGGAAGAGTAATTTTCATGTTCTCACTATCACAACTACATTTTTACTTTTGCACATCACTGTTCTAGATATACATACATATATATGTACATAGAAACATACATAATATGTAAAGTTTAGATCATCATATAGTCAGACCTATTCGGAAATAATATTTTCCTTCAAAAATAACCCACTTTTACAAATTCGTGTTTTTATTATCCATTCTAAAATTTCAGTGTATTATTTACTGCATTAGTTCGAAAGAATGAAAACCATTGTTTTCTATTTATTTCCGCAAATTTTACCTGTTTCCCATGTTTACATGTATTATTTACAAAATTAAAACTCCCTTTAATTTCCAAAACTTAAGAAGGTATTATTTTCTATTCTCTGGTTTGGTATATAATAGGAAAAACTTATTTTTTATTTTTTCCGTTTTTACCACAATAACCGAACAACAGACCAAATCATACTAACGAACCAATAAATTTCTTTGAATGAAAAATATTTTTTTCAATCCTTCTTCTATGGGTTCAGTGTTCATTTTCAATTCTAACTAATGCTTCAATTCTAAACTGATAAAGTGATTTTAAATTTTTTCTCTAATTTTTTTGTATTGTAAGTACTCATCTATGTACTCGTATGTAGTATATCTGTTTTAGTTAAAAAGATATTTAAAGAAATGTGTGGAGAAAAGTAGTGCAACAAACAGGAGACAACATATAGGCAAATAATGCGATGATGTCAGTAAAGTTTTTGTAAGCAGATGGAAAGCTCCTTACAGAAATGCTTCAAAATCTTTTAATCAGTTTTTCGGGTTTAAATCTTTTTTTAGGAATTAAAACAATGTCAAAGCATATTTCGTAGAGAAAATATATGAATAAAGAAATGGTTTTAATATTTCTGAAGGCTTACTAATGTGAAGCGATTTTTCTTGGTTTAAGTCATGTTTAATTTAAAATCTAAAAACACAACTGATATATTTACCTAAAGGTATAATGCTAATTATCTATTTAGTGTTGCCTCGCGTGCAAATACATTCTAGAGTCAAAGATTATTGCACATCATAATAGAACAGGTACAAATATGATGCACTGGTTGAAGTTTTGTTTCGATATGGGAGTGCTTATACGCCAGAATATATATGTCATCAGCATATTTTAGATATTCAAGTGTATCTTGGACGCCCCATGTAATATCGGTTTTGTTTATTGTCAAATGACTCATTATTTTATAAAGACGAGAGACGAGAGACACATCTCTGACGGACACCAGTTCAGATATTTATGTTGGCACTGAATTGATTCTCGTGATTTATCCGACAACCATCTTAGCCCCATTGTATAGTTCTTTGACTAGATTGATCATTTTTGTAGGCACTTATTTACATATCAATACACGACAGATCGCCTTATGGTTCAATGTATCAAACGTCCGTTCGAAATCAGTGTCTTTTCCTAACCTAATCAGTGCACGAACTTCTAGACTTTAATCCTGCTTGTTCTTGCCTAAGATTAGGTTCTAAAGTCTCCCATTAGACTTCCAATCCACTGACTGCTTAACTATAATGCGCTTGATGTTCACGTAATCAATGCACGAACTTTCAGACTTAAATACTGTTTGTTGTTGTTTGAGAGACACTGAAAGCCTATTGTTAATTATGTAGGCCAATACTTCGTTGATCATGTCGTTCAGGGTTTTACCTCTCCAATTCTTGTACTACGTTAAGTTACCTTTTTGTGGGTGGAGAGTAACAGTACCGTCTTTCAGCTCATACGGCAGTGTTTTAGTTATACAGAATTCGCATATGAGTGGGAGAAGAATATGGGCACTAACCATGGTATCTGCCTTTATTAGTTCCGGGGGTTGTTGTCAGGGCCCGGGGCGCTTTATTGAACTTAAAAGGCTTAATAGCGTACACAATTTCCGGTATGGCCGGACAAGTTGAGCTAATATCTTGGCTTTCACAGTGGTGCAAGCAGCCACAAATTCCGTTTTGCCCTACGGGCGCCCTTGACAATAGTTCTGCAAAATTGTGCTCTCTTATACTGATTTTTTCGACCTTCGAAGTTTGAGAATTTTGCCCTGGTTAGCTTACGCACAGTTTTAAACAGTTTCCTGCCACCTGTGCCTGTTTTGCAATTCCATCAATCTACGGTTCTTGTCTTTCCAGGCACTCTTCTTCTCCATCTTATCGGCCGAGGATTATAAAGTCGGAAGACCTTGCTCACTTCTTATTCTTCAGCCTCCTTCTAATTCCAATGAGGTTCCAGGTAATACTGGAAATTAAATTTTTTCGCCTCTGATCTCTGTACGCAATTATATCCTCAGCTGCTCTTATGTAGCTGTCTTTAATGTGTTGCCATCCTGCATTATGTAAAAGCTCTAATAGAGCGCACAAGTTTTTAGTGAAATTTCTGTGCTTTTTAATTTCTCAGCACAGAGACGTCTCGATGGTTTTCTATTCCGCGAAATATTTGGCACTGCCACCTTTAGACGAATAGATTCAATAACAAGGTGGTGATCACTCGCTACATGATCGTTTGACTTCACGTGCTCATGGTGGTCGAGACCCAAGTAACTTTGTGTATTGTCTTGTGATTGAAAAGAATTTCGCCTATGACCAGGTTCTTGCTCGCACATATTTCCGTGAGTTGTTCCCCATTTTCGGTCATACGTCCCATTCCGTGACAGTCCATCATCTTCTCAAGCTCAGCGTTATTATTGTCAACTTGCACATTAAAATCCTCCATCATGATTTTTGTATTCACTAACGTTCGTAGTAGTATAACATTGGACTATGGTAATATAGTATTTCTTGCGCGAATGCGAATCTAATAGATATTATTCGGCCTATCATTGCGTTGTAGGCAAAGTTCGATAAGAGAAACCCAAGGACACTTTTCCTTGTAAAAATCATTTGATTTCAATAAATGAATGCTTCGTTTGCAAAATCGATTAAGTCCACTTTTTGAATTTCATTAATAGTAGTGTCAGAATATTAATATAAATCTTTAAAATATTTGTTTAATTTTTCTTAATTTTATTGTTTTATGGAGTTAATCGATATGGCATTTAAGGCATTTAAATGTCAGCCTAATTTAATCATATTTAATAGACATATTAATTGAATCTTACATTTGGAATATGAAAATATTTATGTTCGTTAAGTGCAATTAGAAGTCATATGTTTTAATTGAATTTTAACCTCATAAGCCTTTTTACTTAATTAGTATTCAGTTTTCAATTAAAAAGTTCGTATAAGTCTATTATCATATTAAATTCTAGAAAATAAAACAAAACAAAAATAAATGAATTATTAAAATGTCACAGTTAAGCTTTTAATATTATGAATTAACATTTACTTTGTCTTTTAGTGCTGAAAAGCTTTTGAAACCCTTACTAAGAAGTACAACAGGCAATAGTAATATTATTTTGATTTCCTTTTAAAGTAAAGGGTGTTCTTATAAAAGCGTTCGAACTTTAATTTGTAATAAAAAAAATTAAACTAAATTATTAATCTTTTAGAGAGAAATTCCATAGCATTTACATATACAAAACGACCATTACGACTAGCTGTTACGTAGCATATCCTGTTTCCCCATTTGTTTACCACTGTTTAATGAACCTCTGTTGATACTTTATAATGAACTTAAAATACGTATTAAATTTCGGCAATAATTTTTGTTTTAGTATAGTGTTCTGTTAAAAATTACGAATTTGAACTCCAATTTCTAAAAAATGCTCCTGGAAAGCTCCAAAACCAAAAAAGGTACAGACGAAGTTCACAAAAATCTCAATTAAATCCAAACCTTTGTTTGATTTACCTTTATATCCACATATTTTGAAAGTAAACATTTTAACTTCTTATCAGAAAAATTCAGGACAAGTAACACATGTATTTTGAAAATAACGTGTTGGCTTTGCAAAATATTGTGTGTATAACTTAAAAATGCGGTATTCATAATGGAGAATGTATATGTATCTTACTCATGATTTGTACTTTAATAACTTTTGTGACATTTTGAAGAGTAAATACTAGTTATTTAGTTTTACTTGGACGTTGAGCGAAATACCGTCAAAGTTTTGTACTGGTCCAAATATGTTTTGTCTAAATATGTTTGATCGATTTCAGAGTATAATCAATTAGGCCCTATACGAATTAAAGCCGAGAAATGTAGAAAAACAAATCAAATGACTTATAATGCATCTTATCATTACTGGCAATAAAGTATTACAAGCTATAGTGCAAAAAATCATATGTAAAGTCCGGCCAACACGCCGAATTAGAACTTATGCCGAATATCCATGGTATCCAGTTAATGCTTTGCATTTGGTGAGACCTGAAGAGTGCCATTTACTTTAAGCTGCTGAAAGCGGATTTGTTTGAAGAGAAAATCAACGGAAAATGACCATAAAACGCCACCAGACATTAAGCAGTACGATTCTATTATAACAACTTTCAGGACTAGGCCTCTTTATGGTCCAGACCTTAATCAATCCGCTTAATATATGTTCGATTTACGGAGAATACTTGCAGTGGAATATACTGCACTTTAGAACAGGTAATATGAAATTGATTAGTAATATGTGGCATGTTACACATTTTTCTTGAAATTAAAAGTTGATTGTACAGACGTACATCATTTACAGTATTTTCAACCTCATTTCGAAAGGTATACATACAGTTTGTAAAAAAAAATCTTTTGAAAGTAGAAAAAAAACAAAAATTATATTTTTATTTGAGAATTTCAGCGACATATTCTTAGCCTGTTTACTTTATTTTTTGTACACATTTCGTTACTGTACCTCTTACGGACTTCGAGACGTTAAATTTTTTAAAATAGACTCATACATTACAACACTAACAACAACAAAAAATCTTTACCTGCTATAAAAAAGTGCTGTCAAAAATAAGAAATTATTGGAATTTCTCGGAATTTCAGTCTATTATGAAAAAAGTTTGGGTTTTTTATGAATGTGTTAGTATGAAAAACACGTGATATAGTTTTTAGCAATAACAAATTAGACAAACGTGTATCAAGTGTCTCTTTATTTAAATGAAAACATTTAGAGAAAACGAAACTCAAAAGTTTGGGGTGTGACCATTTTTTAAAGGCAAATCAACTAGAAAATGTATGATGACTCGAGTTATAAAATATTAAAAAACGATTAAATCTGTAACAGATTATTTCACTTTTTCGAGACTATTAAGATGGCATAATGTTCTTGGTAAGACCAAAATGATGCTTTACTACAATTATGGACCTCAAAAAGTTTAGTGAAAACCTCTGACACCACTAGAAAATGAAAATATAATTCTTGCAGTAAAATTTTAAAAACTGTCAGATATGGTACAGGGTGAAATATGGATGACCAAAAAAGTGTATAATGATGTTTCAAAATAAAAAAAAAAATAATAAAAAATGGTCACCAGCGTTCAAAAAGCTCGTTTTGTTGACACTGAAAATCAGGTTTGGCAAAACCCGGATTTTTTTAAAAGAACCCAACCCATCGGATTTTATTGGGTTTTTTGGGATTTATTGGGTTTATTAACTACTTCCAAGTTTCGTTCAAGTCGACAATATTTTTTGTTTGTTAGTGCAATTACGTCCTTTTAGTGTTTATAATGCAATTTTGCACTCTTGGTGGGATCAAGGAGGTTTTGTGTACTAGGAGCTGTTAAAAATCCTTGATTGGGGCAGACTGCAATTACTTCCCTTGAATCGTGCTTTATGAGAAAAAAATCTGGATTATAAAGACAGACATAATTAGTTATTCTTTTGAATGACAACGCTCAGTCTCGCGTCACAAAAGTTGTCAAACAGTGGTTAGAAACGATTGACCAAACATTAATTCTTTTGGCTATTGACTGTTTTGACGGATATAATATCTTTTGACATGTCGTTGACTCACTTCTTTTGAAGAAATATTAAATCGTTTTCTAAGTTGAATCGCCTCAAAAGTGGAGAAGTTTTTCTGAGACAGAAATGGGACATTGGCTCTGAGGCGGGGAAAATATGTCAGCAGTGATTAGTTATTTTGATATATTTTTTAATTCGGACAGAGTTAATTTATACTACCAATACATAAATTTTAATTATTTTTGCTGTAAATAAACTACGAAAACCTTTAAAAGAAAAACCCAATAAAACCCGGGTGGGTTTAAAACCACTTAAGAATTTGTTGTTGGAGTTCTCAAATGAAAATAATAAATTTACTTTTTTCTGCTTTGCAAACACTTTTTACAAACCGTATATCGTTGCTCTCATGTAGAAAGGCCCGAACTCAAATATTTTTATTTTACAGGTAAATGTAAAAACATCACCGAAGCTGTAATTTTCAAAATGTAACTGTTTTTAAAATGCAGGTTTAAATGAAAATCAAACGCAAATTTGATGAAATTTTTTTAATTTTTATATATTTGCTATAACAAAGCGAGTTAGCGCAAAAATGAAAGTTAGAGCTTTTTGCATAACATTCAAAACAAATTATTATTATTTGATTTAAATAAGCTAAAAAACCACATTGTTCACATTTTGTATCATAAAAACTATAGCAATCTATGGAAAGAGACTTGTTCAAATCTTGCAAATGTTCTCACTTCTTATTTGAAATGACTAATTTTTCTTTATAGGAACATCCCGGTATGATAGTCTAAGCTTTAGCTGCTTTTTAAAATATATGAGTCCCGAATGGTCGTATGCTTAAGCTCGCAGCATATTTACGGTATCACCACCAGATTTACTTTCTGAAATTAAGTTTGTAATTGAAATTCAAATTAATGTAAAAGCTTCTAACAATTGTATTCAAAGGTTACCAGTTTTACATAAAATTTCCCTTTTTTAGTCACCCAACCCTGTCTTTCGTATCTTTTCAGATCCCTGATTTCTTTCTTTTGGTGTTCTTTAACTCTAGTAGGTTTACAGATCTATGGCGTTTGTTGTAGTTTCAGCTCTATTACCACTGCCCCCAAAATTCCTTCACACCCTTTCTGTTGATTCCTCATGTAAAAGGCAAAGGCACAAAACTAATATATTTTGCTGATCTAACTACAATTCGATCAAACTTCAGTGGCTGATATTCACAGGTTGCAGCCGAGGTATGCAAATCAGAAATAAATTCATCAACTGACATCCTTGGCCTCTGTACCCTTCAGGTATACTTGAATCTTTCAAAAATCAATTTCCTTGAGGTTGAAATTATAAATATATGGAACGGGTTTAGTTACTACAACAATGATGCAGTTTCACAATTCAGTTGAAGCAATATTTCTTCGCCTTTTTCACCCATTGGTACTTAGCTTGGATACCGTTGCATACTTTTCAAATCTTTTACTTCAAATAGCATTTTTCTGATTATAGAAAATTTAATTTTTCGACGGGAGCCACGTTTATACCCACTATGACCAGCGGCACATGCTGATGAATACATCTGCTTGTAAAAGAGTTATTTCTGTTGCTATTGCGTTAAATTAAATTGTGACAAAGTGCATTGATATGCAATGTATTGGAATCACTAAAAAACTCGATTTCGAAAAAATACGAATTAGGGCCTTTCCACATGAGAGCAACGATATATAGAGTGACATATGAATTCTTCAAATGCCGTATCAAAAATTAATTTAAGTTGATTGGTATACATGAAGACTAGCCTAGGGCCATTGCTATTGGGTGAAGTAGTGTAGGGTAGAAAAACGGCCATCAATCCACAACATACAAAAGCATGGCGTAGCAACATATGATGTTTTTTTTCTGTGAAATTTTTATTAAATTTTGTATTACATTTTAAAAGCAAACATCAAACATTTGAACAAATTAGACAATATTGGACAACATAGTTAGACTGACAGACAGGCAGTCTACCATAATGATAGCCAGCAAACAATTTAGCCATCATTGCCATCGTCATCACGGTGTTCATATCATAAATATATGAGCAATTGTAATTGGAGATGTAAAAGTTTTATGGTCAACAATGGTCTGCATTCAAATAATGTGCATATGCATGTACATACGTATGGAAGAATTTACGACTACTTATGAAATGAAATAGACATTTGTATGTATAAATGCATATGGTTTTTTGTTGTTCTTTTTTTGTTTTCTGTTTTTGTGGTGGCTGTATATTTAATGAGATTTCTGTCAAATTAATTTCCGGTTATGATTAGATTTTCGTTAATAGCAATTTGTGGTTTCAACACACACAAATCTCAACTCACACTTGAATTTGAACTTTTCACTTGTGATGATGATGATGATGATGATGATGATGATGATGATGATGATGATGATGATGATGATGATGATGATGATGGTGATGATGAATATCGGCTGAAATATTTAATATCGTTTGTCTATGTGTGAAAGTATGGAAGAATATGTGTACAGATGTATGTGATAAATGTAAAATTTCATATATATTTCATAGAATTCATGTATGCAAACACAGTCACACAAAAACATTTTATAGGTTTCAATGCCTATGTATTTATCTATCCATTTGTCTACACAAAAGAATTGTAAGCGCAGTCATGAGCAAAACTTTAAAAATCTTTCAATTAAATATGGTATCTGTTAAGGATCTTATTCCTCAGACAGGTATTTTAAGCACAATAATTTAGAAACTAGAAGAGACCGACAGACAAATCTCTCCCTAAAAGCCTGACAGTAAGATAGCAGAAGTTATCCCGTACTTTTTTGCATAACAACAATTTTTGCAACACGATAACAATCTTAAAATATTTTTTGGATTAATTCTCAAGCATCAGGAATCCTTCTGGCAACAAATGTATTTAAAAAGAATTGTTCATTTGAGAAATTTATTTTCTGCATCGATAGAAACATGTAGTAGTCAATAGAGCTAGGGTTTGTGTTAAGGCGAGTGAGGCAAAAATCCAATTACTATTTTCTAATTCGTTCTAAACTTGTCTTGCAATATGTGAAACGTTGTCACAACTAGTGGGCGTTTTTTGGAGTATGCTTTCTTGAAACGAACCAATTGTGTACAGATCCCTTCTGATCATTTAGCCCGATTTTAGCAGTATATAAATGACCCTTTTCACCAAATACAAATCATTACCTTATCGCAATGTATATTCAGGTTTTACGTTGATTTTTTGAGCTTTGGATTGTCGTAATGATTTGAAGTAAAAATTACTTCTTATGGCGTTAAAGCAGCATTCCAGATATGCAAGATCGTTCTTTATTATCTCTTGGATGAACCCCGTTACTTGCTGCTGTGCAGGTCGCAATGATTTTGCAAGTATTTGATCACGATCCCCTCATTGTAATACATGACTACATATCATAAGTTTTGTGTCCTTATACTAGAAAAAAGTTTGTGGTTGGACAATTTTTCGTGGCAGAATATCTCGGATAAAGTTTGGTTCACGTACCAAAGTGCGCATTAAAATCTTCCATGATAAGTACAATATTACCTTTCTTGATTTTGGTTAAGAGTTTTAAAAGGCTGCTATAAAATTCTTCTTTGTTTTTGTATTTACTAACGTCCATAGGAGCATAACATTGGCCTATGATGAAATTTTTGCGCGAGTGCAAAGTCTAATAGATATTATTCTGTCTGTATGCGCATTCAACTCTATCATTGCGTTGTAGGCGAGTTTCGATAAAAGAAACCCAAAGCCACTTTCCCTTGTAAAAATTATTTGATTTCAATAAATGGATGCTTCAGATGCAAAATCGATTAACTCCACAACGTTGGCAAATACTCTTTAATTTTCCAGATCGAAATTTCCTTCATCTTCAATTATATTGAAGAGTGTCTGAGAGGGTCTACCCTTGAACCGGCAGAGCTAATTACTTGGCGAATAGAGAAGTTTGACTGCTTTTCATTTCGCATAAACTTTCGGTGTCCCTATGGGACACCAAAGAGGAAGAATATTCTTCTGGGTGGAGGAGAAATTTTCTCAGCTATTGGAGAATGGCTCTGGAGTAAGACAAGCGAAAAAGACTTTCTGCTGACAGTTCTGGGAAGCAACTTTTGCTCAACAAGAGTAAACTTAGGCTACTAACGAACTAAACATTGTGGTCTCAGATACCATCAGCTTATCTTGTGAAATATTCTGATGATGTTGTTGATCTAATGGGACCTTAGTTCGGGGGGAATTCGATCTGAGCTGGCACAACGATGGCTCCAAATTGATTGACGGTGTCGGTGCTGGCGTACATGGACCCAACCGAGACTTGTCAATTCCGCTAGTGAGATAGCTGAGTGTTTTCCAGGCTGAGATTATAGCCATTGTGACATATGTGCAGAGATCAACCTGAACAATGGGCTCAGGTCTAAGCAAAGCTAAATTAAGGACACTCGAATCGAATCGTATTATGTATAGACTGGTCAAAAATTGCTACGATACGTTACAAACGCTGACGTTTAGAAATAGGATCCAGTTGTTTTGATTACTTTAATACTGTGGAATAAGTAGCAAAGAAACAGCGAATGCATTGACTAGAAAAGATTCCGTGACGCCCTATATTGGTCCGTAACCCTAATATACGACACCGTGATTGATGATTGGGAAATCGCCAGATTTATGGAACACTGAAATGCTCAAAGAGGATATCACCACTCTAGGGCGGCGATCAATCCTCAATTTAATTATGGCAGGCCGGACCTGAAACTCATAACGGAATTTCTTACAGGCCATTGTAGACTGAGAAGGGGGTGGCTATCACTGATGCGGATGTTTGTAAAGTTGCTCACAGATATTAGAGACAGCGGATCACATATTAGTAAATGTGAGATTCTTGATAGCTTTAAATGGATATGTTTAGGGATAAAAAGAGTCTCATTGGAAGACATATCTTTCATTAGTTTAGTAGATCTGCTGGCGTACATTAGAAAGGCAACAGATCTGTTAAACAAACTATGGCTTGTAAGAGGAACAATGAATCCCATTATTCGCAGTATCTTGCAAGTGTGCCTGGTCAGAGTGATAGTACTGATAAGTTATATCAACTTCAAAAATAGCATGTTTTCTCACAGAAAAGGACAACTGGCCTTATCCGTAGCCTCAAACTGATGTAATGAACATATAAGGCTGCACAAATAATTCTCTCGTTCAAGTGTGTTGTACTACTTCTTGTAAATGCCGCATTACAGTAACACCTCTTATTAAATGTACAAACTTTTGGTAATATCTGAATTCCTACTACCAAGAAAAAATGTAAAGCAGAAAGCAAATAAAAAAACAAGTTCGTATATGGTGGGTTTTTCCTCATCCTCAGAGTGATTTTTATTGAAGTCCATATAAGATTTTTGAGGAAATCACAACTGCATTGTCACTATTCAACAATTCTTAACAGCAACTTCTTTTGTAAACATCTCTACTTCTTAACCCAATGAAGAGGTAAAATCGCAGATCTATTTAAAGGCATCAAGTCAAGGAGAGGATATTGTGGGAGTTTGTTTAAAGAATTGATGTGATTTTTTTCAAGATGTGAAGCTTTATCTTAAACTTTAGCTGCGGCCTGTTTTGACCTTTATTGTTTACTAATAAAACTCACATACATAACCAGTCACACGAATATACGTGCACATATGTACACACCTGTACACCACTTATTCAATCGTTAAACGTATACAGTTAGGATATCGACTGGTCAGTTTGTATATGTCAAAATGAATATTCATGATATAAAAGGCTGCACACACTCGCATACATATGTATATACAGTTTTCATTTTTTACACATACGCAAGTAATAGACACGGCAACACATACATACTCGTACATACATACTATAAACATTTATGATTTTGAATATGAATATATATCATCATCTGTCTGTATTTACGAGTATTTATTTATGCGAATGTGTATGTGTGTTTGTTGTACTGGTGTGGCAGTAGTAAAATTCATTTAATATTAATATTTATACATATGGACCCATAGGCGTTTATGCAATAATGCCACTGTTTGCCACTGGTTTTCTATTAAATTAGTGTAATAATTTTATGAAAAACCGAGAAAAAAATATATTTTTTTTGGTTTCATTTTAAATCAGATAAAAATGTATTAAATTTTTAACAAGTTCAACTAAAAATTGTTGATTCACAGAAAAAAAGAACATTTACAAAAAGTTTTATTTTAAGCAGCTAAAAAGCTTTTTAACATACTCGTAGACTGCATAAATTTAAATTGTGTAATTTATGCATTTTAAATGAGTGTAGAGATATGTAGATAATTATGACGGATTAGTTGCTATTTCATTTATTTAAATAATTTTAATTTTTTGTTTTTTCTCACAAAATAAACAAAAAGTTAGGCAACAAAGCTTAAATAAGTAACTATGGTTTATAATTGATTTAAAAAGAAAAAGTTTTTTGAACTTTGGCTAGAATGTGTAAAATTTGTATTAATTTTGACATTAAAATAATTTATTTTAATCTCTGAAGTATTTGGGAATTTGTAAAAAAATTATGGTAATTTTAAAGCCAATACAATATCAAATTTAGAAACGAACATATGTAAGTAAATTTGTATTCGTTCAGAAATCGAATTGGTTTTGTTTAACTTGGGTTTAAAAACATTTTTTTTTCAATTTTAATCAAGATAATAATTTGCTTTAATCGCAGTAAACAATTTTTATTAAAGTAAAGATATGCAAAACAAAAGGCAATTTTTGATTTTCCCGAAAATTATTAATATACTCATTAATATGTACTTTAATGCTTTTTAAAGCGATACTCAGTGGGTCATAGGGCCACAACGAATTTCTTGGCTGTGTCTGTAATCTAGAAGCAACAGCTTTCAACAACTGTCTACTCTAACCATTGGCTGGTCTTCTAATTCTCTGGTTTTCCTGTTGATTCCATTCTATGGGTTTTATCCTTGTATTATTATCGGTCTTTCGCAGGGAGTGCACTATCAATCTCCATTTTCTTTGCATAATTTCCTCTATTAAGTTACACGATTATCGTTGGTGACACTTTTGAGACAACGCTCACGATGCTCAACGCACACGGGTATATACAAAAAAAGCGGTTGATAAATGCCTTAACTGGGCACACAAAAGTATAGACTTTAGGCACGAGCTAAGAATGTAAATTTTCGTGTTGGAAGACACATACATACATAATTCCAGCAACATCCCAAGAGGAACAAGGGGAACTTCTCTCAAACAATGATCTGCACCCGATTCTATTTTTAGACTTATGGAAAGGGACCTTCAGTATTGAAACGATTGTGTTGAAATCGCCATATGAGATCAGCAAAAGATTTTTTGCTTAGATTCAATCTGTGTTGTAGCAAAGGACGAAATTTATTCAAAATAAATGTTGACAATTTGAAAGTTTGTTGTAGTATTAGCGTCCTTCAAAATACACGACATACATATGTACTTAATCAAATGGTTACTCCCTTTCCGCTACTTTAATTAAGCATTTTTGGGAAAGCATGCTTTATTTGATATTTCACTGCAGTCTTGGAAACATTAAAAGTCAGTGGATGGCAAATCTGAAGGGTGGTATTATTTGCGACCAAGAAAACAATCACTAGCAATAGAGAGTGAGCACTAAGTGGCGATTATCAAAGAATAAATTCGCGAAAGCTTTCTTGGATTTTTTTGGGCTTTCGCTGAGTAAACATGAAAACGCAAGAGTGACGTAAGTAACCCTAAAAATTCTATAAAACATTGTATTGCCTAGAAGGAGGTCGGGATTGACTCGGCTTTGAAGTATCCCCTGGCGCCACCACTATTCTTTGCATTATATTTATCTCAGGCATCATTTTGCATCTTCCCTCACGATTCGGTATAAAAACACTGTTTGTGACCGCGTGGTGTTCTATGGCGGATGAGATAATAGGAAGCAATTTAAAGTCAAGTTTTTGTGTTGTTTTCTTTAAGGTTCTGAGGCACTCACTCAAACTTTCAATTTTTCGCCAAATCCCATTAAATAAGAATCGTTTTATGATCGCAGTTCATTATTGTTTTTATTTATTTCAATTTTTTTTTTTTTTTTTTTTGTGAAAATTCGCGATTTTTTTTTTTTTTTTTTTGACGACTGTCCTTCATCGAAATAAAGTGTAAAAGCACATGAACTTATTTTCAAACCAAATACAGAAATAAAGGTGCGAACACGTGACATATAGTTGCCCATGGGCAAAACGGAGAAACTCCAAGTTAATTCAGAAAACTGTACTGTTTGCTGTCGCAACGACTGCACTTGTGATTCATTTATGGTCATCGTAAAGGTCACATATATCGTATTATAATGTAGTTGCTTAAAGTCTAAAGACAAATCGGTTGGAATTATTTCTTTGTATTTTCATGATGATCATTGCTACAATGATGTTATTCATTAGATTTTAAACAGCCAGTCTAGTTCCAATTCTTAATGCATTTTTGAGTGTTGGTCAAGTAATTTCACTTATCCATCTGCAAAATATAAGCCAATAGTTTCACCACTGTATTCAAATGCTTTGGAATATGAACAAATTGTACCGAATTAACGGCACCATAATTGATTTGCGGATTAAAGTGGCCGGCTGCTCTCTCTAGATTTTCAAGAAGATTGTGTCGACAAAATCGCTCATGTTTATGCTGTTATTGACTTTAATTTGCCGAATTTGTTACCAAAACGATTTTATTATTGATTAACTTCGATCTATGTCAGTTTGTCTGCCCTTCGGCATTAGTAAAATAAGTAAAATAAATGACTAAGTTCTTACATTATACTAAATATATAAAAAATTAAAATTAAAATCGAGAGGCTATGATTGTCAGTAATCAAAAGTAATTTAAAAAAATGATAGTTTTGTACAGTTGATTAGTTAGGTGATTTATTAATCAAAACTACCTTTATTAAGTTATATAGAGGGTAAGTCAAATAAAATGTACTAATGTATTAAATACGGATAAAGCTCATTTATGGTTAAATGACTACGTCAATAAGCACAATTACCGTATTTGGAGCGAAGATAATCCTCAAGCCATTAACGTATTAACATTACGTCCAATAAAATTGATTTTTTAGTGTGGTTTACACGCTGGCGGCATCATTGGTCCTTATTTCTTGCCAAATGAGCAGGAGCTGCCGTTACGGTAAACGGCGAGCGCTATTGACTCTTGCTGACTGAATATCTGTTTCCAAAAATTAGTCAACTAAACATCTACGACATCTGGTTTCAAAAAGACGGCGCAACTTGCCATACAGAGCGCTTAACATTCGTCTTATTGCAAAATCAATTTGGTGTTAGCTTTTTTTCCAAAAATGGATCTGTTTGTGCGATTTAGCGCTTCTGGATTATTTTATATGGGACTATGTTGTCATTGGCTTATGCCGACGAATTAGCAGATCTAAAGTATTGGATGCCAATATTCAAGCCCCCATGGACTGATTTATTGAAAAAAGGTAGTTAAAAAATGGTTTGACCTTATGGCTATGTAACTTGTATCAGTGGCGAACATATATCGGAAATTATATTAAAAAAAAGGCCATGCAGTTATCTATCAGCTTATAAAAAAAGCTTTCATTCTATTATCATGGTAAGTTCTCAAGCTCCTGAAGAGATATCCTCTAATAATCATTGATTTTGATTATTATTTTTTTATATTATATATAAAATATGTAATGTATATATACTATACATATTGTTACGTTTTAACCTTTTTAAAACGTTTAAGTTCGTTTAAATTGCGTTAAAATAAAAATAACACCGCTTTATTTTGTTGTTTTAAAGTTTTTATTTATTCCACTATAACTTTTATACTGTTTGTCTTAAAACAACGCTTAATATTCGATTTTACAACACTTTTATTTCTGCTTTAACACAACTTTAATGACAGCCAAACGATAACTAACTGACGTGTAGGTAAAGCAGCCTCTTTGTATACCTAATTGCCTACAGTTTGGAAGGTTCCGGAAATGTCTCACATTTTCTATTTTTATATCCGTTAATTCAAATGTAAGGTAAGGATGGTCGATTGCAGTGCTACCAAATACGCAAATAAGTACGGCATTGGCATGATGGCACATAACTACAAAATTTGGGCATTTTTATTTTTGGAACAATATGTATGTATATATGAAGGAAACTACATATATATGAAATATGATCAGACAAATGTCCACCATTTTTCTCGATACAGAGATTGGGTTTTTTGAAATTAGTTTTCTATAATACCACTTTGTATTTCATCTCTAATATTCCGCTTCAGCTTCTAACACTCTAACATACACTTGTCTTTTTAATATCCCCATAAAACCCAGTGAAGGCTGTGGGAGTTTGTCTTGAATTAAAATATTGCCAATATTTATGCTCTTTTATAACAATTGATTGTTAACAAGAATAGAAAAACTGAATTATTTTAACGCGTTATTCTGTACTGTTTGGTTCCATAATAAATTTCCATGAATAACCTACAAAAAGAAAAAAAAATTATATAAAGAAGAAAGTTATTTGTGTTTAACATTGATATTTCTTACTTGGCCCACTCCATAAACATTTTTGTTTTACTTCGGGAATTTTTATAAACTTTTTTTCTTAAACTACGTCTGAAGAAAGACACACAAAGCTAAAATAATTATTCAAATCGGTAAATGCGTTCCTGAGTTTTAGTTAAACTAACACTACTATAATTATTCTCCATACATAGTATCAAAAGTTTTAAGCAAAAATGTTAAGTAATGCATATCTCCTAGGCAGTTATCTGTGTGGAAAACTTTTAAAACTACATTAATAAGCATATACGTAAATACTGATAAAAAATGAAGCAAATGACACGATACAAAAAAGTGAGTATTTCTGTTTACCGGACTATTTGTATATGAAAACCCATTTAAATTGCCTACAATTTTTTTAGGCTTTAATTATTGAATTTTTCTATAGATTTTTTTCAATATATTTTTTTGCGAATATTCAGTTTTCTGTGGATGCTCTTTTTTTGCTGCGAATTGGCCATGAATCCATGTAATTGTTTTAAGTAGAAAAGTTTTTAATAATAAAAAATGGCCCAATATACATATGTACGAGTATGTGTATATAGCAATTTTTGTAAGCTTTTATTTTATATCACAATGTTTGTTTTCACCATTTTTTGTGCCTTTTCGTTTTTTATTGCTGGCCTATTCTGTAAATGCAAATAATTCAATTTTCACTTTTTAAACAGTGTTTATTTTCAATCTGCATATTTTTGTTTTTTTTTTTTTATTCGCTACTCTACCATTTTGTTTTCTTTTTTTTCATATTGAAGTGTATGAATTAAACTCAGACTATTGAAATTGAAATGACTATATAGGCATGGCATTTATTTATTAAAAATGTTTGTTTATGAAGGAAATATCTGTTCGGTTTTATTATTTTTTGCTTTATTTGCAAATGCCTGCAAAAAATTGTCCTTTAGATAAAATTGAATGAAAATTGTTGAGGACCAAACTCTGTTAAAGTCATAAAAAACAATTCAGCAGAAAATAAATTTAAAGAAAATGGAAATTTGGTTTTCTATAAATTTGTTTAAAGATATTTATTTAAAGTTTTGTTAACACAAATTCTAGATATTTCACGGCGTGTTTCGCTACTCCCATCTTAATTTTATTTTTGGCTAAATTATTTACCCTTATTCTCCATTTTGTACCCTCTCGGTGCATATTCAAAAATTTAGATAGCCTATAGTTCCTTCCAGAAAGACTGTAGGATCTGCGTTTTAGCTGTATAAACATACACAGTGTTATAGTATTCGAAAATTAATATTTGCTGATTATATCTCCCCTATATTTATTTCAGTAAATTAGTTTCATAGAAAAGTGATTGGAACAATTGGCAGTCTTCCATTATATTTTTTTTTTTTTTTAATATACGATAATTAATATTTGTTTTGTATGTGGTATAAATCTCCCCCTGATTATATCTGCTCAACATTTTTCCAATAAATCAGTTTCATACGAAAATAATTGGGGCAAAGTTGTATGACTCTGCTGATATAGTTGTTTAGAAATGCGATTATTAATATTTGGTTTATATGGGGTTCCTCTCACCCTGACCCTATCGAAAAAAAATATAGGCTTTGTCACCTCCCAGGCATACAATGGAATGACACAGTGATATTTTGAAGAAAAGCGGTTCAGTCGTTTAGCTGTTTAGCCGTCTATAGACATCAAACCTA
Organism: Wohlfahrtia magnifica; assembly: GCA_023159175.1. Lineage (NCBI taxonomy): Eukaryota > Metazoa > Arthropoda > Insecta > Diptera > Sarcophagidae > Wohlfahrtia > Wohlfahrtia magnifica. The sequence goes on from JAKWBJ010000062.1 coordinate 1,537,344, forward strand.
CATATATACATACATTAAAATTTATAAATAATTGAGAATTAAATAAGAAATATAAAATATATACATAATTATATGTCTGTATATAAATATGTGTACTGTATATAGTATAATAATATACATACTTACGTATATATTATAAATATATATGTAAATTTAAAAAGCTCCAATTTCGACAAATTTGAGGAGCTAATGTAAATTACTGGTACAAAAGAAGAATGACTTATATAAATTTTGGATACCCTGCCTCGAAATGAAGCATATTTCAATGAGAGCGTAATCAAACAAGGCAAAGTCCGTTAAGATAATGAAATAAAAGTACCTGATATTTCGTCGCATAATATATCGGTCAGTTTTCGGTCAATGCTCACTATAAACAAGACAGTTCTGTACAGATCCCATAACAGATAAGATTTTTCTTGTTTCTTTTTCGAGGGAACTAGACATGGATGCATCATGTCGTGGCCATGAGAAGGTGTATGTCAAAGCTATGTTTTATCGCCATTTCTGTTCGACTGCATTTTGAACCAGGTCATGCTAAAAGCAACAAGGCAGGGAAGAGGCGTAACATAGAAGCTGCAGGGACATAGCTTACCTAAATATTTCCATCTAAACCTATCAAAAATCCCACATTCACATAATATATGTTCCACTGTCTGAGATGACTGTCAAAACAGTCTACTAACACCCATGTAATCGCCATTCTTCTCAGATATGCTCACAGTCCACAATGGCCCGTAGGAGATTCGCCGTAGGATCGCCGCTCTAGAGTGGCGAAGCGTCATCTGAGTATTCTAGTGTTCCAAGCATCTGGCAATTTTCTAATCTTTGATTAGTTTAAGGATAGTAGTAAGCGGTGACGCACAGTAGTGTTCAGGACCAATATAGGTTTGACTTATTTTGTTACTTAAGCAGCTTAATTGAAAGACTGGCGACTAGAAAAAGACCGCATAATAACGCCCGTCACACTTTTGGTCTTCTAAATCCTGTCTGGAGATTATCCATAAGGTCGCGAAAGATAAAGTTAAGACTATTCAACGTAAGGGAATTGTTGCTATAAGGATACTAGTCTTTGAAGGCGATAATACGTAGACAATATATCATGCATTTTAATGGCCGCTTGTGAACTATTGAGAATAAAGGCTGACTAACATCCTAATACGGGAATGTAAATGGAAATGGGCGAGGAACATCATATAATACTAAAAGACAGGTCATAAAATGGGATTCTCGAAGCAGTGGAAGCACATACATAGAGACTGCAAAACAATATTGAAGCTGCTATACTAAATCTGGGCTTAAATGAATTACAATGTCTTGCATTGGATGGGGTACAATGCAATTCAATTATGACGGCCCTATACTCCTTATAGGAACTCGGACGAATTGATATATGTTTGCAAGGGGTGTTGCAGAGACAACAATATTCGGAGATTTATTAGCGAAATGCGAACGAATATGCTACGAACTTTGTGAAAATGGGTGGTCCAGATTGCGCCTTATAAGCTCCAGCCGAAATCATATTTGAGCATTAATGTCATAGAAATTTCTAGCCAACAAAGCACTTTCATTGATATTAAAGGTATATTTCTTTGTTTTATTACGATTTAAACTTGTGTAACTGTAAGTAAAACACCCGATATATATTCTGGTCGTACCAAGTACAGAGTATTACCTTGGCATTGATTCGGCTAGTTGGACTTCATACATATACGATTTCTTGTACCACGACTTGTCGTAATAAATTCGTTATAAAAATTACCTTTTTATGACATTCAAGTAACACTTTGGACATGTAAAATCATTTTTCAAATTTACTTGTCTTATACTAGTGTGGTATTAAATTTCCATGATTTTGGATAAAACCCGTCAATAAACGTGTTGAAGTTTCTTAAATCAATAATCTCTATGTAATAATACCTCTATTTCATTATCATTTTTGGTTGACCTGATAGTATTTGTCTTCCGTGTCTAAATTACATCTTCTAAATCGCAGAAAACATCATTGCACATTGCAATCTATTCAGACTATTCAGAATAAATATTAGTGAGCAATCGATGTGCTTCAGCTCCAATTTAGAAGTGTTTTTGGAGAGTAATATTGTTCATAATTATTTCAAAAACTTACGTTATAGAAAAATATAAACAAATAACAGCTTGGAGTTGTAGAGAGAATTCGCTACTAACTGGCATAAACGGTTTCTTATCCCTAATAGGGGAATCCCAAAGAAATTGCTCTCGCTAAGTAAAGCAGATTTAAACCTTTTGGCAGGCTACTTTGACGGCAATTGTAACGTGAGCTACTACTTGAACTGAATTGGTCTCCCCATGATCAACCTCTGTCGACTTAATAGGGTTGACACTGAAAGCTCAGAGAACTTGTTTATAATTGTTTTGCTCTTGAAGACAGAGGCTACCACCTAAATTTTTTGAAAGCCTTAAGATAAGCGGTTAATGTAATGGGCTGTGCACAATAGACCTTCTTTGGTAGGGATGCTTCCTGTACTCGAATAATAAAAATAATAATACAATTAACGCAAAGCAGTTATCCCTTGAAAAGATCTTTTCGAATGAGAAGTAATTGCCTTAAAAAATGTTAACACTGATAAATGACATTCATATGCTTTTGGTTTTGTTCCACTTTTTTTCTTGCTTTGGAACTTTACCTTTTCTTCGTTTTTCTAATTGTTCGTAAAAAAATTGAGTGGCATTGGCAAAAATATCGTTGTTTTACCTTTTGTTGTTTGCCTCTTTATCAACAGCAAAAACAAAAGTAGATAAAAGAAATTATTATGTGTAGAGCTAGTAGATAAGTATGTATGTATGTACATATTTATGCAGAGTTCTGGGGTACACTTGAACACTATTATTTTGTACCTTTTTGTCTAATCGCCCCACTTCATCGTCTCTCTTTAGAAATTCATGTCAAATACAACGTAATATTATGTAGACACTTTTTTAAATCGGCTTAAAAAGTACTGAAAAAAATAAAATAGAAAATATGCACTTAAGTGTGGCACCAAAGAAAGAAATACTAAAATAGTAGAAAATGAAAATGAGAGAAAAATATGTAAGAAAATAAATGTGTATGAAGTAAAGCAAAATATGGCATTTATGTTAGACTATGTTGCACAGTGGTTGGTAGTACTTTTCAATAGATATAGAGATAAATGAGATTTATAACAGACAATAAGAAGAACGTATCAAAAATCTAAGCTGTCAATAATTAAATTTAAGAATAATTTTAAAGAAATTGCAATTTAGCGATTCGAAAAAATGAGGTGAAGCAGAAATTGATATTGATATTTAATTTCCGTTCAAAATTTTCTTCTCCAATGAAGCTAATTTTTGGTTGAATGGGTACATAAATAAGCAGAATTGTCGCATTTGAAGTGAGAATACATCCACAAAAAATTTGGGTTTGGTGCACGTTATGGACTGCCAGAGAGATTGGTCCACATGTTTTCAAAAACGATAATGCTCAAAATGTACTGTCAATAGTGAACGGTATAAGGACATGATTATAAATTTCTTCTTACCTCAATTAGCTGGCATTAATCTTACTGACATGTAGTTCCAACATAACGGAGCGACATACTTACTGCACAACGCGCGCTATAAATATAAAATTTACAAGCGCCTTCTTTATCTTGTATCTTTTCATAAATTTGTGTATTTCATTCCTCGTTTTGTGTCACTGTATAAACTCGCTACTGCTTACGACATATCTCTTATAGGGTCGTCACGTTTATATTACGCAGCACGTACACATTCAAGTTGCGTTATACTTTTTATGCTAGTTCTTCTCGAACATAAGGTCTCCAACGTCTTTGTCAAAAACCTTCAACATCTTTTCTCTATTGGCTCAAGCATGTTACCAACGTAATGTGAATATGTTTTTGTCATTATTTTCATCAACAACTTCGCCCCCGTTAAGAGCATCAGCTCAAGCAGTTCTTACTGTACCCTAACGTAACCTTTAGTTGTGTAGATGATGAGTAAGTGTAGTTGTGGGAAATGAGAAGAGTAAGTTTATTTTTCTTTTAAGATTTCTTTTCATTTTGGTTTGATTGCACCCAACCGAGTTTCTGCAATACATAACAAACGTATACATATATGTATGTATTTATGAACTCGTACACAGTGCCAAAGTATGCATGTTCACTGGAATCAGTGTCAGTGTTTAGTATGTGCTTTTTTTAAGATTTTTCTTTTTCCTGTCAACTAACAGAGATTTTTCTGTTGTGAAAACAAATCATTTTCAATTGGCATTTATTTCTTTAATAGGAGTGAATTGTTTTCTGAAAACGATGCAAGAATTATTTGAAAAGTGTTGAAATACTAAATGAGGCATACAACGATATATAATAAAATGATAGCATAATGCATTTGTAGATATTGACTTAACCACGATGGTCATTAAAATGTAGGCAATTTTTATGTTATTTTAGTATTTTATTTAAATATGTTTTTAATTTTTTATTAATTTATATTTTATTTTTTTTCAGGTAAATTTTTTACGCAAATAACTGTAGATTCTTAAAAAAATTTGGTACTCAGAGTAAGTAGATTAAACAAAAATTTTTTTTGAATATTTTTTTGACAACAAGAGTAACGAATTTTACAAAACAAAAAGTTTCTATCATGAGTTGCTTTACTAAAAATTTTCGATGGATTTTAAAACGCAAAGTAGTATTTTATTCTTAACTAAACATCTATTAGGGTACGTTAATCTAGCAGCTACCATCGGCTCACTTGGCTCCAAATTGTAGGACCCATCATGTTACCATGTTCCATTACATCTCCATGGTCCTCGTAACTCCTGTCTGGCAACAGTTAGACATTAAATCGCTCAAATGAAGGCAAGGATTTTATCCAGATCAGATGTTTGAAGTAGTTCTTATCGTCGAATCTCTGAAAACCTATAAGTCGTCGAATTCTGGGCATTGGCATAAAATTTCCTTTGTGCCGTCCTCCTCTTCACAATTACAACTTCTGCAAAGACAATTATATAGAATTCCCATCCTCTGAGCATGTCTGCTAACAACTCAATAGCCAGTAATAGCTCCTATAAGGTTCCTCATGTGTGCTTTAGGCTACCTCAACAGCTGCCCCACTTTTCGGTAACCCAGATGTGGCCAGATCCTTCTTGTCTCATAGCAGGTGGTTTTATTTCTCCATCATGTGATCGCCATTTCGATAAATGTCCGTGCCACCATCCGTCGTCTATTCTGCTTGAGTGGGGCATCGATACAAAGTGGTGTCTGCCTACTCAAGTACATCCACCATGCAGTTACCTTCAATGTCCTCGTGTCCATGAACCCAAGAAGGTTAACGGTTAACGGTTAACGGTCGAAGGTTCGCTATGTCTAGATATACAGAGGCTACCAAATTTTGTGAGCAATTCCCGACATGTTGTATACATTCTGCAGGTATCTTATGTTAATGTGGAGATATTCCTATTGAATATACCGTAACATCGGACAAACCACTATATAATATGCTATATAACGCATAACTTCGTATATTTCAAAAAGACATTCTTGTTGTACTCGATAGTGACTATTAGAAAAATAATATCACTTTCCATGTATTCCAATAGTAAAAATAAATAAAACCCAGAAAATGCTGAAACATAGGAATACAAAAAAGTTTACAAATATGGAAGTATTTGTGAGAATATCTTAACTATTAGAAGAGTACTACGGTATTTTTCGAAGTTAAAATGTATCAAAAAACGATTGGTATCAACTTTCCCATCACTGATTTAGGTTATAAACATTTTAATGTATTATGTAATTAATTGTTATGAGATTCCATTGCTTCTCTACTTCCACAAAAAGCTCGTATCTATTCCGGAAAATACATATTGTTACGAAATTTGATTTAAAAAGATATACAAAAATTTGCACATTTAGAGTTATAAGCTCTATTATGGAAGTTATTCTTTTCTATTGGTTTCTTTCAAGGCTAGGATCACCCTGCAATGCTGTATTCATTTGAACAGTGCTGCCAATATCACTATAAATCGAAATTCTTAACGTTAACTGAGTAGTAGGTTGTAGAATATACTAGAACATTCGAAACTAATGCTAATTTACTATAAAAGGTGCCGCGAGTCAGTTATAGTAACAGTCAAAGAGTAAAATCGTGCTAAGGCGTTATTAAGTGGAAGTTAAATAAGTTGGACACTTTATACAGGTAAATAAAGACTGTATAATCAGGGTTGGCAAAAACCCGGGTTTTTTTTAAATAAAACCCAACCCATCGGGTTTTATTGGGTTTTATGATGGTTTTTTGTTTTTTTTTTTTTTTTTTGGTTTTATTGGGTTTAATAACTGCTTTCAAATTTCGTTCAAGTCGACAATATTTTTTATTTTTTAATACAATATTTTTTTTTAATATTTACGATGCAATTTTGCACTCTTAGTGCGACCAAGGCATCATTGTACTATGAGCTATTAAAACTCGGTGATCGGAGCAGACTTTAATTACTTCGTTTAAAGGGTGCATTATGAGAAAACTGCCGTAATATAAAGGCTGACTGATATACAGTTTTCCTTTTGCATAACAATTCTAGATCTCAGGTATCCAAAGTAGCCAAACAATTGTCAGAAAAAGGTTGGTTTAATTGGGTTACCCAGTGGGTTGCCAACCCTGGTATAAATACGAATTCGCTTAGCTTATTTTATTTAATGCAATTTAATTAACGTTTTAAAACGTAACAATAGTATTATCACTCTACGTTTTACCGTCATCTGCATGTTATCAATGGTGTCGAGATTGAAAGTTTATGGTGACCGCTTCTTTATTCTTAACTTATACTCTTTTCACTAAATTTTTATCAACTTCACTGTTTGTTTGGAATCGTTGTCAAAATGAAAGGTGACTTCTTCAATTCTGTGTATAGGAGCCTTAATTAGATCACAAGATTTCAGTATACAGTGACGGTCATTGTTTCTATAATGCTGTGAATTGGACCATATCCAAATCTCGAGCACATCCTCACACCATGCTTAATTCCACTACAATGCATAATTGTTTTGAGCTTGTCTAACACCTAATCATCCATATGATCCTCGCAAATTGAATTTAGATCCAATGGACAATAGCACTTTGTTCATTTTCTCACGGTTTCATTTTTCCACGGCTACGCCTGCAGAACCATAATCCTTTTATGCAATTTTTTATCGCCAATTTGCAAATTTGCTGCAGTATGTCCTCTATAACTTTACGAATTCTAACTTTGAGGTCTTGAATCCACTGTGAATCATTGACAAAGACCCTGTTTTTTATTTAGCCCTAAGGAAAAAAGTCTAAAGGTATTAAATAATAAGAAATTGTGATCACCTCTTCGAGAAATCACGCGATCAGAAATTTTTTCATGCAAAAGAGCGATGTTATCGTTACTTGTGTGACACGTAACTACGTCTTGTTGAAAATAAATCCCTACCAAATGAATAAATTGCAATTCCAGTTGCAATAACCCTGCTAGACCAACAACCGCAAAAAGCATTCACATGTTAAAGATGAGGCTTTTCAACAATAATTCTTGTGTTTTGCGAAACAATTCTGCTTGTTAAGGTAGTCTATAAAATAAATGTGGGTCTTATTACTTAAGACCATTTTTCGATAAAGTTACAAGTCAGTTTGATGAACTTCAAAAACCAAATCAGCAAAGGCACAACGTTGTAGACAATCGATAGGCGTTAGTTCTTGTATTAACTGAACTTTAATAGATATAAGACTTAAGTCCTTATACAAAATACCATACGGTATGTCCAAAAATCTACGAAAAATTAAGAAATCTAAATTATCCTTACTGCTATGGTCTACAACAGCAATATTTTCAGTTGTTCCTAAGCAACCTGAGCGAGTACGATTCTTTGCATCACTAACTCGTTTCAACAGCTCTAATTTTTCCATCAGTTTAATAGTTGCTAGCAGAGAAGCTGATTCATGACAACCAAAAAATGTTTTAGCTTTGCGATCTGTGACCGTGAAATTTTCACCATTTTTGTAGTAAATTTTAATACGTAATTTCAATGCGTTGAAGTTCCATTTTTATTAATGGGATAGATTTACTTGTCTTCTGTCAGGTAGTTCCAGGTTGACTCATAAAAACTGTTAAACCATTTGGTGGGCTATTAAAAATGAAACGTCTTATTGGAACATCCTGTATATGTCTTGAACAATACCGTACGATGCTAAAGTTTTTTTAGATTTTTGACTCCATATTGTATTATATTCCATTGTCCTCAGAAACCTATTATTCGTTCAATTTTAAAGCCGTTTCTCATTATCTTTAATATAATTACTTACGTTTGACAGCATCTTATAAAAATAACTCAATAAAATATAGTACTTTTTTGTAGAAAACAAACAAGTTTTCTTTTCACAAAATATACCAGACAATTAAGTTCATCACTGCAGCAACAAAAACTTATAAAATTAATTGCTGTACAGCAAAAGAAAACTGTTGCCTAAAGAAGAAATAGTTAAAATTAAAATAGAAAAAAGAATTAATGAAAAAAGTGACTAAAAAATGATGTGAAAATTAAATGCAGTCCATCACTATTGACAGCTGCTGGAAAAATTATACTGAATATTCGATAATTTAAGAGTAATAAATACAAAAAAGACAACAACAAAATTGCAAAAACTAAATCTAAAGCAACAGTTGACTGACTACAAAATATGGCTGAAATAAAATTGGAAAAAAAAATTGTACAAAAATAATAAAGCAGAACAAAATGTTTAATTAGTTTTTCCAACTAAAATTGAAAAAGTAGCTGAACAATATATTGAACAATGTTTTTTCTTTCTTTTTCATATCGTCGTTGTTGCTGCTGCTGCTGTTGCTTTTATTTTAGTTTTTGTAATTTCTATTACACAGTTTATTATTAAAAAAAAATTATAAATAGAAAATTAAATTGCAAGAACTAAGCTGAAAAATTTTTCGATGAGTAATGGTCGAATGCTTACAAATTCTTCAAATTTCATAAGAGAACCGACTTTTGTAAGAATTCATGTTAAAGTAATGCTTAAATGGTTGATTGACCTGGTATTTAGTTCCATGCGCAAATAGAGTCGAAAGGAATTCGTTTTGACAAGACAATAAGACTTTTTAGATGTAAAATATTCAGCCTGTATCCGTGAAGCATCTCATTAAAATATCAAACTTAGACCAAAGTTGAATAGTATGAAGCTACCATTGTCATCATGTTGATCAGGCAATATTGCACGACACTGCGACGCATGGGATCTAATGTGTTCCTTTTGGTCTATAGTCGGTTCAGCAGACTGTTGCCTATCTAGTGAACATTAGCAGAACTGGAACCATAATGGTGGATATATCACCCAGTGAAACCCTATATCCACCTAAACAGTTTTACCCAAAATCTTTGAAGATCCCCACATTCACACAATATATGTTCCACCGTCGCTGATGGCTGCGAATAAGGTCTACAAATATCCACATCTGTGATCGTCATCCTCTTCAGATGCGCTCTTAGTCTACAGTGGCACGTAGGAAACTACGTAAGGAGTTTCATGTCCGACCTACCATATTTGAAAACGTCAGAGCGACGCCAAAATTGCGGACTGATCGCCACCCTAGAATGGCGGAGATCCCTATGAGCATTCCAGTGTTCCAGGTGTCTGCTAATTTCCCAATTCTTGATTAGATTGAGCATAGTGGTAAGTTGTGCTGCACAGCAAGGTATATCCCTTCTGACACAGATTGTAAGTTGCATAGGGTGGTATTTCACAGACCTGTGTTACTTAGGAGTAAGGCCTGAATCTTCGTCATATAATTCTGAAGCTGATGTCGTTCAAATGCACTTTTCACTTTATTGATCCTGTCGTCTATGTCTGCTTCTGTACCATCATTTGTATTCATTGCACTTCCTATATACAAGAAACTATCTGCATACTCAACTGGTAGTACTTTCTGCATACTCAACTGTATGTTGTTAGATTAAGAAGGGGGTGCTTGCTCATCTCACCCAGAGACCAAACAGAGGTTCATTGTGAAAGCCTTTAGAGAGAAAATGAAAGATAAAAGGTAGATAGAGAAAAAGAGGAGATAAAGAACAAGGACAAAATATACTAAACATAAGAGAAAAATCGTAAACATTAAAAAAAGCATGACGCCCCTACACCGAGTATCACCGCACCAGCCAGCTGATTGTGAAACAACTCCCTCCAGGTCAGAGATCCTGGCGAACGCAATCTCACTTAAAACCACTGCAGAAACCTTGGGCTAGCAACCTGAGCCAACATCTGGAAAGTCGGACAAAGACTACATAATTCCACAGTAATGAAGAGGAGCATTACCACACACTTAGCAAAAATTAGGGATGCCTACTTCACGTAGCCCTTAGAGTGCAGTGTCCAGTCAAAAAACCTATTCAGGACCTATTCTGTCCTCGAGAGGTCGAGTTTAGGCCAAAGTAGCCTGGAAACCCTACAGTCTTTCTTGCCATTCCATGACTTTTCCACTCTGCGACAACCTCATTTGTCCACTAAGCGAACAAAGAACACCAGCGCGAGTCTAACAAACACATCTGGCAGGACTATACACACATAGCTGCGGCCACTCTCGTCAGTTCATCAACAATCTCGTTCCGCAACCAGTGTACAGGAACCTAGTATTGCTTGACGCTGCACACATCTAGAAGTTACGTAAGGGTGCTTCTGCATAATGAAACCTCGGAGCTAATGCAGCTTCCAGTCGAAGGTTTATTTATTAAGAAAACCACTATTGTTATAAAAGTTAGTAAAACTATAAAAACTCCTATTTAGGAGTTTAAAATAGCCACTCTCTGCAGTTGAGATGTAAACCAAAACCATCACATATATTCCAGCAACTTAAGTTGCCAAGCTTCTCAGTGGTAGTGGTATCTCTGGTCCGATCCCGATGGATCGCTATCTTGTGGTACGTAGTGGTTCGAACTCAAGCTGTAAAATTCACCATGTATTCAACAGATCCACTGTGGTCTTAGGCAATGATTAAGTACAAAATTCTGTTCTGTTATCTTATATGTACAATTTTATAGCCGAAGTTGATCTTGACCTTAGTTATTATCTATTTAAAAAGCAAATGGCGAAAGCGAGACTCTGGTCACTTTTGTTATTTTCATATTTGTTTGGTTAAATTCCTCCTTAAATCTATGTATAAGTGCTTTTGTGTTTGCAATAGCGCTATGGTTATAATTTTTGAAATATTTACTTCCTGTACTTTAAGAACGTTACCAATGGTTTGGTTAAACCATATATACTCGTCCTGTACATACACCTTTTGGTATTGGCTATTAAAATTGATATTTATACGACTTCATATGCATGGAAACAGCAGGCAGTATCGTATTGTGCTCATGACTGAAGTAATGAAATTCGATTATAACTCTTAAAATACGCACACACACACACTTTTACACGCCATTGGAGAAATCCATTTTCCCAAATATAAAAGAGGGAACAAAAACAACATAAAAACGAACATAAACTAATAAAAATAAAACTAATTTTGATATTTTCCAAAATTTTGGTCAAGTTTTCTTTTTTTTTTTTTAATTTTCAAATTAATATCAGGCTACGAAGGGAAGGGGTAGAAAAAACTTGGCAAAAGATAAATGCTGTTAAACATGCATCAGTAATGAATGAGAGCAATATTTCTTTTTTATTTAACAATAAACATACAAACTAGAGCATACGAGGAGTATTTATTGAATTGTGGTTGTATTGAAATTAAATTTTCATTATATTTCTACACGTGCATACATATGTATGTATGTATGTGTGTATACTATTTACGTACATAGAAACATACATAATATGAAAATGTTTTGGAAATTTTTGTCCATACATTCCCATAATGTGTTTGCTGTACATTTTCATATACGTACTATATGAATGAAATTATGCAATTGAAAATCAGTGCAAAATTTCATAGATCCGGGAGTTGATGGTAGCGAGGGGTCAAACAATATGCGTAATTTTCAATCAAATTCATAAAAACATGAACATTTAAGAGATTTTTTTTTTTTTTTTTTTGGTTGAATATTAAACCAAAACTTGTTGGAGAAGTACTCATTACAAAGAATTGCATCTAAAATCAGCTGAAACGATAAATAAGTGGGTTTTAATGTTTTAGTTGAATCTTCAGAAAAATTATAGAACACATAACTTTATTTGGAACATTCGGAAAAAAATAATTGAAATTTTATGATTCTACTAAAAAACAAAATTAAAAATGTACAACGGATAGCATAAGTGAGTACATGTCTGTATTTTGTGCACAGTTGTAATGTAAAATTTAAAAATTTTTCTGCTTTCTATTTAATAATTAATCCTAAACAAAAAAGATTTTAATAATACAAAATGGAAAACAAGAAGTTATAAAAGAAACAAGAACAGTCCCAAATACTTTACATAAGTTTTAAGGAAAAAAGTGTAGTTTAATTATTTAGTCCAGAGACCTTTATTTCTTAAAACGCTTCCTTTAAGTTTCGAAATAATTTCCACCTATTTATGGAGACCACTGTCTCAATTTAAAATTTTAATTTACTAACCATTACTTTTCGATTTCGGAATTATGATTTTACGCTATCTTGTTGAAACCTGACTTCTTTATCCAAATCGAGACAATTAATCTGCAAAATGTGAGGATTGATAATTCTTCTTTCTCTTTATAATATAGATTATTTGGAGTGATTCAACCCTGCAGAAATTTAATTAATATGGAGTTACAATATGGGTTTGTGTATAGCCTGTAAGAGTGTTAGAAAGTAGCTTTAAGATTATATTCATATTATGCATGGTTGGATTATATGGTTCTCACCTAGGACCATACATTTATTTTTTACCTTTGGCTTATGTTATACACTTAACACGTGTACGCAGGGAAGGTGCCACGATGTAAAGCAACCCCATGCCATAATGCCACCTCTTCTGTATATCTCAATATTTCTTTATGTTGGTATATATGGAAGATTTCGCCAGGGGCAGCACCAACAATATTGTTTGCCATCGCACTGGAAATGGTAACATTTTATTTCGTCTAACCGCATTACACGTTTTTTGTCATCTACTGTCAAATTTTTATATTCTCAATTTTCTTACGACAATTCAGGGAATTCTTTTTTACCACTGAAATGTAGCCAATATTGCGCAGCACTATATTGCAAAATTTAGTACTAAACACATATTCCTTTTTATCTGTTTTATCTAAGATGTGCATCCGTATCCGTTAAAATTTTTTTAGGCCTAGCTTCGAAAATGTTCTGGCAAAAGTATTAAAAAAAATATATAAAGATTCAAACATGTAACAAATTTTTTTATTTGATTCCCTGATTTTTCTTTTAATTTTTTATTTTTAATAAATTTTAGAAAACGAGATTTGAATCCGAAAAAATTGATTAAATGCACTAAATTTTATTAGTTTTTATTATTGAAATGAATTTTGATTTCAAGGTAATGGTACAAAGTATTTTATTCATAGTTTTACTATCGGAAGCAAATAGAAAATTAGTTAATTTTTAACACGGTTTTCTGGAGAAAATATTTTAGATCGAAAAAAGCTATACAGAAGATAGAAAAGCTTTATTTATACTATTAGTACTACTCATCTTTTGTTTATAATGATTCAATTTTGTTCGCTTGAGTGTAAATTTAATAATCGACTTAAATAAGTCAATGCCGCAATGATTGCTGACAGTAAAAGCTATATAGGTTCAAAGTGTAATTACACCTCTCGACTGAGATAGCTCTTTAGTGTTCTTTCTAAAGCCTATGCTCTGATAAATTTCAGGATATTGATTGGTTGCAATAGTGTTAGCTACCCACATAATCACTAAGTAGATGATCTGCTGACTTAATTTCCTTCTTAAAGAGTCTGCACATTGAATTTGAAACTATTGCTATTTTATTCAAATAATTATTAAGTCTGCAATGTCCTTTCAAAAGACCAGTTATCATTAAACCTAGAAAAAGTTTTGACTGTCTCAAGTCCGTGCCTGAGAAGATTGCACGCTTCACATTTCCCTCCATTTTGATAAACAGACTTCTCCAGACCCCAATTCCCACTCCAGTAGTGACATGGAAGTTCCCTTCCTAGCTTTTCTGTCTTTCCATACCCCCGAATTCGTACATGAAAATTTTCAAACATTTTATTATTTATTTACTTATTTATTTGATAGATATACATATAATAAATGATACAATGTGTATAATCGGATTAATTAATACATATATATATATATATATATATATATATATATATATATATATATATATATATATATATATACGTATATATGTGTGTAAATTGTATATCTAAAATTGGCATAACATTATGCTGTAAGCTAGATTGGCACAGCATTATTAGATTTCATATATTTAATTCAATTACTATGTTGAAGAAAAAAATAAGTTTTATATAAAATTAGCTTTTCCATTCCCTCTTTGCCCGGGAATACAAATACATATGTACAGTAGTAACCAGCTATTTAAGGACAACAATTGTTTGGATACTGTCTCAGAGTGATTATTTAGTGATTGAAAGCCTCAATGAAAACAAAGACTTCTTACTATTTGTGAGAGATGCCACGCCGATTTATTCAGTTCCGCCCACTATTGTAATGTAATGACTGTCAATTTGTTATTAGACTAAATTCAGAAGCTTCCTCTTTTACAGTTCTCGAGATATAAAAAATGAAAAATTTCTTTGTATGGGAGGCACCATGCTCATGCGATTCACACTTCATATTCTCTACTGATTTAACCGTTCTGCAGATATACGAAAATCAATATTTTCTTTGTATTCGGGGTACCGTGTTCACTTTTCCAATACCGTGTATCCTTGCTGCAGAACCTAGAGTAACTGGACTGAATCGATGTCCAAATCTTATTCATATATCTTTAACAGAAGAAAAGATAAAGGAATTACATTATACAGCGCCGCCAGCTGACATTTTTCGATTTTTCTTTTATCGTTAACCTTAGCGCTGTAATTACGAATAAAATTGCCGAAGAAGCATTAATTTGGTTCAGTCGTTTTTAAGTTTTAAGCCTCCGAACAAACCACAATTCTTTTTTATATATGTTATATATGTATTAAATTTTATTATTAAAATATTAGATAAATTTTAATTTTAATTTTAATTTTTAAATATACATACATTATTATACATACATATTCCCTTTAGGTTGTCAGATTTAATGTAAATTTTCCGAGCTAAAGGAGCATTTTTAGTGGGCGCAGCAGTTTAATAAATAAGCAGCAATTGTTTTTTTTTTATAAAAAAAAATAAGATGATACATTTTAAATAAATAATAATAATAAATGCCACTAGAAAGTAATACTGTTAACATTTTATTTTGTGTGGTGATATACATATTATTGTGTATAAGTAAAAATAACACAAAATATTATAAATTTAACAAGAACATATATCACCCATGTAGTTTTGTATTAAAGCATCCAAAAAAGGCGTCCTTGGATCACGAAAATGGTATTTGTATATGCTTTTATTAATTGTTCCTTAAAATAGGCTATGTATCTTCGGTGACTTGGTTTGTGTGTAAAGACAGACATGTTTAGCAGTAATATTTTTAAATGGTGCAGTTACTAGACTTTGGTTCTTTAGCTCTTTTTACTGATCGCTTTTTTTAGTTCAGCTCATTTACTTGAACTAGGTCCGTTCACTTAGTTCAGTAAATCAACTGAGTACTATCTCACTTTAATTATTATTATTTTCTTGAAAACTTTAATTTTCAAATATTTCGCTTTGTGGACGTTTTCAATTATAAACATTGAGTATTTAGACATAATTATAAATGTATTATTATTATAAATATATTAATTTTTAAAATAACATTGTATTCCGGTTATTTTTAAGGGTATTTTTTTAATTTTAATAATTAAGAATTTGCAGTAACATGTTATTGCAGATACGTTTTAAAAAGGTATTTGTCGCAAAATTTGTAAATGTACATTAGCATTTCAGGCAGTTTTTATTATTTTATTGCCGGGGTTTTAACTAATTTTTACATAAATGTCATTGAATTAATTATTTCTATAAGTGGGCCTCAAAATTAATGTGAAATTATTCTTTGCACGAATTCGTTTTTCCATTTTTTATATTCTTTTGAATGAATTAGACCGTTAGAAAAATAAAGTCAATGAGACAAAAGACATATTTTAAATAAAAAAAGAGAAAACAGAGCAAAATCAATTGTTGTTTTCGTTTTATAACTTTCTCATACGAGTTTTCAATTGTTTATTTATTTATAAAAAGAAAAAATAGATAATACATTTTTTAACATATTATGTATATTCATATTTCTTTTGCTTAATTTGCATATTAAGATTGTGGCAACACTGCTTATATATATTATTTGCAAATTATTTATTTTTCAAATTAAGTCCAAACATATTAATGAAACAAATATGAACGAAGAAGAAACAAACGAAAAGAAACATGAACTACAGAGCCAATGGAACTCATTGTCTGGCAACACTGTTTGTACATGTTATTTTCAGGGTGGCACTATCGAAGAGGAATCATATACGATAAAGAAACATGAAAGAACAAACGACCGACCGAACAACGGAGCTAAAAAGACTCATTGTAATCACCGACTCTCTTAGCTCACTTGTGTGGGTAGTTCAATTGTACTAGGTCGTTTGTGAACTACCCAAGTCTAGCAATTACAGAATAACCCTAACATCAATCGTTATACCAGCTATAACAATGTTAATTAAATCAGTAAACTCTTTTAGCTTAAAAAATGCAATTTTTATTTGTTATTGAATGCACTCCTTTAAAATTCTACTGAAGTTTGAATTATTTAAATACAACTCAATACTACATTTAATCTGTAAAAATTTGTTTGAAAACGAATAAATGCTTCAATTAGAGTAGCCAGCTGATACGTCTAACTAATCGGGGTTTTACATATAGTATTTAATAATAGTGATAATGTACCAGGAAAGTCTAAAATTAGTATTATACTACAGTTCATTAAGTCCAGTATTTACTCTAATTTATATTAATCAAGTTCACTTTTAGAGTTTAGACAAGTGCATCAATTGTTTATAGAATTTTGTGCATATAATTTTTCTATCCTTAACAAAAATTCGATTTAGAATTTTAAAATGGATCGATTCAATAGTCGTGTGCTTATTTGTTTAGATATAATAAGCAGATAACTAATCATACATACAAATGTATATGAATTTGGCAACTCTTGCCCTAAATTCCAGTTTATGTATTTAAAACTGTTAATACGTTTTGTTTGATTTAGATAATAAATTGCTATAAAATTCAGTTTAGCAAATATTGAACATTCATTGTAATATTATACACAAATCCATTCGATTACAATTGAAAGTCTATTTAATTTAATTTCTGTTGCTGTTAATAGTCTACATTATGGTATGAAAAATGGTGTGCATACTGTTCATGATAATGTTTGCCACATTTTGAAAAAAATTTAAAAAGTATTTACTTTCTTCTTTTAATGAGGTACATAAGTTTCTTTTTCAGTTTGTCCTTTAAAGTTTTTAATCAAAGAATTAAATTTATTGCTTTTGAAATATCTCGACATAAATCGGTCTTTTCTAGAGGTCACACGACAAAACTGTTTATAGATGAGGTCTTATCTGATAAGTTAAGGGGACCGCAAGGCTTCGTTCTTTCTCCCATTTTATTTCGAATGCTTTTCAACGACTCTCTTTCTTTCTTTTAGTCAATCTTAAAGCTCTGTACAGACGATTGTCAAGTTTAACAATATTGTCAGACCTAGTAATTTGCTGACAACGACCGGACAATTGGGACATTGACACTACAATGTATATTGTCCGTTCAAACGACTGCTAGATATTTGTCAGAAAATCTGACAATCTTAATTTATATATGTTTTTTTTTTTCTTGACAATAATAATGCTATTTTTGGCAATGTAAAAAGATAAACATTGTAAGTTTACACGGTTGTAAGAAATGTATGTACATTTTTCGGACAATATTGTTAGATCTAGCAATGGTCTAAAAAGAGCTAAACTACTCTTTTGCAGATGACAGCAACGTTTGTCATTTAAATTTTTTTGATCGTATGTCGAAAAGTGACCTAGTGAATTTCTTCTATGTACCTGAAACCAAAAATCAATCGAAGCAATGGGTGGAAGCTGGTAGAAGTGCTGCGAAGAAGGCGAAGACAGTAAAATCGGCTGGCAAGGTTATGGCCACTGTTTTTTTGGGATGCATACGGAATATGAAAAGGATCGATATTAATGCACGCGAAGCACAATATTGTTTTTTGACACATAAGTCATCATCACCACGATAGTGTCAAGTCACCTGTACATGAGAATTCATTGTGATATTCGTTGAAGCGATCGTAATTTCCGAAAAGCATTTGAATCCACCGGGATTTTGAAACGGTCCAGAAATAGTTCACTTCATCTGACTTACTTAATATTTACAAGTCATATATCCGATTTAAATTGGAATACAACTCATGCATATGGTTCAAAATCTATTGTGGTGTTTTTTGACTTCGTAACTGCTTAATAAAAAACGGTAGGATATCCATCGATTCATTGTAGCATCGATACTAAAAAGGAGGATACTCTTACAAAAGAACGGAAATGATTCCTAGAGATAATATATTTGTACGTAATACTCGTTTTCTCGTAGAGTACGTCCGTTTGTGGTTCACTGTGTATTGAATCCCACAGCGCATTACAGAGGGACTTCGTTCTTTAGACATATCGTTTGTTTGTGGAACATTGTTCCAGCAAAAGTTTTTTGCTTGATCCTGCAGCAACTGGTCCCATATTTAGAATGTTTTTTTTTTTTTCTTAGACAACTTTTAGAGAGTTCAAATTGAAAAATCTACCCCAATAAGCTATGTTAACCACTGAACGGTTAATTCCTTTATTATGAAGTTAGTCTACGCAGAATTTCCCACAGCATTCATACATGATATCATGCGAGTATAGTCGGCTTTGATCGAGTTTAATTTGCTTATTTTGTTTTAGCTTTTCCATTTAATTATCGTCCCTGGCATTGTTGGTTGTTTATTTTTCTACTGAAATCTAAAAAACAAATATTTTTATTTTTCACATTTATTATTAGAAAATTAACAATTAAATTATTGGATTGTGCGAGTGTGTATTTAAAACGTGGTACACAACAATAACTGCTGCTACAAGCAAAACACACTTAATTTAAAAAAAAAAAAATTATTTTATTAAAATCGATTTAAGTAAAGATTTTTCTTTTTTGCTATAAATAGAAAACCAAATAAATGCCAACTTTTAACTTTTGTTAAAGCCGTTAAAAAAACGAGGAATAAAATGTTGCCTAAGTAACCTGGAAAAAAACCATAGAATTTTCTAAACTCTATTTGATATCCTTTTTTTTGCGTAATTTTACAAAATCATATCACGTTTTTATTGCTCTGGAAGATTAAATGTTACGTTTGTTGCTTCTAAATGAGTTTTTCTTTTTTGTTGTTGAATTTTTCTCTTAATCTTTATTGGTTTCTTTCCTAACATTTTTTCTATGATATTTTCTAAGAGGGTGTTAAGATAAAAAGCAAGCCAGTTGCGTAAATACACGGTACTCATGTATTGCTTTGTTATTTGTCAACTTTTATAAACTTTTTTTATGTCCTTTCTTCGTGTATTTTAATCTTTTAGCCAAAAGTTGTACCATTCGTATACTTTTTGAAAAGCACTAATAATAAAATATACAATGAACTCTAGTTAGTAAAAAAAAATTTAATCAGTTAAAGCCGACAATTTGATACCATACGTAAAAGTCCAAATGCAACATAAGGCTTTTAATGCAAGTCTAAGTTAATTGACAAAGTATAGACTGACTTGCAACACACAGAAAATGTATCAAAGTGTAATTAAATGGTGAAAATGAATTCATTCTGGTTCGACGGTAGATAAGTCAAATAGAATTATTTATATGAATTACTCTGTTCACAATGGTCATTCTAATTGGTTTTGACAGTTCTTCTTCTTCTTTTTGTTGTTTTTGTTTATTGTTAAATTCTGTAAATTGAGTTTTAACAGAATTGAAGGATAAAATAAGAACAATAACAAAAGAAATAATTATTTTTCAGCATATACATGTGCAGAAAAGAAAGAAAATGAAATCAAATCTATAATAACATGGAATCAGTACAGCGAGAGAGCGTTGTATTGTTTGTTTGCTTTTCTTTGTTTATGTAATTTTTTGATTTTTAACGCTTTGACAGTTGGTGATGAAAAAAAAAACAGATAAAATTATCGATCACATTGATTTTAACGTAATTCACATAGTAATTGAATTTGAATTGTGAGTGAAAATAGAAGTAAGTCTCTGGTCGAAACTCTAAACTGCCTTTCTTTCTATAACTGATGATGAAGGAAAAACTGTTTAAAAATCTTACGAAAAATAATAGGAATTTTGCCTTAAAATCGACTTGTTAATTTAGGCGAAATTTAAAATGTTTCCAACAAATTCCTATCACAGCCACTAAAAGTACCAACGATTAGCTGCAATCAACCTAAGATCCTTGGATTGAACATAAAATAGAATTTTTGGTCAGGGCTCAAAGCTTTCTTTCATTCTATATCTGAGGATAAAGGAATACATTTTTAAAAAGATCTTGCGAAAGGGAATAAAAATTTCTTACCTTTTCGCAAAGGTAAGAATTGGAACGTATTACCCTTTTAAATCTGAGACGAGCATAAAAATATAGGGTGGGGCATTAAAGTTGAAGTTTAAAAATGCAATAAAGCAAAAATGGTTTAGAATTTTGCCAAATTTATTTTTTTGTTGTGAAGCACTATTGTTTGTTAGAAATAATATATTATTTCATTCATATGGCTGGCCTCATAGTACTCCATTCGATGGAACTAATTTTCGAGAACTTTTTCGAGTGCATGGGGTCGTATCTTGACAATGGCATCACTAATGTTGGCCTTCAAACGCTCTGTCTCTGGTTTATCGGCATAACACTTGTTTTTAACGGCAACCCACAGAAAATAGATCAACGGTGTCAAATCGCAACCTCTTGGCGGCAAACTGATATCACTATTTCAACTAATTAAGCGGCCATCAAAGGCTTGACGCAATAAATCGATTGTGGTGTGAGATGTGTGGCAAGTAGCACCTATCTAATGAAACCAAACATCGTTCAAATCAATACCATGACACATAAAAATCGGTTACCATTGTGCGATAGGTGTCTCCGTTGACAGTAATGGTTGCGACATATGAAATATGGGCCAATGATGCCTTCGCTCCACAATCCGCACCAAACAGTCATTCGTAATGGATGCATTGGCTTCTGTAAGAACATGTTTGAGTTTTCTGAGCCCCAAATACGACAATATTGCTTATTAACGTACCCACCAAATGAGATTCATCTGAAAAGATAATTTTTGCAATTTCCGACCAATTGTCTTTGCTTGGAAATAAATTTCCAATAAATCCCAACTTTGCTCAAGCGTATATCGATACATTTCGTTCAGTAGAGATATACTGAACTTTGTGACAGAATAGAATGACATAAGTATTGCCATATTCAGAATAACCGCTGGTTCAAATTTAAATCAATAGTTGGCCCAGCCGATAATGTTAAAGACCTCTTGATCGTCAGATAATGAAAAGGTTTCCAACAATTTAAAATTTTATTTATACACGAAGGTTTATCAGAAACCAGCTCATTTTTATAGGCAACATTTCTACCCTGCGTTTTTTGTTACTTTCTCCACTTTATAATGGCAACATTTTGTTTTAACGCAAAGAAGGCATGGGCAGAAAATGCAAATTTAAAAAAAAAATAAATAAACTATTTGAAAACGTTAAACATAAGACAATTTCGATCGATTAGCCCAATCAAAAAATTTCTTGTGTATATCTATCGAGTGTTTTTTTACAGTTGCACAAAATTAAATCATAATAAAATATAGAAATATATTTTAAATATCAATGAAACGGTTTTTGTTGGATAGAACATTTTATGACATTAACGTTTATATGTGATTTCGGCCCTGTGCATGACGGTTAGCGCGTACAAGGCGTAATAACTCTTCGCGGCCAATAACTCTTCAAATGTTGATGTCCTGGTATTCAATTGTCTTTGATTTATCGTCGTAGACAAGTGACATTACATAGCACCGAAGAAAATAATAAAATGGGGTTCAATCACATGATCTTGGTGGCAAATAAATTGGACCATTTAGTGAAATTACTCTTTCATCAAAAGTTTCTTTGAATAAATCAATTGTAGCGCACTCTGTGTAGCATGTGGCTCCGCCCTTTTGGAACCACATGTCAACAAGATTAATGCCAGTACGAAAATATTTCTTATCATGTCCCTATACCGTTCATCATTGATATAAAATTCTGACCATCATCGTTTTTGAAGAAATATTTATATACCAATGACTCCGCCAGCCCGTTAAGCGCACTAAACAGTACTTTTCTGTGGATGTAATGGTGTTTCTACAAAAGCCTGTGGTTATTTTGCTTATTTACGTACGTACCTATTCAACCAAAAATGAGCTTCATCGGAGAATAAAATTGAATTTAAAAATTGAAGTTTAACGAACAGAACCATTATTTTGATGAAATATTTCAACAATTTGCAAGCGTTGCTCTGGTGTAAGTCTATCCATAATAAAATGTTAAACCAAACCAAAAAAGCTGTTAAAGCAGTGTTGCCAACCCAAAGTTATGAACCTCAACAAAAACAATGATATTTACTCTTTTTGCTTTTTAATCGTAAAATCTTTCGATCCCGGTCTATTTTTAATCTGATTTTTTGGCATCTTATGTTTTACTTGAAGTAAAATGATGTCCGTATAAGTCACCAAATACATATGTACATACTTGTTATCTGCCGAAAGCCATAAAAGACTATCACCAGTTTATTGATTTTCCTCTAAAATTTGATACTTTGAAGCTAAAACCTTCTTGAAGGGCCGCCGCCTTTAATTCAAGAAATTTTTTATTTAATTAAACTCTAGTCTGGTCTGACCCGTTGTAAGTGCGTTAAAGACAAAAAACAAGCATTTGTAATTCTTCAGTTATAAGAAGATAATGTTGCGAAACTAAGTTTCTGATTATTCCCACATAATTAAAGTTTAATTTTTCAACCTCTAAGACATGGCAAAAATTCAGACTCAAAACAAAACGAAATGTCCCTCTTCTGACAATAGACTTGGACATCTTGCAACTAATGAAATTAATGCTGAAGTAAAAGCAAAAAAAAAAAAACATCTTTTGCTCGTTTTTGCCTTCACAATTAACGAACATGACTGTCAATCACACATTGTACAAATGGGAATTGACACAAACCAAAAAGTAAGGAAAAAAAGGCAACAAAAAAGGAGAAAAAAAAAATAAAAAGTGAACAGCAGGACATGCAACAAAAATTGTGGTACTTAAACAACAAAATTGACACTCAATATGGGAAATTTGTTGGAAACATCAGCCACACCAGTAGGAAAACAATTCCTGCAAATCAATAAACAATGAATGAATGACTGAATGGCTGTGACCAACAAAATTGGCAAACTAGCAAAGAGCATTAAAGAAAAACTTTTGCCATAGTTTAGCCACCACAAGAGTATCTGGTTTGACAGGCCACAACATTATTGTGGCGTTAGATGTGGCACCAATACCACACAACCAACCTCTACAACGATCACGTGTATGTCCGTTCGTAGAGAGCTGTCAAGGAGAAGAAAAAGTAAGAGAAGGTTTCAACAAAAAGGTTGAAAACGGGCAGTAGTAAATTTGTTTTGTAATATACTACTTTACTCTGACTACTATCCAACCAACACTAACTATTACGTACTCAAACAAACGCTTATTACTGCTACCACTACCACTGCCAATGCCACTGAATGTTTATAAAAACAAACAGAAATTTATCAATTGAAACTGAAGTCAAAAGAAGGAAAGATTGAATTCATGTTTTTGTTTGTTTCAATTCCAAAAATATACAAATGACCACCTGTCGTCTAGTGTCTACAATCATTTTGTCTTTCCATCAAACTCTGGCTTAGATAGACGATAACAACCACCATTTATATGTGTCTGCTGCTGATACTTCTGCTACTTCTACTAACTATTGTGAATGTGGTTGAGTATGTAAAAGATATTGAAGTGTAACAACACACTCTTAAAAGTGAAAGCTGAAGAGATTTGCAATACAAACACTTCGATTCACTCGATTCTCACACTTATACTCAAACACAAATGCCAATCATGTGTGGCAATGAATTTGAAATCAAAATCTCTGTTTTGCTTTTCTCTTTTTTTAACCAAAGCAAACTTTAAGTATAGAAGAATACATACATACTTGACTATATTTGATAGTCAAGGGTATAGCAAACAAGCCCCCATTCCAATTAAAAAACAAAAAAGGAAATTGTGTGCCAAGTATCGAAAGATTGAAGTCATCATCAGCATTATCTATGTATGAGTACCAGGACACAAGTATATGGATAATGATGATGATGATGATGACGAAAAGATTGAGACTGAAGCCGAAAATGAGCCTGAGACTGATACAATGTTGAGTATCATTAATGCTATAGTTGTTATAGGCCCTAACTGGTAATTCAAGTATGTATATGTATGTTTTGTAGTTTTCCATATGGGCCAAGAAATATTTTGCCATTATAGTACACTCACAACCACTACAAGCAGAATTTTGCAATAAATGCAGCAAAAAGCAGCTGTTCTTGCCATAATATAAGAAGAGCGGGGGATGTGGTTGAAATTATAGCACAAGTCTTAATATTTTCGTTATAACATCCTTGCGTCAGAAAACCCATATAACTTATAGGTCTCGAGGCTGTAGATTTATTTGCAATTTTCTTATGATCTAATCTATTATGAGTCACTAAATTTACCCTCAATTTCTTATTTGAATGGAGAACGCCTCTCTGTCTCTCTGACTATCTGTTCATCTTTCGATGTTAACATTAAACGAAACTTATTAGAGTTGTTAAGAAAATTTCTTAAATTTCTCATGCCTCGACCATTTTTTTTCTCCGCCATTGGCTTTCTACAAAGCATTCATTGCCTTGTTTCAGTTTCTTCAATCAAATTTATTTTTCAAGTAGATGATTAATCCACTGTAGCTCCATACATATCGATTGTGTAATGGTGGTGAACATCCTTGCTAATTGTGATGATGGTGGTGATCTTTACTTTGGCATTGTAATTTCCCAATAGGTAGCGTTTTTTTTCCTGATCATTCGTTTGATGTTTGTCATCACCGCCAGAGGAAAGTTTGAATGTCAGGGATTCTTCTTTATTTTTTTAGATGTGGTTGTCTGGAGGGACAGTTGAAGCATCTTTATTAAACACTCGAAACGAAACTACAAATAAATTATTTCGTTATGTCCTTCGTTGGGGCTCGAACCTGGCTCGCTAGTGTTGTTATGCGTGCGGCTCGACCAATTTTTTTTTAATATTTTCCATCGATCCTATAAGGAGCGTCAGCAAACCGCCTCACTTTCAGAATTTACCGATTGTTCTTATCTCTAAATGGCTTCTCAAAGTTAATGTTGGCCGTCCCCTTCTTCGATTGCCTTTGAATAATATATTATGGCATTTCTTGTGATGTTATTCTATTGTCTTCTGAGAGTGTGCTCAAAACAGCGCCTAATATCCGATGCCATGTGGTGTGCTGGTTGATTTGCGTCCACAATTTCCCGTTAGAAATAATCCTTGGTCAAAAGATTCTTCGGATACTTGGATTCCCTAAGACTTGCATCTTTTGGATGTAATGTAAGTAATGCTAAAGCAATGTTGATCACTAATTTTCGGAATTATACTACCAAGATAACAAAACTTGCTAATATCCTATATCTGGCTGCAGCAATATTATGAATAAATCTTGAATTGTCAAGCTTATGGGAACAGATTTAGATTTGACAATATTCATTTTAAGACTCGTTGATTCAGTTGCTTCGGATATTTTCACCTCTGTGTCTAGCACTATATGAGATGAAAGAATAAATAGTATACGTCATTCCGAACTATCATTTCCATTTTTATTCTCCTATTTAAAGCCCTTCCTTCTATCCTTTATAAGACAACTGGCGTAATGGCATAGAACCTTAATAAGTGAAAAAAAATTTTGGGGCGCTAATTATATTATGATTTAACTTATCAAAGGTTTTTCAAAATCAATGAATAAGTAGAGAAGCTTTATGGGCGATCGTCATTTCATAGATTGTTCGACGATAATACGCAGGCTGTTTAAAGGTGACTCTTGACGTCGGATTCCTGCTTGTTCTTGTCTCAGAACTGATGTAATTTTTTCCGATTTTCTTTTTGACATTTTGGCATACCGTCCTGTTCCCTTGTAAGCTAACAAATTAGCGTCGTCGGCTTGTCCGAGGTCTTCGAGGTTTATATTATGTCCTAAGTAATTATAAGCTAATGACTTCTGGTTGTAGCTTCTATGGATATACAAAAATTATTCGAGCGAATAGATATGCGCACCAAAATTTATCGTTCTTAAATTTAATGGGGGATATCAGGGTCGGAAGTGGCAGGACTGCGACAGACCAAACTCTTGACGCGGCTTTTTCACTATGGAGAAGAAATGTATAGATTACGTTGGGCGGACATTGGTAGTTAGTCTAAGAAATCATCTCAACATGCTATGTAACCTGGAAACAGGGTGGCCAAAAACCTGGGTTCTGTAAAAAAAATTCAAGCCACCGGAATTTATTGTGCTTTTAATGGGTTTTATGGGGTTTTATAACTGCTTCAAAATTTTGTTAAATTCGACAATCTTTTTTGTTTGTTTGTACGTTGCTTTAGTATTTAGAACGCCATTTTGCACTGTTGATGGGATCAAGGCGGCATTGTTTACTATGAGCTGCTAAAAGTTGGTGATCGAAGCCGACGCCAAATACTTTGTTTGAACCGTTCATTAAGGAAAAAATGACCGGAATATAAAGGCAGACATGACTAAATCATTTTTTTTTTTTGCATGTCTTTGTCAAAAATTGCCAAACAGTTATTAGAAACGATCAAATGGATAACGCACTTTGTATTCAACTGTGTTGCGCTAACTAGAACTAGATTTTACGTTTTCAGCCGTGGTCAGTGGGATGAGGGGTAAAGCCGCTTTGTTCCTACTTGGGAATTATTCGAAGGGCGGAAAAACTGCTGTTCTAATATGGCTTTCGACCTGTCTTTTCTATATGGTAACCAGTTGAGTGAGAAGTTCTTAGTAGACGATTGTGGTTATTTGGACATCATCTGCAGGCGAACGCGCAGATGTGGGGTGATCATAGGGGTCATCTTTCGTGACCACAGTAAAACACAAAAGATATTCAGGTTAAGGTGTCAGCTGTTAAGGAATAATAAGTTTAGTAGATACTATATCCCGCCTTATACCTTTTGCTAATACCTCCAAGGAGGCTATACAAAATATAAAGCCCTAGAAATAATTTTCAGTAAGCTCAATAGACTGTCCCAGTGATTATAAGCACATTTTGTAATAACTTTTTATGAACACATTTATAGTATTACTAGAGTAACACTTCCCATGACGCTGGAAGCCATTGTGTTGTACTCCTTGATCAAAAAGTTTCCGGAATAACTCCCGTGTGGTGGCCCTTCCGATTTGAGTTTTTTTTATTAAGTTGATATATCTGTTGTTTATATTCCCGCTAAATCTTAGCGTCATAGCTTGCCATTTTCATTTCTTATATTCGGTTTTCAGTATGTCCATCAGTGCTTTCTGCGATTTTCCCATTATTTCCTCTCGGCTGCTGAAACGCGCTCCCCGTTATGGTTTTTTAACTCGATTGAACAGAAGCCAGAGCAAACATGGATATGATTTACCTAATAGTTTTGTTGTACTTATATTTGTTAGAAATAGACAAATAGTGGGACAGTTAAGTTAATCTATAATTATGTTATGTAACATTATAGCATGTACTGTCAGCACTAACTCAACTATTGTATACAAATTAAGAATGATTCTTTCTGTTGACCATTGTAAACATTGCTGAAACCTTTGCTATCTTTATAACACTCACTGTATGACTAATATTACACAAGTTTTTGCGATATATGCTTTACACCCGCCTATGATGATTGGTCGTCGGTGGGTTGGTAGTTTAAAGTTTTGCTTTTGCAAATTTATTAAAGTTTATTGCAAATAAAAATGATGGAGAAGAATACTGTTGCAAATGTTTGCATATCATCATTTGTATGGACACTCGTACGTACACATGCACTTATTAAAAGGAGAATATTTATCATTTTACATCCTAAATATGTATGTGGTTCTCTATATGAACAAATGTGTGTAAAATGTTTTATATTCATAAGCAAACATACACTGTATACGATGTACGTGTACAGACATTTTTGTGACGTTACTAGACTGCCAATGATTGACATTTCATTGCAAACGACAGCTTAATACCCAACAGGCTAATAAAAATTTGTTTGTCTGTCTCTTTGGCTACTGTTACTCTTCCACTTTGTTTTTCATTTTTTTTCTTTTTGTCTTTTTTTGCATTCGTTTATACATTTGTTGTCTGCAGGTCTAACATCCATACATCCATTTAGCCATCTGTCCATCTAAAACTCTAACATTTGCAAGTGTTGACCGTCACCAAAACGTGACTTATTTGCTATGCATTGCAAAAATAAAACGACCAGGCCAAAATGAAACTGACAAAAAAAAAGAAAAACTTAATACAACAAAAACAACAAATAAAATCAAACAAAAAGCCCTGCTAAAAAACAAAACCAAAAAAAGGAAGTATTGGTGGACGAAGTAAAATTATCAAACGTTAATTTTAATTTGAAAGCCAATCTTGAAAATATTGGTAACGCGCATATTGGTCTTTAGCCAACAAGCAAACTGAACATGAATTTAAAAGAAACGGATGTTTTAAAACCTCTCTTCTGACAAGGTTAGGTTTAATTGCCAACTATCCGGGGCACACCTTGGGTTGAAGGCAGAAACCCGGGTTTAAAAAAATCCAATCCACCGGGTTTTATTGAATTTTTGATGGGTTTTATTGAGTTTTATAACTGCTTCTAAATTGCGTTCAATTCGACAATATTTTTTGTTGGGTAGTGTAATTGCGTTCTTGTATTTGTTATGAAATTTTGCACTCTTGGTGGGATTCAGGCGACATTGTAACACATACACTGACAAGTTCCGGGTCTAATAAAGAAAATGCTTTTTTTTGTTCAAAATTTGTTTTATTCATCAAAGTAATCTCCACAAAGATCAGTGCAATTATTTCAGCGCCGCTCTAACATATTAATACCACATTTTCCTCTAAATAGGTCTCAGTTTTAGCGATAATCTCTTCATTCGTGCAAAATTTTCAACCGGCTAGCATTTTTTTGTGGTCTGCGAACAGCTAAAAGTCGCTGGGCGCCAAATCTGGCTAATAAGGTGGATGTGGGAAGAATTCAAATTTCAATTCATGCACAATTCAATTCAGTTCATATAAACGTTCTGGTTAACAGTGAGCAAATGCGGTGCCCACTTTGAACAGAGCTTTCTCAAATACTCATGCCATGTAAAGCCAACACGTTCTTTTGATATCTTTATGCTGTCAGTTAACTCACGCGCCTTCACTTTTCAACCATTCAAAACGATTTTGTGCATTCTTTTGATGTTTTCTGATAGTACCGCCTCATTTGGACGTCCACTGCGTTCTGTATCATCGGTGTTTCTACGCCAACGTTTGAAGTCAACAAACCAACGTTTTAATGTTATTCCTGATGGATTGTTTAGCATGAAGGGTATTTTTTCAACAAGAAACCGTATACAATTAAAGCATGAAATTATTATTATTTTTAACGACAGCAGCTTCACTTAGCACAATAACTCACAATTTTAACAGCTGTCTTTTGTATACTACAAGCTGCAAAAACTCAGTGATCGGAGCAGATTGCAATTACTTCACTTGAACAGTACATTATAAGAAAATATACAAAGATGGACATGATTAAGTCATTCTTTTGCTTGGCTAATTTCGTTCGCACGTTGGCATATATCCAACAGTCTTAATCGGTTAACAGCTCATACAGAAATCATGATATGGGATACCTAGCATTTCATACATCCAACAACAGCTCACTGGTCAGTTAGTGGTCTGGGCAATTTTAAAACCTTCTCTGTTCCTTGGCCAGATCCTTCTGATCACGCATCAGTTCCATACAACGCGAAGCTTCTGTGATAAGATCTGTTCACTCCATTAAAGACGAGCTCCGACATCACCAACCAATTCGTTGAGATTCAAAGTAGTACCTTATTGTGTAAGTTTTCCAAGTTGTCCAGGAACTAAATGATAACCATCGAATGTCTCGCTATTTCATCTAAAGACACCCGGCATTCATATGCAATCTTCGATATATTATGCACACTATCAAGGGCCGCTTTGCCATCGGTAGAAATGAACATACCCCTGTTGAATACTCTGTAATATGGGAAATATTGCGCGGAAATATTTATGGCCAGATTTACAATTTTTAGAACACTTTAATCCTCAGCGGTCAAAAAAAAAATCAATGTATAATATATATGTTACATCTATAGCCACTCCAGGCGGTATGAGAAGTCATTTTTTTCTGAAAAAAGTGTTGCATTTTGTTTTGTTGTGCTTTTTTCTAAGAAGAAACTAAGGCAACATTTTGATGTGGTGTTAGGCAGTACTTTCTAAATTTTAACTTTTTAAAATTAATTATAATTTAAGAATGGTCAACCCCACTGTCGGTATTGTTTTAATTCCTTTAATTTCCTCTCTAACGAGCCTATTTCAGAAGTATATGGTGCTGCCACTACTTGTTCATTTTCATTGACATTTCTATATGCATGTCTATAACGTATTCAAACAGACACAAATACATACATACATTCATTGATATTTGTTGCCTAGAGAAAGAGACAGACAGAGGCGACAGATATTGAAGTCATGTCGTTAATACTTGAAGTACTATTAGATACGCTACATTAAAGTTAATGTATCTGCTGGGAGGCCAATTAAAAAACATGAATTTATACCGTCAAACTATGATGAAAGTGTTCAGCGTAGTGAGAAAAAGAGGAAAATCCTGTGCAATGCTAGAGCACCGAGTAAAGGATACCGAATAGATAATGCAACTTTGCAACAGTTGCCATCAAAGTTGATATTGAAGTTTTGTATTGACAAGTTGTATATTGTTGTGTTATAAATTGAATTTTAAATTTCGCCAACAGAACTTTGTTGCATAAGAATGTGAATTTGAGCTGGTTTCGAAAAAATATACATATACGAACGACGAATAGTGAACAGAGGGTCATTATTCATTAGTAGCTGTGGTTCACATCCTATACTATATCTGCTTTTTTTTCTCTTTGAATTTTTTGTTGATGTTTATTTATTATTGAGGGCTTATATGTTCCAATTTTGTTTTTTTTTTTTTGTTTTGTTTTTATTTCTGTTTCTGGTAATCATATTTTCAATGAATTTTCAAGTGATTTCTCTCTTATGGTCCAGTTGTCAAGTAGTGCATTTGGGCAGGGAGTTGTGAAAAAAAATGAAATTTATTTTTCAGTTTATTGGTATTAATGAAGAAATATTGCGATTCTTTTCGATGGCGATATATAAACGAGTTTAAAATACACGAAAGTATAATAATTTTTCAAAATGTGTCAGAAGAAATTAAAAAGGTTTGTTAAGGTAAAGAAATAAAAGGTAGTTATTTAAAAGCAGAGAAAAAAATACAATTAAATTAAGTTTTATAAAGCAAACAAAAAAAAAAAAAAAATTAAAAAAACTGAATATTTGTGTGTGGCAATTATGACTGTTTTAACACAAGATTAGAATCCGAAGATAAATTAAAACTAAATTAAAAAAACGAAAATTTTGAATGATTTTGAAGACAATGTTACTTATTAATTAATTGTTAACCGAATAATGTTTTTCTTTCTGAGAAAAAAATTGCCTTTTAAAAAGCGAATATTTTCAAAGTTTTGTCTCACCGTCAGCTTTGCCAAATGTGCAGATTTATCTATATTTTGCAGTTTCTTTTAAGCATTGATCAGTTTTAAGATAAGATAAATAAGATTTTTGTAAATTGTGCAGATTTTTAAGTCTTTTAG
The DNA here is from genome assembly GCA_023159175.1 of Wohlfahrtia magnifica. NCBI lineage: Eukaryota > Metazoa > Arthropoda > Insecta > Diptera > Sarcophagidae > Wohlfahrtia > Wohlfahrtia magnifica. The sequence goes on from JAKWBJ010000062.1 coordinate 1,569,507, forward strand.
TTTAAATTTTTTTATTTTAGTTAAAATTTCTGAAGTAAGAATTTCACCTTTGCTTAATATTACCGTGGTGAGGGTTACTCCTACCTTTTTTAATGCGACAATGTAAAGAAAGAGAGAATTCACATGGTCACAGTCATTTCAGAAATCTAAATTTTTTCGTCAAAAGACTGGTAGGATCACATTACATACTACGCAAGTACGTACGTATAAGTGATATATCCGCTTCACTAATAAAATATTAAAAATTGAAAAAGCATTTTAGCCTTGAAGGTAATTTTATTGCGGAATTTCGCTGTTTTTTATTTTACCAATAAACATTTGTATTACACTAACATTATCCGCTGTGTGCTAAGCATTGGCTGAGCATCACTTCGATTCCTACGAGGAAGTAGAAAATTGGCTGACTAATTGGTTTGCTTCAAACGACGAACAGTTTATTGGCGTGGAATCCGCAAATTGCCTGAAAGATGTGAAAAATATCTCGCCTGCAATGGCAAATACTTTGAATAAAATGCTTTTTACTTTCCCATTAAAAATTCGTGCTTTATTTTCACAAAATATGCTCATTTCATACCGGTACACCTGATATGTACCTCCATTCAGGTTTTACGAGTTTTTCAATTGTTTCAGACCACTTTGAAACGATGTCGCTAACAGTACTCTAACGATTTTGTGTAATTAAAACTGTTAAAATTCTTTTGTCGACTCATCCGCTGTTTGCAACGTTATTGTTATAATTATTAACTATACCTGGTATAATTGATCTCGGAAGATTAGAATTTGTGAAAATAGCTCTTGTCCGATGTTAATAATAGGATAATTAGGATTCGAATTTCTTAACAATTCCTTAAAATGTAGTCAAAATTAAAATTAAAATCAAAAAAACAACACAATAAAAACGTCGCTTCAAGGCGAATTTTTTTAACAGGTGCGGGTATCCAAATAGCTGGTTATTGTTGTATGGAGACTGACGCTGTCAAAACTTTTATATGATTATTTACTTTTTTGTTTACAAATAAATTTACTTAAAAATTATTATAAAAAATTTTCAATTTGCTAGATATCTAGTTCGAGTATAAATTTTTTTGTATGTATATAATTGTTCTTCGCAACATTGTTTTTAGGCACCATATTTTTTAACTCATTTTTGGCACCACAGAATATTGCTTCAATTCTTTCTCAGCATATGCCAAATGGCCAAGTTTGTTATTGAGGGTTATATGGAATCTTTATTGATCGCATCAGCCAGTAATGTCCAGAGCAGTAATAAAAGAAATTGGCGATGATGCATAACCTTGTTTGACATCGTTTACACAGCTCTGCTGGAGGATTATGAAACCAAAGGGCATATTTTGTTCGTAAAGTATTTTTCTGAGTATCGAAAAAGACTTGGATTCCTGATCTTTAAACCTGAAGCTTATAATTTTCCAACATATCTACAGAAAATTATAGATTTTTTTGTATGACCGTTCTTTTGTTGTAGCGATCAACCAATACCTGAGGGTCGGCCGTAAGGGTCAGTATTATCGCCAACTCTTTACTCGTCTAGCATATTAGACATTACTGTTCCTAGGAATCACCAAATGGTGGAGACAGTGATGTATGACCGCTCCCTCACAACAATATTATATATTATTATGGAAAAGAGATTTCAATAGAGATATGTGTAATAATAATAATAAGATTTACGAGATATCGGAGTCTCATATCAGTGGCCACTATAGCTAGCTTTTGTGTGTATTAAATTTGGTAATCACAATAGTTTAGGCCAATTAAATTTTCTGCAATTGATATTTTGTTAAATGCGCTTTGAGTGTTATCAATAAAACTCGTTTACCGGGAAACAAATTTACATTCCACTTGAAACCTTAAGTATCCTTTAAAAGCAATTAAAAAGTTAAATATGTAAAAGTAAATAATGGAATCACATATATTTTAAGTTACCAGAAAAATAAAACTGGACGGGAAAATGTTAAAATGTATTAAAGACATTTACGTTACTTTAGCTTCAGATAGGAAAAACTTGTTTTCTGTTGGGTTTGAGCCAAATGATTGTAAGAAATATTCGCAAACGATACAGTTTTCGACGAAGTTTTTTGTGTTAAGTATTAGGGACAAAAACTTCCCGTTTATTAGCTAAAATTTCCCGAAACTACAACTACTATATTTAAATTTTCTTTTTAGAATTGCCCGCACCTTATAGTAAATTCGCCTTCCGTCGATTTTTTGTATTCTGACATTTCACTCCATTAATTAATAGTTTCCAAACAATTTTTTCTAAACATAGTCATTTTTAGTTTTAAGGTAGGATCACACGATTGTCATAATGCACCCAATAATTAGAGTATTTTATATTCCAAGTGAGTGATTATACTTGCAACTTATTGGCTCATACGGCAACTCACAATATTATTGTGCTTATTAAACCCAATCAAATACCACCAATCGTGTGAAAACTTTATCAGCAATCATGCACCAATGTAAATTCCAAGAAACACACCAATATTTATTGTATTCTTATGTGACAATTAAAGAAGACAATAATCACCGATTTCTATTTTTTAATTGTTTTTTTTTTTTTTTTTTTCTGAAAAAACACGTGTTAATACAATATTTATAATTGTCATCCTTTAAAATATGAATTTTTTAATTTTTTATATGTAAATTACATCACAAAATTCCACCATTTCTTTTTTCTTCATTATTTTTACTTTTTTTTATCAAGCGGACACCTGATAATCAAAGCCGATACAATTTTAATTTTTTAGAGAACAAATAATTTTTACTTTAGATAATTAAATATATTTTTGTAATTATATTCCAATTTAAATAAATAAATATTTTAGTGAATTAATTTTTTTTTAATTTATTGAAATGATTTTTCATATGCACTGTCAGTGGCCCTTCTCGTGAGCCAATCTCTGACCCACACACTTCTTCTTTTCTCTTTTTTCGTACTTCTTTTTATTTACTTGTTCTCGAAATGACCTCCATATAAATAAAGAGGGCACTATTTTCTTTTTTTAAAAACGAACTATTTTGAACACAAAAAAAAAATAATAAAATTAATTTAATTTACCGCAACAGCTGATTCACACTGTTGCCGTTAACTAGAACAACCGTGTGACAGCGTTGGGACAAATATTGTCAATACATCACCAAATAAGACAACCGTGTAAATACAGAATTTTAATTGGGACAAATTTATTATTGTGCGCTAATTTGTCACAATCAAAATTTGTATCAGATTGATGTATATAAGTCAATCGTGTGATCTCAGCTTTAGTTTGTGTTTTCAAAAAATTTACGCCCTTATACGAACAATTTTTTTTTTATAAATTTAAAGTTAATCAGAAAGTGTAACTTTAATGACTTCACCATTGTTATTGTCTAAGACATGTCATTTTAAAAGTTGATATATAAAAAAAAATACTTGAAATAGAAGTGATTAGGGCTCAAAATTAAAAAAGCTACTGAGAACATTTCTTATCAATACATTCATAAAAAAAACTCACTTAAAACAGATTCTTCACAAAATTCAATTAACAAGTAATGAGTTAATGTCATTGCTAATTTCATTCATGTCATTAAAATTATTTTTTTTCTTCATCGGCTTATATACATATGTAAAGCTTTCTTTACACGCTCGCTAGGTAAAAATACCACGTTTTGCAAATTATTGCAATTTTCTCATTTAGCTGAGCTATTGAAAACACAAATATTTATTTATATTTTACATATATATTGTAATTAACTAATTTATATATTTGTATATATGTTCTAATAATTACACCAGTAGCCTTTCCTCTATAACAATACAGAGTAATGCCATCGAGTTGTATTGATGGTTGCTTCAGTTTGTCTAATATACATATACTCGAACTTATTAGCACTTTGGAAATGAAGAGGATTTTAAGTAACATAACATTATCTCATTAACAAAAACAATCTCCGCAATGTTGTTGGTTTACCAAATTTCGCAAGAAAATAGGTATAAATACTTTCATAGGCAGAATACTCTTCTATGAGTGTGCCCTTACAAATGAACTATAGTTTTAAGTACAGATTGAGGATGGCTTTATGGTTTTTCAAAGGCAACTCCCTAGTGTTCTAATAAATAGGCGCAATTACATAAATAAATGCATAAATTAATGTTAACGTGTGTACATTTACATATAAGTGTGAGAGGTTGCAAGTATGTTTGTTTGTTTTTATATTATATTTACCATCATAGATACTGGCATATTATTCGCTTATAATTGCATATTTGTGAAGCAGCAAGCGCTGTTTGTTACTAAAAGGTACAAACCACTATTATGTCATAGAATACTTGTAATTATTTTGCATATTGTAAAGTAGGTGTGAAATTAGATAAAGGCTGTTCCAAGAAGTGTTAGTTAATAATTAGTGATTAAAAACTTTTAACAAGAAAATATGTACAACAACATAAATGTCGACCACAAGCGACTGGGATTAATTGCGTTTAGCTTAAGTTATAAGACTTTCTACGAAACAATTAGTTGAATTTTTGAACTCAGTCACCGTGTTTCTGTTCTGCTGTTTTGTAACGACTTATGTTCTCTTTAATCAATAATGCCATTTATTTTTACTAAAGAAACAAAGTTTTTAATATTTGTGCAGAAAAGTTCTTTCGGCGATCTGAAATGAACAAAAACAATTGATATTTATCCACCTGCTTTTCTTATTGTTTTCTGGTACTTTTCCCTGTTGTGTAATTTAAAAATGCTTCGTAATACAGCAGACGGCATAACTTTTATATATGGTTGGTGCTTTTACTAACTTATATGATATTTTAGAGGGTAATTTTTTTTCCATCACACCTCTAGGCAGTGTTATTGGTTGCTCACAAAGCATTCATTGCTTTGTTTCAGTTTCATTAATCAAGTTGATTTTCAAGATAAGTAGATGATTGATCTACTGTAGCTTGCCACCATATGATTGTGTGTAGTGGTGATGATCTTTCTATAGGTGGTGATGATTCTTACTTAGCATTGTAATTTTTTTTAAGGAGGTGGCCTTTTCTCTGATCATTTGTCTGATGTTTGTCATTATCGCCGGAGATAAGCTGTAAGGTCAGGGTGGCTTCTGTAGATGGATTTATCTGGAGGTAGAGGTTGCTGAAGCCTCTTTATTAAATACTCGAAACGGCATTAATTTTTTTTTCATGTGCTCTGCTGGAATTCGATTTGAAAAAAGAGTAACTGAAGCACACCGATTGCTTACTGAAACTCATCCTAAGTATGCTTCATAGATTTAAAAAAAAAGAGATTTGTGTGGCTCAGTAGTGTTAATGTTTGCACGAAAGACGAAGAAGAAAATAAAAAGGTGCTAAATTGCTAGCATTACTCTATGAAGATAGTTATCAAACTCTAGAAGAACTCCAAAACCAATTTAGAGCCGCAGCTTAAAAATTGGGTACCAGTCACAAGATTGGAAGTCGATAGAGATCGAAAGACAATTTTGCATGTCTTAACCCCATAAATATGCATTTTTGCATCCATACAATTAAAACATGATTCATAACGACAACCCAAAGAGCAAGAAATCGTATTTGAAGTCCGGCCAATCAGCCGAATTAACGTCATAGCCGTTTACCCCTGACGGCAAAGAAATGTTCCGTATTTGGTTCCATATGGGCTGCTGACGTCGGTCCAGACAAATACCGGACAGCCGTGCAAACACAGTTTATTATAAAAAAATAGTGATTGGAAAGTTTTGTCTGACTTGCCTTATAGATCAGAAATTGACCCATCAGACTACCACTTGTTTCGATTGATGCAGTACGCTCCCACTGATATACGCTTTACTTCAGAATATTATGTCCAAAATTAAGTGTTTTGATGTTATTTTGACGCTTTTCGTTTTTAATAATTATCTCAAGAGTTTGACTTCTAGGATTTTTCTAGTATTTTTGTTAGAGTTACTGAGAAAATGGAAATTACTCTCACAGAGACAATAAGTTTTTGTTTTAAAAAAATTTTGAAAAAATCAACGTACGTCCGCTGCACATATGCACTCGTCGGTGTTTCAGTGACAACTAAAAGCAACAGCGTAAGAACTTAGTTAAATTAATTGCCTGTGCCTTAAAAAAATTTGTGTACATTCACCAGACATGTTCATTCTTCACTGTCTCATCGACAACTAAAAGTAAGAGCGTAAGAATACGTGTGCGTTGATCGGGAACAAAAGTCCTATGACAAGCTCATGACTGGTCTAAACTAACATCCTCATGTATGTTTTAACTTATGTACAATAATCGTGTAAACTAGTGCTATTTTTGTGTAAAATAAAAAATTCCCAGAAATATGGAAAAGGGTTACAGCTAACGATTCCAATACTTTAGAAAAAATTGTTTTGTGCCGATAATTCGCAATTAATATGCAAAATTTTTCATAAATCATGCATTTTTAAATTATACACCCAATAATAGAATTTTTACTTACTAAATTTTCTCTTCAAGTTATCTTATTTCATGTTTGCTTATCAAAGTAAATTAAATATTTTAATTGCCATACTTAGATTATCTTGAAATTTAAACCATATACAGATTATACATGTCCATTAAATTCCGTTTTATTTGCTAGACCACACACTGCTTTTGATACACCCTATTTTAAATTATTCAAAATAACTTTCCTTCCCAAACATTCTAATTGGGTGTACTTAACAGATGATGCTGCTTTCATGTATTCAAATAGAAGAGTTGGAGTCCAAAATTATCACCCCTATCAACACATAAATAACAGAGACAAACTTATTTATTTACTCAAACATAACGAGTACACAACTAATGACTAATGCGGCTTTAAGTGGCAGCAGTTTTAACCACAACTTTATACAGTTATGACATGGTAAAGTAGATATTACAAAGCAAAGTGTGGAGTGTATAGTATACACAAAATACTTACATGTTTTCATGGTGGCAATACAGAATTTTAGAAAATAAATATTTTGTAGAGCGAAAAAAGATTTCACCAATTTTTTAATTAGTCATCAGAAATGAAGACAATAAGAGAAAGTGTTCAAATATTTAAATATATTTTAAGTAACAGTGTAGACTGTATATATGTATATGAAGTGAAATAAATGAAAATATTTAACACCAACACAAAATAATAGATCCAAAGCAAGATAATGCTGTTTAAGACTCTAATATCTATCAGTCTGAAGGTAGGATCACACGATTGTCACAATGCACCAATTTTACACAATTTTCATTGTACAGAATTGAGGCACAACAAAGAAATTGTTTCAATCAAATTCTCGTCAGTTACGTGATTGCCACCGTTAAAATTAATTTGATTGCTGCAAATTAATGCAAAACGATTAAATGTATAAAATTGCCGCCTTTCAGTCACACGATTGTTCTAGTATAGGGTAAAATGAGAAGGAGCGGTTGTACTAGATTGCAAATTATATCTTCTTCATATATCAATAAATTAAAAAAAAAATAGTTCACAAAAATATTTATTTTTCTAAATTGGAATATAATGATAAATTATATTTAATCCTTTAATGTAAAGATGATTTGTTCCCTAAAAAATAAAAATTATATCGGCTTTGATTATCGTAAGTCGACTTGACAAAAAAAAAAGAAAAACAATAACAAAAAAAGAAATGGTAGAAGTTTGTGGTGCAATTTCCATATAAATAATTTAAAAAATTCATATTTTAAGGGATGACAATTCTAAATACCGTCCACGCAATTGTTTTTTCGGAAAGAAATCAATTTAAAAAAATGTTATCTTTTGCAATTGCCGCACAAGATTACAATAAATATTGGTTTAATTTTGGCATTTATGTATATTGGTGCATGATTGCCTTCAAAGGTTTCACACGATTGTCGCACCAGTGTTATATTGGATTGGGATAAATAAGTACAATAATGTTATGAGTTTGCGTATGAGAAAACAAATTGTGTAATCACACGATTGGCATATAAAATAGACTAATTATTGGTGCATTATGACAATAGTGTGACATACATAGTTCTATAGTACACATATAGTCGTAGCTGAGAACAGTCTTAGTCAAATTATTGTCTTAGCAAACTAGAAAACAATTATAGTCTCCGGAATTTTTGATATCTTGAACTCCAAGTTGTATTTATAGTTGGGGTGTACGGAATTTAGGAATAAATATGCAAAAAAAGCCGTACGTTATAGTTGCTGTAAACACAGGCAGTCATGGTCAAAAGTTTATTTAAAAAGTTGCCTAAGTGATTTCGATCATAATTTATGGACTGTTTGGGAATTCAATTTTAAGCAGTGTAAAAAGATTTTTTGGCACTACTTCAAGCTAAAGCGAAATACAACTTACTTCTGAACACTCTAGGTATACATCCGCAAACGTCAGGTTTTCTGTATAATGCTGCAACGATGAAGAGAAGGAGGAGTCTACGGAACATTTTCTCTGTTATTGTCCGATATTTGACATATTGAGTGTATTTTTGCTTGGTCTTGAAGAATTCTACAACAAGCACACTTTGCTAAACAAGAAATTCGGATAAAATCTTCGCCTTCATTACACGTTGTAAAGAAAGAAAAATTTGCCACGCCTATAAGGAAATTAAAGATCAATGGAAAAAAACTGAAAACGGATTTGAATTCAGCGCATTAAAATCATTATATTCCACAGAGTTTTATTTAAAGGTTTTTTTTGCTGTAGACCAGCGTTATTATTACCTATTTTCTTATGATGTAAATGTAATATTTTCAATGTATAAATAATAATACAATTTACATTATTTTCTTTATAATATAACTTGGTAAGAGGAGCAAAATTAATTATGCAAATGAATCAAAAAATAAACTTAAGAAGCCTTTTATGTGGCAGAAATCTTTAATATAATAATGAATTATTATTTTCGTTAAACAATATAATTAATGACTCAAAAGCCTTTAATACTCATAATAATTTTAACAAAACAATACAATCTTAACATAGTTTTTCAATTTACAAAATAATTTGTTTATTTTTGAATTTTAATTGTTTGTTATTTTGGGTTTTTCGGGGCAAAACAACTCAAAAACAATCAAGTCATTAACCATTAACACCTGTCTTAGATAAAATATTCCATTTTTACCTTAAGGATATTTATCTTTTCTGGCTACTTACTATCACTCGTTTCCTCTTTTCCTTTTTACAACTTGAACAAAAGCTAAAAGAAGTCTTTCAAAAATTACCATAATTATAATTAAAAAAGTTACAATGGCTGGCTATGTCGTCTACCAAGTTTTCGTATTTTCTCTACTCAGGGGCCCTTTTCTTTCATAATTTTAATGGCTGGTTAGTTTTGTGACAACTTTGTTATGCTCATTTTTGTATTCAATTGCGTATGTCTTGTGTATTTTATTTTAAATGAAATTTTCTACAGATGACAAATACAAAAAAAGTAACAGCAGTAGCAAGCATCATTTGAAAGCCACAAATAATATTGTAATGGACCTGCTGGGGCAAATACTGTGGGTGTCATAAAAATATGCCAACAATTTGCCACATTCATTCTTTGTGTGACAGAAATGATTGTGTGTGTACCTGTATGTGTTTTCAATGATTATGTCTGGATATATATATTAATGATTATATGTGTACATAAGTATGTACATAAGTATATACTTCAATTTTTTTTTTAATTTCATAAAGTTTTTAATTAATCAAGTTTTATAAATTGTTTAATAAATTTACTGCACAGTAAACGAGTATATACTTTGTAAAGGTTCTGTAATATTTTCATATTGCACATGCAAAGCGGTACGTCAATTAAGTTTGCTGCTTATACCCTACACCATTATAAACGATTGGCACGATTGGTAGGCTATACTAACCACCTTGAACTATACCGATTGGCTCTGAAAGCTTTTTATTTAATAAATTTATCAACCTTTTATCACTTACTCGAATATTTCCAGTCATTAGTCAAGAACACAGTTCATTTATTTGAGTTTAGGACAAGTTGGATACCTCAATTGCTATGAGGTTAAATGCAATAAATGAGGTCTCATGAGCATAAATGACAACTGTTACTCCCTCAGCAAATGTTGCATACAGAATAAGTCCTAAAATACTATATTATAATACTACAGCCTGAATTTTACGTAGTTAGGAAGTCTCTTTTTTAATTTAAGCACAAAGAACCCTTCCACTCATTTATCTATACATTTTGGGTTGTTGTCCTGTTAATATCTCTAATCAAGTGACATTTTCTCCTATGCATGTGGTATCAGTATGTGTTCCAGGATATCCTGGAAGACGAATCGATCCCTTAGATCCTTTATTTTATGTATTGGCTCAATTCCATTGCCTGAAATGTATTCCCAGACTAAAACACTTCCTTCTTCATGTTTGGTATACCGAGGATTAAGCCGTTGTCCCTTTTATTCAGCTGAACAGAGTAACTCCATAAGAACGTCTCACATTAAACTTAAATTCTTCAGTGAAGAGTATGGTCTTCCATTAAAAGTGTACGTAAGTTTACTTGCTCTTTTGTAAGTTCAATTCTGACCAATCTGTTTTTGGCAGTAGTAAATGTTCTTTTTGCTCTTACACATGACACTAATCCACCGTCTACAGATCGTGTTCGATTAGATGCATCTAATCGAAACATTTCATTTTAATTGATTTGTGTAAAGAACCTTCCTGATATGAAAACGTACTTTTTTCTTAAACGGAGTATTGCCTGATCGTTCCGTTTGCTGATTTTCAGGGGTCTACCACCTACCTCTGTGTAAGGTTGTCAATGAGCCTATTGAATGGAAACGGCTTATAATGCAGTAAATAATACTGTGTTGAATTCCAAATTTTCTTTCGATTGATGTCACTGATTCATCTTTATTATAATCACAAAAATATTGTTGGCTAGGGACAGAGCTAGAAAGATTCGGTACGACTATAAAGACTTTAAATTTTCTCTAATTATTTCTCTAATGTTGAAACGATTGTTTTTGTTATTGAACAATTTTTGTCGTTGGTAATTTAACTATCTAACTGTTTCGTGGTATGTTATTGAAAGTTTAACATGAACTTTTACTGTTAAAAATTTTATTTTCTTTGTTTCTGTATATTATTATAAATTAACAAATCAAATTAAAATTCGAATGAGGTTTTCCATGAAGATATATGTTAATAGATACAAGCTCGTGCAAATGCTTCTTGTTTGTAAACCAGTTATCAGAATGGTTCCACATCCTCTATTGTACTGTTGTTGAGAGTAAGACCTGTAGTGTCGGTGTTGTTCATTCTAATTAGTTTTGCTCTGTGAAGTTAATACGTATGCCGGCCTTAATAGCAATAGAATGTAAAGCACGTATATTATCCCGCATATGCTAGAAACTATGTGATAGCAGACATATATCTTAGGTGTAGACCAGAACGTTTAATTTCCGGAAAGGAATCCACTGAATGACGTTTAAAGCGTCGGTATTCTTTTCCCCCTGAATAGCACTCTGTTTTCGCCATTAGTGTAAAGAAGCTTGATTATGTCCATTATTGTTTGGGGGGCAGATGCTGTTTCTTGCAATTGTGTCGCACGCTCTCCCAAAGTCGACAGAAATTAAAGTTTTGATAATATTGCTGTTTTTTAGTAATTTTGGAATGAAATTTTCTTTAGTGAAAGTCATTTTAAGTATATATTCGTCATCATTAGCATTTGGTAATTATTTAGGTGTCTTTATATCCGGGCAATTGATAGCATATTCAGATTCCAGAAAATTTTTGGCTTGACATTGCCATGTCGAAACACAACTACTTTTCGTTTGTGCCTGTCTTGATTACCTAGTGTAACGGTTGAGCTCATAAAGCTTTATAGCCCTCTAATCTCCACATACTGAAGTTTCCATACTCTTAAAAATTATTAAAAATTTTAGCATGATTTTGCAGACGAATTATTATCAATGGCTTTTCATTTTCATAGTATTGTACAAAATTTAATAAGTATACTACGATCTTTAGCTAGACTTTTGATCTGCTTCCAGTTTTTCCCTCTCGGTCGAAAGCGGCTTCGCTTTCCATGTGGATTTCAGTCAAGAGTTGGTCTCGCGAGAAACTAGTGTCATTTTCCAAGGCATATTTTTCATATTTCCTGGGCAATGGGTATTTTTCTGCATCTTCTGTGAAGTTCTGAGTTCAAAAATCAGTTGTAAGGCCACTATATACACAGAATATTCCTCAGGCATCAATTGATGAAAGCTTTAGTTTGCTTGTTGCCTCCACTAACACGAGCAAATTTTCATTTCCATAATGAAGCACAGACTTTACATTGAATATTCGAATTTCGGTTGCAGATGATAGTTGCTGGAATCGCCATACTTTTCGAAGCTTCTCTTTGATTTCGCCGAGCCATCTGGTATAATTTGGCTGCCGAGTTATGTAAAACTCTGTACCTCTTCAACAGGTTTATCATTACGGAAGATGCGATAAGTGCGAGAGTTGTTTACTAGCATGGATTTTGTTTTATTGGAACTTATGCGCAGTTGGTGTTTTTTAGAACATATCAAAGAATTATCATCAGCATAAGCCAGGTTCTATTATTCCAAATATTTTATACAAGGGGAATGATTTGAACCACTTTCTTTAGTAAATTGTAACCTGAAATCTAATTTCTTAAGCATGTGTTCGTTAAAACATTCGATTTGGTTTTGTCCAATATATGAGCAAGCAAAGCTTCTTCGTACTACCAAATATCTTACTATTGGGTATATTGCTTTGACTTAGCTAAAGCCAGTGTACATCTAATTTCATCATTTGCTAGCTTGAACCCGGCGTACTTCGCCACCCCTCTCTTAATTATTATATTAAATGTCATTTTAGTTACATTTTTCAACTTCTTTCCACCTTCCACCTGAGATAGCCTTTAATTCCTTTCAGAAAAGCACTGTAGAACCTATCGTTTAGCAGTATATAAGATACATATATAGATAGCTTTCATCCAGTGTGCAATTGTATGGGAGGTACCACGACAACTTGTCCCATTCCGCCCACTATTTTACTGCTGATTAGCATTTATTATAAAGTTATTCGGATCAAATACTGAACTTTAGCCTTAACCGTTCTCGATATCAATGTTTAGTTCATATGCGAGATACCTACCACGCCAAATAGTTCAATTCCGCCCACTTTTTGAGTGATGATTTGTATGGATTATGAAACTATTTGGATAACATACTTAAACTTTAGCTTTAACCGTTATCTAGATATAGTGAAATCAATATTTAGTTTGTAGGGGAGGTTCCAAGCCCACTTATCCAATTTCTCCCAGTTTTTGCGAATCCTTTCTATTGACCATGAATTTCAACAAACCAAATTCTGAAATCAAGATATACAGAAAGATATAGTTTGTATGGGAGGTACCATGCCCAATTGTCTAATCTTACCCACGAAGTCAAGAAGTCAATCTAACCAAATTCTGAAACTTTAGCGGCAACTGCTCTCTAGATGCACTAAAATCAATACCTGCTTTGTATGTTTAGTACCTGGCCGACTTGAATAATACCGCCTACATTTTGACTGATGACTTGTATGGACTATGAAGCTATTTGGATAACATACTTAGACCTTAGTTTTAACCGCCCAATAGGAATTTTTCAAATTTATATAGCCTATAGCTCCTTCCAGACATATAGAGAGATACCGTAAAAATTTCAAGAAAATCGGTTCATCCGTTTAGCTATCCACAGACTTCAAACAAGTTACAAACCAACAAACAAACAAACATACAAACACACATTCATTTATATATATGAGATACATCGGGTAAATGTTTTGACTATATATGATGTAGTTTATAAAAAAGTCTGAATTGACCGTTTTATTTTCTCAACTTGTTCAGTTATAATTTGAGTTTTTGTTTTTTTTATTTTTCAATCAGTAAAACTTTGAAAAGCACACGTTCAACTACTCGTATATATGAGCAGCAGTAATTAGAAGATGGTTGTCAAGAATTTTTAATTTAAGGAAATGCCTTATTATGCGTATGCGTATTAAGAAGCGATGCTTTGATTATTCGATTGTTTTTATTTTATACCATCAGGTATATCGTGATTATGTTTGGGGTGATAATTACAATCACGGTAAAAATACATCTCTAGGGACGATAAAATCTAGTTGAAAAGTAGTAGCTTGAAATCAATATAACCATAGTTCAGTCACCTTGGTGTTTATTTGTAAATTAAGCAAGTGCTAAGATCTAATTCCGATCGTCACAATTATTTTCAAGACTTTTGTGATCATGTTTATACTAAAATCACATCCATTATTTCGCTATATAGTTCCAAAATATGACGAATGATTCATTGCTTGAGATGATCAAGTTTATTTCTTATTTCATTTTTGTAAATATTTGCAGTTTAATAAAGCCCACTAAAAGACAATTATTGTATTGGTATACCTATTAAAAGAAAAATTCTGTAAATTTAATAACCATTTTGAAAGTAATCTACCCATTGATGAATTGCCAAAGAGATATCTTAACAACATGGCCAAAAAAGAAAACCAAAAAAAAAAAAACCATTACCATTCAATAGCCGCCTGACAACAGTCTTAATTTATTATAATTTAGTCAATTTAACTCACGCTCTTATGGACTACTATAAAGATAATTTAATAAAAACAACAAAAAGACAAAATTTCCCAATTTTGCGACTCAATTGAAATTTGTCTTCACAGAGAAACTTGAGCGTAACCGTGCAATGAAAATAAAATTTTATTTAAATGTTTTTTTTCTGCATTTTCTTTACAATTATTTTCATTCATTTTTTGTTTTTTTTTTTTGTTTCAATTTTCTTTACAGCACGCAGCGAGGATGCTGAAGTAATTGGTAGACCACGACGTGTTTATACAAAAGCTGATGATGACGGTGATAGCAATGATGATGATTTCACAAATTTTAAAGGTGTCATCGATACCGGTTCGGGATATCCTTTCCTTCAACCCAATCCATCGGTGATCCGTGTGGGTTTCTTTGATTCATTTGATGGTGAGTGAGTGTATTTAACTGAATTTAATTGACAATTATTAACATACCGATGTGGTGAAAAGGTATACGTATATACTTGTACTATAGTATAGAGATGGTCAGACAGTTAGTGATGATACATGCTATGTACAAACGAATGTATGTTTGCATGTATTATGCGCGTATTATATGAATATTTTTTATTTGTTGAAGTTTGGAAGTCAAAAATGCATAAATAGTGTTAAAAATAGTTATAGGTACAGTTTTATACAAATTTGATGTTTATAAAAATATATTATTTTACTTTTTTACTACTTTTCTTATTGTTGTAATACATATCGCTAATTTATTGCAAAGTTGTCTAAAATATACGGAATATTGTTATCTATATTGTGTAAAAAATTACATGGTGCGACAAAAATGAACGAAGTTAAAATATCTGGGAAGATATACTACTTTTCTGATAGGCGCTGCCGAGTAAAACAAGGATCTGTTTTTAGAATTTTCAAAACACCTCAAAAATCTTATGTTACGGGTAAAAAACAGATTTATCGACCTTCATGCACTTGGCTTAAGCTAATAACTTAGCTGGATATTACCAGATTTTAGGTTTTTTTTCTTTTAAATAATATACATATATGTTGCTTAAGCAGCCTCGAAAAATCTGCTAATACTTATCAAATATCTTAAACAATAATAAAAACTTAAGTAAAATTAAGTAAACTTTGGTAAAATTAAGTAAACTTAGGTAAACTTAAATAAACCTATGTAAACTTAAGTAAACATATTTTAACTTATGTAATTTATTCTAAAAAGGACATTTGAATATTAATGAAACATATTTTTGAAATCAGTTCCTTCTTTTTAATTCATATAAGTCTTCTCATCTTGTTTTAAAAGTATAATAAATGTTCAAAGTACGTCCTCTATAATAGGTTTTAAATTTAGCCCTTCTGATCGCAACAACTTTTGAGCATATTTAAATGCAATAGATATTACACTTTGCTATTGATCTTGCTGAACTGCCGGTTTTCTCATGCTACCTTTCTCGGCTTAAATTATTATAATTACCTACCTATTGTCAGCGAAAAGGTTTGATTCATCTTATGGCGCTAAATCAGCCCCTTAGACATGCAAAATCAACGTGTTTTAGATTCTATATATTTACATGCAATTTATTTGAGTTTCAAACTTCCGTTGAATTTCTAAATATACTGCCAATTATTCCACATTCACTTTATGACTTTGAGAAAAGTAGTTTTCAAGCAAAGCCTTCAATTCTGAACTTATTGACAGGCAGAGATTCTGTTTTCAAAGGACACCAAAATTGTATTTTCTAATAGGGTCGGTAATACAATACCAACATACTGGCGCAATCCTGTTATTGTGCTGGCGAATTACTTCGAAGATCTTGAATTTTGTGCTAACTAAGCATTACTTGATGGCAGTTTTGCTTTACTATTCAACTTATAAAAGAAGAGCAGCTAGAGCGAGTATTAAAAATGCAATGCAGTGTTTCATAATCTGAAATTGCATTTCATCACGAACATCGGTATCCAGTTCAAATCCTCTTCTGCATTTTTTATTTTTCATAATAAGAAGAAGCATACTTGAAAAAAGTGAACATTTTGTGCGTGCAAAAAATGTAACGTGCTGTTAAAGTAAGCAAATCAGATCATTTATAAAAAAATAGCGTCATTGTGAAAGTATTTTCATTTTTCAAGAATTAGTTATCAAACAATAGAAAGTGGCAGTCCTATTCGGAATACACAAGTCGACTATTTGTCGAATTTTCTCAGAATTTCACCCTTGTGTGGATAGAAAATCAGGAAGTCATCGCCAACGAACTAATATTGCTCGTCGGAACCGAGAAATGCTAATGCCAATAAAAATTGATCCACGAAAGACGACAGTAGATGTTGCCAATTACGCGGAAACACAAATGGGCGACCCATTTAGCGTACATACCACTAGACGAAGATTAAATGAAGTCAACTTATTTGCCAGACCTTCATGTAAAAAGCTACTAATAAGCAGAGTAAATAGAAGAAAGCGTTTTGACATAGCATAGCGTCATTTAAACTGTACAACAGACGATTGGGCGAAGGTGCTTTATGCGATGAAAACAAATTTAGTTTATTCGGCTCTGATGGCATAAGTTATATTCGTCGGCCATAAAATAAGAGATTTTTGCCTAGGTATCAGCTACCCACAGTGAAGCGTAGTGGTAGTTCAGTAATGAAAATATATAAATTATACAGGATTGCATTTTGTACATGTGTGTACTCTTGCATAGTTCTGGTGGAAAAAATAATGACGGACAAGTGCGGACGTTTTCTTTAAGTCGGTATAACAATTGCCATTGATTGTTTTACCCTTGAATATTGTACCTAGTTGATAGACAAACCTACATTAGCTTTATCCGGCGCCGATTTACCCAAGTTTTGACTACTGTTTTGTCTCTGGTGTGTTGTGCTAGATTCAGATTTCGTCCTCGGTTACAGAACAAGCGCAAAAACTCGTTTATATTGCGCTTGAACACTCCAGCGAAGCCATTACAACTTCACGTAAGTGCCGATTGTGAGCAAAAACAGTTCTCATCTTGCGGAAAATTTTGTAATACCCAAGCAATCATTTAAAATTGAAACCACTAAGCCATGTCACATGCTTATGACTTCCACTATCTCTCCCACTTCCGCCTCACTATCGGGCATGTTCTGTAAACCAAAATCAAGTGAAATCGAATGAAACTTCAAATCGCTATAATTTTCAAATCAGACAAGATTTTGATATTTTTCTTATTAATATACTTAAATACCTTTCAAATAACGTCTTGGATTAACCAAAATTTGAAATATATGGCGGATTTAAGTTTTATTTGTCTTTGAAAATTTACTCGTATGTCGTTAATTTTTGAATTGTTTTGGTTGTAGAGAACTCAGCTGGCCGCCCAGAAAGTTTGGCAAATTTCGAGATCGCACGGCCACAGGAAATTCAGTAAACCAATATTTTAGCATTGAAGTTTTTGGTGCAGAGTTCACATAGTATTTGTTAAGCTTAGCATTGGTTTGAGTAATGTTTTATTTTTCCGCAAAAAAAAGTCACTTTTTTCAATTTCTCCTTAAATCGCAGTAGTTTGCAGCTTAATAAAATTTTGACAGGAGTCATATGGTAGATGCTTGTTGGCAAGATCATTGTTGCCCAGGTAAATTCGAAAAGTCACGAAGATATTTACTCTGTCTCGTATATAATATATTGTTGCAATGATACTGGTCCATATGTTGCTTTTATATTTGAAACTGATCTTAAATAGCTCTCTATGCGGTTTAGCTCAATAAGTGAACTCTCACTGCTCCGTTTTTAGTAACGATCAGTCTTAAAAATGGCAATTCTCCAAACAACATGGTTACTGTAAAAACTTATTATTGCTTTTTGGTTTTCAAGCACAGTTTACATTTTATATCGCTACTCATTGTTTGCACGTTACCTTTTTATCCTGTTCAGCGAAGAGAGTGAGAGGAACGTATAAATACTATTTAAGCCACTCAAATTGTTGTGTTTAAAACGATGACAGAGATGTGAAGCACCCCTAACCTTCTTCAGGGAAAAGAGAGTGTGCTACCAATTAAATATGTACACATTTAACTACAATATGTGTAAATGTGTACAAACACACATCATGTTTTGCTGTAGGGATGGGGAGAAAGTGAGGCAGAACATAAATTCAGTTTGTGTATTTATAAATGCAATTTTTTATTGATCTTTAACAGTGTGGCTAGTGGGTGATTTGAAGCGAATGTTTAGTCTTTGGCTACCTCCTTGACTTCTCAACAGTTGTTATGCATGCAATTCGTGCTTTTATAAGTGTATGTGGCTGTGTATATGTGTAGAACGATAAATGTTATTGCGTGTGTTGAAATGTGTGTTAATATATGCCGGTTGGTATGTCTGTGTTGAATGGACTGCTTGTGCAATAAAATGCGAATTAATTAAAATTTTATGTTGCGTAAAATTGTCACCTCACAATGTGCAAATGTTGCATGTTGTCAACATACGTACAACTTAACTACATGCAACTTATCTCTGTATATCTGCCTTCTTCTCCGCTGGCACATACATATGTACATATAGCAATAGCTGGCTGTAGTGTTTATCTCCACCATCAATGCAATATTGTTCTCGTGGTTGTTGTTGTTGCTTTGAGAAAGAGAGTGAGTGTAGTTATTATTGCATTTAATGTATTTGTATTTATTTTATATTTCTTGTACGTTTTTATTTGTTTATTTTTTTATTATTTTTCCATTTTTGTTATATTTTGCGAGGCATTTTAAATTTTTGGCTTAAATTGCTTATTATTATTACTCACAGCACTCAGACATAAACAACAAGCCGTAAAGAGATGGCTGCAACAGCAAACAGGCAAATGTACAAACGTACCATGGCTAGACGTATAAAAGTTGCTTATTGAATTGCATGTTGTGAAATTAATTATATCGATATATTTGTTCATTTATTGAATTTTTTGTTATTGCTCATGTTTCAGCTTTATTTTTCTTTTTTAATAGCTGTTAAATGTTAAATACTTTATGATTTTTTTAATTGCTCTTTTAATTTTATTTAAATTAAATATTTGCATAATAATTTTTATCAACAGCAATTTAAATTTCCAATATTCTGGAAAAGAATTTAACTTAAGGATATTTTCTGTTATTTCTCTTTTTTTAAGGGACGTTAATAATAAATATTTAAAAAAAAATGTACACTTCTCAATAATTATTGTTGCATTTGACACATTGATTTTTAAAGGCCTCTTTGCTTTCTGTTATTTTCCTCTTTTTTATGTTCGTGAGGTTGTTCGCTTTCAACTTATAAATAAAATTTTATTTTAAAATTTTCATATGTTGCGTATGATGAATGTTAAATATTTTGGTATATGGCTGCGTATGATGAATTTTGATTTACAATCAAAATAATTATTTGCAGTTCATAGACCAAAAGTGTGGAGAATGCGAAAAGAAATTTAAATTTGTTTGGTAAAATTTAAATTCATTGAATTAAATTTGTATATGAAAGATTTTTTAAACAAACGTATTAAGTGTAAAGACTTAACTGCTATACAACTTTATACCTTTTCCTAATAAAAATTAAATCTATCATTTACATATCTATAGGGTCCACCATGTAACGTTTTTTTTCAACTAGTGCTTATTTCGTGAATGGTAGCACTGAGCTCATGTCTGATTTGACAGATAATTAGTTTTATCCTTCCGCTGAAGGAATATGGTTGTGTATACGAATTTTTGGCTTCGCTAAGTGGGCCTGCGATCGACTTACAGAAGATGCCGATTTTGCCAAAAAAAATCATCTTTTCAGATGAAGCTCATTTTGATCTTGGCGGGTATGTAAACAAGCAAAATTGTCACATTTGGGGCACAGAAAACCCGCACGCATACATTGAAAAGCCGATATACCCAATACGAGTTACTGTTTGGTGCGAATTTTGGTCCAGAGGCATAATCCGAAAATAAGCAAGGAGTGGCCGTTACAGTCAATGGTGATCGTTATCGGGCCATGTTGAACGAATTTTTGTTCACAAAAATTGAAGAGGAGGATATTAGCAACATTGGTGTCAACAGGACGGCTCTACGTGCCACAGCCGAAGCTACACACGATGATTTGCGCCCTGTTTTCAAAAAAAAAAAATTATTTTGCGGACCCTTTATGTTATCTTCTTAATTTTTTTTTAAATATACATATCTATATACATACATATGTAGTTGTCCTAGGTTAGCGATTTAATAACTCGAGAATCACGTAACCGATTTACAAAACCAAAGCATGCGCTGGTAAGGCATACTTTTACAGATTTTCTTATTTTAACGGGCGCTGCCACGCCCATAAAACTATTTATTTTTCTATGTCTTTTACACAGTAACGTTTTCAATACACATCATCAGCCATAAAATGGACGGAATCGAAAAAGTGGGTATGACACCTTGCTCTTCTACAAAATAAATATTGACTTTTGTGGGGAATCGGACAAGTAGGCATGGTTCCTTGAAAGCTATTAAAAATATAATCTTCTATTATCAAAGTTTATTTTAATATAAATAATATTATAATATATATATGAATATTTATTTTTTATCTTCAACTAATAATACACATATGTACATACATACATATACCGGGAAAGACAATTGAACACCTGAAAACGAATCTTTGAAGATTTGTTGGCGAAATACGCCCGCACATGTTGCGAAAAATTTATGTACGCGTCAGCCCTAAATATTGTAAAATGTTCTTTACAAAAAAGCCAGTTTCATTTATGTATATACAAATATATTTCTATGTTTTATTATGACTTAAGCTTGTGTAATTGTAAAAAATAATAATTGCGTTGCTAATATTCTGAACCTGATTCTACAATTCGTTCCAAAGACTAGTGCAATAAATGAGAAATTGCTGCTGTGAAGAAGTTCTCTTATATCTTTGCTGTATTAGCTTCTTACATCGTGCTGATCTACTAAATATCAACACTCAAAAGAGATAACTCGGTTGCTGGGTTGTTATAATCTTATGTAATAAAATTACGCTATGAAACTTTAAAAGATTCTCAAAGGTCATATGATAGGATATATCAAAAGCAAGATATTGAGTCGCGACTACCTCTATCAAAAATATATGTCGCAATATTATCATATGCAACCCTTAGCTTATTAAATTCGGATCTTGTAAAAAACGCAAAAATCTCACAACCGTATAATAGGACTGGTATTAGGTACGTTTTGGCAAGCAAAGCACATATTTCCAATGGAGTTGAATGTTTAACAGCCCAAAGATTCCTAAGCATTCCGTAAACACGGCCAACAATGGCCGCTATATGACTAGACCAGGAGAGTTTATCATCAAATATGACGCCTATATTTTTGCAAGAGCTAACAAACTGAATAATATTATCATTTATTTTTACCACAACATCATTATTAAGAATCTTATTGTTTCTTTTGAGAAAAATGTACTTCGATTTAGTAGGATTGGTGCACAGCCCGTTGTTCGTTGCCCATTCGTTAATCCTAGCTAAGTCAGAGTTGATGTTGTCAACATACTGAGATATCATATTCAATTCACAACTGTTACAAATCTGCACATCATCAGCATACATTTGAACCCCACAATGCTCAATCACGTTTGGTAAATCAATAATATAGAAACAAAAAAGAAGAGATCCAAGAATTGATCCCTGCGGAACACCACGGCTTATATTAACAGTCCTTGAATATTTGCCATTGTATAAAACTGTTTGATATCGTCCTGTAAGGTATGTGTGAATGAGATTACAGGCTGCTGGAGGAAAATAAAAAAGTTTATCTAGTTTTTTCGTCAACATTAGGTGGTCTACTGTATCGAATGCCTTGCTGTGCTCAAGTAGTATTAAAAACGACACCTTTCCCTTATCAAGATTACACCTCTGTTTCTCGACTACATCTGTAAGAGCTGTAATGCAAGATCTCCAGTTCTCAAATCCGGATAATAAATTCCGTTGCCTAAGATATTCATAAATCTGTTTACTCATATTCTCCACTACCTTCGACAAAAACAGAATAATAGCAATGGGCCTAAATCGCTGTTCCCCTTCGGAATAGGAATAATTTTCGATAGTTTGAATCCATCTGGAAATACTGAATTTATCAGGACAGTGTTGCAGAAGGGTGTTAAAAACGGCAAAATTTTAGGTTATAAAATTGCAATCAATGTTGGATCCAACCCATGCATTCCAGTTGTCCTAGATTTTAGAGCAGAAAATCTCTCCAAAACCTCAGTATGACTTATGCAACTAAAGCTAAATTTCGTCCCAATAGACACTGAACACATACTCTCATAAATATTGAGCCTTGGCCAAAGAATATCTATGTTCAAAAAACTATAATTCAATTCATTAAAATTAACATTAACATCGTGAGGAGTAGTGACTCTCCGCCCAACTCTAATTTGCCGAATTTCTCTCCATTTCGTCTTGTTATCAATTGCAGTGGAGAATTTTCTACTGTAGAACAAGCATTTAGACCTTCTAATACTCCTAACAACATCTTTAGTACGAGATTGATATTCTCTATAGAGCTCGACAGTTCTAAGCCTTTTACATCTTGTATAGGCAGCATTACGCATTTTAATAAATTCCTCAATACTGGATGTAAATCATGGCTGCCGATTTGGTTTTATCCGCCTGGTCCTTAAGGCTACACACACTTCGTACAAATTATTCACGTTATCCTGCAAATAAATTCAATTGATCATTGAATATAAACGAAAGCCATATACTCCATCTAAATTATAGACCCCCGTTCCGGTGCTCAACTGCATTTTTGAACCGACCGTGAACATCACCCGATCATGCAGCAGCTTAGCGATTCTTACGTATCATCATGGTTATCCCCTTAAAATCAAAACTGTTGCTCGGGCTTTGGCAAAAAAAATTTTCACTGAACATCAAAATTTGCGCATCAGAACTGAACTTTTGACTCCGACGTTCAGTTGCACTACTCCTTTATAAAATAAAATAGTTGCATATTTTTTCGAGTTTGTATTTCCCGATAGGTGGGGTCATGTATAATAAAAACCATGATATAAGAATAAGCTGAAATACAGAATTTAAACCTAAGGCGTTACCAGGCAGTTGACCGCTAATGCAATTTGTGCTTAGTGTTAAAATTAGAAATATTTATTACTACTGTAAATATGATCAGTCCAAACTATTCCCAGCACTTATTAATAACATTACGGTAAAGGGCATCATCACGCAGTCGAGATTAATTATAATGATATTTGCTTCTTTTATATGCTTATACATGCACTATTTACGGTAACATTTAATTCACGCACAACTATTATTCTGATATTTCTTTCCATGTAATATTACTTTTGTCTTTAATCCACTGACAACCTGTGTATACAAAGCCCATAAACAAAACCGCAGAAAAATTACTTACAACTACTTTAACACTTTCTATAAATGTTAACATTACCTTTACTTTTCTTATTTATTTATTTCATTTTAAAATCAATAATACGTAGGTATGAATGTATTCGTCCCTGCTAATAGATTTACGCATATTTAGTCTAAAGACCTTAAAAACAAGCTACTCCCCACTGTTTTTTTGAGACTTATTTTTCTATTTCATTTACAACATTTTGGCATACTTTCAATAACTGCTGTAATGCACACGACATGTTACATTTCCATTATACAAATCATACATGTCAGTACAAATTTCATAATGAATCAACGTCTTTGTGAAACCATATACGAACAAATGAATTCAAGGTAAAACACGTTATACTATAAAAAATAAAAAAGATTTTAGAAAAGCGCAACAGTATGACTTTCCACAAGTTTTAATAGTATTCGTAAAAAGAATATTTTTTGAAATTTAAAATTGTATGGAAAAGAATCGAATTGAATAGAATGAAATAGAAAAATAAAAATTAAAGACGATGACTTGAACAATGACATTTGAAAATGCTATTAATGGTTGAAAATACAAATTTCTTTGTTTCTTGACATCAATACGATGAAATCGTTTAAAAACATCTTAAACAAATGGTGCAGAATAATTAGGAAGCAATGTTGCCAGGTGGTGGTATAGACTAATGTAATGGAAAATGGTTGTTGAAAAATTAGACAAAGAAAATTATTTGAAAAGCTACACATTTAATATTAAGTGAAAAATGGAAATGTATTTGTCAGTAGAAAAAAAATGCTAAAAATGCAGTGTCTTTACTAAAAAGTATTTATTTTTTTTAATAATTGATAATTAACTTGCAAACGTAACTAAATGAGGGTATAACCCAAATGAATTGATAGAGTGATACGCGTTTTTGGAGTTAGAAAAAATACTTATAAATTTTTGACTTACTTTTAGTTAAATTTACAGTTTTAACGGCTTCTGGAGAGCACTGTACACGACCAAAAATTGACCTTTGTTAAGCATGGTTTCATATTCAAGTCTAATTATCAATCACGTGTAGCTGATGATGATATTTTGTAATTCTTTAGCTCGGAGCAAACAGCCACAATTAATGACTTCCAAAGGACAATGTTAGCATATGTTTATATTTCCTGATTTTATGAAAACCGTGCCACGCCCTGGGAGTGGCATGATGTAGGGGTTAGAGCACAGGCATACAACACGTACGGCCCAAGTTCGTATCCCTGTAGAAAAGAACATGAGGAAAAATATTTAATTGCGGTTTCGAGTGTTTAATAAAAATACATCAACCTCCCCCCAGACAAATCCATCTAAAGAAGCCCCCTGACCTCCCAGCTTACCTCTGGCGATGATGAAAAACATCAGAAAAATGTTTAGGAGAAAACGCCACTTACTGGGAAAAAATTACAATGTTAAGTAAGGATCGCAATTACTTAGCAAGGATCTTCACCACTGCACACAATCATACGGAGGCGAGCAACAGTAGATTAATCATCTACTTAGCTTGAAACTGAACTTGATTACTGAAGCAAAGTAATGGATGCTTTGAGAATATATATGGACGTCCACGACGATGAGAGCCCTAGAGGTTAAACCGTAGTCAGTTAAGTTGGGCAAAAAACTTGATGTTAAGTTGCGACTCATAAATAACATCGTGCATTTTGGTTGAATCACCCTTTGCTTTAGTTATTTCGACACAATTATAGCATTTTGCAGCTCCTGACTTTCTTTAAAGTACAAATTAATAGCCAGACGGCACTATCAATCAAGAATTAATGTCAGTATATTAGATACCCTTAACGATAACTTCTTTCATAGCTGCCACGGGTGAAGAGATTTCCACAACCCCTCAGAGCTTTTAATCAACAGGCTTAGCCACACTTCTTTGTAAAAAGAAGCAGATGGTTTCACTAGCAGACTTCTCAGACACATATGTTTTCTCAATAAAATTCCCTTTAAATCTTCAAATATTTTAAAATTTAAATCGATTATTATAGAGAAAACAAGGTTAAATATTTTTATTAAAATTGATTTTAATCCAACTTACTATCCTTCATATGTACATACTAAAGTGGCAATAAAAAAATGTTTTTTAATATATTTATACGTACTACTCATATGTATGCATTTAGAGCAGTTATTTGCTTCAGTTATTTGCTCTAATTGCTTAAATAATTAGTAAAAGTTTTTATGTTCCAAAAAAAGAAAAAAACGAAAATATCCCCTGAGCAATTTTATAATATTTTATTATTGTTCTTCAAAAACTTTCTCCATTATTATCGTTTATATCGTTCATAACAGCCATAAACGTAATTTTGCTTCCCTTCAAGTGGTCTTCTATACAAAAAACTCATACGAATGGAACACTAAATCAAAATTTCTAAATGTTCTCGAGGGTTTAATAAATAATTTCCTTTTTTTCTACAACTAAATTATGAACAAAAAATTTTAAAAGAACAATAACGTAATTTAGAAATTTTAAATCAATAAAATGGACAATACAAAACAAGTAAGAAAGTTGTAGTCGTTCAATTTCCACTGTATGACGATTCTAAAATATGATCATCTTTAATCACTGGCATTAGGAATTTTATTGTGCAATATTTTATAGATTTACTTTGGTGACTATAAACAACCATTTAGGTCAGTAGCCTGATCCAGAATAGTTTTACATGCTCGTCGATCTTGTGCGCTTATACTAGAGTTTTAGAAAAATTAATTTCTTGCTTGGGCATTCGCATTCATGTGCATTACCTGACTAAGCCGGCGAAACCGTTGTACTTTAATTATATTAATCTCTGTATGGTGATACTTGCTGTGAACGTGGATAGGTCCATATACTTGTCTTGTAAAATATCTTTTTCTCAAACAATCCAATAACAGCTTTTTCTGCTGGTGCAAATACTTATGCTTCTGCACCATATTTCAACACAGATAGTATAAGCATTTTATAGAATTCCCCTTATTTTCAAGCTTCTGTTTTTAGTTTTGTTTTCGGCCGTACCGAGATAAATAAATTCGTTGAAAACTTCGAAGTTGTAGTCACTAACGTTCACAAACTGACCAAGTCCAATGGGTTGTTTGTTGGTTCATACAATTAACTTGGCCTTACTTTTATTAACAACCAGACCTACTGCCAGTTCTCCTTCGATATTCGGAGAAGCTGCAGCCAATATCATCGGTATATGCGAGAAGCATGTGTTTTATGTTGTAAATTGTGTCTCTTCTGTTAATTGCAGCACCATTCAAATGTTTAATAAGACAAGCTACTACTGTGCCTGAAACTTTGTTTGGTATTAAACATTTCGAGAGGTTTTACTAAACTCAGACTTTGGTACATATCGGTCTATTAAAAACGGCTTTGTAACCGACAACTACTTAGATGATATGTAAGTTTCGATTTGTCGGGTTTTCTGCTGGATTTGGCGCAATGTAAATATCTGGACGATGGCCGATTTATCAAATCTATAGCGGCATTGGTAGGAGCCAATTATATCGCAGATCTTAGTTTATAGGTAGCTACGGTAACACATAGACTGAAATGTCCCGGACATAAAAAGAAAACCCTTTTTTTGGTCAAAATTAGCTTTATTTATCAACGTAATCTCCATCAAGATCTATGCAATCAGTCCAGCGCCTTTCTAACATTTCAAAACCACTTTTGTAGAAAAATTTATCTTTTGCTTCAAAATAGGCCTCAGTTTTAGCGAAATTTCGTGCGAAATTTCTTGCCGGCGAGCATTTTTTTGAGGTCTGCGAACAGCCAGTAGTCGCTGGTAGCCAAATCTGGTAGCTGGATGTGGCAGCAATTAAAAGTTCAATTCATGTGGTTTTGCCATTGCTTCAGAATCATTGACACGTTCTTGTTTTTGCTCAACAGTGAGCAAATACGGCACACACTTTGAACAGAACTTTCTCATAGTCAACTGTTCATGCAATATAAAGCCAAAAACTCACGCACCTTCACTTCTCGATCATTGAAACGATTTTGTGGATTTTTTTGATGTTTTCTGGTGTTACCGCCTTATTTGGATGTCCACTGCATTCTACATCATTGGTGACTTTACGACCATGTTTGAAGTCAGTAAACCAACGTTTTATTGTTATTTCTGATGTAGCAAGTCTTCATAACACTTCTCGAGTAATTGTTTCGCTTCAACGTTACAGGAGAATTAAAACACCAAATTGTTTTTGATCCATTGCTCTGAGAATAACAAAAGCAGTGTCACTCTTAGTACAACAACTCACAAACTAATTAATAGAATATAATGAAACTTCAACAGCTGTCTTTTGAAGGTAAGACTAACATAATAAGAAGTGAATGCAATAAAACTAGCGCCATATATGTACGTGTTAGGCCCGGGACAAATCAGCCCACGTCTTATATTAGTTAATGGGTATGCAAAATTAATTGAGCTCTATCCGTCTGCATCGAGAAGATCGTAAAAATTTTGCTTAATTTTAGGATAAAAAATAGACTTCGGATAATGATTGGTATGGTCCGATTTGCGGCTAATTAAACACAATAAAAATTCGTTCTTATTTGCCTTAAACCTGCCTCCTTTAAAAAAAAATATTTAACCTTTTCACAAAATTTTACCGAATTCGGAAATTTATTTTACTTTTTCAGATTTTTAAAAATTTATTTTGCTTCTACGATCAATTATAGACAGATTTTTATAAAACGGCTTCTTTTTATAAAATCTGAATTCTCACATCGAATCAGTATTTATCTCTCACGATTTAGGTCTAAAAGCCAAAGCCAAAACATGCACTTTTTAAAAAACTAAGTAAGTTTACTTTGCAAAAACCCACATTACTCACGCTTTCAGTAACCTTGATATCAGAAGATCCTTTTTTAATATTTTGGCTCATTACACACACCTCCGAAGTGTGAAGGAGCCTTTATTTAACACGGATATTAAAGGTACATTAAAGACTTGCTCGTAAATAGTTGCATAAAATGATGTTCAAAAATTCGAATTAAGTATCTTAAAATAACGTTGCCAACTTAAAAATATGGAATGTCTCAATGAAAAACCTCAGTATATACGCTCTAGCATGCCAACATCCGTTAAAACATAAAAGTGGTGAAAAATTGGTGTTGAAGATACCTCGAATCATCACTAGTGGAGCTACTGTTGCCATTGACATCTGGATTAGTCAGAACCCTGTAAGTTGTTTGATGTTTTGAATAACAGATATGTATCAGCGAACTCTGGTCTGAAGCAATATTCTTTTGAATATTGCAAAAGCAGTGCGCATCAATAACCGAAAAATAATTCAAACCAAATATTTTTAACAATTGAGGGATAAAAACTACATCACTGAAGTTTTTCGTGTTACAAGTTCTAAAGCAAACTCATTATACCACCTTCATATCTGGTAGTTTACTAAAAATATATAAAAACTTAAACTACAACTATTAACTAAACTCTGAACATGTTTTATGTGTATGTTGTTTCTTTTAAAACAATTCCTTTTATTTAATACACACTCAATAGATCATACGAACAAAAGTTTTTTGTATTCTCTATGGTCAACATATGGTGTATGTGTTGCATGTGCTATTTGCTCTATTTATGGTCCCCACATCTTATGTTCTGTGCGTATGTCATATTGTAAAAATATGAGCCACAGAAACTTATTGTTAAAAAAATTATAAAAAACTAAGAAATTTTTAAGATTTATGATATTCCTCTGGGTTATTTAGTTGGATGGCCTTTAAACATTTTGCTTATGACCATAATAATAAAAAGTATATTGTTTCTTTAAAATTTTTGCTTTATTTTAATGTCTTGACATATCACAATGCTTATTATTCCAATAATTCTGTTAAAGACTATACAGGGTGTTAAAAGTGAATGCGTTTAAAAAAATAAAATGTTTAGCACAGATTACACAAAATGTCAATAACTAAACTATGGGTCCGCCAAATAATTTTTTTTTTTTTTAAACAGGGCGCAAAACATCGATTGTAGCTTCGACTGTGTGGCACGTAGCGACATCCTGTTGAAACCAAATGTTGTTAATATCCTCCTCTTCAAGTTTTGTGAACAAAAATTCGTTCAACATAGCCTGATAACGATCGCCATTGACTGTAACGGTCACTCCTTGCTCATTTTCGAATTATGCCTCTGGACCAAAATCCGCACCAAACAGTGACGCGTCTTGGGTGTATCGGCTTTTCAATGTATGCGAGCGGGTTTCCTGTACCCCAAACGGTACAATTTTGCTTGTTTACATACCCGCCAAGATCAAAATGAGCTTCATCTGAAAAAATGATTTTTTTTGGCAAAATCGACATCTACTGTAAGTTGATCGCAGGCTCACGTAGAGAAGCCCACAACCATATTCGTTCAGCGGAAGGATAAAACTAATTATCTGTCAAATCAGACATGAGCTAAGTGTTACCATTCACGAAATAAGCACTAGTTGAAAAAAAAAACGTTAAATGGCGGACTCGTTATATTGAAAGTGTATAGAAATACATTTTTTAATTCATAGTGGTGTGTTTGTCTTTTTAATCAAATTACCCTGTTCTCTTGGCCATTAAAGCTAGTAACGTAGGGAGAGTATGCACCCTATACTTTTTTTGTTTTCAGAAGAAGAGTATTAACTTTTTAAATTTGACAGATTGTTCTGATAAATAGTTTTTTCTTAAATTTATATGAACAACTTTCAAAAGAAAAAAGATAGTATTTATGCTTTGACCCTATATTAAGACTTAAAAAAAAAATAATAAAATTAAAATTAAAGACAACTATTTTAAAAGAAATACAGTACAGAGTCAGACAAAACATTTGCAGCTCAAATTGAAAATATAATTTTAGTTCCATATTATGTTTTGGTTTGTTTTGGGAACATTCTCAATTTTTGTAGAAAATTTGAAAAGCAAAACTTTAAAATGAAATAGTAGTCGACTTTAGCACAATTTTGATATGACAATAGAAAAAAAATATATACTAAATATTAAATATTAAATATTAAATATTAAATATTAAATATTAAATATTAAATATTAAATATTAAATATTAAATATTAAATATTAAATATTAAATATTAAATATTAAATATTAAATATTAAATATTAAATATTAAATATTAAATATTAAATATTAAATATTAAATATTAAATATTAAATATTAAATATTAAATATTAAATATTAAATATTAAATATTAAATATTAAATATTAAATATTAAATATTAAATATTAAATATTAAATATTAAATATTAAATATTAAATATTAAATATTAAATATTAAATATTAAATATTAAATATTAAATATTAAATATTAAATATTAAATATTAAATATTAAATATTAAATATTAAATATTAAATATTAAATATTAAATATTAAATATTAAATATTAAATATTAAATATTAAATATTAAATATTAAATATTAAATATTAAATATTAAATATTAAATATTAAATATTAAATATTAAATATTAAATATTAAATATTAAATATTAAATATTAAATATTAAATATTAAATATTAAATATTAAATATTAAATATTAAATATTAAATATTAAATATTAAATATTAAATATTAAATATTAAATATTAAATATTAAATATTAAATATTAAATATTAAATATTAAATATTAAATATTAAATATTAAATATTAAATATTAAATATTAAATATTAAATATTAAATATTAAATATTAAATATTAAATATTAAATATTAAATATTAAATATTAAATATTAAATATTAAATATTAAATATTAAATATTAAATATTAAATATTAAATATTAAATATTAAATATTAAATATTAAATATTAAATATTAAATATTAAATATTAAATATTAAATATTAAATATTAAATATTAAATATTAAATATTAAATATTAAATATTAAATATTAAATATTAAATATTAAATATTAAATATTAAATATTAAATATTAAATATTAAATATTAAATATTAAATATTAAATATTAAATATTAAATATTAAATATTAAATATTAAATATTAAATATTAAATATTAAATATTAAATATTAAATATTAAATATTAAATATTAAATATTAAATATTAAATATTAAATATTAAATATTAAATATTAAATATTAAATATTAAATATTAAATATTAAATATTAAATATTAAATATTAAATATTAAATATTAAATATTAAATATTAAATATTAAATATTAAATATTAAATATTAAATATTAAATATTAAATATTAAATATTAAATATTAAATATAAAGTTCATAAATGATGGATTTACAGAATTTTATGACGTTTTCAAAAACAAAACCCGTAGAAGTAGTACACAAAGATGGTCGGGTGACCAAGAAAAAGACTAACTAATAGTGAAATAGACGAATTGTGCAACATGGTGCCCGATGCTAAACTGAACAACTACGATTTGGCTGTGTTGACGCTTTTATTTAATTTTAAAAGCGTTTCTCGAGAGTTAGCTAGGCTATGTAGAGATCCTTATTGACCCTGTGCTTCCTTTCGTACATTTGCGAGTACATCATGCCATCCCAGTGAATTTTTGGTAGAGGTTAAATTTAATTCTTGGAATTCACATATCTACTGCAAACATCCTTTCATTGCTTCGTATTTATGTATAGACTCCATTTCTCATCTTCCTTGACGATTCGGCACAAAAAGCACTGGTTATAACCCTGTGTTGCTCGATGGCAGGCGAGATGCTGAAAATCAATTTGAATGTAATTTTTTTCTTGCAGTTTCGTGAAGCCCGTGGGGCGCACCCAGGCGCTAAATTATTCGGCAAATTCCATAGAATGAAAATGTTTAAAAATAGTTTTATGATCGCAGTTACTTTTTTGGCCGATTGAGTTCTTGTTTGGTTATCGTTCTCATACGAAAGTAAAAAAATGCATAAACCTTATCCTCAACCAAATAGTAGTAGTAAAAATTATTTGTACATAAGTAAAAAATGTAATAGGGTCAAAGCTTACGATTAGAAAAATTTCTTTTGAATATGAAGCAGTTAAGGACCAATAAAGTATTCTGATTGCCCTGCGTACTGAACGGTCACATATATTTTATTTTGACACATTTGGTAAAACGCCTGCTAATGTGAAAATCACTAAAGGCATAGTATACTTTTTAAATTGTTAGAACAGTCTCTTCATGCTACAAGAACATACTTATTAGAATTTTTTCCAACTTTATCCGCAAAAGTTACATAAAGTAAAAATTAATTTCTCTTATACTGTAATTATTTACTATTAATGAAATGTTGAATATGAATTACTGGCGCCATTAATTTAACAAGACATCTTAATGAAAGGCAAAAAATCCATACGCGCCCCCGGGTGGGCTCGAACCACCAACCTTTCGGTTAACAGCCGAACGCGCTAACCAATTGCGCCACGGAGGCCTTGGAGTCGAAGCTAATAAAACCTTTTAAAAAAGTAATAATAACATAAATAAAAGGGATGAAACCAGTAAAATACTAAGGGTGTAAATAAAATAACCTATGCTTCAATGTTAGCGCAAAAAAAATTATAATCCACATTAAATGCAGTTTAAGACCAAATATGAAAGAATCTCAAACTAAGCTTTATTAAACTAATTATTATTCTAATTAGACTGAATTCAACCACCCATCAATAGTACAAGAATTATATATATGCATTAACCGATTTTTAAAATGCTCTGACGACATATAGGAAAACTAATGAGTGTAACACATTTTTTAATTTTACCCAAAACGTTGAACACACACAATTCATTAGAAATTTTAGAAATAACACTAGAAATTGATATGTTGTATTATGCACTTAGCTTAAAATACTCGCGCCCCCGGGTGGGCTCGAACCACCAACCTTTCGGTTAACAGCCGAACGCGCTAGCCAATTGCGCCACGGAGGCTTCAGAAGCAAAATTAATAAAAGGTTCTTCGATAATAAGTTAAAACGAAATAAGTTTATGTGAATTATTAAATACATATTCTATATCGGCTATTTTTAGTTGTTTTTTTTTTCTTTTGTAAAATAAATTTAAAATAATTTGTTATTTTACTTAGTAAAAAAGGTTAAATTAATGAGGAATCTTATATATGTATGTTCGTTCATATTATTCACGACTTATACATATTTTTTTACAATTTTACTAAAATAATTATATAAAAATACATTCGGTTAACAGTCAAACGCGCTAGCCAGTTGCTCTACGGAGGCATATATGCCTCCTTTTTACATCCAAACTATACAGAAGTATATATATAGACGCATTAAGTAGATGCAAAAAGCCTTTCGCCCCCGGGTGGGCTCGAACCACCAACCTTTCGGTTAACAGCCGAACGCGCTAGCCAATTGCGCCACGGAGGCCATGGCCAATATCTTCTGAATTTTAATAAGTTTAACTTAAACTAAGAAAAAAAAGCAAATGTGAATTATGAAAAATTTTAAATCGTCGATCTAAAAATAATTAATATCCGTTAAGGAAAACTAATCAATCTATTTTGTGTAAAAGTTACTTATGAATAAACATATTTTCCACAAATTTTTTATTTCAGTAATTGCCAGGCGTAATCTGTTACAATAAGTTGTCGCCCACGGGTGGGCTCGAACCACCAACCTTTCGGTTAACAGCCGAACGCGCTAGCCGATTGCGCCACGGAGGCTCCAGGAGCTGCGCTCCTTAAAGCTATTTTTAGAATATTAATAAAGAGATTTAAAAAAATAATTCGAGAATTAAAAAATTTATAGTTTTTTTACTCTTATGCACAGTTCTAAGTAAATTTTTCGCACATAGTGGTTTAGTATACCATAACGTAACTCCGTAATCTGATAATTTCTTGAAATCACTTTAAATTCGTTGTAATTTGTATACGAAACAGAAACGTTACTGAAATTCTAAAAAAAAACATTTAATATTGCGTAATTAAAACCGAATTATTGCAGCATCAGGAAAAATATGTTATCTCGTCTCGGAATTATGAATTCGAACTTATCCAGCAGCACTTCGGCATCAATTTTACAACATATAATCCTTAATGAATAAAATGTCTACGAGAGTGCGTTTGATCTTAAAAGCAGTATTCATTTTTGGATTCCATTAAAGATTTCAGCGGCAGCTTCAGAACTGAACATAAATAATAAATTTTGTGTTTGGTCCTCGTCAACAGAACATAGAAAATCGTCCAAATTCAAATGTAGGTATTTTTCGAAAATTTATTTTCCACTTTTCTAATATAATATAGTTTAACCCTTTGACTGTCGTAGCCAAATATGCTTCACCGGGGTTTATATATATGTCGAGTAATATGTAGATGGAGCAAATATCTCAAAGACTTTTTTGGAGAACAAATGTCTCAAAGACTATTTTTGAGAACAAGATTTTGCACAAGTAGCTAAGCATTGCTCTGTAAGTAAAGATGGGCTGCAAGAGAATGACAGTTAACTATGTTTTGAATTTAGCCTACATCAAAAAATATATATATCGGACATAGTAGAGTTTGCGTAAACTCCAAGCTGCCTACAGCTGCTCAAATTATATTTGGCAATTATGTTTGCCTCTGTGTTTTAACGAAAACTAACATTTGTACAAGCCTCTGCAATTAGAACCTCAAAATTAAAATTTTTGATACAAGCTTTGGTATTTATGTGGATCTAAAACTGTGTACATACATAATATTAACAATAATACGATCGTAGAAATAAATAGAGTTATTAGTTGCGTTTTTCCTTCGACCTTTCGAGTTATGTGTTTATAATAGTAATAGCCGCACAAGCTTTCTGCTTTCAATGGAATGTGTTCCTTTGCTCTACGATGTAACGTGAATGCTTTGGAATGTATCACGAACAACAGTAGTAATAATACATTTTTGGAATCTACTGTAGTATGCTTTATACAATATTTCAAATAAAA
Organism: Wohlfahrtia magnifica; assembly: GCA_023159175.1. Classification (NCBI taxonomy): domain Eukaryota; kingdom Metazoa; phylum Arthropoda; class Insecta; order Diptera; family Sarcophagidae; genus Wohlfahrtia; species Wohlfahrtia magnifica. Next base: position 1,605,355 of record JAKWBJ010000062.1, read on the forward strand.
ACCGATTTTTAAAACATTTCTTTATTACGCCTTCTCCGGGTATTGCCTTGGGGGTTCCACTAAATTTCCGTCTTAGCTATATTCTCGTACGCTTTTCTCAAAACGTAACCAATCTAGCTCCATTTGTTTCTTATTTCAATTTATTTTTCCCGCACGTTCCCATAGTTCACTGTTCAAAATTAGGATATGAAGCTGCCCAAGTCTAAAAAAAATTCAAGCTTTGTTCCATCCAGTGTAAACTTTCAAGAATTAGTTGTGTTCAAGTGTAGAACTTTTGTTGTTTAAAAGTATTGGCCACTTGACCAATTATTACACCAAATACTATATTGAACCATAGTGTGGAAAGTACACAGCCCTGTCAGAATCCTGCATTTAAATAAAACTCCCTTCCCAAGAAGCCCTCGTCAAGCAACTTACATGTCGCGTTCCGGTATAGGGCACTGATAAGATCGGTGATTTTCTGTAGAGCTCCTTATGGTAGAGAGTATCAAAGGCTTTGGCAAAATCTATAAATATACAATATAATGGAAAACGCCAAATGTTGTTAATATCCTCCTCTTCAAGTTTTGTGAACAAAAATTCGTTCAACATAGCCTGATAACGATCGCCATTGACTGTAACGGTCACTCCTTGCTCATTTTCGAATTATGCCTCTGGACCAAAATCCGCACCAAACAGTGACGCGTCTTGGGTGTATCGGCTTTTCAATGTATGCGAGCGGGTTTCCTGTACCCCAAACGGTACAATTTTGCTTGTTTACATACCCGCCAAGATCAAAATGAGCTTCATCTGAAAAAATGATTTTTTTTGGCAAAATCGACATCTACTGTAAGTTGATCGCAGGCTCACGTAGAGAAGCCCACAACCATATTCGTTCAGCGGAAGGATAAAACTAATTATCTGTCAAATCAGACATGAGCTAAGTGTTACCATTCACGAAATAAGCACTAGTTGAAAAAAAAAACGTTAAATGGCGGACTCGTTATATTGAAAGTGTATAGAAATACATTTTTTAATTCATAGTGGTGTGTTTGTCTTTTTAATCAAATTACCCTGTTCTCTTGGCCATTAAAGCTAGTAACGTAGGGAGAGTATGCACCCTATACTTTTTTTGTTTTCAGAAGAAGAGTATTAACTTTTTAAATTTGACAGATTGTTCTGATAAATAGTTTTTTCTTAAATTTATATGAACAACTTTCAAAAGAAAAAAGATAGTATTTATGCTTTGACCCTATATTAAGACTTAAAAAAAAAATAATAAAATTAAAATTAAAGACAACTATTTTAAAAGAAATACAGTACAGAGTCAGACAAAACATTTGCAGCTCAAATTGAAAATATAATTTTAGTTCCATATTATGTTTTGGTTTGTTTTGGGAACATTCTCAATTTTTGTAGAAAATTTGAAAAGCAAAACTTTAAAATGAAATAGTAGTCGACTTTAGCACAATTTTGATATGACAATAGAAAAAAAATATATACTAAATATTAAATATTAAATATTAAATATTAAATATTAAATATTAAATATTAAATATTAAATATTAAATATTAAATATTAAATATTAAATATTAAATATTAAATATTAAATATTAAATATTAAATATTAAATATTAAATATTAAATATTAAATATTAAATATTAAATATTAAATATTAAATATTAAATATTAAATATTAAATATTAAATATTAAATATTAAATATTAAATATTAAATATTAAATATTAAATATTAAATATTAAATATTAAATATTAAATATTAAATATTAAATATTAAATATTAAATATTAAATATTAAATATTAAATATTAAATATTAAATATTAAATATTAAATATTAAATATTAAATATTAAATATTAAATATTAAATATTAAATATTAAATATTAAATATTAAATATTAAATATTAAATATTAAATATTAAATATTAAATATTAAATATTAAATATTAAATATTAAATATTAAATATTAAATATTAAATATTAAATATTAAATATTAAATATTAAATATTAAATATTAAATATTAAATATTAAATATTAAATATTAAATATTAAATATTAAATATTAAATATTAAATATTAAATATTAAATATTAAATATTAAATATTAAATATTAAATATTAAATATTAAATATTAAATATTAAATATTAAATATTAAATATTAAATATTAAATATTAAATATTAAATATTAAATATTAAATATTAAATATTAAATATTAAATATTAAATATTAAATATTAAATATTAAATATTAAATATTAAATATTAAATATTAAATATTAAATATTAAATATTAAATATTAAATATTAAATATTAAATATTAAATATTAAATATTAAATATTAAATATTAAATATTAAATATTAAATATTAAATATTAAATATTAAATATTAAATATTAAATATTAAATATTAAATATTAAATATTAAATATTAAATATTAAATATTAAATATTAAATATTAAATATTAAATATTAAATATTAAATATTAAATATTAAATATTAAATATTAAATATTAAATATTAAATATTAAATATTAAATATTAAATATTAAATATTAAATATTAAATATTAAATATTAAATATTAAATATTAAATATTAAATATTAAATATTAAATATTAAATATTAAATATTAAATATTAAATATTAAATATTAAATATTAAATATTAAATATTAAATATTAAATATTAAATATTAAATATTAAATATTAAATATTAAATATTAAATATTAAATATTAAATATTAAATATTAAATATTAAATATTAAATATTAAATATTAAATATTAAATATTAAATATTAAATATTAAATATTAAATATTAAATATTAAATATTAAATATTAAATATTAAATATTAAATATTAAATATTAAATATTAAATATTAAATATTAAATATTAAATATTAAATATTAAATATTAAATATTAAATATTAAATATTAAATATTAAATATTAAATATTAAATATTAAATATTAAATATTAAATATTAAATATTAAATATTAAATATTAAATATTAAATATTAAATATTAAATATTAAATATTAAATATTAAATATTAAATATTAAATATTAAATATTAAATATTAAATATTAAATATTAAATATTAAATATTAAATATTAAATATTAAATATTAAATATTAAATATTAAATATTAAATATTAAATATTAAATATTAAATATTAAATATTAAATATTAAATATTAAATATTAAATATTAAATATTAAATATTAAATATTAAATATTAAATATTAAATATTAAATATTAAATATTAAATATTAAATATTAAATATTAAATATTAAATATTAAATATTAAATATTAAATATTAAATATTAAATATTAAATATTAAATATTAAATATTAAATATTAAATATTAAATATTAAATATTAAATATTAAATATTAAATATTAAATATTAAATATTAAATATTAAATATTAAATATTAAATATTAAATATTAAATATTAAATATTAAATATTAAATATTAAATATTAAATATTAAATATTAAATATTAAATATTAAATATTAAATATTAAATATTAAATATTAAATATTAAATATTAAATATTAAATATTAAATATTAAATATTAAATATTAAATATTAAATATTAAATATAAAGTTCATAAATGATGGATTTACAGAATTTTATGACGTTTTCAAAAACAAAACCCGTAGAAGTAGTACACAAAGATGGTCGGGTGACCAAGAAAAAGACTAACTAATAGTGAAATAGACGAATTTTGCAACATGGTGCCCGATGCTAAACTGAACAACTACGATTTGGCTGTGTTGACGCTTTTATTTAATTTTAAAAGCGTTTCTCGAGAGTTAGCTAGGCTATGTAGAGATCCTTATTGACCCTGTGCTTCCTTTCGTACATTTGCGAGTACATCATGCCATCCCAGTGAATTTTTGGTAGAGGTTAAATTTAATTCTTGGAATTCACATATCTACTGCAAACATCCTTTCATTGCTTCGTATTTATGTATAGACTCCATTTCTCATCTTCCTTGACGATTCGGCACAAAAAGCACTGGTTATAACCCTGTGTTGCTCGATGGCAGGCGAGATGCTGAAAATCAATTTGAATGTAATTTTTTTCTTGCAGTTTCGTGAAGCCCGTGGGGCGCACCCAGGCGCTAAATTATTCGGCAAATTCCATAGAATGAAAATGTTTAAAAATAGTTTTATGATCGCAGTTACTTTTTTGGCCGATTGAGTTCTTGTTTGGTTATCGTTCTCATACGAAAGTAAAAAAATGCATAAACCTTATCCTCAACCAAATAGTAGTAGTAAAAATTATTTGTACATAAGTAAAAAATGTAATAGGGTCAAAGCTTACGATTAGAAAAATTTCTTTTGAATATGAAGCAGTTAAGGACCAATAAAGTATTCTGATTGCCCTGCGTACTGAACGGTCACATATATTTTATTTTGACGCATTTGGTAAAACGCCTGCTAATGTGAAAATCACTAAAGGCATAGTATACTTTTTAAATTGTTAGAACAGTCTCTTCATGCTACAAGAACATACTTATTAGAATTTTTTCCAACTTTATCCGCAAAAGTTACATAAAGTAAAAATTAATTTCTCTTATACTGTAATTATTTACTATTAATGAAATGTTGAATATGAATTACTGGCGCCATTAATTTAACAAGACATCTTAATGAAAGGCAAAAAATCCATACGCGCCCCCGGGTGGGCTCGAACCACCAACCTTTCGGTTAACAGCCGAACGCGCTAACCAATTGCGCCACGGAGGCCTTGGAGTCGAAGCTAATAAAACCTTTTAAAAAAGTAATAATAACATAAATAAAAGGGATGAAACCAGTAAAATACTAAGGGTGTAAATAAAATAACCTATGCTTCAATGTTAGCGCAAAAAAAATTATAATCCACATTAAATGCAGTTTAAGACCAAATATGAAAGAATCTCAAACTAAGCTTTATTAAACTAATTATTATTCTAATTAGACTGAATTCAACCACCCATCAATAGTACAAGAATTATATATATGCATTAACCGATTTTTAAAATGCTCTGACGACATATAGGAAAACTAATGAGTGTAACACATTTTTTAATTTTACCCAAAACGTTGAACACACACAATTCATTAGAAATTTTAGAAATAACACTAGAAATTGATATGTTGTATTATGCACTTAGCTTAAAATACTCGCGCCCCCGGGTGGGCTCGAACCACCAACCTTTCGGTTAACAGCCGAACGCGCTAGCCAATTGCGCCACGGAGGCTTCAGAAGCAAAATTAATAAAAGGTTCTTCGATAATAAGTTAAAACGAAATAAGTTTATGTGAATTATTAAATACATATTCTATATCGGCTATTTTTAGTTGTTTTTTTTTCTTTTGTAAAATAAATTTAAAATAATTTGTTATTTTACTTAGTAAAAAAGGTTAAATTAATGAGGAATCTTATATATGTATGTTCGTTCATATTATTCACGACTTATACATATTTTTTTACAATTTTACTAAAATAATTATATAAAAATACATTCGGTTAACAGTCAAACGCGCTAGCCAGTTGCTCTACGGAGGCATATATGCCTCCTTTTTACATCCAAACTATACAGAAGTATATATATAGACGCATTAAGTAGATGCAAAAAGCCTTTCGCCCCCGGGTGGGCTCGAACCACCAACCTTTCGGTTAACAGCCGAACGCGCTAGCCAATTGCGCCACGGAGGCCATGGCCAATATCTTCTGAATTTTAATAAGTTTAACTTAAACTAAGAAAAAAAAGCAAATGTGAATTATGAAAAATTTTAAATCGTCGATCTAAAAATAATTAATATCCGTTAAGGAAAACTAATCAATCTATTTTGTGTAAAAGTTACTTATGAATAAACATATTTTCCACAAATTTTTTATTTCAGTAATTGCCAGGCGTAATCTGTTACAATAAGTTGTCGCCCACGGGTGGGCTCGAACCACCAACCTTTCGGTTAACAGCCGAACGCGCTAGCCGATTGCGCCACGGAGGCTCCAGGAGCTGCGCTCCTTAAAGCTATTTTTAGAATATTAATAAAGAGATTTAAAAAAATAATTCGAGAATTAAAAAATTTATAGTTTTTTTACTCTTATGCACAGTTCTGAGTAAATTTTTCGCACATAGTGGTTTAGTATACCATAACGTAACTCCGTAATCTGATAATTTCTTGAAATCACTTTAAATTCGTTGTAATTTGTATACGAAACAGAAACGTTACTGAAATTCTAAAAAAAACATTTAATATTGCGTAATTAAAACCGAATTATTGCAGCATCAGGAAAAATATGTTATCTCGTCTCGGAATTATGAATTCGAACTTATCCAGCAGCACTTCGGCATCAATTTTACAACATATAATCCTTAATGAATAAAATGTCTACGAGAGTGCGTTTGATCTTAAAAGCAGTATTCATTTTTGGATTCCATTAAAGATTTCAGCGGCAGCTTCAGAACTGAACATAAATAATAAATTTTGTGTTTGGTCCTCGTCAACAGAACATAGAAAATCGTCCAAATTCAAATGTAGGTATTTTTCGAAAATTTATTTTCCACTTTTCTAATATAATATAGTTTAACCCTTTGACTGTCGTAGCCAAATATGCTTCACCGGGGTTTATATATATGTCGAGTAATATGTAGATGGAGCAAATATCTCAAAGACTTTTTTGGAGAACAAATGTCTCAAAGACTATTTTTGAGAACAAGATTTTGCACAAGTAGCTAAGCATTGCTCTGTAAGTAAAGATGGGCTGCAAGAGAATGACAGTTAACTATGTTTTGAATTTAGCCTACATCAAAAAATATATATATCGGACATAGTAGAGTTTGCGTAAACTCCAAGCTGCCTACAGCTGCTCAAATTATATTTGGCAATTATGTTTGCCTCTGTGTTTTAACGAAAACTAACATTTGTACAAGCCTCTGCAATTAGAACCTCAAAATTAAAATTTTTGATACAAGCTTTGGTATTTATGTGGATCTAAAACTGTGTACATACATAATATTAACAATAATACGATCGTAGAAATAAATAGAGTTATTAGTTGCGTTTTTCCTTCGACCTTTCGAGTTATGTGTTTATAATAGTAATAGCCGCACAAGCTTTCTGCTTTCAATGGAATGTGTTCCTTTGCTCTACGATGTAACGTGAATGCTTTGGAATGTATCACGAACAACAGTAGTAATAATACATTTTTGGAATCTACTGTAGTATGCTTTATACAATATTTCAAATAAAAACCGATTTTTAAAACATTTCTTTATTACGCCTTCTCCGGGTATTGCCTTGGGGGTTCCACTAAATTTCCGTCTTAGCTATATTCTCGTACGCTTTTCTCAAAACGTAACCAATCTAGCTCCATTTGTTTCTTATTTCAATTTATTTTTCCCGCACGTTCCCATAGTTCACTGTTCAAAATTAGGATATGAAGCTGCCCAAGTCTAAAAAAAATTCAAGCTTTGTTCCATCCAGTGTAAACTTTCAAGAATTAGTTGTGTTCAAGTGTAGAACTTTTGTTGTTTAAAAGTATTGGCCACTTGACCAATTATTACACCAAATACTATATTGAACCATAGTGTGGAAAGTACACAGCCCTGTCAGAATCCTGCATTTAAATAAAACTCCCTTCCCAAGAAGCCCTCGTCAAGCAACTTACATGTCGCGTTCCGGTATAGGGCACTGATAAGATCGGTGATTTTCTGTAGAGCTCCTTATGGTAGAGAGTATCAAAGGCTTTGGCAAAATCTATAAATATACAATATAATGGAAAACGCCATTCTACAGATTGTTCTATCACTATACAAAGGCTGTAGAAGTAGCCTGTTCCTGTCTGAAATCATATGTGAGTACAAATTTCACAGAGCTGCCTTTTTTTAGTTTAACCAAAAACTGTAAATATGAAGAATTGAAGTTAACAATTGTTATCTTTTAGTTCAATAACAATTAACCTAAAATTGAAAATTTGGGCATTAGATCTTTTAAACTTTTTTAAAATATTTTGTTTTATGAACTTAATCTATATGTCATTTGAAGAGTTTCAATTGATACTTAGTATGGTGGCTAATATTCACTAAAATATAAAATACTTAAATTATTCTTTATAATTAAAATAGGAAAAAAAGAAAAGAATTGCGCCCCCGGGTGGGCTCGAACCACCAACCTTTCGGTTAACAGCCGAACGCGCTAGCCAATTGCGCCACGGAGGCTTTTGAACCACTGTGCGCTTAAAGTAAAACCAAAGATAATGATCAAAGAATTATAAGAAATGTATTTAAATATTGTTGTTGTTATTTATTTATTTGTATAAATATTCTGGAAAAAATAAATGCTGATAAACAACTATTATAGAGAAAAAAACTAATATTGTATTAAATATTTGTATTATATTGCAGACCTTTTCCGTCGCTTTAGCGCTCGTTTATTCCCAGTTGGTTTATTCGGCAGAGCTGGTACTGATAGTGATGAGGATGATTCCAGTGAATTAGGTTTCCCTAGCATCGATTCAAAGAAAGCAAATAGCACTTCAACTGTTAAGGTCAGTTTCACATATAAAAAACAAAGTAAAAAGAATTATAAAAAAATATATTACCACAGGTGGTCGATGGCCATAAGGTTGAGGTAAACGAAACGGTTTATGGTGATGAAAATAGTGTCTTCAAGGTACGTGTCGTTAACATACGCCCCTTGGAAGAAGGTGAAACTGTTGAAGAAACCGAAACAAAAGACATTAGGCCTGTAACTCAAGGACCCTCTGATGCTGATGCCATAAAACCGGCCAACAATAACGAATCAGCTGAATCTGATGAAAAACGTGAACCTTTAGAGAAAAAACCCTTAGAAAATGAAATTCAGGGCAATATTGATGAACCGGAGGTAAAATATTAATTTTATTTTTTATCCTGCGTTAACTATTTTTTTTTGCTTTTGTAAATTTCGTTTTTTATAAATATTTTTTAATATTGTATATGAATGCTTTTAAACTGTATGTTATGTTCTAAATGTAAAAACTTAATATATTTCTTTAAATTGTCTATGCATATCGTTTGTTTTATTTAATTAATAAAAAAATTATTTGGTTTTCTTTTTGTATAATAGAAGCAATGGAATGGCAAATGAATTTCTTTTTTTTATACTTAATAAATATTCTTGGTATGGTTTTTTTTGGTTTGTTTGTAGCTCAAGCGTTTTATAAAACAAATAAGTTTAAATAAAAAAAGCAAACAAATTTGTATATTTTTTTAAAAATAGATTTTTATTAAAAGCTTTATCAATTCTATAACACTTTTTTTACTACTTTATAACAACTTTTTATCTTTATCTTTACTATCAACATATCTATGTAATATATATATACATACCTATATACTTATATATAAATATAAACTATATTATATATACACACATATACTATTAACTATATGCGATTTATACTAACTATGTATGTATATTGTAAAATACTTGTAACCAAATAAAAAATCAAATAAAAAAATATATTAAAAAATTATATTTGTATATAGAAAAAACGAAAATAGTTGCAAAAAATGCTTTAATTGGCTTAATTGAATGTGAATTTACCTTTTTTGTTCTGCCTTAAAAAATATTTTAAGAAAAAAAAAACTAATAACTGTTGTATTGCTTTGGAAAATGGTGAGTTGAAAACAAAAATGTGTAAATATATATCTCAACATATTTAAAAATAATTAATTTTGATTTATAAAAGCCTATCAAAAGAAATTTGGTAAAAAATTAATATTAAGATATAAAAGACAGTGGTGTTCGACGAAACAGAGCTACTCGCTTTTCTATAATATAACCACCTATTATTGCCTGGTAGCCGAAAATGTTAACCAATTTTAATGAAACTTTGTACGTAGTGGTTTTTAGGTCTAATTAGGATATATTTTAAGTTTGAAGAAAATTGAACAATTGGTTGTTGAACTCTGATATGGTATATTTTTGTAAGAGATACAGTCGCACAGAATAAGATAGTGTTTGATGTTACATTTCGGCTGCTGGGGTTATTATTATTATCGAGGTATAAAAGTACTGCGACCATCCGATCTATTGTGTAGCCGTACATCTATATAGGGTTTTTTTATTATATCTCCCCCAATCTCGTCGATGTGATGAAATTCATGATGGCGGTTGATACCAACCGCGATAACACCCTACCTAGTATCTAAAAGGCTTTTAGATACTTCCTCCTAGAGTGCACCAATGCATGTAGACAGTAAGTGCTCTGGTGATTCGATTTCCTCATAACGGAACTTGTACATCGGACTTTTGATTAATCCAATCCGGTCAAAAGCAAGATCATTGTGCTCAGGTTGTCTCTGGACATCCTTATTCGTAGTTCAAATTTTCATAATTATCCAACAAAAGTTTAGAGTGTCTCAGACCCTTACGGCCAGAGGAGTACCCGCCTCTCATTATCATAATCTCTGTTGAGTATGTATTTGCAGGCCCCCCTTCCCAGTCCACAAAAGGGTTCTGGTATCACAAATGGAGTGGAAGCTTTCTTTCATTCCCCGGAATTCCAACATGAATCGGGATCCAGCATAAGTTGACCCTATTATCCTTGCCCAGCTGGTTTTGCTAACCAAGACATTCCCTAACTAGCCCTGAGTCAACCTCATAGGAGCCAAGTGCTCGAATGGCGCCCTGACTATCAGGTTAAATTAAGAATATCTCTCAATTGTATAAATTTCCGAAGAATGGGGTAAGCATTTAAGTTTTGTTGAAACAGTTATGGATAGTTTCGCATGTTCGAACCTAATTGAAGATGATTTGAGGTAATCTGTAAACAATACTTGGCTTTTTGGAAACTGGTTCTTCCAACAAGGCAATAATAAGCCAAAGTTAGCATTTAAACTAGTGGTTATACAACGTTCCAAAACAGCTCCATTCTACTATATTCTACACAGCGTTACCCTAGGCCGACTGGTCCGATTGGTCCGACGGAACAGATATTGTAAGCGAAGGTTGCTTGGGTCCAATACTACAGATATTGTAAGTGAAGGTTGGATAGGTTTTAACTGTCAAATATTTATTTTTGACTTTATTTATTTATCAAAAATTCAATAATGAAAATCCAGCTTATGGATCATAATCGATTGCATATAGACTGCATCACATTTTACTCCACGCACACTTTAAAAACTCTTTCCTTTTTAATATTTTAGTTTGGAATTCAAAAGAACAAATTGGCAAAATAGCAGCAAAAAAACAAACAAAATTTATAATCGAAACTGCAATCACAATGTGGTGCATAATCGGATGCTAGTGCGATAGCTTTTTTACGATGCTAGTTGTATGTGCTTAAAAATTTTATTTCAATTTATCTTATTGATGTAATAGTATACAGTCGAACATGTTTCATTTGTAATAACTTTTTTACTGCTAGGCATACAAACGAAAAATTTATGCTCTTATGCATTTTTTGGCGTAAAAACACATTGCATATTTGGCAATTCATATGGTGCATTAGTATGACAAACCACCACATAGAACTTTTGGTTGCAAAAACATCTTGAAATGAATGAATTTTTTTGTTAAGGATTGGCAATTGTGTCGAATTGTCTCTGGATAGTGAAACTTGCTCAATTCTGAGCGGTCTTGCATAGGTCAGCACTTCATTTGCAACAGCTGCACCATATAAGAGTTCCGATATTGGTTTCATTCCATCTTTTGTCGGAACCAACACTTAAAATTTCCATGCATAGACAACTTATTGTCATATCGATCCAATCCATATATATGCTAGTTGGTATGGTGTAAAAAATTTGTCTTACATTATGACTGGATTTAGATTTTACAAGCTTCAACTATATTTACCACAGAATTTTAGTTCGTAAAAATATCCTTTTGATACAGTTAGAAACCATGCCAAAACGAGTGTGCTTTCCTTTAATAAACATCTTACAAGAAATATGGAATCATGTCCTTATCAATGAAAAAATTGTGAGTAAATTCTCTACACTGTATAAAACGTTTGTTGCATAAGTCTACTAATGGTCTATTGGATTAATATTGTTTAGTCATCATCAAGAAAAAAACATAAAATACTTTAATTGAGGACTTAGCTTTTCTACAACATCAATATTTATTGGCGTTCTATTAATTTACGAAATTTTGCAGAACCTGCTACACATTTCTGCCCATTGGTAAGTAATATTACCACAAAGATAGATGATAGTATTTTAAGCATTTAGTCAAACTAATGCAAAATGTTTATTAAACATAATAAAAGTAATACGAATTATTGCTTAGAAACAGTTAACTATTAGGCAATTTCATTTTTATGTAATTTTTACACTTATTTAAAAATAGGTTCATTTTTGGAGGTTTGCGGAAATGTCTGCCAAAGGCACAAAAATAAAAAAATATATAAATCCTTTAAGTTATTTTTATAAAAGACAATAAGCTAAAGAATAATTGAAAGAAAAGTTCACTTCTTCAGTAATTATTACTAGATATAGAGCTGCTAAAGTACTGGTTAGTGAAATTACCGGTTGGGCAATAATAGGTTAAACATTTCTTGCTCAGAGACTTAACGCAATAGCTATTTAAATTTTAAATCTGAAGCATAGTGTAAGTTCATATAAAAATTACCCTTGATGCTGTAAGAAGCTTCAACAAATTTCTTAGACATATGTATCTCTATTTTGCGCTAACGCTGTTGTTACCTCAGCCTCAAGTTATCTTCTTCATGTATAAGCTAGACATTTTTTTCTTTTGTTCCCCTTCGGCTGCCATTCTATTACAATTCTATACATATCGTTCATTATCTTCTCATGGTATAGCGAAACCACCGCCACTTACTCCTCTTTATTTCAATCAATAAGGGCTGCTGATATGTTATCCGCTATATCATATGATAAGAAAGTTCTTCTTCAGTAAATATAAAGGAAAGTTACAAAGTTAATGATTCACAAGCAAGTCGGGTGGCAGCGTTTCATGTTTCGCATTTAAGATAGAAATTTTCATATGTGTAGATAATATGTCTTAAACGACCAAGTGTTTGACAGAATTTTTGTAAACGATTATCAAAATCTTTCCTGGAGCCGAATTAATGGAAATCGTCACTCTTGTCTGTGCCAGTTACAAAAAATTCTTGGATGCCTCATTAACATGGAGAGTTTTCGTTTTCGCAAAGTTTAGCCAACGTTACGATACTTAAATTTGTTGAAATTTCAGAGAAACTTTTTATTCAGGATTGTTTGATCTGTCTTGCAATCCTCATTGTCGTTAGCGAGGGCTTTTTTAATCCTCTAACCGGCCAATTTAATTTTGAGCTAAAAAAAATTATACTGGGCTGCTAGTTTGGCGAAAAAAATACTTCAAAATAAAAAGTTGAAAATATATTGCCCACCAAAAGGCGGATTTGTTTGTTAAGTCAAAGAAATATTTTTACCAAAGAAGGATTTTCAATATGTTTTATTTAAACATTGTGAATTCAATAATGACATATCAATTAGACGATAAAATTAAGGTAAAGTCAATTGTCATTCTAATATGGTATCGTCTTAGTAAGCTGTTCATTATATCATCGTCACCCATATGACTATTGTTTCTTTGATTATATTGGGGTTTACTTCAACGTAGATTTTATTTTTCCGATCAAAACACCATGTTTGTAACGACTGTTCGTTGCTAATTTCGGTTTTAAAGGGTTAATATCAGCATAAGTTGATAATAATCGCACACATTTTATGTCTTGCGACTGCACACAAGAAAGTGCAACGCCAAAAATGCTGCCAACATTGCAACATTTTAAGAGACAGTTATATTTGAAACTGCTAAATTCTTGTTAAAGAAAAGAAAAGGGTCTATAAAAGAGAAAAACATTTTTGTGCAAAACGAATTTGCAACCGACAGGTCCGCTTTAGGCAGAGTCCAATTTTTACCAATAAAAATCTAAGCTTTACAAAAAAATTGGATAAACAAAAGACTAAATGTTACATATATAAAAATAAATTTTTCTTTCATAAATTGTTAATGAAATTTCTTTTTAATATTTTTTAAGTTTCACTTGAATTAGAAATAATGGTTTCACACATCTAGAAATTTGACTTTACGGACCAAGAGACAAATGCATGTTGTTATTTGTCATAATAATTAAATTGTGTATTTCTCTGCATATATTTACCATTATAATGGAACTTCAAAAAAAAAAAAAAAAAAAAATCAGCAGAAAGACACAAACAATATATCACGCCTAAAGGCAGGTTTGTCGTTTAGAGGGCTAAGTACAGTGCTCAAAACTATATTAATTAGCAGTGGGTATAGCACATATCCTGGTAAAACCCGATTGCAACTTGGTATGCCCAATTCTGCAAGATGCCTTAAGATACAAAACCTTCATAAGGCAAATTACCTACACTCCAAATTTCAGCATGATTCAGCATGCTAACCTTAAAAAATTGTATACTAAGTGTAGGATAAAAAAACTGTAACTAACATCCAAAACAATTACAGCTCATACGACCAATTTGGCCAGTTTTTCCACATTTTGAATCTCAGCTAGGTTCAATTTTGAAGAATACACTCTAGTCTAGGGTTACGTTTCTAAAGAGGCATTGAATTATGTCACACAAAATCCAAGGATAGGTTTAAAAACCGTGTTAGAAATCCAGTTGGTCATTAAGGAAGCTTAGTAAGATTTAGGTTGTCAATTGATGCCATCGACGCCAAATTGTTTTTTTGAGGTAGTGCAAAAAAATGATGGACGAATTAATTTTAAAAAATTAATTGAAACAAATTAAACAACAGGTGTTCCTTGATTTATAAAAAACAACTACAACGAAAATAAAAAGTTATAGTAAAAATTATTGTAATCAATACAAATATCCGTTACTAGAGTGAACAATATGAATATGAATTTGTTTTGAGTAAAGCATCGGTAAAAGAAAGAAAAGGAAACGAAATTGAAATTAAGGGTGCGTTTATACGAAGATGAACCATAGTATGCATATTGATAAATACAAATCTCAACTGATCATTTGATTAATTAGAATATTTTCACATTCGTATTTGGTGCGGATTATGAAATAGTTAAACTCCACGAAAGATAATTAAAAAAATTAGGTTTTCAAGCAAAATACACTTTTGATCATTAAATGAAAAGTGCACATCATAGTGTGCTGATATGGTAATAAGTTTTGTTAAATACCGATGGCAATTTACATACGCTTAAAAAATATATTCATATATTTTAAAATTTGCATGTGAAAAACAACAAAATTATTTTTCCCCTTTTTAACAAATTGTAAAAATTTAGTTTTGCCTCGTCTTCATATGGTCAATTAGTTTAATTAGAATTTTAATTAAATGTTGTCGAATAATTGAAATACTTTATTGGTTTATTAATAAAATAAAGCGTAACAAATTCTTTTGTTATTATATTATATTATTTACAAAGCATAATAAATATTATAAAATATATTTATATAAGTTAATCATAATTATAAAAGATAAAAAAATCATTTGTGGCTTATTAAGTTTGGTGTTGATATATAAAAGATGACTTTTAATAATAACACTGGTCAGCAAAAACAATACACTTATCCCTCGATTTGCATGATAAATACGTTCTGGAATAAATATCCTATACGGTCCCGATGAGATAGTCAATTTCATTCCTGAGTCAGGATGGAGGTGTGTTCCGAAAAGAAAGTGCCAGCGTGACAAGGCACTTAGTCTTACCGTGATGGGTTTGGCCCGTTATCTGGAGAGTTATATAGATAAGCACACAGAAAGGGCTTTTATAGGAGAGGTACGTAAAGCACACGTAATCTATATCGTAGTAGATCTTCTGACCTTATCAAGGAGTCTGGTATTGCAATCTTTATCGAGAGTATTTTACCAATAGGCTACTTCATTAAGAAGAATAGATCCGATGATCATTTAATATATCCAGCGCATGTCTACCCACTGCAGCAAAAGCTGGCAGTTGTGTGTATACCTTTGTAAGACTCGAGTGGTATATTCCTGCAGAAAATGCGGCTACACCACATACGCGTGTAAAGTGTACTACACATGTGTCTGGGGATAAATCCAAACGTAGCCCATTATGGAGGCAAGGATCATTAAATTCAGGCATGTATTTATTAAGTAGATTATTTATTCTAATTTCCGCAGGACCAGGTGATCTTAAGTATCTCAACTCAAAAGAGTGGGTATGACTTCTTCTCGACATCATGCGGATTTTCGTGTGCTTGTGGCATTTCTCAAAACGGTGTTCGAGGACACTACTTGACACTCGTAGGGACTACTAGTGGCCACGTGAATCAACCAACCACAAAAGGCATATAATTAGTTTTAGAGCATAACTTGAAGATAAAATCAGTACGAAACTTATTTTATATTATCATTTCAAAAAGATATTAAAATGTGAGAAAAAAATTGAATTTTTACAAATTTAAATTTTTTTAATTGTTGGCCTGTGTTATATTTCCAACGTATCAAATTCCTTAATTAACGAGCCTATATTTTTGATTTTTTTTAATAACTTCAACTTCTAATTAAATCTGTTACCATTAAATCGTGCATTTATTTTACATTTTCAAAACGACTTTGAACATAAATTAGCTTTGTACGTATAACCCTTTGTCCACTCTGTTCATGTTTAGTACACTGCCACCCGTTGATCTGTATCCATGCATGTATATATACCTACATATTTTTTGATATATAAGTATAAATTGCAAGGTTTAAAAAACAGAAACGAAATAATATTCATTACATACTCCTGCTGATTTTTTCCATTTTCAACATTATGTTCCCTACTTTTCGTTTTTATTTTTCGATCTGTTTTGCTGCTCATTTACTACACAGTTTGAGACCAATTTTCTATATTAAAAAGTTTTACTTGGAAGTTTTACTCTCCCACTTTTTTTGTGCCATAATTGCGAGTACGTATACTGCCAACACTTGACTGAAATTAGCACTGCAGAAATGGGAAAAAAGCAACTCCATCATATATACGAAATTGAGGTAATTTAAGGAAAAAAATGAAGTGCCAGCGGAAGAAACATAAGTTTTATTTTTTTTTTTATTTCTTGCAAAAAAATGTAGTTGCACGAATTGCAAAAACGCAAGAAAAATAAATTAAAAAGTTGTTTTTTTATCAACAATTTTTTTCATAAAAATATTAATATTAATGAGTTGTTTAAGAAGTTAAATTCTTATTTGTTAAGTGGTTGGAAAAACGCTTATGAATAAAAGGAAATGAAGTTGGAAAATTAAATGTCACTTTAATAAATTCTATTAAAGATATTAATGGAAAAAATTAAAATAAATAATTAAGAAAGCTAAATAGAAATAGGTACAGTATAAAAGTGGATATATGTACCCCTGTACGTAAGAGCGATAACGATTGCTGAACATAACTTGAACAAACTTGACACCAGCAAATCTTTACTTCGGAATAGAGCTTTTTCAAGAGTTTATACGATCTCCTTTTTGATATAGAAATGTCACTCAACTCTGAATGATCTGACAAGACATAGGTAACCAGCTACGTAGGAATGGATGAAACACAAAAATTAGCTAATTTGGAGATTGAACAATTGGTTTAATTTGAACGTTACACAATGCATTAAAATTTGGTTGATTGAAGAAACCATACACATCACGATCCAAGGGATCGTTGTTGAAGTTGAGGTATTTGGCGGAATAAGCGCTTTTTAGAAGGTAATACAGCTTAACCTATGAACATTATTCTGCTACAGAAAATAGCGGAGTACTCACATAGCACATATTGCAGAGTTTCATTGTACATTTAACTGAATCTGTATAGATTAGTTTTAACATTCCCTAAGATATAAGTATTAACCAATTAGTTTTCTAAATTCGCTCTTAAT
Source organism: Wohlfahrtia magnifica (assembly GCA_023159175.1). Taxonomy (NCBI): domain Eukaryota; kingdom Metazoa; phylum Arthropoda; class Insecta; order Diptera; family Sarcophagidae; genus Wohlfahrtia; species Wohlfahrtia magnifica. The sequence continues at coordinate 1,623,262 of JAKWBJ010000062.1, forward strand.
TAGCTATGGTACCTTTTATAGCGCAAACAGGCGACAGCGTTAATTTGCATTAAAAACTCATTAATGTAAAATACAGTTTTAACCTGACAGACGACAGCTTTTGCATTAAGTGAACAGCTGTTTGTTTGTCAAATATTTTTTTTAGCGTTTATACCTTGATCAAATGGATAGAAGACAGAAATTACGATTAGCAGCTATGCTGTTGGTGAAAAATCACTATTTATTTTAAGAAAAAGCTGAATTTACTTTTGCAGAAACTGCTACATAATCCATTTGATCCATTTTATTTTATTTCAATTAAACATTCATTCACAATAGTAATATTTTGTCAACAGCTGCTTGATTATCTACAGTATTGCCATATTGAAAAAGCTAAGTTTTGTTTTGTGCATTTACATCAAACTTAATGCACATTAAGATGGGTATAATTCACAAGTTAATTTGCATTAAGGCCACTAATAAAAATTAATGGTATCGTGTGTCTAAGCCTTTAATATGCTTTGCAGGAGATTGTGTCTTAGTCCAGAGGGGTTCATCTATAACTGAGCAAATTCCTTCATATTCTTCTCGAATGCCGAAAAAATCTTCTGAGACTATAAAAACTCGACGCTGGCAGCTATCAAATGCTGCTTAATTGGGTCAAAATTGTAGATTCTGTTGTGTGACCAAGTGTCCATTACTACACTAAGGTTTTCATAGCTTAGCCATATGGTTCCCATAAAAAGAAATGGACTCTGTTCAGATTTCCAGTTACAAGGTTGCCCTCGCCGTCGACCAAGCACACTTCCTCCTCATCAACATCTGCAACAAGTTCTACAAATAGCCAATAGCCAATGGCCAGCAATAACTCAAATATGGTCCCTCTTATATACTCTCGGCTGCTTTAACAGCTACTCCGTTTTCCGGTCTTCAAAATGTGTCCAGATTCTTCCGGTCTCAGAGCGGATGAGTTCATTTTTTCGTCGTCCGTTCGCCAATTGGTGAAATTTCCGTGATACCTGCTGTCACCCAAAATGGAGCATTAGTATTCCCAATTAATCTGTGGGAATCCAAAGTGTTACATGCCCGCGCAAGTTTATCTGCAATGCAGTAACCATTAATGTCCTTATATCCGGGAACCCATGTAAGTTACCTTTAATATCCTCATGTCCAAGAACCCATGAAAAGATAACCGCTGCTTATGTCGCTTTCTTATTCAAAAACACAAAGCAATCATGAAACATTATCGACTTATTATGCACACTCTCCTGCGATATTCGCTGTCAAAAACAGAACCGTCCATGTCCAGAATTCTAGCATGTCTACAGTTGTGGCATCTTAATGGATTGATAGCATTCTATCTCAATACCGAAAGTACGGCTATTCTATTGCCGTGAGTGTTCGAGGGTAGTCATTCGAAATAGTGTACAGTCTTGGAGGGGTAGTTCTTTTCACTCTGGTTATCAAGATCGCCATCGTTCTTTATTAGCTAAGCAGTCAGCTCTCTCGTTTCCGGGTTGGCCTTCAAAGGATTATTGCAAATTTAAACGTTAATAAGCCTTCTGCGCCGGATGGCATTCCAGCGGTGATACCGAAGCATCGACAGACCTTGTGCATCTTATTGTGCGGGTATTTTTGCATCTTGCCGGAGGGTTGCCGATGTAACTCAAGTCCTTGAAAAAGGTGAGGATAGTAACCTGAACCCTATCTCCCAATAGCAGTCTGGGAAATTAATTCAGGAGAACCGTAAGGCTCTGTTCTATCTTCCATTTTATTTCTAATATTTCTCAACAATTTTCTTCCTCTTACTTTCAATCCAATAGATGGCAGCAACATTTGTCATTCATATTCCTTTGATCGTAAACCGAGCCCCTTAGAGATTGGTCGGAAAGATGGAATATGATTAAGATTCTCACAAGTGACCTGGCGAAAACCTAGTCGATTTTAGAGCGCGCAAGCCGCATTGCCGTTTTTTGACATACAGGCGTGGTAGTGGCGAGGGTGTAGAGTCATTTGTTTTAATGAGTAGTATAAATATTTTGGCTCTTGATGTTCTGAGCGTAAAATTTAATTGTGATGTTGGAACAATCATATACATATTTTGAGTGTCGAAAGAAGCATTCAAGTGCCTCGGTTTCTTAGGACTGTGGAAAATATTTACAAGACCTATATCTGATCTAAAATATACATGACAACTCTTATGTATGGGCAACGGTGCTGTAGGATAACCAATTCTATCGTTTCCTTAGAGCTCGATCGGTTTGTAGTTGTCACAGAATTATTTCGATTGATAGGTTTAAAGGTTATCTTAAGTGACTGTAATAGAGAAATTGCTGCATTTGAGGAACTTAGAGAAGGAGGATGAGTTCCTTATGTAATAACTTCTTTTAGAGACGTTATAGTGTTGAGTAGAGATACATGATTCATCTCATCTCTTCTGTTACTGTGAGCTCCAACATTTAATAACATATAGTACCAATTGGTTAAATTAACGATTCTTTTTGAAATAATCAAACAAAATTTTTGTTTATAGACAAGTTTTTTATTTGATAAAATTGTACACTGAAATATTATGTTGTCTGCGGATTTTATATTAAACTTTTTGGAATATCATTTAAGTAATTAAATAATCACTTTGTAGTGGCCAAAAAGCCACCACACAGTCTATGTATAGTTTTCTAAAATATGTTTGGCCACAGTTATGAATTTTGATTTTAATCTATAAACTATTTTTTAATCTTATTTTTTTGTTTCAAATTAATTGGCTTTAATTCAATTACGCATTTATTTTACTTTTTTTCTGATTAACTTTTCAAAGTCAATCTCTAAGGTTTTAAAAACATTTGCATATGTTTGCATGTATTCCCCTATACACTAAACTCTAAATTAATTAATAATTAATTTAAATGAAAGAAATTTTTTCTAGAGGCATATTTAAAATATAATTTTATTGAATTTCTTTTTATTGAGTTTTGGTTTTTTTTTGTATTTAGATTAGATGGAAAATAAACATAAAAAACTGGTATAACAATGGCATAAAAAAGTAAATAAAAAATAAAATAAAATTTTATTTAATTATTCCTGTGGCTGAAAAAGAATTGAAATCAGTAGTTTTTATTTCATAGGTATTTAAATATATTTAATTTTATTATAAAATATGTATATGAATTATATATATATATATATATATATATATATATATATATATATATATGTGTGTGTGTGTGTGTGTGTGTGTGTATACATACACATGTATATATATATATATATATATATGTGTATATATATATACAACAACAACTAAGTAATATGTTTTTAAAAATCATTTAAATGCCCTACAACAGCGTAGCTGGTGGTAGAAATGTCAACATTTTCAACATTGTAAGATACAAGAAGTAAATGTGTTTTATAAAACAGAAATATCATAGTACAGACAGTGCTAAGATTAAATTTAAAGGTTCTACGATAAAATGTTTGGTCCTACCAAAATTTACTGTGATAATGTTTGTAAAAGTTGAAATTTGACTTTTATTCTATGTACCTACTAACTAAAACCCGGCGTTTGTTACCCCCTTCTTTATCTTAAATGCTATCTTAGTTACATTTTTTACCCTTTTCCACCTTTTGTCCTCTTCTGGTCCAAATCCAAACATTTAGTTCCTTTCAGAAAGACACTGTAGAATCTGTCGTTTAGCTGTATACAGTCTTCAAACAAACACACATTCATTTTTATATATAAGATACTAATATAGATGGCTTTTATCTAGTGTGCTTTTGCAATAACCGCCCTTTTGGCGAGTAATAGTCGGTCCCCACATACACAAAACCCAATATTTATTCGCCTAATTACTGACCGATGATTTGAATTGTTCACTACCTTGTTTGAACCTAATTTAGAAACTTCTTTTCTTACCGTTTTTAAGATATATAAAAGCTGTCCAAGCTTGTCCAATTTCATCAACTTTTTGACTGATATTTACTATGCAACTATTTGGACCAAATACTAAAGTTCTTACTTTAACCGTTCTCAAGATATACATAAGACAATATTTAGTTCCTATGGGAAATACCATGCCCACTTGTCCAATTTGACCCAATTTTTGGCTGATGATTTTTATTGAAACTCGTGCTGTAACCACTTTAAAAGCACAAACAAATATATTTTACTTTGTATGGGCGTAGCACCGCACAGTAGGATTTTTTGAAGTGTATATAGTCCATAGTGTCTTCCAAGCATACAGACAGACACTGTAAAAATTACAAGAAAATCGGTTCAGCCGTTTTGCTGTCTATAAGGCACAAACAAACATACATACAAACATACATACATATATATGTTACATACATATATTAATTTTTATATTAGATTGCAAATTTTAGCACAGTCTTAATATACCTCTACACCACTATAATAAAGCTTCTAAGACTTCGGCCACAAGAGAGTCCTCTTACAAATACTCCACTTAATGTGGTCCTGTGTTCATGGATGGTGCAACGTGTAGATATTCCTAAAAGTGTCTAGATTTCATGCGATTTATCTGGTCTGGTGGAGCAAGAAAGTTTCAGGACTAACTCGAAGAGAGAATCCTGTCACAAAAATGAGGCTTTTGCCACTACGGTAATATTCAGACTGGAGTTTCATATCGCCTTTTCCAAAAAAAAATTAGTAACATTTTGATGGAAGGTTAAGGAGAATATGATTATAAGCTATTTAGAGTTCAACAATTTGCTAAGCGATCTTTAATAAGTAGTACAGTATTCGCTGACCTGATAGCGTTTCTCTTTGAAAAGTGAAATTGGCCCATTCATTAATTTAACTAAGGCAACCTTGTGGCCCTAAAATAACCAAAATATTTGACTGAGTTTCGCTTATATCAAAATTTATTGCCTCGGGTGTAGGTAATTACTTCTCTTGATTCATATGGAGTTTTATCAGAGATAGCACTATAAGTTTAATTATAGAAGATTTCATCCAATGAATTTAGAATTAATTTAATGGCCTCGCAAGTCTCTGCACTTTGTCTTGCTTTATTTTTAATAATTCTCAACAATTTTCTGCTTCCAATTCCAATCTACTCGTATTTCTTTAGAAGAAGGCCGAACCACTTCTGCACAGGGGCAAAAATATGAATAGCTTTAGATAAGTGATGTTAGGAAAAACTGCGACTATGAGTAACGTAAATTTTGTGAAAGTAAAAGTACGCTAAAATGCTAATAGTTTTCAATTGCCAAAATAAAGTTTTGATCAGTCGTCAATTGATGTCATGAATGATGCGGTTGTTGAAAACTGATAGATGTTCTAAAATTGTACCCAGAACATTTTGGTTGGTAGACAAGTGCACAGAGGCCTATACTTGACCTAAACTGGAATACAACTCTACTGTACGGGCTGGTGCCTGAAAGGGTATCTAGTTGACCACGTACCGGAAAGAGCACGGGGCTCAATAATGGCACATTAATGTATCTATCGATTCATTGGAGTAATGATGATGCTTATAACTATTTCATAAAGGGTCCGCCAAATAAAATTTTTTTTTGAAAAAGCTATAAAAAAAACTACTGAATATTTTCTCAAAATTCTTTTTTTATTTGAAGGTACATTCCTTCCGATTAATAATTAAAAATAATTTCATTCAAATAGTTGCCTCGGCTGGCCATGCAGTAGCCTACACGATCGGTCCAATTTATAAGCACATTATCGATTGTGTGCAGCTGTATTTCACCAATGGCTTCACGAATATTGTCACTTAAAGCGTCAATTGTCTCTGGCTTGTTGGCGTAACACTTATCTTTGATGGCACCCCACAAATAATAGTCCAACGGTGTGAAATCGCAGCTCCGAGGTGGCCAAACGACATCAGCTATGCGGCTGAAAATGCGATCTTCAAAAACAGGGCGCAAAACATCGAATGTAGCTTCGGCTGTGTGGCACGTAGCGCCGTCATGTTGAAACTAAATGTTGCTAATATCCTCCTCTTCAATTTTTGTGAAAAAAAATGCATTCAACATGGCCCGATAACGATTGCCATTGGCTATAACGGCCGTTCCTTCCTCATTTTCGAAGAAAAATGGCGCAATTACGCCTCTGAACAAAAATCCGCACCAAACAGTGACTCGTCTTGGGTGTATCGGCTTTTCAATGTATGCGTGCGGGTTTTCTGTGCCCCAAATGCGACAATTTTGCTTGTTTACATACCCGCCAAGATCAAAATGAGCTTCAACTGAAAAGATGATTTTTTTTGGCAAAATCGGCATCTTCTGTAAGTCGATCGCAGGCCCACTTAGCGAAGCGAAGTTCAAGCGTATACACAACCGGAAGGATAAAACTAATTATCTGTCAAATCAGACATGAGCTCAGTGTTACCACTCACGAAATAAGTACTAGTTGAAAAAAAAAAAACGTTAGATGGCGGACCCTTTATATACTATAAAAGAACGCATTCTAATAAAGTAAAAAAAAACTCTTAAGATCATTTACTCTATAATTATTAGTGATTGAATGTTCAGGGAATCATACAACGCTTTACAGCGTTCGTTCATGTAAAAATCTTCCAGCGAAGGTTTTCTCTACGAGGTCAATTTCTTCCTTCCTTCTTACCACAACTGATTTTCCTAGCACCAGCACATGCATTGCATAAATAAAGGTTATTCCCTGAGTGCTTTTAATTAAATTAATTTTGAAATAATTAATTCATAGGCTTTTATTGTATGAAAGTCTGTTATATATTTTTTAATAGCTCTGTTAGCATTCGTTGTTTCTTCAATTATAAGTTTAATATTTTTTTAATACAAAAAAATTATAAAAAACTAACACAAATTAAATTATTGGCATTTAAATCAAGCATAAATGAAAACAAAAAATTACAATAACAACACAATATTTATAATTAAAAAAAATTAACTACAACATTTGAATTAATTAAAAATAAATATGTAATTATTAAAAAAAACACTATAGTTGGTGGAAAAACAGGGTCTATATAAAATAAAACTGACATTAACTGTCCATTTTTTTAACAGTTCAATATAAATTTTTTTGTTTTTTTTTGAGTTTTTTTTATAGACATTTAAATATTTATATTAAATATGCGTTAACAAATATTTGCATATATTAACAAAAACAACAACAAATACATGTTTAATAATAACGATGACAACAATAACAAGCAACAAAAAAAATATAAAAAATAAACAATAATTATCATAATCAATTAAAAAACAAAAACTATTTTATCATTTGAACTGAAAAATTGAAAAAAAAAACAACTAAAGAGATTAAAGACATAAGGTGTAGCATAAATTTAAGTATTTTTATAAAATTCCAGTTTTTTATGTATGTATATTTTTTTAATCAAATTAAATAATTTTGCTTAACATTTCTTTTTTAAAAGCAAAAATACTAATGTTACGTATGAAGGTACATTAACAATTGCGCACAAGAAAAAATTAAAAAAAATGTCATGTTAACTACAAAAAAGAGTCATTCAATCACACACTTCACTCTGGCATCATCAATCCAGTCAGACAGACTCTCGTTCTCATCATTTTTTCAATTGATATTATTAATAAAAATTCTGAGAAATCCCCAGTGAATATTCATCAATTTTCAACAGAAATGTAAAAATTGTTCACAACATAATGACACAATATGAAGTTGAAATAATAAGTTGATCAAAGTTGACTATGTTATGCCCTACGCTGTGTGTAATATACATACATACATACATACATTTTAAGAATATTTTATTATACACTAGCTAAAACTCGGCGTACTTACCTACCCTTCTCTTAATTACTCTCTTAACTTTTATCTTAGCTACCATTTTTACCCTTTTTCCCCATTTTGTACACTTCCGATTCGATTACAAATATTTAAAAAGTCTATATTTCTTTACAGAAAGACACTGCTTTTTAGCTATATGCAGTCTTCAAACAAACACACATTAATTTATATCTACTATACATACAACAGGTTATTCAATAAGTCCGTAGGATAAGTAAAAAGAAAATTAAACTCGATTTTATTATTTAACATAGTTGCCTTTAAAGGCAATACAACAGTATAGCGATTTTCCAACCTTTCAATACCACTTTTATAGTATGATTTCTATTTCTAGTAAAAATAGGCCTCAGTTTCAGCGATTACCTCATCATTTCTTTCCAGCGAGCATGCTCTTAAGATCTGATAACAGGAAAAAATCGCCGGTTGCTAAATCTGGAGTGAGTGGGCAAGCAATTTGAAGCTTAATTCATTCAATTTTGCCATTGTTTTCATTGATTTGTGACACGATTTGTGAGCTCACGCGGCATCCACTTTGAGCAGAGCTTTCGCATATGCTTAAATGTTCGTGTAAAATGGCAAAAACACTACCATCTGGTATCTTTACAATGCTAGGTAGTGCATCTTTAATTTGCGATCTTACATCATCTATTTGTGTATTTTTTTGAAGTTTTTTGGAATAACAGCCTCATGTGGGCGTCCATTGTGCTTTGAATCATTTGTACTAGTACGACCACGCTCAAATTCAGCAATCCACTTTACTATCATTTGTCTTGATGGATCAGGGTTCGGATAATGTGTTCAAGCCATTGTTTATTTTCGACTGTATTTTCTTTATCAAAAAGCAAAGCTTTATCAGAACTCGAAATTCACTTTTTTTCCATTTTTTTCAATAACAATAAAGTTGCTTGTGCCGCTGTGGTATGGTTGGTAAGACACCCGCCTACCAACCAGAAGGTCCTCGGTTCAACACATGGCCACACCATCTTAAAAAAAGAAAAAGTTTTTCGACAAAAAAAAAGTTTTTCTGCTCATAACATTAGCTAGTAACTGGTTATGAGTATTACTACTGTACAATTCTCTAATGCATTTGCCTTTCGGAGCCGGCATTAAGCTGTCCCTTTTAATGAGTTTAAAAATAGAATCGGGTGCAGATCATTGACTGGAAGAAGTCCCCATGTTCCTTCATGGAATTTTATGGAAATTAATATAATATAAAGTTGCTTCACACAAATTGCTATAACTCATGAATCAATAGTCAGATTGCTGTCAAATTTATACACGTATCGTCTTAAGGTTAGTACTAAATAAAAATCATATGGACAAAATTCTAGTAACGCCATCTAAGTGTCATCCTACGGACTTACTGAATGACCTGTTATATCTAGATAGCTTTTAACCGGTGTGCTTTTTTCAATACCATATATGCAATCTTTCACACTTTTTGGCTGATGTTGATAGATAACGAAGCATTAGTTGCTGTTCTCCACATATAAAAAATTCCATATTTAGTATTAATTGAAGGTGTCATGTCCTCTATCTTATTTCTAATCTAAAAATTTTCACTGTTACCCTTATCAATACAAAATAATAGTATGTACTACGTGTGGCTAATGCCACGCCTACGTATTCAATTCCTCCCACTTATTTTTTGAATGATTGAATGTGAAGTTATTTAGACCAAATTTAGAAACTTTAGCATTAACCGATCTCAATATACACAATAAATAATATTTACTTTGTATGGGAGGTACTATGCCCACTTATCCGATTTCGCCCACTTTTTGAGTGATGATTTACATTGAATATGAAGCTATTTCGGCCAAATTTAAAGACTCTTACTGTTACCATTTTGAAGATATAAGCAAATATATACCTACTTTGTATGGGCACGGCACTACCAAACTGGAATTTTAAAAATTTGTATACGGCCGTATTCATAAGGACAATCTAGAAGTGTCTAGCATAAATGTGCTTTCAAATACATTTGCTACTATATTCGCTAAGCTAAGAAAAACAGTCTTTAAATACTGACTAAGTTGATTTATATCAAATTTGTGGCAGTTCGTGACAGTTTGTTGATCTGAGCTTCGCAAAAGTAGCAGCAAGTACATTAAAAGTCATATTAATGCTAGGCACTTGCTAGATTTTCATTATGAATACGGCCAATAGTCTATAGTTTCTTCAAGACATGCAAAGATGTACTGTAAAAATTTCAAAAAAATCGGTTCGGTTCAGACAGCTGTAGAGTCTATAGTATAGACTACAAATAAACATTCTTATGGATTCAGTTTCCGTTAAACTTTACCCTACAGTGCATAATGAATCCGCTTATTTTAGTATTATTAACTGGTATGTTACCAACAACACTGCAATAAAAATTCTTTTATTGTCCATTGTTTCAAGGTTCTTCTAATTATTATCTGAAATAAATTTGGTACTTTTATAAAATCAATAAGATTAATATTTCTAGCACGTCAACATCGAATAAACAAGTCGAAGACGTAAAAAGATTCTAAAAGTAAGAATATTTACTAATGTTTTTAAACAATAACATTTTCTTTAGACATTTTAGCTATAAAAAGAATCATAATGGGGTATAAGCCTCTGAGTGAACTCGCTAGCTTATGAGCGACCTACTTAGTGCGACAAATCTGCCACGGAAAAACCATTCTTAAAATACTTTCAAAGATGATTCTGATATGTTCGAAATGCTTACAAATCAAATTTCGAGGTTTTGCCTATTGGTTTATGGTTTTAGACTAATCATATACCATACTTAGCTTGAAAATCTACCGGTTAATGGAACTAAAACAAAACAACGTGTTTTTTGGAAAGTCATATGCTCAGAAGAGCAGTGACAAGGGAAAAATAAAAAAAAATGACAAAAAAATTCGCAATGATTGCGGAAATGAAATGCATTGCTGTAGAAGCTAAGAACTACAAATTCTAAGAGCGCTTGGCAGAAATGAAGATTTTATAGAAATTTTTTACATTTGAAGTAGAGATGCAGATTCTATCCAAGTCGTTTTACTTTGATTTTTTTAGTTTTTTACTTAAAAATATTTACTACTTATAGTATTTGACTAATTTTTATTAAATTTCACACAAACATACATACACATGTGTTTTTTACCAATTACATCAGTAAGTCGCTTATTCAGAAATTGTCACTAAGTGCCATGACTGACTATCAGATGTAGTCGTTCGATGTGTCAAAAATTGTGTGTGTGTTAAGAAAGTATGATGCTGTGACAAGTGTATCCGATTTGATAATCTTTGGAGTTTTCAAAATAATTCATTTTTCTGTGAGATCACAATTGCTTTTTGTGAAGTATGAGTCTTTGCATTTATGTTGTATGATAGTGTGGCATCTAATTTTACGATTTTCTTATATAGGACAGGAATCTATCAGATTTTTATTTGACGCCATTGCACGACTTTTTAGGATAGTCACTCATGGCCTTAAGAGTTAACTTTTTTAATTACCTATTTAGGTTATTCACTTCTGATTTCTTTCAGCAAGAAAAATTTACGCTTAATTAGGGAAAAAGCTGTAATTAAATGCCAACTGTCTAATATTACCTTTTTGGGAATTTTTGTATACTCAAGTCGGTATACAGACACGATTTGGCAATGTGAGGTCCGTAACCACAGTTGTACTCTAAATTTTGACACCCGCCGCTACTTTCACAGTGGAAAATGCGGCTACAGGTACAAAAATAGTTGATGTACGGGATATGGCTGTACCTTAAATCCCATACCCGTCTTCACAGGTAACGATGATACATTCATAAGCATTCAAGTTCTTTTGAACAGATTTCGAAATCTTTAGCTAATCTACGGTTTGACACAATCATCAGTAAATGGCAAAAAATTGGCATGTCGACTTCTGAATTTGTAAGGTATCCATATTAACCTAAGAAAATCCATTAAATGAAAAGCAGGTTTCATAATATAACCCGCTTTTCTCACCGGTGGCTAAGATTTTTGGACACCAAAGTTTTTTTCATCTGGCAATCAACTTATGTTTTTTTTAATTTCTATTTTATTAGTTTTGACTTTGGTTATGATTTCTGAATTTGCGCCTATATAATTTCTCATTATAATTAAACGAGATTTAATAACAGTTTTTCAAGGTGTAACAAGACCTAACGTACACCTACAACTTTTTAAAATGTAGGGTGTTAGAAAAAATAAATAACAACTAAAATAGTAATAATGAACTTGCTGCTCTAGACAGAGGTGAAAAGGAGTGTTATCTTTTGAAAAATCTGTTTAAAGCATGACGTTAGATTCGATAAGTACCAATACAACAATACACATCTGCAATAATCAGCATATTTTCCGTCTAGGCCATAATTTTCACAAGTATTAAAGTAAATTTTTAATCTAGTGGTGGAGTGTGATCAAAGGTTAAATACAAACCAAATTCAATATTATTTTAGATTTTAGAGGGTGGTTCCATAATTAGCCAACCTAAAAAAAAACACAAAAAATATTCAAATATTCAAACGGTTCGATTGCCTATTTACCATACATACAGTACAAACTGTAGTAGCCATTCACTAAGTCATTTTTTCAAGTTTCGAAATAGAAAATAATCTGATCGTGCTAAATCTGGCGAATAACTAACTTTTATTTTGACTGTAGCAATACTGAATATGTTACAGTTTTTGTTAGAAAAGTAAAAGGCAAAGTGATTTAAAAACAAATCTCATTCAAATCATTAAATTCTTTTAACATTAAATTTAGCCATAAATGTCACATTTACAAAGATTTACTTAAAACGCATGATAATAATACAAATTGAGCGAGCTAATCATTCAACACTATATACCCATTAATGTCCGTCTGGTAAGATTGTTTTTAAAGTTTTTCAATATTTTAAAAAGAGGAAACAACTGCGGGCGAGATGAATCATGCATATCAAATAGTAGTGAGATAATATTCCGAAAAATATTCTATGTGAGAATAAACTTAAGCTGGTTTAATTGCAAAACTAAGCTTAAAGCTTGCGATTATGTAAATAAAAGAATAATAGTGTATAAGAGAATATTTTAAGAGTTTATTAATTTTAAAGCAAATTTTATATACATAAGTATTTAGCAGAGATACATATTTATTTGTGTATACTATACAAAGGTGGTAACGATGGTTGTTAAAAATCTTATCAAAAATTAAACCTTATTTGACTGCAATTTGTATATATAATTAAAAAAATATATAAAAATTAATTTGACTTGAAATATAAAATTATTTTGCTTGTGATTTAATTTTAAACTTTTCCATGTCGCGGTACCTTATGATTTAATAACCTTTAACTTTTGTTTTGTTTACGATATATTACCGTTCCTTTGAGTGAGAAGACTTTAGAGTTTTAGTTCTTCTAGATGGTATGTTCCGAGTAATTGTGAGCGAAAATGTAACACCCCTCGAGAAGAGACATCTGTTTAGCAAGTCGTCCTTAACTTGAGCAAAGGCAATTCTCATTAAGTCATTAGTTCTTTTAAAACCTGGTACTTATGGCATTATAACTATTGACCTACAGGAGACATCTGCTATGGAGACTCTTTGGTTGCAAAAGATACATTTAGTATAGAGAGGCGAGGGTAGTTTTTATCCTTCAAGAGGGAAAACCCTCAATCACCACCGCGAAGGACCTCATTACTTTCAAAACCCTAGAAAACATTCTTTACAACGAAATACGCTTAAAATGTTTTCCTAATCTTATCATTAGTACTCAGAACGCTTACACGAGGGGTCGGTGCACCCAAACTGTACTAAATTCCTTGGTGGGCTAAGATTACAAGTGTTTGGCAAATAGGCTCTACTCACTGGCAGCCTTCATTTACGTGGAGGGGACTTTCAGTAATGTCCATTAGCAATGCTAGTAACTACATAGTGAGATTTATTGTAGAAATTTTGACCGGAAGTTATATTACTGCCTCCATTGGGAAGGGTAGCCTGATAAGGGCAGTGAATACAGGCAAGCAATGTTTCAAAGCAAGGGCGGAACCTCCACTGTGGGGGAGCTGTTGCGGATGGTATACATCTTCTCCTTTAGGTGCTATCTGGCCTTAAAACTTGTGACAGAATGGTACTTGTGGTCTAGGACTCAAGCCTCATGAAATGAAATTGATGCTCTTCACAAGGCGATACAAGATTCCTGCCTTCAGTATGTCGTATCTCGGCAGCGTTTAACTCTCTTTGTCCTCTTAAGTGAAGTATCTTTGTGTTATTCTTGACCCTTCTTCTCACACGGAGAGAAGAGATATTCATAACACTTTACATCTGTAAGGGGCCGGGTAGCAATCTTGATCATTATTGCACTCTGCTTTACTCCAACCAAAGCCTTATTTGCTTTACTTCTCACCGATCTTATTTTGTAGCAGAGGGCTAAGCTGATAGCAGTAAGGCTGAATGCAATAAACTCCTAGCCGAATTTGGACTGTGGACATGCTGAAATCTTTGAGAACCACATATTTATTTGAGTCGACTTTTTTCAAAATTTGAGTAGGTTCTAACATTAGACTGCTTATTGGTTGGTTACCTGACCACTTCAGTGTATTTCGGGCGGTGGTTTTCACCGAATATCTTCTGAGTTATTCGAATAGCCAGACTGCAAGCCCTTACAAGCGTCTTCTCGAAGTTTTTTCTTGTTCATGAATGCCGGAGGTTTTTTAGGGAAATCTCGGAACATTCGATGATAACTCTCCTGTCGATCTATAGCGAGGCTTAATTTTGTTGGTGGTATGTGGGCCCGTGCGGTATTATAGTCTAAGACTTTTTAGTTTCGACAACATCAATATCAAATGAATCCGACAATGTAAGCAGACATTTCATCATGATGCAAAAAATAATAAACGTTTTTTACAAAACTACGGCATTTTTTTAATTTTTGTCTTTTCCAAATTCAATTTTGGTGATTAAGTATGTGCCGTAATTTAGAGAATGAATAAAGTAATTTTAAAAATGCTGTGCCGATCTTGATACCTTACAACATATTATTAATACGTATAATAACGAAAAAGAAGAAAAAAAGACCAATAGTCCATTCAAAAAACGTTTGGTTCTAATGTTTAATTCATGTCACCAACGTGAGAACCTATCGAAACTTCTAACGAATTTTATCAAATTCACCGATGACACTTCTCTGAAATAGTCTAGGTTATGGAATAGATATGTATCAGCTTTATATCTTATGAAATAATTATTAAATAGGTTTCGATACAGTGCTAAGTAATAATACCTGATAATATCTGATTGCTACCAAGGACCAAGTATGCCAGAGCGTTATGGATATTCTACAAGTTCTCTTATAAGACAACTTGAGTTCAGTTTTCTGCATTGACCTCATCTACCAAGTTCAATATCGCAATTAAATAAATTTGAATAATCCTAGAAATAAAATATGTATTTAGTAAAAATTTACCAGCTTAGATATCATCAACATTAACACTCATTTCATATACAAAACAAAAAAAAAAATGCTTCGCAATTGCCATTTAATTTGCCGCAATGATAGACATCTTTAAAAGTGTTTTTTAGAACAAAATACTCAGGGATAACTTAAAAAACTTGGGATCTCAGAAACTCATCATATGTTTTGAAAGCGGTATAAAAATTTAGTCTTTTTATATAACCGCGCTTTAATTAACAAGATAGCTAAAATACTTGGAAAGGGTGCAAAAATTTGAGGTTAGGTCAGTTGTATTTATACCAATATAAATTAGAAATATGGGAATTAATAATATAATATGATGTCGGGCAAATGTCCACCTCTAGCAGGTCGCCAGACGTCCATTCTTTTCACAAAATTTTGAACCACATTTTGCAGCAAAGCTTTGCTTATCTCGTCAGTGCAGCGCCGAATTTTGTGTTTCAGAGTGTCAGTTGCTTATGGTTTGTTCACGTAAGCCCGGTCTTTCAAATGGCCTCAGAGAAAATAATCCAGCGGCGTTAAGTCACAAGAATGTTCGGCCAATTAACAACGCCAAATCGAGAAATCACGCGACCGGGAAATTTCTCATGCAATAACTGACTTATTCGGCTGGTTGTGTGGCTTGTGGAGCCATCCTGCTGAAACCAAAGATGACTGTTGTCAACATTAGCCAATTGTGGCCACAAAAAAATGGTTATCATGGTTTTGTAGCGTAGATAATTCATGGTGACGGCGGGCCGATGATGCCGCCTAACCACAAACCGCACCATTCGGTCACTTTCTTTAGGTGTAATGGATTTTTGAGGACTATTTATGGATTTTGTGAACCCCATATGCAACAATTTTGTTTTATTTTCATAACCGCCTAATTAAAAATGTGTCTCATCACTAAAGACGGTTATGTTGAAAAATCTGGTTCAAAATTTTGTGAAAAGAGCGGACGTCTGCCGACGTGTTAGAGGAAGACATTTTCCCGATATCATATTCCATTATTTACATAATACGAATTAGCTACCATTTCTACAGGTGGCGTCAAATGTCACTGTGCTTTGACTTTTACGATTTAGATATATAGGGTATTACTTGCAAACAAACAATTGGAGATCTACACACCACAAAAACGTGAAATTATTTTTACTGCCATTTTGAAAAATCTTCAGTCTGTTGTTTTAAAGCAGGTTGAAGTTCGCCGTCGATTTCAAATTAAGAGAATGCTTTTGTGCCATCTTGTGTAAGCTCATAAATAATATACAATTAAGTACAACCCTAATAATATGTATGTATGTATTCTGTCTAAAGTAAAAATCTATTTTTATTAAAGTTTAAATTTGAATATTTTAAGAGCATGTTTAATTTTAAGAGCATATAACAAAAGCTTTTTTTTCTCTAACTCTTTATTAAACTCTCTTTTTAAATGGCTTCTCTAACAATATAAATAATCTTGAAAACTTGTTTAACAAAAACATAAAATATTTAAATATCAAGCCGGCAAGTTTTATTAAGGAATAATAACAAATTAACGCACGCTTAATTTGAGGTATATAAGCATCCAAATAATTTTGATTAATAAAACGATTTTATCTTATTTAATTACAAAAAAGAAATTGTAAATTTTCTTTTCCATGCACCTTTACTTATTGCACTCTGTCTGTCTATTATTCTTACAACTTGGGCACACAACACATCGCTAACACAAATGAAAAAAAATATAAAAAAATCCTAAAAACGAACAACAGCTTTCAAAAATTACTGAAAAGGAAAATATTGTTGATAGTATAACAAAAGAAACAACAACGACATACGATTTAATAATGTTGCCAACAACAGACGATATAAATGCTGCATTTGTTACAGACAATAGTTTGGAACATGAACAGGAGCACAAGGAAGCTGAACAGGAGTTGTTAGATGCAAACGGAAAAGGAAATAATGAATTTGAAACCAATATGTCTGAAGACATCGAAGAAAATGCAGAAGACAATGTTGACAATGTGGAAAATCTCGAAGTTGTAAATGCCGGAGAGGAAGTAATTGACAATTTAAATAAATATTCTTCGGAATTATCATCAAGTGCCAACAAAGCCGTTGAAAATGGTGATGATGCTGACAGAGAGGAACAAGAATATAATGAAGAGCTCGATAATGGCAATAGTGTAGCTGACATACGCAACAGAGAACGCGAAAACGAATTCTCTTCAGATGATGAAGAAGACGCTGAGACCAATACCACAGAAATGCATCCCACGTTCAATGATGAATGGGGTAACCTAAATGAAGCCGATAAATACGATGTTCTAAGCAATGCCATCAGTGAAGAAGATGATGATGAAAAGTTTAATGGTAAACCCTATGATCTTAGCCATGATATAGATGTTAATTATGTTGCAAATTTGGATATTAATCCTAATGCTGAATTCATTGATGGCTATAGCCCTAATAATCCCTCAAACTATATGCCACGATTTGAAAAACTTTCTTTAAATAATAGTCCACCAGCAAAATAAATAGAATAAATATTTGTTAAGCCAGGTCAGTTTTATTTTTAATAACTTATTTGTGTTATTCCATCATGAATCACCATTTTTCACTAAATTAAAATATTAAAAATGTTTACTTCATATTTTTATTTAATTAATTAGTATTTAAAAAGTGATTAGCATTTTTTTAATACATACACATACACAAACGTTTAGTAGACACGTAATATTTGGCTGAAATCATAAATTATTTTTGATTTTTTTTTAATTCTGTAAATAGTTTATTATTTATAATTTTATTTTATAGTTATTTATTATTTTGACTATTTTTTATTTTCTTAATTTTATTTAATTACCTAATAAAGAATTTCAGTTTATGTGTTATTTTAAAATAAAAATAAATCTGATAATGAAATATCAATTAGAGTTGGAGAATAAGTAGGTGGTATTCTCTATATCGCTCGTATATATTATTTTTATTATTATTAATGGACTGTAATTAGAATTTATTTTTAAGCCATACTTTATGCTCAAAACAAATAAATTATTTATTTATTATAAAAATATATGTATAATTATTGTTATTATTTGGCTATTATGGGTAAGTTTAAAACAAATTAAGTTAAAAATCGTCTATAATTGGTAATGTAATTATCAGTTATCATATTATTGATTTAAACAGTTTTAATTTTTCACCATCAATTATTTGTTTAAAAACTAATTGAAAAATTAAATAGTAGCAAGAAACAACATTTACATCAAAAAACTCATATTGACATGAGCAATACAATATCGTTAGTGTTGTTTTTCATATAACACTATAGGGTGGGCCATTTAAAAGTTTAAATTTAAAAATGCAATGAAACAGAAACAGTTTGAAGTTTTGCCAAATTAATTTTTTTGTTGTGAAGTACAATTATTCCGATTAGAAATGAAAGTACCCCATTCGATTGAACCAAATTTCGATAATTTTTTCGAATGTATGGGGTCGTATCTCGGCAATAGCATCACGAATGTTGGCCTTCAAATGCTCAAATTACTTTGGTTTGTCAGCATAACACTTGTCTTTAACGGCGCCCCACAAAAAATAGTCCAACATTAAAAATAGTCCAATGTTAAATCGCAGCTTCTTAAAGACCAACTCATATCACCATTTCGACTAATTAAACGGCCATCAAATGTTTTACGCAATAAATCGATTGTGCCATGAGATGTGTGGCAAGTTGCATCATCCTGTTGAATCTAAACATCGTTCACATCAATACCATGAAGAGCGAGCACAAAAAAATCAGTTATCATGGTGCGATAGGTATCTCTATTGACCGTAATGGTTGCGAAATATGAAATATGGGCCAATGATCCCTCCGCTCTATAAGCCGCACCAAACAGTCTCTCGTAATGGATGCATTGGCTTCTGTAAAACTACGATTGGATTTTCTGAGCCACATATACGGCAATTTTGCTTATTGACGTAGCCACTAAAATAAAAATTTTTTTTTGTCTTTGTTTTCGATATAAATTTCCAATAAGTCCCAACATTGCCCAAGCGTAAATCGATTCATTTCATTCAGTTTAGATAATATACTAAATTTTGTGACAGAATAGAATGACATAACTATTTCTAGATTTGAAATAACCGCTGGTTCAAATTAGAGCCGATAGATGGCCCACTCGATATTATTCGTCACAAATAAAGGGTGTCCAAAATTGAGGTATCATTTTAATTTTAACAAAAAAAAAAGATTTTTTCAGATATTAAAAATATTTCTATTTCAGTTTATTACAAATAGGTTTCGGTTAAAAATGAAAAATTATGTCGGTCAAGTGACCGACCTACTGGTTCGGCAGGCTCTCTATCTTTCACCAAATTATCAATCACGTTTTTCAATAAACTGTTGTCAGTGGTTAATATTTGCTCAATAATGTTGGTTTTAAACTCTTGAGCAGATAATCATTTTGGTGGCTAATTTACTCCTCCTCCACGAGATATAATGCGATTTTCTTTCAAAAAATTGACAAGCACGTTGTTGGCCAATACGTTTTGTACCCAACTAGTCAAAACTATTCGAGAAAATATCGATATCGAATAAAATTATTGGGTATACAGGTTAATAATGTAGATTTTTTTGCTTGAAAAATGCATTTATTATAATAACAAAATGAATTGATACATTATTCAAAGTATTGTCCATCGTTAGTCACACTTTTGCCCAATTTTTTGGTAGTATATGGATTCCGCGCCAAAAGAACTGCTCCGGTTTTGAAGTAAAGAATGAATGATTCTAATTTCTGATACACTATTCTTTCTGTAAGGGCATTCAGTATCGCTCGAAACAAATGGTAGTCAGAAGGGCCAAGGTCTGGGCTATAAGGCAGGTGAGACAAAACTTACCATCCACTGTTTTCCAAATGGTTTTTGAGCAGTCTTGCAACATCTGGCCGAGCGCTGTCATGATGGAAAATTATGGCTTCGAATATTTTGGTCGTTTTTCGCTGATTGACCTCTTCAAACAAATCAATTGTGTTAAGTACCCGATTTAAACAGCTCATAATACAAATTATGAGCATTACTTTGGCGTCATGGATATTCGGCTTTGGCGTTGACTTGGCTGGTTGGCCGGGTTTTACATATGACCTTTTTCGCTTGGGGTTATCGTAGTATATCCATTTTTCATCACCAGTAACAATACGATGCAAAAATTATTTCTTTTTGTAGCGTTCCAGCATCGTTTTCGTCATGCAAAATTACCTTTCAACGTCTCTCGGCTTCAATTAATACCAGTATAGGATCCAATATCCTTGCTTTTGAATGAATCCCAATGCTTTTAATCGTAGGTGTTACTCCCAATGATAACGCAAATTCTTCTTGCGTTTGACAACGATCTTCGTCGAATAATGATTCCAATTCGTTATCTTCAAATTTTTTGGCTGACCAAGCCTCTCCTTGTCACTTTTGAATCACGCAAACCATCGTTACAAGTTTTTTGAGTTTTTTTTTTTTCAAATGAAAGAACGTTATTAGATTTCCCCGCAAAACATCTTTTTTAGGCAAAAAATTCGACATTATTGTAGCGATTGAATACTGAATTATAAGGACAGATGTTTATCCTCCAAAATAATATATTTGTGATAGTTATGCCATACGTTGTCCAAATCGATATTATTAACTTGTATACCCAATAAAATCGAGTACATTTTCAAATGCAAATAATACTTAAAAGTCCAAATTTATTTTAAAGTCTTGGCATTCAAAGAAGTTGTGACGGATCTCAATGTACAAACAGGTTGAAAAAAAGTAATTCAAGTTAAGTTTTAATCGAAGTTTTAATCGAATTTTTTTTACTCGAAATAGATTTGCATCACATACTCCATTGTGTGAATTAACTAGAAACGCTTTTCAGAAAGAATAAAGTTTTGTTCCGCACTTTTCATTGATGTTCACAGGCCTTTGACAAAGTATAATATGGTTTATCAAGCAAATTTAAAGAAAATTCATATGTGAGCCATTAGAAAGAAATGCAAGAACATTTTTATATATTTATTCAAAGAAAGATATTTTCTGAGCCACCCTTAAGTTATTATTTTTTATTTTTAGTCACAAATTATAATGGTTACGGACTAAGTAGCCAAGACCATATGTTAGGTGTAGTGTAAGCGGAGAATCGTACTCACAACCCTTGCTACTGCAGACTAGCACAGTACTCACTAGGCTGCCGGAGCATTCCTCACAAATAATCAAAGCCGAAGCTTTTTACGTCTTGTTTTATATTTAAGATCCACTGCTGACATGCCAACTATTTAATATTTCCATATCATTATCAACTTATTTTTTCGTTTGAAAGGTCTATCGATGCCATTAAGTGTAGAAAATAGCATAATGCACATGTTTGTAAGGCTTCGCTGAGTCGACTGCATGCAAAATGAAAAATTTTCCATTCCTCTGGTGCATTAAACAGGCCGAATTTGGCCGATGGCATGGATTATGTTAGCTTTGAAGGCTACTATGGCGTATAACTTATTCGCATAGATTTATGACTTCAAAAAATCCCATACGAAAGAGTGTAATGGGTTCAAATCGCACATCACATTCATGTGAGATGGACATGTTCACTATTCCCTAGTGTGTTGTACGTAGCTCCGTTTTGGTGAAACCACTTTCCTTTAATGTCTACATCATTGACCTATAGCGTTCGCCGTTTAAATATGAAAATATGCACCGATGCCACCGCCATCACAAAATCCACACCAAACCGTGATTTTTTGGTTATATCGCAAAAAAATAACATAAATTATAATTAACTCAACAGCTATAGACACGTAAAACTTTCACTTTGCGTAGAAATTCCTGTCCTAACATTCAAGTAAACAATAAGATAATGCCACAAAACATATATGTTAAACACGGTACTACACTTGATCGGTACCGAATCTCATATAAGTGCAAAATTCATGCACATAAAATTAGAAACTGTTCAAATTAATTAGTTACTTAGTAGAAACTTAACTCCTTCTGTATAACAATACGGAATCCAATAATGAGGTACTCAGCTTCAAACATACGTATGTATGTACATATGTAGGCAAAAATAAAAAGTTGACAGAAAATACTCAAAAAATTTATGAAGATTTAAATGTGCTGAAACGTGAAAAGTTTAGAGAAGCTTGACTAACATTCAAACCCACTAATTCTTGGTATTCTGAATGATATTAGCCACACTTAATCAAGAAGGAGGGACAGTTTTGCACTCAATAGAAGACAAGAGAGATAAAGTCTCAATGACAGCAAATTTCGTGTTACAAATCAATTTATCTATCTCTGATTATATATTAAAAGTTTATAATGTAGATTTGGACAACACACAGAAGACAAGGATAGGCCTGGTCAGCCTAAAAAGTTTGAAAATGAGGAACTGCAAGCATCACTCGACGAAGATTGTTGTCAAACGCAAGAAGAAAATGCACTATAATTGGGAGTCTCGCAATAAGCCATTTCCCTACGTTTAAAAGCATTGGCATTCATTCAAAAGCAAATGAAATTAGATCCTATACGAACTGAAGCCGAAAGACGTTGAAAGGTGATTTTGCATGTCGAAAATGATACTTGAACACTATAAAATTAAAACATTTGTATGTCGTATTGTTACTGGGATGAAAAATTGATACATTACGATAAATCCAAGAGAAAAAAGTCATATGTTAAGCCCGGCCAACCAGCCAAAGCATCGCCGAGAGCCGAATATCCATAACGCCAAGGTAATGCTCTGTATTTGGTGGGAAGAAGAAGGATATTTTGTATTATGAGCTGTTGAAATCGGATCAGATGATCACACTGGATCTCTACCGAACACAAGTGATTGAATGACCAGAATATTCGACCAGACCGGAGGTCATAATCTTCCAACATGGCAACGCTCGGCAACATGTGGCAGACCGGCCAAAAAACTATTTGAAAAACAGTGGATGGGATGTTTTGGCTCACCCTCCTTATTGGTCAGATCTTGCCGCTTTTGATTACCAGAATTAAAAAAGTTTTATTTATTTCCTATTCTTTTATCTCAATACTCGAATTTTCCATAGAGCATAACCGTTTTTTGTTGATTGTTCAGTGAATCGCACAACACATGTCATAGAGAATTCTTTATTTGAAGTTTAATTAGACGTGACAGAAGTTTAATTGATATCTACGATTATTGCTACGGCGTTATCAAATCAAATTATATTAAGGCTACGGCATTACGTTAAGTCAAGTCTAATTGAATTATCAGTCATGTTGTTTTAAATTTTCTTGTCTATTTTGATATAAAAAACTCAAAACACTTCAGCCTCCTTCCTTCTTTTCACAAACTGTTTTCTTAGTACCATCACAATTAACAGCATAAAAAAGTTTACTAATACTGTTATTATAATTCTTTACCTCCACTCCACTTCAATCACTTTACTATTTTTCAAAGCAATCTGTCAAAAAATTTTCATAAACCATTGCAATGTTTTTCTACACGCAACTATCTTTTCAATTCTTACTTACTTTCAGTTAAGCATTTAATTATGAAACATAATTCTTAAGCTATTTTTATTTCTAATGAAAAGTATATTTAAGGCTATAAACATAATCAAGTAGATAAACAAATACAAATGAAATGGTATTAAATGAATGCATTGGAAGGAATGAATAAATGAATGAAAGAAGGGCTCCTTTTGTGTGTCATGTAATCTAAGCTGTCTATAAACAATATTAAAATGATTATTATGACAAGTTTTTCTTTACAGGCAAACAGAGACTCATAAAAATAATATCGTAATAAAAGAAAAGACAAAACGAGATAAATTTTAATCCGATTGTCAAGTAATTTTACAGTTGAAATATTCTTGTGACTCTCGGTTATAATCCTTAAATTTAAATTTTCTACCTCGTTCAAACTGTCAATGTCCTTGTTGAATAATTTCATGAATACAAAATGAATTGAATGAACAATATCCTTTGCCAAAATTCTAAAATCTTTCTGTTTTAATTTAAATCGTGCACATTCTAGGGACAAAATATATAGTAAGTATTGTCCGTATTCGTGTTTGTGTGGGTAAAGAAGGGTTATTTAAAAAGAATTAATTTAAAATATATAACATATCTTCCAATAGGGACTTCTGAATTTTGGCAGTAGATAGCGGCCTAACTGTTATAAACTAGTGCTTATTTCGTGAATGATAAAACTTAGCTCATGTCTGATTTGACAGAAC
This sequence comes from Wohlfahrtia magnifica, assembly GCA_023159175.1. Taxonomy (NCBI): domain Eukaryota; kingdom Metazoa; phylum Arthropoda; class Insecta; order Diptera; family Sarcophagidae; genus Wohlfahrtia; species Wohlfahrtia magnifica. Next base: position 1,647,674 of record JAKWBJ010000062.1, read on the forward strand.
TTCGCTTCGCTAAGTGGGCCTGCGATCGACTTACAGAAGATGCCGATTTTGCCAAAAAAAAAAGTCATCTTTTCAGATGAAGCTCATTGTGATCTTGGCGGGTATGTAAACAAGCAAAATTGGCCGTTACAGTCAATGGCGATCGTTATCGGGCCATGTTGAAAGAATTTTTGTTCACAAAAATTGAAGAGGAGGATATTAGCAACATTTTGTTTCAACAGGACGGCGCTACGTGCCACACAGCCGAAGCTACACTCGATGTTTTGCGCCCTGTTTTTGAAGATCGCATTATCAGCCGCAGAGCTGATGTCGTTTGGCCGCCTCGGAGCTGCGATTTGACACCGTTGGACTATTATTTGTGGGGTGGCGTCAAAGATAAGTGTTACGCCAACAAGCCAGAGACAATTGACGCTTTAAAGAACAATATTCGTGAAGCCATTGGTGAAAGACAGCTGCACACAATCGATAATGTGCTTATAAATTGGACCGATCGTGTAGGGTTCTGCATGGCCAGCCGAGGCAGCCATTTGAATGAAACTATTTTCCATTATTAATCCGAAGGATTGTACTTTTAAATAAAAAGAGAAATTTGAGAAAATATTCAGTATTTTTTATAGCGTTAAAAAAAAATTATTTGGTGGACCCTTTAGTTATATATTTCGAATTGACTGTCACTTATATAGTTTATTTTGCAATATAACTTTAGAGGAATATAGTATTAAACAAAGCGTGTAAATGATTAAAATGGAGCAGTTGAAAACTGACTGTAATTTTCATCAAAATGTCATCTTCAGCGATGTTAACAAATGGTTGGTTGTTTGATGTTGATTATAGGCTTGAGGCGGCATCAGAGAATCTCTCTTTAAGAATGACGTTAGCCGAGCCATCACCATTAAAGGCGAGCGCTTTATGAATGTCAATGATTAACAACTTCTTTTACCACAAAGGTTTCATCACATAGCACATTGTGGACGAGTGATTTGAGAGCACGTTCATCTCACGTTGTGCCGATATAAGCAAGCCACCGAGATTATGCGTTTTGAAACCTATACACTCATTCGTGTGTGGTTTTCTTAAGTCGTAGATACATACGAATAAGCCATAAATCAAAACGGCCTACATACCCTAAAACTTAGAAGTATTGACGCAAAGCCTTGAAGGACATTTACACGATGTTATATTCCCATAAAGGCATCGAGAGGCTTTTCAAATGAATAAAAATACATACTCTTTGTTTTATTTAACCCCTGCTGTTAGGTAAACACGTTTTGAAACCTATACACTCTTTCGTGTGCGGTTTTCTTAAATTGTAGATCCGTACGAATAAGCCATAAATCAAAACGGCCTACATACCCTAAAACCTTAGAAGTATTGACGCAAAACCTTGGACGACATTTACACGATGTTATATTCCCATAAAGGCATCGAAAGGCCTTTCAAATGAATAAAAATACGTACTCTTTGTTTTATTTAACCCCTGCTGTTAGGTAAACAAAAAAATTTATAATCTTAGTTAAAGGACCATTTTGGTCCAAATAGTTTTTTAAGATAATAAATGAAATAAAATGTGTTTTTTACTTTTTATTATAAAATTTATTTGTAATTCAATTAGATTTTAAGATTATATTGAGTCTCATTTCTATATTATATTGGGTCCCATTTCTAGTTTATCACTTGTATTCTGTAACTCCAATATTTCTAATTGTAAGGCTTCGAATGGATATGAAATCAATGCTACAAATTAGAACATGAAAAAGATAATGCATCAATCAGTGATGTATGGAGTAAAATATGGAATGGAATCTTAATTACTCTAAAAAAATTAAAATGTTTTTAATTTGATGTTTTTTCTCTCTATGAATTTTTTGTTGTTGCTTTTTCTATAGAGATTTTGTCCATCTATTGTAAACATATTTCTAATCAGCCCCATGTAAATAAATATGTATATTAATTCCCATAACATTCCATGAAGGAACATGGGGACTTCTCTTAGTCAATGAGCTGCACCCAATTATATTTTTAAGCTCATTGTAAATAAATAAAATATATTAAAATTTATTTTAGTTCAGTGGAAAAATTTTATTTTTATTTCTTATTTTTTTTTTTTTTTTTTTGTGTAAAAAGTTTGGTAAAGTAACTGTACGGTTATTAAATTGAGCCACTGTAGTTATTTTTAAAAAGAGTTGCTCTATACACATCAATGTTTGCTCTCAATTAAATTATTACATTTGTTTCGCTTCTGCGAGCGGTGTACCAAAAATGCCTATTGTTAGGAAACATATCCAGCAAATTTATATATGTATATGTATTTATATATAAATACATATGCAATAAACAAAACAACAATGCGTTTCATTTACTAATTTTGATCTTTGCACCTGTTCTGTAAATCAAAATTATAAAAAAAATCGATAAACATGAACGGATCAAAATGGTCCTTAACCTGAGACATCAATTTTTATTCTGTTATCTGCCCTTGCATCATAGAACACTAAAAATTTCAATTTGACGCTTGAAGTTGATATGTTGAACCCTTCGTAGTTAAAACAAAAAGTAGATAGAAGCAGGGTTAAATTTAAGAATAGGAAGACTTAATCGAAGACACTTTATTTTACTATAAAATCTTAAATTTCTGGGAGACATTTTTTTGTAACTTATTAGCAACTGGTTTTGTGCGAATGGAAACATTTTGTTACCAACAAAAAATTTCTATTTAATAGCATTATGCACAAAATGTAAACAATTTAAAAAAAAAAAACTTATTAAAAACAGTCTGGCCTATAGTATATTTCTTTGAAATAAGGGGCTAAAACTTAAGTATAAGGTATGTATGTATCCGTATGTGTAAAAGGTGCTTAATAGGTGGTTTTATCTAAGTTTTTTTTATCTACTTCACAAGAAACGTATTGCAGCTTAATTAAAGCAATAACGACACAATAAAAACCCTTTAAACTAAGCTTTAGATTGTCAAGTCCGGCCAACTATTACTGCATGTTTGGGATGATATAATTATGCATCGGTTATCAGTTACGGACAGGGTTGGCAAGAACCCAAGTTAAAAAAAACCCAGGCCACCAGGTTTTATTGAGTGTTTTGATGGGTTCTATTGAATTTTACAACTGTTTCCAAATTTCGTTCAAGTCGACAATATTTTTTGTTTTTTTTTATAAATACGAGTACAATCACGTTGTTTTAGTATTTATAATGCAACTTTGCACTCTTGATGTGATGAAGGCAGCATTGTGTCCTATGAACTGCTAAAGCTAGGTGAGCGATGCAGAATGCAATTACTTCGTTTGAATCATGCATTATGAGAAAAACGGCCGGAATATAAAGACAGACATGATAACTTTATTCTTTTGCATGACAACGCCTGACCACATGTCGAGAGACTTTTAAAACAATTATTAGAAACGAACAAATGCCGCATCCGCTGTATTCTCCGAACATACATATACTCACACCTCTTTATACGGGATTTTTTTACGTAACATTTTGCTATTTATAACGGTCTGTTTGAAATATGGAACACATTCGCTTTAAGTGCAAACTACCTAGTTCTACGGTTAAAACACCAAGGATTCTCCACACACATATTCATCTCGCTTAAAGGCATTTCGATTTACGGCTTACATTTTCAGAAACTACCTAGGCGGTGTAAAGAGGTATGAGCTTATCTTTTAACATGTTATCGAATCACTTCTTTTGAAGAAATACAAAATCGGCTTCAAAGTTAGAGCGCCTTAAAACACGCTAAGTTTTTCTGAAACTAGATTTGAAATTGGCTCAGAGGTGGGGAAAAGATGTAAGCAGTGATTTGATCAGTTTGTTATTTTATTATCTTTTTGAACAAATACATTTGTAGTCCCAATTCGTAAATTTCACTTATTTTTTGTTGTAAATCAACTACTGGAGCGTGTTTTTTATAGAGGTATAGAGCTTTAAGTTGACATTACTTTTTAAGGTAGCGACCGATTTAACAGATATCAAGTGATTTATTCTGAGTTTGGTTTGGCAATTCATCACGCCTTAACAATGCTTGCAAATAGTGAAATTTTCATTTTTCATACTAAATTTTTTTTCAATTTTCAATTTTTTCAATTTTCATAAGCGAATTTTGTTTAGCGATGAAGCGCACTTCTGGTTGAATGGCTACGTCAACAAACAAAACTGCAGCATTTGGAGTGAAGGTAATCGTCAAGTGTATGTGGAAACACCGTTACATCCAGAAAAACTGACTGTTTGGTGCGTTTTATGGGCTGGTGGAATCATTGGTGCGTATTTTTTCAAAAATGATGGTGGCCAGAACGTTAAAGTCAATGGTGATCGGTATAGCGCCATGATTACTAAGTTTTTCATTCCTTAATTGAATAACCATGATGTCCAGTAGATGTGGTTTCAACAAGACGGCGCAACATAACATACAGCTCGTGCCACAATAGATTTATTGAAAGACACGTCTGGTGACCGTCTAGTTTCACGTTTTGCACCTGTGAATTGGCCTCCTAGATCTGTGGGGCTATGTAAAGTCATTGGTCTATGCGGTAAAGCCACAAACGCTTGACCATTTGGAAGACAACATTCGCCATGTTATTGCCGATATATGGCCACAAATGTTGGAAAAAGTCATCGAAAATTGACGTCCAGATTGGACTACATCCGCGCCAGCCGTGGCAGTCATATGCCAGAAATCATATTTAAAATGTAGTGCGATAAGATTATCTTTCGGATAAATAAAATTCATGTCAATCGATTAATCCATCGTTGTTTTATTGCAACTTAAAGCTCTGTACCTCTATGAAAAACACCCTAGACAACCTTTAAATAAAACAAACTCACACGGGTTTTTTTTAAATATAATAAAAATAAAAATTAAACCCGGGCTGGTTTAATTGGGTTACCCAGCGGACTGCCAACCTTGGTTACGAATCGATTTTTATCAAATATATTATTAAAATTTGATTTTATGTAAAAAATATTGTGAATCAAATATCATCTATGTCTATTTATGTTTGTATATTTATGCCTGAGTCCACGCAATGAGCGTCAAAGTGGTCAGCTGTACAGCAGTAACTTTAAGATGAGATCATTTTTGAGCGTTTAGTTATTAAAATGTCAATGTCAAGTGCTGGGTGTTTAAAGTTATGGTTTAAGAGTAGATTTGGTCTTCATCCGAATATCTGTGTAATCTTTTGATTTATTTTATACATGTTATATATCTAATAGATTTAACATCTGGAAATTTATTATTTGTTCATTAACTCTCAAATTCACGAGCAAAAAACACATATTTTTCCAATTTTAACTTTATTGTGGAATAAAATAAAATTGGCTGTAAAAATTAGTATAAAGCAATTCTGGGGAAAGTAAGGCTTCGAAAGAGATCAATCTTAATCAAGTGGATCATTACATTTAAGAGAAAATGCACAAATCCGAAGACCGCTAAAAAACGGTCTTGTGCATTAGAAGGATAATGTCTACGAAGATAAAATAAATAAGCAAAAGTCAGAATGCACTATATACTTAAAAGATGTTTCTTTTAAAAAAAAGAAGTCAAAATTTTGTATTTTAACATACATACATACATACATGCATACATACATAAAAATGAAGTACAAACAATAATTAGAAATCACGTTTTTGAGTCGTATAATAGAAAACCAAGAATATAAATATTACAACTGACCGCAAATACATATTTATAATACAAAGCATTTATTTCAATAAATGATCATAAGATGATAAACTATAATTAGGAACAGATGTTTATAGAATTTTAATAGGTTTAATAAATATTTAACACTTTATTTACCGACTTATCTTTCAAAGTGAAAATATATAATCAAAAGGAATAATATATGCAACAGAAAAATGGTCTAGAAGGGTATAGGTAGATAGGTAGAAGGGAGAGGCAGAGGCTCTAAACAAGAGGCACACTTGAGCACAAATAAATGCCCGTTGTGATACCAGAGTCTAATGATCAAACATAGGTCCGACCGACAGCATAATGAAGCTTGCTATTAACCTGATATCAAGGATCGACAGTTCGGATAAACCGTCGAGAATGGCAGAGCTTAGTGTGTGAAGTCTCCATCGTGTGAGAGACGGACACTGGCAGATAAAGTGGATTACGGTCTCTTCCTCCTCAGCCAATCCGCAAATAAAACTCAAATAAAACAAACTCAAACAAAACCCCACGACAAAACTCATTTGCAGCTATATGCGTGCCTACCCATGACGCAATGTCCCGTGAGAATGGATACAACAGAAGAGACGCTTCGACGATCCAATTTGAACAGTTGATTAGTGATTGCCAGTCTAACAGAGGTAATAATCGGCAATTCCTGATCATCTTAGAGTTGAAAGTCGCACCTGAAAGAAATCTGATCGCTGCCAGAACAGATTGTATATCAGATGATTTTTTAAGAGCTTTCCGATTTAATTTAAAGAAAAAACACATAAAGTTTAGAGATATTTCTGAAATCTTTGTTTAAGTCGATAAAACGATCTATATAATTCAACGTTTAAACATGATTTCATGTAAATGATTTCATGTAATTGACCGCGGCTACGCCTCAAATGGTTTATACACTGGGTTTAATTTTGGCATACTCTCTCCAACATATTGGCAGTACCTCAGGAATAAATTCCTAAAAATTGACTGGATGGAATGGACATGAGCCTTAACATAGCCCCACAAAAAATAGTCTAAAGACGTTAAATCACACGATCTAAGCGGCGAATTGGCAGGCCACAAACGTGAACTTGCTTTCAGAAGTTCGAAGAAGAAGAATCCTAAGAAGGATTCTGTTGTATTGTATATTGTTTAAATTCCAGAGATCTCTCTATAACTGTTTCAACCTCATGCGGGGTTGTCTCTGTAGATTTACCTTTAAGGTATGCCTATTCACTATTTATAAGTTGCGATGTACCTATTAGGTGTTGTATACTGTACGTTCATATCTCTATGTCATGGAGACTAGTCTTCTACGGTGTAGTGAGGGAGATAAGTAAGCGGCGGGGACCTTTTAAATGCTTTCAAAATTTTTTATTGCAGAAGTTTGGCTAACACGCACTAGCTACCACAAAAAATTGTTATTCATTAATAAAAAAAAGTTCCTTAAATTGGTAAAACCGACTATAACTTTTCTTAATTACTGTACAATTAATATTTTAATTTTAAATGAAACAAAAAAATCTGCTTAAATGCTTAAAAACTAGAGATATATTTAAATAATTGTTAATATTTTGTTTTTAACCGTTTTTCAACATGGTTGTTAAATAAAGAATTTGCTATGTATTTCCGATGGGCTTCGCTGCTACTATTTTTCTAAGATAAACATTATTTTACCTTACTTTCTGTTTTTTAAGTTATCCACTTTTAACAGGTATGTCCAAGTCTATGCACTTATCACTGTTGGTTCATAATTGACCTATTATATATTTATTGCATTTCACTAAGTATGGCAAAAATTGTAATTGTTTTGTGCATTAGCTTAGAAGCAATCTGTGTCCAGTATCAAGACTAACTATTGGAGTTCTCTAGAACAAAATAAGTACTGTCTATATATATTAATTAAACATGCGAGATGCACAACAGAGATCCAGAAGTTTTTTTTAATTTTTTTATTTAATTTTTTTTATATTTATTATTATTATTCATGTGTACATGAATATAAATTAATACGACCCACTAAGCCGTTGGCTTGTCAGCAGGTAAAGGTATTAAAATTTTTCAATATATTACATAAAATTAGTTCAACAAATCAATTCATTGCGGACTCAAAAAGTATTTTTTAATAGTTTTTTTTCTTTTCCATTCATTATTCTCACTAATTATATTTATTAGTAGTCTACTACGAATTGTCGGCAACGTAACGCCTAGCTTGTTTCTGCCATAATCATTAAAAAATGGTCTTACTTTATACCTTCCTTGAGCTCGACGTCTTGTGTTGTTGTTGCTTGTGATCGATTACGTGAAGGAATTTATTGTCCCTAAAAAATTCATTTATTATCGTGAAATAATAAATACTCTTAATTTTAAAAACGTTGAGCTTAAAGGCAAGATTGATCGGATCGTTCGTTGCCATATTCGTCGTCGTATTCGTAGCCGTGTTCCCTGTGGTGAATGTTGTTGTGCTCGTTGTCATGTTGGATGTTGTATCTGTTGTTCTTGTTGTTGTGTTGTCGATTGTTCTTAACGATGTACTGTTTGTTAATTTTGATACGGAATATATTACCACCCAGGTCAACCAGAAAGTTGTAAGATTATGAATTGGCGGCAGAACTTCACAAAGATTGTTATTAAACACAAGAGTTTCTTCCTAGAGATTAGAATTCCATTCAGCAAAGTATTTGAGTACCACTAGACATAAAGAGCAAGAGACCGTTTATGAAGTTCTAATAATATCCTGCATTTAGAGGGACCATAAGGCTCCCATATATTATAAGAAGCTGAAATCGGGCCAGATGATAACTTATATCCAGCACAATAGAAAAATGTGGTCGAAAAGCCACAAGAACTGCGACCGGACTCAAAGCAGTAATATTGCTTCATGACAACTGTCGAAGTTCTTGAGAACTTTGGCCTCAAACGCTTTAAAGTCCACAAATTTGTTTTGATTGATACAGAACGCTTTCACTGGAATATGTTTCGCTTTATAGCATCAGAAATGGAATTGATTCATTTTTGGTCTCATAAATGAACAATTTCTTTATGTGTGTATCGTAGACCTTGAGAAAATTTGTCTTAATTTATTGCTAAAAATTCCGTATTTTTCAGTTATATCTGGTGGGCCATTTAAAAGTAAATTTAGAAATTCAATAGAACAAAAACAGTTTCAAATTTTGCAAATTTATTTTTTGTTGTGAAGTGCAATTTTTCCGATAAGAAATAAATCGATTATGGCATGAAATGTGTGGCAAGTTGCACCATCCTGTTGAAACATCGTTCACATCAATACCGTGAAGAGCGGGCACAAAAAATTCGGTTATCATGGTGCGATAGATGTATCCATTGACCGTAATGGTTGCGCCGTCCTCATTTTCAAAGAAATATGGGCCAATAATGCATTCCTCCGCTCCACAAGCCGCACTAAACAGTTACTCGTAGTGAATACATTGGCCAAATACGGTAATTTTGTTTATTAACGTACCCACAAAGATAAAAAGGAGCTTCATCCGAAAAGATGATTTTTTTGGCAAAATCGACATCATCGTGCAGTTTCTGCTTGGCCCATATAGCGAAGCGAAAACGAAGCGAATGGTCATGCGACTTCAACTCTTGAATCATTTGAACTTTGTAAGGCGTCATACCGAGATCTTTTCGCAAGATGCGACGAAAAATGGTGCGTGCAATATTCAATTCATGGGAACATTGACGAGTTAATGTTTATGGATTCTCACGCATACTCTCAGCCACAGCTTCGATATTTTCGACGTATTAGCAATGAAACAACCTTTACGAACTTTAGCAATAAACATGCGTATACCGGGCACTGTTTGTTCTTTTCTGCGACTAAATTTTGTACGACATTTTCGTGGAATTTCCAACCAATTGTCTTTGTTTTGGAAATAAATTTACAATAAATCCCAACGTTAAGCAAGCGTAAGTCTATTAATGACTGAATTTTGTGACAGAATAGAATGACATGAGTATTGCCAGATTCGAAATAATTGCTGGTTAAGCCGATAAATGGCCCACCTATACATTCAATAATACAACAACACAAACAACAAATTCTATTCTTACCGATTTCTTGTCATGTTTTGCTCTGATTCTCTGTTTAGTTGGGATTGCGTTGTATTGTCCCTTCTAGCAAGTTTTTACGACATGTTCAGCTCGGACGTCATCTCGTGCGGAATCCTTATGTGTTCCAGCTGAGTGGCTGATGTCAACAGACGGTTTTCGAATCATGTGCACAATCCACTGCTATTTCTTACCCAGAATTTGTAATAAATCTGTGAAGTTCATTATTTGATAGCAAGTTTTTGGCCACCAGTTACCTGGTACTGTACGCAAGCATCAATTCATAAAGACTTAGAGCTTTATAGATACACGTATCGAAACAAGTCTTGCTTTTATATCTATTCTAGCGCCATCGTCTGATAACGTTTGGCAGTCATTTGAAACCTCAATTAGTTATCGTTTTATAATAAAATATAATGCGTCTTTCTTCTTAATCATAATTTCTTAATTGCGTTATTTTGTCGTTCCAATGCTTCCTCGCAAGCGTAGAAATTCCGAGTGGAGAGAAAGGTCGTTTAGATATTCCATTATTTGTCTATGTTGTCGGCATAAACCAGGTCATCAAAGTATTCCATATTGATATTGATAGCTCTTCTCTTTTTGAATCGAATGCAGATGTCATTAGCTTGTCTATCACTACTAGGAGTATATACGGAGATATTATGCATCTCTTGTACCCCAAAAACTCGTGCTATGTTCCCCAATAGATTGCAGTCATGGAGCACGCATTCATATATGTCTGATTTATATTTTACTGCACAGTTTATTTTCAAAATAACTTTAAAAAAAAATTGCAGAACCACAGAGTTGTGGTTTGCAAGATATAGAACAAATAATACATATATATGTATATATGTGTGTATATACTTTGTCGTCGAGCTGCACAATTTTTGAATAATTGACAAAACCGTATATCAAATACTAACAGCCAAACAAACATACAAATATCCACATTCAATAATAATATATATACATATTTATGTATATAGATAATTAAAAAGAAGGTATTTATGTATGTATTTCGCCATAGGTATATATGTATAGAAAAGTATGCCATTGCATATCATTATATATATGTATGTGTGCATGTAATAATTTTTCTTCTTATTATATTTTTAAATGTGTGTGTACGTTTGGTTCATTATTTAATAAATAAATCATTTTCCCACTTGACAGATATTTAACCATAATTAATTACTACAATTTATATGAAATTTGTTTATACCACTGGTTAGTAAATAATTAATGCAAAATTACAAAAAATAAAAACAAAAAATAAAAACAAAAAATATTAAAAAATAATAAGAGAAGAGAGAAATTGCTGAAAAAATAGAATAAAACAATTGTATTTAATCCAACTTAATTAAAAATTTACCATATAGTTAACTATGTATGTGTGGGGGTATATAATTAAATACATTACAATCAAGAGTATGTATGTGTGTATGTATGTAAGTATATATAAATCTATTTAATATTAAATAATAATCAGCAGTCACAATAATATTTATAAAATTAACAACCAAGCCAAGCAACTACATATAACGACAACGACAACTATAGTTGTAACAAATATATTCTATAGTATATACACAGTGCAACAAAAGTATACATACTGAGAATTAATACCAATTTTCTTAAAAAAGTTGGTATTATTTTTATACTTTTCTTATTTATGTTACAGTAGTTCTCACTTAATTGATTTGCCAGCTTAAACGATCTCAAAAAAGATGAATTCTTTCTAAATTAAATATACAGAATAATACCCGTTGAACCACTCTTTTTTTCAAAATCGTATACAAAAACAACCAGTTAACTGCAAATTTTTCTAAGATATGGTAATGCTGGAATTGTGTATAAAACACAAGGGCTCACAGGCTACAGTAAATAGAATTTAAAAAAATAATTTATTCAATTACGGATCAGCAAGCTTTCTTTCAAAAGCGATAGAACCGGTTCGTTGGAGTGGGTTCTGTTATTGCCTTATAACCAAATGCAGGAATATGATGTCGATATTTCACGTAATATGATATTCGAAAAAGCAAAACAATCACAATTTTGACTTGCTACATCGTTCTCAAAATCTGCTTAATTAAACGCAGGTCTCTTAATTGCTTTGTTGAATCAATTAAAAGAGTATCGGTTATATGACTTAAACTATTAATTGCGAACAAAACTGTGCAATTTAGGCAACTCAGTTAAGCAGAAATGACTGTACTTAATCCTTTATATCCCACGGCCTTAAAAAATTTAAATTTCAATACAAAGTCAAAAAAAAGTCTACATACACTTTTTGATTTGGTCGTTTTAGAGAGTTTGAGAAGAAAATTAAAAAATGTTTATGTCAATATTTAAAGCATTAATAAATAAGTTTATTTATAAAATAAAAAAGTAATTCTTTTAAGTAATAAAGACAACAATAACAAAAAATTATTATTATATAAAAATTTTTATATAAAAAATAACAATTTTATTTTATTTAAAAATTCGATATTTTTATAGCGGTTGAAAAAAATGTATGTTTACGCTTTGGCGTCTATCGAATACTGAATTATAATGAAAGATGTTTACACTTCAAAATAACATATTTGTGATTATTAACACAAACCATATGTGACAGTTATGTCATATGTTGTCCAAATCGTCATTATTAACTTGTGTACCCAATACTATTAATATTTGATTGATCTACCTTTTATAGAGGGTTGTATTTCGGCCAATGTACGAATTAGGGCAGTTTTAATGTTTTACTGTTACTAATGCCATATTTTCGTACAAACGGTTCCATATGTGCTGTATTGGGTTTAAGTCTGGTGCCTAGGTTAGTGAATTTAGCTCTTTTGAAGCATAGTCTCGAAAAAACTGCGTAGTATGCCTAGGGCCGTTACCTTACTGGGAATCCATTTGTATCCCAGACCCAAGCTATTAACAGATGCCTCAGAATTAGCTCCAATATCTTCGGATTTTTCCAAACCTTGGAACAGCCAACTTTTTCGAAAATGTTTTAATTACTTACATCGATAAATATAAAACGATAAAAAATGTATACCCCTTCCAAATGAATTTCACGATTCTTTACTGAAATTAGTGGCTGCTTGCGTGCTAATCTGCTATGAAATCCATTGTCATCTAAAACTTACAATATTGCTCATGGAGCAGCAATTTAGTTGATTTATTTCACAATATCATCACGTCTCGAAAGCTTCTTATGTAGCTATTAATTATGTTTTTCCCTAATGATTTCTAAGTTATATTTTTTCATATTATATTTTTCTTCAGATAATCTTAAGTATAAATATCTTAAACATTGGTATAACATCTTTTTAAAATTTCGCCACTAATTCTCTAAAACTTTAAAATCATAGGGTGTATGTAGATTCTTACCTTGACTATGTAATGCACAGTTGTATGTAAATAAAGAAACATTTTTTATATGAAATTGACAAAATAGTTGTTAACTCTTTAAACTGTATTGTAGGACTTTAGTCTATTGGCTTCTGTCAATGCTATCAAAGTGTCACCTTGGCAATACCATACTTATTTGTGTATTTGACAACGTTACCAATTCGACCAATATTGGGTAACACGATCTTACTTTTTTTTTAATTGAAGGACATGAATAGTTATAGCAAATACAAGAACATTCGAAACAAATGACAGCCAGGTAGTCAGCCAGTCAGTCAGTTATAGTTTGACAGTTACAGTGTAAAGTCGTGCCGAGTCGTGCATTAAGCGGATATTAAATAAGTTTAATACTGTAAAAAGTGCAATTTAAATATAAAAGAAGTTAAATTTTGCCTCAAAAATGCATTTTTTTACTTTAACCGTTTTTCATATTTCAAAATCACAAACCTTTTTAATGACTTCATCTGGAGTGTTCACGGCATTAACACGTTCTCATATTGTTACAACGAGTTATATCAGCAAATTTTATTTTATGTACATTTTAGAGCGATTTTTACGACTTGTTATAAATATATCACATGAGGTTAAAAATGGTTAAGATGGAAAAAAAAATTGAATTATAAGCCGCTTATTTTTATTTGGAAATATTTGAAGGCTTGCATTTCATTAATAATATTGGTAAGTACTAAAGGGTGTTCAAAAATTAACGCAAGATTTGAATTGTTATATTTTTATTGAAGCATAAATTACATAGGATAACGCTCCATTTTTACTAATCCCAAATTTCAGTTATCAAATTGTTTTGTTAAGGCTGCCAATACCTTACTGCACAAATGACGACAAATTCAAATCTTGCGTTAATTTTCGAAATCTATTAAAACCTTGCCGCAATTTTTGAACAAATAAGAACCTACTTTTTTAAATGTTTTATGTATTTTTATTAGTTTTAACTATATTTTCTATAATTCAATGAACATCTAACTTATGTAGAGGAAACATAATTTTTTAACAATTTCTTATTGAAAAAAGCAACAATTTTTTAATCGAGGTTATACTTTTGTTAAAATGTGTTCATAAACACTTGATTGTAAACATACAACATATACATACATACATGCATATTTATGTAGTAATAAAAATATATGTATTTGTGATGCATGTATTTAATAAAATAATTTAAATATTATAACAATGTAAACTTTCCAAGAGATTATTAAAAAGACTATCAAATGCAAATACATAAGTCACAATTAATACTATCAACTGAGTAAAAAAGTAAAAGAAATACGCTACACCAGGTTTTAATTAAAAAGAAATTAAGACAGTAATACAAATGTATTACTCAATAAGTCTAAAAATAGAATCGTGTGCACTTGTGCCATTTGGGATGTCGCGGGAATTATGTATGTATGCCTGTAATACAAATGTATCGGGTGTTATTTTTTAGCAACTTTCTTTTTGGCAATACTGTTTTTGGCAGCTCATCTATTTTTGTGTAACATGTTACTGTCAGACATTTTCAGTTTAGTCTATAATTTAACCATGCATCGACTTACAAACGAACAGCGCTTGCATTTAATTGAATTTTATTATCTTATTATCACCGTGCACTTTTTCCATTTTATGGTTAGTTTGGGCGACCTTCTGAGATTGCTATCGGAATCTTGTGACTAAATTTCGAACCAAATTTAAATTATTGGACATTAAACCACCAACACGCACACGTAGAGTGCGGACAGAGGAAAATATCGTTTATATATCTAACTGTGTTGTCAGTGACCGTGGATTATCGATTCAGCGTCGTTTGCAGCAATTGGGCCTCTAATACTTTTCTTCGTAATAAATTTTGCATAAGTAGTTGGGTGTAAAAACTTTTAAAATACAACTGGTGCAATATTTGAAGCCATCTTAATGTGAATTGTAGGGTTATCCTGTTGAAAAATGCTGTCTTTATTAATTTTATCATACAAAAAAAAAACATTATCCGTTTTCTGTGGATAACGTTGTCATTTGTATGAAGAGCACAACATCCTACTTATGAAATGTTCTGCATGTATCCCCGCCATAAATGCATTGTAGATCCTTTAGTTGTGCAATCTTGCAAAATCTATGTTCCAAAAAGCCAAAGGACAGTTTAAGAAAATTGTTTAAGAGGTACACTTGGTCATTAAGAAAGCTTGGGAAAACTTAGGTTATCAATTACTTGAAATTATATTGATGCATTTAAACGAACATATACTGCTTTTTAGTAACATATTGAAATTGCAATGATTTATAAACAACAACAATAAAAACAAGTTTGTGCACTAAAAACAAGTTGGCATTTTAAGTAATGCGTTGGTAAAAAAGAGGAAGAAGGTAGAAAAATCAAAATTAAGAGTTCGTTTAGATCAATGTGTATCACTGTATACACAACTAAGGCATATTGAACACGTATTTAGGATAGTAAATTGATTTGAACATTAATTTTTTTATTATTTTTTTATAAAAATACATATGTTTTAAAAATTTTAAATCAGAAATATGTATGATCTATAACTGGCCTAACCTTTGGTCGTAAGCCAGATTTGCAATATTAAAATATTTGTACAGTTTTAAGTAATATGATATAATATATATACATTGTATTTACAGAAAAAATTTTAGTATTTACAGGAAAATTTTTCACGGTTAAGTATAATATTACTAAAAATAATAGTTTAATATGAGTTTCTAATTGAATCTAAGCAAATATTAATTTGCTATACTTTAACCAAAATTCTATGTAATTGACAAGTAATCCAAATTACAAGCATCACCATTGAGAATATCTAAACATGCATTAATTTTAAAAAAGTTACTTTTGACAAAATTACAACTTGCGCTTGATTAAAAAATTTTCAATAACATAAAGGAAAATATTTCAGAAACTGTAGGTCTTTTAATTTAATAAGTTACAAAGATAAACACAAACTTAATATGCCTCACTTTAATGCCACAGAGGCGTACGTCATTAAATGGACGAAAACGAAAATAGAAAACAATTAAAATATTTAAATAAATAAATGTTTACAAAATTTTGTATTTACGAGTATATGCATTTAAATTTAATTGCTACATAAAAATACAATTTATTTTAAAGTTTAAAAAATAGGACATTTCTTTAAAACGAAAAGAAAAGAAATTTATTTTATGGTTTTTTAATATCCAACAACTTATCTTTTCTACAAAAATAACATCTAAAGCAAACTATGATGATGTTGCGGAAAATTTTATTGCAGATCCAAGCGTTAGTGTTCGTCCTGCCCATCATCGACAACTTTTGGTATACTTGCAAACTGCCTTCTGAAGTTAATGGAGGTGTAATAATCTAAGTACATTTTCGATTGCTCGATAAATAAAGTCATTACTCATATACTTCAGAACATTGTCTCATTTGTGTTCTTATCTGAACACAGAAAAAAGTATACCGGACCAAATAGTTCAAATGTAAACTATGAAAACACCCTCATGTAATGTAATCAAGAGTGTTTTTTATCTCACATATACATATATAATTCTCTAAAAGGCCTTAGACGTTATATTTGCCACAGCAATATGAACATCGCTACAATATAAAAAAGATGATATGGAAGCTACCTAAGTAGGAAAAAAACATTTTTCTTTTCAAAAACCATTCATTTCTCAACATAGTCTCCTTTTAGCTCAATACACTTAGTAAGACGATTTTCCAACTTTTTTATACCATCTGAAAAATACAATTTTGGGAACTCCTCAAAATACGCATTAGTAATCACTTCTTCGTTTGAGATGAATCTTATCACTAGGGGCTAAATCTGGAATATAAGGTGGATGATCTACCGATTCGGAGTGGATTTCTCGTAGTTTTAGCATCGTATCTAATGCTGTGTGAGCAGGTGCGTTGTCTTGAAGAAAGAGCACTTTTTTCTTGTTTAAGTGTGGTCGTTTTTCCTTGATTGCATCAACCAATGCACGATAATACTCTCCTGTGATTGTGGATCCCTTTTCAAGATAATCGATGAACAATATTCCGTGTGCATCCCAAAATACAGTGGCCATAACCTTGCCAGCCTATTTCGCTGTCTTCGCCTTCTTCGGAGCACTTCCACCCATTGCTGCGAATAATTTTTAGTTTCAGGTGTGTAGTGGTGGACCCACGTTTCATCAACAGTTATTAATCTACGCCAAAAATCAGCAGGATTATGCTTTATTATGTCCAAACACCGCTGTGAAGTAATCTGTCGAACTCGTTTTTGTTCAACACTGAGCAAACGCGGCACCCATCTTGCCGATAGCTTTTTCATATGCAAATGTTCACGCAAAATGTTGAACACACGTTCATATGCAATCAGCAATCACACGTATCATGACGATATCGAGGATTTTCTTGATATTTTCTTCAGTAACCACCTCTTTTGTCCTTCCTGTTGATGGTATTGTTGCAGTGCTTGTTCGGCCCCGTTTAAATTCAGCAATCCAATATTTTACCATATAATCTGACGTAGCAGATTGGCCGTAATGTTTATCAAGCTTTTCTTTTGTCTCTTTCGCCGTTTTGACTTTCAAATAGTAGTATTTAATCACTACACGAAATTCACTTACTTCAAACGACTACAACAAATAAACTAATCGATGAATTTGGCTAAAATTTTAACTGCTGACGTTTGACAGATCGTAATTTCTGAGAACGAAAAAGTTTTAGTGTTTGTGCTGCCATCTAGCGCTAGGTAACTTCAATGTCAATCCGCCCTCGTATATGTATTTACCCTCACAAGCTCAACAAAGTCCCAAACAAAGTTTCTCTAAAAATATGCGCATAAGCATAGAAAATACGACACCCTAAACAGCACACGACTAGAATAAGTAATGGTCATGAAAACCAGAAATATGCAATTGCATGGTTTATCTCATGCAACCAGTCAAGCCGGATGCAAGATATTCATCCGTTTCATAAATATTTATGAATTTTGGCATTAATTTTTTTAGTGCATGTTTTGCATATTTTGCTCATAACACCATTTCTTGTATATTTCAGTTTTAAGAGCATGTTTTCGAACATTTTTTCGCATATTTGAATTTTTTGTGCTCTAAATTATTTTTACAGCGAAAATAAAATTTTTGTTTTAAATTTTGACCAAGTCATATAATTTTTTAATTACACTATGCAACAAGCAAAAATACTTTGTATAACCGCTATTCCAACAAAAAAAATTATTTTCAAAACTAGGTACTTTTACTTTATTGGGAATAAAATTTGTATTTTTCAATCAATTTTCAAGAATTATGATTTATTTTATTTTTATTATATACAAACTTATGAATTATATACAACTTAGTGAAACTGGTAAATATTTTCTGCTTTCAATTTTGTTGTGAAATTTTATTAATCAAAAATATCTCCAAAAAATACAGGTTATACGTAAAAAATCATATAAAAATGACTTAAAAACTGGTATAATTTGGTATTTTGTAACATATGTATTAAAGAAATCGAATGAGGCATTTCAAAGTTATCATAAGATGTATGAAGCAGCCTCTTCAAAAATATCACATTTTACAAAAAAAATTTCTAAAAAAAAACTTATCCGTAGAATCTGAAATGCTGATTATTTTTGAAGTAAGGCGACCGTAGCTCATCAAAAAAAAAAAAAAAATATATATAGTGGTTGTCCAAAGTCTGAAAACTTTGTGTTTGTTGCATACTTATTTCAATTATGATTCATACCAGGTATAATTTCAATAATTGACTGCGTAATTAATTTCATAATCGATTATTGTATTACAAATGAGAGAGAGAATGACGAAAAATGCATTAGATTATACTGTTTTAGTTCCTAGATAATCCAGGAAACTCCAAGAGTATTTTAGTTGATACCAATTTCTTGAACCTTGATCATTTGGGATTTTTTCGGTTGGTGTGACCGATCCATCACTATTTCGTTTTCCCTATTGGTTTTACTGTGTACAGCTTTGGTATGCCTATCAACCAAAAGGGCCTCGATTCAATCGCAAGCCAGACCATCTGACAATTTTCAACAGCGATATCGCCTCATAACAATGCTAGCGACTGCTTGAGTATTTACGCTATGAGAAACTTGTCTAACTAATTTACATTTGTCAATCGAGGCCGTCGTTAAACTATGGGTCACTTTCAATGAGTCTTAAAATAGAATCGGGTGCAGCTCATTGATTTAGTAAGTCCCCTTGTACTTCCTGGGATGTCGCAAGAATTATGTATTGGTTTTACTATGGATTTCTCTCTCGTCACAATCAAGTTCTGTTCTACTTATGATAATAGACCAGAATGTTTTGCATATGATTCTGTTGATAAATACCTGAAGCTTTTTTTGGTTTTTGTTGTAAGCCAAGTTTCACTACCATACAGCAGAATTGATTCAACATATGAGCTGAATATTCTCAGCATAGATCATCTGGATATACATCAGCTCATACTGACAGCAGTCGTCCGACTACCATTTTCGCTTCATTGACCCTGTTGTCTAAGTCTGCTTCTGCTCCTCCATCTGTAGTCATTATACAGGATGGGCAAATTTGAGGTTAGGAAGTAAATTGGCT
Source organism: Wohlfahrtia magnifica (assembly GCA_023159175.1). Classification (NCBI taxonomy): domain Eukaryota; kingdom Metazoa; phylum Arthropoda; class Insecta; order Diptera; family Sarcophagidae; genus Wohlfahrtia; species Wohlfahrtia magnifica. Next base: position 1,667,403 of record JAKWBJ010000062.1, read on the forward strand.
GCCAAATGTTGAAATATCAATCTGACACTTATTTGGTAAAAAAATGGGAAATGTTATCTATGGAACGCTACATTCTTGAACAAAGAATTTTAATTTTGAAAATTTACTATGAAAATGGTGAAAATGGTTTGACTGTATCACTTCGTAAAAAGTTGAGCAGCTTTTCCTCGTAAACAGGCTCCTTCTGAGACCCCTGCGCGTAATTTAATCGCCAAATTCGAGGCTCACGGTACTGTTGTTGACAATAGATCAAGACAATACGCTTGTAGTGGCCGTAGTGGTGCAAACATAACCGCTATACAGCAAAGTGTTGAGAATGAGCCTGGAACAACAACTCGTCGACGTTTGCAACAATTGGGCAGCACCAGAGGATCTGTGCGCAATATTTTGCATAAAGATTTTAATCTTTACACTAATAAAAAGCCAGCCTTAAAGCCAGGCGACCATTGTATGCCTCGAATGTTTGTGAATTGGTTGCTTAGAAAACTGAACGAAAACAATTTTTAACAAAATCATCTTTAGTGATGAGGCCCATTTTCAATTATGCGGTTATATAAACAAACAAAATTGTCGCATATGGGGCTTACAAAATCCACAAACAGTCCTCGAAAAACAATTACATCCAAAGAAAGTAACCGTATGGTACCGTTTGTGGTTAGGCGGCATCATCGGCTCGTATTTTTTCGAAAATGAGCAAGTAAACGCCGTCACCGTGAATTCTTTGCTCTACCAAACCATGATAACCAATAATTTGTGGTTACAATTGGCTAATGTTGACATTAGTGACCTTCGGTTTCAGCAGGACGGCGCCACAAGCCATACAGCCAGACAAACAATTCAGTTATTACATGAGATATTTCGCGGTCGCGTAATTTCTCGATTTGGCGATGTCAATGAGCCTCCTCGTTCTTGTGATTTAACGCTGTTGGATTATATTCTCTGTGGCCATTTAAAAGACCGGGTGACCGTGAACAAACCACAAACAACTGACACTCTTAAAGATGAAATTCGGCGCTACATTGACGAGATAAGCGAACCTTTGTTGCAAAATGTGGTTCAAAATTTTGTAAAACGAGTGGACGTTTGCCTGACATCATATTCCATTATTAATTCCCATATTTCTATTTTATATTGGTATGAATAAAACTAAATTTCTCAAAACAAAATGTGTTCTTAAGCCACAAATTTGCACACCCTTTACTTCCTAACTAACAGAACTATTTACATACTTTACTGTTTGGGTTTATAGCATCATATTTTCCGTGCCTCTCAAGTCCCATATTGTGTACCAATCTTCCATATCCTCCAGTTTTTACTGCATATTGGGCATCTTATTCGAGAGTTGACAAATGTCATTCGCATATTCAAAATCTTCAAGTTGGATTGAGATATTGAATGTTTAAATAGACTTTGCTCATTATGTCATCCAGAACGATATGTCTTGAAGTTCACCTAAAAGAATTAGACGAACAAAAAAAACGATGTTTAGTTAAACGATCATTTACATACCATTCAAATTTTTTTACAAAACATGGAAGACCAGGACCAGGACCAGGTTATAAAAAGTAGCTTAAAGTGTACTTAAATTTAAGTGCCTATACTTTATACAATAGTTAAAACCTACTTAGAATTGCCAACTTAAAAATAAAACATAAAACTTTTAAATTTTACATTGACAAAATTAAAACATACATATACATATGTAACATACATACACATTTTTATTTAAATTTTACATATGAATAGTTTTAACATAAAAAATTGTAAAAGTTTGTAAATTTACAATATTCGTTTGACCTAATCTTTGGAAAATTTTATTAAATAAATAAATAAAAAAAACAATTTTAATTTTAACCGTAAATCGTACTAAAAACCTGATATATCCATGTAAAAGTGTTTATACGAATTTAATATTTTATTTTTTTTATAAAACACGGGTTGAGCTTTTTTTTGTAAAAATGGTTACATGTACTTTATGAACGACAAAAAGGAGAAAAAAAATTTGCATAAACAATTTATGTTTTGAAAACCAACCGAACGGATGTGTCAGAAACCTCTATTGGCTATTCGACTATGTGACAGACATAACAACGGTCGCGTCGGTTTTTCATTTCGGTTAGTTGTTCGGTCCAAGCCACTAACCATGCTGAAAAAACCCAACCCACTCTATATAATGCTACTGTTGCAACAAAGTGGAAATAAGGGGATTTTAAAGGATTTGTCGCATTTTTAACCATTTCAGGTGTACATTTTTTTCGCAATCTTGCATATAAAAAAAATTTTCTAAAACTCATATACAAATAAATACTTACAGCTGGTGTGATTTAATTAGAATTTAAAAATACCTAAAAATTCAAACTTTTGATGTAAAAAGGTTTTGTTTAATAGACTATAAAATACCTTATATCACCATGTTTAGTTTTTGACAAAATAAGTATCATTTAGTACTAGATTGAGCAAATTCACAAGGTCGATTAAAGCTTAAATATAGCCTTAAACACCAAAAAAAAAAAATACTTTCCTTTTTTGGAAAATTATGATACTGTTACGAAAATAAAAACGACCAAAAAATACACCACATCAGGGACTGTATTGCGGGATTTTAGTTTATTGGTTTGAGTCAAGGTTGTAAATGTGTTACGCTGATAATGCCGTACTGATTAGTGTATTTGATGGCATTGCCAATTCGATCATCTTTGGATAACACAATCTTACATCTTTAAAATTAACGGATATAAAATAGAGGATTAGGTAGCGTTTGGGACATTTCCCGAACTTTCCAAACTATAGGCAATTAGGTATATAAGAAGGATGCTTTGCCTACATCGATAGAGTTATTGTTTTTTAGTCATAAAATAAAGTCGTGCTTAGGCGTAGATAAAAGTCTTGTATAATCGAATATTAAGTATAAGATAAATAATTTGGAGACTGTACAACAACGCGGTGTTTATTTAATTTTGATGCAATTCAAAAGAACTCAAACGTTTTAAAAATGTTAAAACGTAAAAATACTATTAATGAACCGATATTTAACCTATGGTTTTTAAGTGCCAATCACATACATAATCCCGAGAAACCCCAAGTAGAATAAAGAAGAACTCTTTCCAATCAAAGAGATGCACCCTATTCGATTTTTAGATTCATTGAAAAGGACTTATAGCTTAACGGTGGTTCCGAAATCAGATACATTAGTGAGAGAAGTTTCCATAGCTTAAATACTCATAACCAGTTGCTAGTAATGTTATGAAGAAGTACCAGTATTGAAAAAAATTGTTACACGGTCTGGCCTAGGATTATACCTAGGACCTATTGAGTGGTAGACGGGTATCATACCTGCCATACCACAAAGACACTAATTGACTGTGTAATTATATCTCCAAATGTTTGAAGCATTTTATAAGCGGAATTTCAGGCCAGTGACAAATTAACGCAATCCAACTTGGACAGGAAGTACAAGAGCCCGAATATAGCCATTCTATCTAAAAGTCGAGCACTTAGCTCCTATCAAATTGTCTCAAAGTTGGTATGGAACTGACTGAGAAATTAAGCCAACTGGTTAAGGACAAAATGACCAACCTCTGCTGTGTCCTAGGTCTGGTGTATCTAGGACTTCAAGAGAATAAACTGGTGAGAAAAAAAGCTTACTTGATATCATTTCTAATCTCTTAATATCAAATGTATTTAAATCCATATTTTATATTCCGTATGCCACATCCGTTAAACGTTTATATTCATATATTCATGCCTACCTGTGCCTTTATTTGTATATTGTTAGATTATGCATGTATGCGTGTGCATGTATGTATATGGGATAGTAGGGATATAAATACTGTTACACAGATTTTGAAAGTTATTTTTTTACTAATATATTGTTATAAGTTTTATACAAAATTTAAAAAATTGAATCTCATCCAAATGTCTGCCTTTGGCCTTTCTGCATGCCTTAAGTTCCACTGGCCAATAGTCAATAGCTGCACGCACTTCTTTCACTGCAAAATAGGTCACAGCACGAACAAATGTATTTTTAAGAGAATTAATATTGTGGTGTCTTCTGTGGCATACCACGTTTCCAGAAATAGTCTACAATATGTAATCTATAGGGTTCAGATCAAGGCTGCCAGAGAGCCATTCTTTAGAGTTAATGAAAGCCTGAACATTTTTAATGGAGCCAGGTTTCCGTTGCCTTAGCCTTATGATGCGACGCAGTAAAATGTTGGAAAGTTTGCCGCTACCTTTTGGTACAGTAGAAAGTTAAGTGGCTTTATAACAGCTATTAGAACAGTTTCTTTGTAAGCTTTGGCCCATGTTTTAACCTCATTATTTCAGAAATTCAAGTCAGTGAACTCATCGTAAGTGGCATCCTCCCAAACCAGGTCTGCAGCTGGATAGGAATTGCTTCATACTTTTTGTGCAAAAAATATATATAAGGAGTGGTGCTAGATAGTTGTAAGTTGGTAGTGAGCACTCTATTGATTATATTAAGAAAAAAGTGGAGTTTCATCAGAATTGGTCACGCCCACCGCCCATACAATCCGAATCCATCTAGTTTTTCTATTAGAGATTATAGAAAACATTTTCAATTGGTACATATGTTGAGAAAAGAAAAAGTCTTTACGCCAAAGATGCATACCACGCCACTCGTGTAATCTAAGTCGATGTTTTCGCTTATTCTGGTCTAAGTTCAAAGAATAGTCTACCGCCTTTCGTTTGGTATTAGTAAGAAGCCGGAGTAACATCTTTTTTCCAGTGAATATGTTTTACACCTATATTGAATTGCATCAAAATTTTTTAGTCAGTTTTCGCTTAAAAATATTTTAGTGATTTGAATAGATTCTTTACGACAAAATATTACCTTTTGCTAAAACAAATTATGGATTTTTTTAATCTAATACTTTTCTATAGAACAGCATCATTAGATTTTTAAAAAGTAATTGTCAAAAAATTGTTTTTTGCCACCAAAATACTACTGTGCGTCGCATGAGTTCAGATGTTTCTTTAAATGATCTGGCATCTGCAGATGCCAAAAACTTTTTCATTTGTAAACAAGTTCGGTACGAATATTGAAAACCCCATGTCTCAATATTTCGATTTCTGAACTTTTGCTGCTTTGATTTAACGGTTTGGATGACTTACTGTGTTTGAAGTATATTTGAGAGGCCCCGACTGTGGGCGTCTTCTTTTATACAATCTTCTCAAACAGTTTAGTGCTTTAACAGCAATAAGTTCTAATTATGTAGTAGTGAAAGCTGAATTTAGATTTCCTTTTATGGCCAAACGCTAAGAGGTTAGCTTTCATAAGCCATAATATAATAAGATTGAATGTTCAATTCTAATGAGTATGTTTAATGTGGTCGCAATATTTCTGTCCCTACTATGTATATACAGATTGAAAGGAATATTTAAAAAAAAAATAAATAAATAAAATATTATATCGGCATAAAAAAGGTGGCAGCAATGGTGGTCATTTTCATTGTGAGCATCAACGTTTTTATTAAAATGTAACATGAAATATTATAAAAAACAACAAAAGTAAAAAAATTCATAACGGCAGCAGGAATTACAAAAAACAAAAAGTTAAAAAAATGAATAAAAATTGAGAGGAAAATATTACAAAAAATCATTATTATGGTATATGCGAACAATATTTTGTTTTATGTGAACTTTATAGTGACGGGGTTATGAATTCTGGATGACTGTCCACACAAATAAACGACATATCTTTTATGTGTGTGTCTGTAGGTTTCTGTGTATAAAAAGGTCCGTGTGCCTTACTCTTCGTTTGGTTTGGTTCGTTTGGTTGCATTAATCCGTCCATCCATCCATCCATCCATCCATCCATCCATCCATCCATCCATCCATCCAACCATCCGTCTATCCATCCAACCATGCAAGTCAACCTTACGCCATTTATTTGTAACAACGGCTTTGATATGCCATGCCATACACTTTTTTTAATGTTTTATATTGTTTTAATATCAGCGCATATGAACATTAAAATTTTATGGGACGTATGTACCAATATTAAGTTAAAAATACAGTTTGAAAAATCTTAGAAATAGAGAAGTGTTCGAAATAAGAGAATCAGGTAAAACTCTTGAAATAAATTCTTTTTTTGGTATAATTTTAAAAGTAAATTTACGAACTTTAATTAATAACGTGTATAGAGCTGCTTTTCATCTTTTTTTTTATGAAAATTCATTTTATTTCAAATCGTATAAAATAAGAAACTTTAGATTGAAATAAATCAAAGCGTATATATGTGCGAGGCCTATCGACACCATTTGGTACGGCGCGCTTTCGCGTTGTCAAATTTTCTGTAATCTTGGCGTATAAATAATGTTATGTTAGCTCCGAGAGCCATCTTAACGCATAAAACCGCTACTAAGAAAATACCACAAGAAAAAGTCTATTGAGGTTAAACGAATGTACTTGGTGGCCAATTCACATCACCTTCACATAAAATAATCATGCTCACAAGCCGCTGGTGCAAAATTTCCTGATCTATATCATCTAATACAGACCAAAAGAAGTTAGTATGGAGATCGGACGGTTATTATTCGACCAGTTTTAACCGGTTTTTTTGGTTTTGTCGAATTCGGTTTTTTCACAATCTTCATTTTCCGAATACCGAATAAACCGGTTAATCTAACACGAATAACCGGCTAATTTAAAGAAGTATAATTTTTATACGTTTGCATATCTTTTTATTGAAAATATGCTAATCGTTTAATTCAAACCCACAAACGCCGGTTCCGAACGGCAGATATATTAGTTAGTGAAGTTTTTCACAGCGTAAATACACATAACCAGTTTCTAGTAATGGTGTGAGGTGATATCGCTGTTGAAAATTGTCAGATGGTGTAGCCTAGGATTGAACCGACGACTTCTTAATTGGAAGGTGGGTTCCTACCTAGCATACCACAGTGACACACACACACTATTAAATACGTGGTGCATAAACTTACATACAGTGCTGCTCGAAATCTAAGGACGCGTATATTACTAATAGATTTATTCAAAGTAAAACATTTAATTTTTGTTATCTTAGGCAACTTTGTTTTTTATGGCATAGCTTTTATGAGATTTGTTAGAGTTATTGTTAGTATTGATTGCCACTTTAATTTTAAGCTCTCCATCAGCTTTTGCTTATTTTTCAAACAACGTAGTCCAGCTCTGCGCTTCAAGAATTAGGAACACTTTTATTCAAATAAAAGAACCAGTTAACCGGTTATTTCAATTATTATTAAACGAAAACCGGTTTTTTAAAGTGATACTTTTCGAATTATTCGAAAACCGGTTTTTTTAAAAAGTAATTATCGACCAAGAGAAATCGTTGTTGGCGTCGTCCTGCAAGAAATTGGTACCGATGACACTCCCTCAGCTAAAAATCAACATTAAACACTGATTTTTTCGAGATGTATTAGATGCTCTTGGATCGATCATTTTATTTGTTGACGTATCTTTTTATAAATAAATGGTCCTATTAGTTCAAAATATATCTTTGATAAAATTTAGAGTCAGTTTCTAATAGCTGTATGGCTCATTAAGTGAACATACATCGTATTATAAATTAGTTTTTCTTTCCTTTGGTAGGTTTAATTTTTTACAGGTGCAGGCACTTAAGAAAAATCTGTGGATTGTGGACTGTGAAAGGCTAAGTTCTTCTTAGCGGCGAAAAATCGACTGCCTCTGATTTTCCAACACACTCTTATCTATCACAGCAGCCATGTTTGTGTTTCGTTGTTGTACGTATTATCGTTTAATGTTCACTAAACTCTACTCTTAGGACGATTAAGACGACAACAAAATTGACGAAGCGAAAAATGTTCTTCGAACAGATCAAATAGTCAACCGGACGGATGCTGACTATCTGTTGGAAAGCCACGAAATAATGAATATAGAAACCTGATTACATGGAAAATTAATCAGCAAGACATCTAAGCAAAAAAGTACACTACCCCACATAACTGTGTCTACGTACTTTTGTTCTTGCCAAAAAGAACTGAACATATTACATATGAGTTAAGAGGTATTATCTGGGGTCTAAATGGACGCTTAGAAAATCTACAGTTGTTAAACCACTCTGAGTTTCATATCTGCCAGTAAACAGGCACACAATCACTGAGTTATGCAACTCAAACTAAACAAGTTGATACTCACAGCTGTTAAATATGGTGTTAAATTAAACATCCAAGGCCAAGGAGATGAATACAGCAAACTCCAAACTTCTCATTTGCATTTCAACTATATGTGGATCGATACCTACGCAGTAGTGGCCAAATTCCAAAATCAACCAATAACTATGAGCCATAGCAGGATATAATTAGTCCAATAAATGTGAAAATGAAAGCAGCAAATGGCGCTGGATGCCAAACAGCTGCATGCGACAGATCGTGGAATAGGCTATAGACTTTATCATTAAACAAAGTCGAATTAAGCAAATTCCTCGAGGCCTTATGATCCTTGAAGGAATAAAAGGACTAAATACATATATAAAGATAAAGGGGGAAAAAATTTTTAATGAGCTTTTGAAAAGTATTTGTGTCGACTCTTCTCTGTAAATAAGCTCTCATTAAGTACTCATTTCTTACAGTCAGCGTTGCCATAATTTCTTTTAGAAAATCCAAAAATGTCAAGTGAAAAAACTGCACATACTTAAGAAAGTTAAAAAAATATACATATACTCGTATCGGGTATGTTTTGTAAACCGGAAACGAGTGAAATTGAAATCAAATAAATTTTTTAAAGACAAATAAAATTAAATGCGCCAATTATTTTAATCTTTTGATAATCAACGAAGTCATTTAAAAGATACTTAAGCAAATTAATAAGAAAAAATATCAAAATCTTATCTGATTTCATTCGATTTTAATTTCCCTCGATTTCGGTTTACAGAACATACTCGATAATTCATTTCATAGTGTATTTTTATTCACAACAAATTAAATGTGATACACAAAAATGATATAATGACACTGTGCTCGAATTTAAGACTTGTTTTTCGACAAACAGGGCCTACAGTGGGTAACCGAATTCGAGTTCGCTGAATCTAGTGGTGCTAACCGTTTTTGAAAGTTACCTTTTGTTTTCAAAATATATTCCATTATTTCGAAAACGGTGGGGTTGCGCAACATATATTTGGTTAAGTTTATTGCATAAACAACAAAATTTGTAACTCCACAATACAATAACCTTTAAGTAAGGATACAAAATTTTTCAATCTGCGCAGGCGTTTTAAAAATATAACAAAAGAACAGTCGGATCGCATTACTGTGTAAGTACGTACGAATGGGTGATATTTTATTAGTTTTATTTATATAGTATGTTACGTGATCTCAACTTTCTTTTGCCAAAAAAAAGCGAAACCTTGTTAGGTCTAAAAGTGAATATCACACACTGTGTGATTTCTCTTTTTCTTTATGATCATTAAAAAAGGTATGAGTAAACTCCACCTCAGTTATATTAAGCAAATGTCGTGAAATTTCTACTTTAAAAATTGTAATTAAAATAACAAAATTCAAAATAAAAAACTGCAAAATCTGCACAATTAACAGAAAAACTGATTTCTTAAACAAAAAACTTCAAAACTGCTCAATGCTTCAAAAAATGCAAAATACAGATAAATCTGCACATTTGGAAACGCTGCTTTCAGTATCCTTTCTTTTTCACTTTATCCTTCCTCTCTTTTATGATTTTATTTATAGATCTTCTTATAATATTTTATAACATAGATATTTCTTATAATATTTTTTATACCCAAGCTAACCGATCAATTATTCCGGTTATGACTTTGACTTTATCTTCCCCGATTGTCTGAAACTAAACTAAACGAATTTATAGTCTTTCTAATTTATAGTCTTTCGATTCCACCAAACACATGACATATTACGTTAGTACTAAATATAATCTGCTTCGGTGTTGATTAAGAATACTAAGATTCATTAAGATAAGAATAAATTTTGATATTGGGTAAATCTTCAATAAAAACTATTCACCTTATGAAAAACAGTGCAGGGCCTTAATAAGTCGACTTTAATTCTTTACGTTTGAATTGTAATACCATACCTTTTTTATTTTTCATTCACGGAAAAAACTGCATAAAAAATAATTCAACTAAAAATGTCAATTTAATGCTTTTGAAATACAGAAAAACAAAATAAAAGTGCGGATAATACAGAGATTTTATGTGCTTCTCTTTTTGAAAAGGAAAACAAAAACAATAACATTGGCCGGAACGAAAAAAAACATAAATTAAACAATGCTGTAAAATTTACAAATTCTGATAAGGTGATATATTCTGTATAAAATTCTCCATTAAAAAATACAAAATGTAACAGGAGTCATCAAAAGTTAACAAATTTTCAATATTTAATATTTACGGTAGTTGAACAGGATTTATTAGAAAAGGACTTGTAATCTAATATGAAATACACATTCAAGTCACTTGAAAAAAAAACACTAAACTTTTTCAATATTTAAAAATTGTTAAAATTTAAATTATTTTGAAAAACAGAATCAGATATTAATCCTCAAAATTTCATAAGCTCATTACATTGTTTCGATTGATTTATAATTAATTTTTAAGCCGAATGAATTCTGACCGCTTCCCTGCGATTAGCTTATAAGAGAGACCTGATTTCACTGAGAGTGTTAACAGATGTCTCAGTAGCTTTTAAAGAAATCAATAACTTTCAGCTATAGAGCTATAGGTTTTCCATTTCATAATGCAAAGTGTCAGGTTAACCAAATGTGTCCATATTAAAAAAAAAAAAGTTATCGTTATTCCAACAATATGGACCAGGCCAACATTCTGCTCAACTGCAAAATTTTATTATAGAATCAAACACCATCTAAGCCTATTACGGCCATATGCAAAAAAAATCTAAAAGTATACTTGAAATCCACGTTAGTTACTACCCACTTTAAGCCTAACAAACATTTGTTAAAGAAACATATACAAACACCCTACATTAGATAATGATTGCTTTACTAAATGGTAAGTTTTCATGGCAATATAATGATTTTTTTGTGTCAGCGTTACAAAAAAAAAAAAAAAAAAAAAAAAAAAAAAAAAACATATACATATGCCACACATACGAGTAGTCGAACCAAAAAAGATTTATTTTTATTAATTTAATATAAAATCATATTTTTTTAATAAAGTTGTTTCAGTTTTCATTACCTTTTTATATTTTATTTAATGCTATAAATATTTATTAGATACATTCTTCAAATCCTAAAAAAAACAAGATAATTAATTTTATTAGTGGAATAATAAATACCCGAATAACGAGCTTTGAGTATTTGTTTTGATTTTATGTAGATCACTAAAGAAAGAATATTTTTATTGTGCTTAAATGAAAAAAATTATTAGAAGAAATAAGTTTTAAAAGAAAAAGGTTGAAAATCATGCAGACGATGATAAAGTCGGTGTAAAAATTTATATACATACAGTGGGGTGCATGTTTTGAAGTTGAACGGAAAAGTTCCTATAAAAACTTAATTACTTAATCAAATAAAACGAAACTACCAAATTTATTCGTTTTTCAGTCCTTTCAAAAAAAGATTAACAAAAGGTATCATATTCAAGCACTAGAATGGGAGAAAGGCAATATAGAAAGGAAAAGTCTTAAATAGAGAAGAACTTATACTTGTAAACTCTATTCTTAGAACTCCTTTTTTGTGGCGTTGTTAAATAAATTAACGTACTCTCTACAATATCACTCAAAAACGTAAGAGAAACAATGTCCCATATTATATTCGTTGCCATAGTTTCACGAAGTCCAATTATATTTTTCCAGTCGTTTTTTACTATTGTTCAAAAATTCTCCATTGGATTGGAATTAGTGCTCTAAGGTGATCACTAATTTACCCAAAATTTCAGTTGCAACAGCCATTCTTTGACAATTTTAGCGGTTTAGCTTGAACCACCATGTCACTAAAAAATTATATTTTCTTTTGGGTAAGGTTATATACCTTCAAAAAATTTTTCTTGACGCCAAAGCATGCTATTTTTATTTTTATATTAAATATTCATTCACTAAAGTACTCCTAAAGTAGGTAGCTTCCTACTTTAAGGTAATAATCGTTTTAGCATACAACATTTAGGAATTTTGCTTAATAAAGGTTTAACAAGCTTTGTTAAATTTTTTGCATATGGCCGTTAGTGTTGAGCATATTCTAACAATTTATTTAAATTGTTTTTGTTGTATCAAAAAAAAAAACAGTCCAGAAGAAACAGAAATTTAAATTGTGAAAGATTGTCTGACGAGTAGCAACCAGGTTTTATCAATTGGTAGTTGCAGTAGTGCGACTTGACTCCAATTTAGACCAACAATTAAAACCACTTTGAACAGGCTTCAAAATCAATTTGTGAGATGCTGTTGCTGGGATAACGTCTCATAAAATCAAATAATCAAAAATGTACAGATATATACCAAAAGCACTGACAGTAAGCTCGAGACGTCCATTTGGATTATACGCATATCTAATAACTTTTATGATTCAAGTTTAAAAAGGCGGGTACAATAGTAAGTATGTTGTGTTCTTGGAATGCTTCAAAACATATGTGGGGAGCCGCCCTTAAAGTACTTTACTGTTGTAACGTACTTTACTGTTTTTGGTTAAAATCGGTTCAAGGTTTCATAAATCTCGTATACTGTAATCACACAATTTTTCATCCTTCAAGAATGTACTAACCTCTGTTAGACATTTGCGTCAATTTGCACAAATGAGCAGCATAAATACATCGTTTACAACGGCTAAGACATTTACTGTCATGGCAGTCTATAGGGTACTATATGATCGCCATATTTATGGCAGTATGGAATTTTTTGTTAATAAGCAGGCGGCGCTTCTTCTTAAATTTGTACACTATTGTATCCCCATTAGTTCGAGAGTGTAAGAAACAGCTGTCAAGGCTACACAGTCTGTCGGACCTTACGGACGCTGCGTATAGAGATTACTATGGTACGAACCGGCAAGCGAATGCTCTAGGACGGGATCTATTTTATATATCTTCAATGCAGTATCAGTCGAAATCCGCTGGCGTCTATTGAAAGTAGATCTTCAAAGTCTTTTTATTTTGGTACAAAAACACACTGTAATTAACAACCCACAATGGGCGTATACAGAGGCCTTGATGGCAGTAATAACTGGACATTAAGTGCTAGGTGAGCATGCAGGTGGCGTTGCAATTGCAATTACAGAGAAAAGACAATTAGGGTAGTAATTTTCCTCTTATTTTCTCTTTACTTGTTGACTACGCGTATGACTACGTACGTCTGAAGAGAAGAGCAGCGCCCTGACTGAATCTGCTGTACAAAAGAAACTGATTTCTGTAGCAAACATTATATCCAATCTTGTTGAGTACCATGGTCTAAACCAGGCCTTATCAAACACTTAAATTGTCATTTTATTTATATGTGAGCTCTCTCTTATTCAATGCACTTAGATAAACTTACAGTAAAAAGAAGTATATGAGTAAACAGAAATATATTATTAAAGTATTGAATATATTTGGTATAAATTTAAGCATTTTTTTACAAATAAAAAAGGGATAAATTTTTTTATTCCTCATAAATGAGTTAATATGTCTTGCTGCGTCATATAAGCGCTGCATGAAAACGTGCACAACATTTAATTAAGCCAAGTGCTTTTTTGGGAGACTGATAGTTTGTTGTTAATTTTATTGAATGTATGAGCACACATAGGTACGAGAGAATGAGAATTTACGCCGTGTGACGCTTTTGACAAGCCCTGGCTAAACTTGAATTATTTCACAGCCACAGACTGAAGCTAATACCACATTGACATTCATTACGATGTAAATGGCAGTTAGGCAGGCGAGTGGTGTCCAATTGTCAAAACGGAGTCCTTTCGACTCTATTTGAATGTTTGATTTTTAACGCTATAACAGAAGTTATTTCCGTATCGAATCATTAGTGGCGCTGAAAAATGGATTCTTTACGATAACCTGAATAGCAAGAAATCGTATGTGAAGCTCAGACAAAAAGCTAAATCAGATATCCGTTTCGTCAAGGGAAATCGTGCAGATTATCACAGGGGATTTGAACTTAAAGCAATTGATTCGTTAGAAGCTAGAATTGGTTTAGAAATGCGTGGATTATGCCTAACAGAAATCCGTAACATTTCAGCCGCATGTCGCAAAAAGAGCTAAAAACTATACAAAAATATCTTATTTAAAAAGTACATTGATACCTAAGATAGTCTACAGACAGTCATCAAAAAAAGAAAACAGGTTTAAACAAAATCAGCAGACTTTACTCTTTGATAAGCTTAACAGTTCAAAAGAATAGAAAATTCTTAAAATTACTGTACCAATTAAAATGCAATCAATTTGGTAGAAATTATCATTCTTTTCAGAAATTAATGCAAAAAGCGAAATTGGAGCTCGAATTCGTAATTTTCAGCAAACACTATACTATTTAGAACAAGGATTATTGCCACAATTTAATACGTATTTCAAATTTACATATTTAAGGATTAAGGTGGTTGATTTTAAATGGTTGACCGACTATAACGTTTATACTTCTTTTATATTTTTGCCGTAATTTATTTATATTCATAGTCTCCTATTATATAATTCTTTAAAAAAAAACTTTAATTTCTTATTTCAAAGTTTTACTCTCTTTTCTCTCTACCGGTCTTTCACTTGATAACATTAATATCCCTTTTCGAAATTTAAGAGAGTGACAAACTGAAAAACACATTTCAACACTTAATCCTTTAGAGTTTAACCATCACAACTGCTGCAATAGAGAAAAACAGCATTTTTCTTTCCATCCTTTGCAGTTATATTGCAGTTGTAGACTTATGCCAATGAAAATAAACTTTGTAAAGACTTAAGAATAAAAAAATAATAAAACAAAAAAATTTAGTTGAAATAAGTTACCAATTAATTCATTTGCATGCTAAATACTCCAGTTGCTTCTAACACAACAACGGCTACAAAGAATAATACCACTGGCAACTGCAGTAGTAAGTAGTACGAGTAAGAGTTGTTGAATACTTGGGCTCTACAAAAGCTGACATTGAATAATCTCTTGGAGACATCAAAACAAACCTACTCACACTTGCATACCTACGTACACACTTCTTGAATCACTCAGAAGATATAAAAAGGACTTAAAGTTGGGTGCATGAATGAATGAATGAATATTTATGCCGCAACAAAGAATTTAAAGGAAAATATTTTGCAGCAGCTAAAGAAAAAACAAAAACGAAAAAATAAAAGAAAAACTTATTTTCTACTTAAAACAAATGATAATTATTGTTGTCCGAGATAAGAAGAAACAAAAAACAAATGAAAAAAAACTTAAACTTGGCTTCTTTAGTGTGCCCGTGTTTGGGGCTTTGGAACACAACACAGCAATAGAATAAAATGCACATTGTATACTGAGTGGAATAGAAAGTGACTATCACCATCCAATTCAATCTATACTGTCCCTTTGGGAGAAGATCATCGAAGATATCATTACAGTTGAGTTGAAAATCATTATTTTTATGTTTTTGCGCCACGACGTCAACAGCAACGAGAAAAAATAAATAAACTTTAGAACAACTTGTTTTGTTTGCTATATAGGGCACTCTATACTGTGTATTTTAGCCATATTACTGGATAACTTCTTAATTTAAAGCTAACGAAACCAAGATTATACTGCTGTGGTATGGTAAGTAAGACACTCGCCTACAAACCAAGAGGTGCCGACTGTAGGTCAGTTTCAATGAATCCAAAAATAGAATCGGGTGCAGCTCATTGATTAAGAAAAGTTCCATTATTTCCACTTGGAAATGTATATATGTATGTATATATGTATGTGAAATAAAGATAAGTAATAGGCTACTGGAGAGGCCAGGTCAATAAAGAACAGCAGCAGTATAGTACAGAAGTTTTGACTTACTTGCCCAACTAACTTTTGCAAAAACTTTTGTGCAGATAATTTAAAAGTGCTGCTAAATTAAATGCCTTTACTTGCCTTATCTTGCAGGTATGTGAATAATTAAAGAGTTTAATGTGAGTATCGCCACGCTGACATACTCTACGGTGCTTAAGGCACGATTGAATACAATGCGTCCACCAACGACACCACATATGATAGTGAGTACCAAATTCAAAGACATGTTGTTTGGATATGATGTCTACCTTGCTAAAGTGTCGGAGGCTATTTAAACTTCTACCGAGCTATGGGTCATGGTACCCGGCTAAGAATATAACTACACATCGAGCACTCTCCCCATGGTGCTCCCACAAGAGGTGTTCAGCTTAGTCGGGTGGGGAACTAGATCCCATGGCCTGTCGACTCATGTGGTACTAGAATTAAGCATCCAGTCAGACTTCATAGCATCTGCATCTTGATCTGCTTTTAGATGAATTTGTCTGAAGGGAGGTTGGGTCTTATTTATTAAGCACTTGAAACCGCAATTAAGTTTATTTCGTCGTGTCCTTTGGTGGAAACTTGATCCTGGGCCACTTTTGTTGTATGCGAACACTTTAACCACTGCACCACGTACAATATAATCACAAAAATCTCAATTCTTTGAGAGTACCACTATAGACAAGTAGGTAGTGTACTAGTCTTTTGGCATAGTAGTTCAATTCCCACCAGAATCTCTAATTTGTTATACTAAGACCAGCGTAAGGCCTATACCACTCTGCTCTCAGCAATAAGAATATAATTAGTAATTGTAAATATTATCATTTAAAAATAATAAAATCATCAAAACTCCCTTGTGGACTGCAGCCATGATGGTCTAAACTGACTACAAAATTTAAACCAAGTCATAAAAACGGAAAGTGGAATGACTGATAAATTCCACTTGCTGAAGTACGAGAATTTTCTAAAAAATTATATTATTTTAGGCAATTCGCGGTAAAAAGAAGTTTAAGCGATAGTCAACTTAAACCTAATATCACCAATTAGGCACACAAATTTTCATATATAATGTAGAGAAATCAAAGCTCTCATAATGATCAGAATCGAAAAAACAAAATTATCGATTCAGCTGAATTGAAAGTTATCCACTTTATAAAAGCTTGTATTAAATCAAAAATATTTTGTTTCAGCATTTCACTATAAATGTTAGCGGGTCTCTTTGTACAGATTAATCGTTAGATCAGTAGTTAAGCTAATAGCGAACATAATTCCTAATAGTTTTCAATGGAGCTAAAGAGACAACTTTATTGTTAATTGCCCTCAGTTTGGAGCAGCTAACTAAGTTGGTCAGGCATTTATTTATTCTCTAAGTAAATATTATTTTCTTTTAGCAAACAGCACATGTGTAAGGAGAAAATATTATCAAATAGCTTGTTAGATTTCGATACAGTAGGGGCACAGCGAATATTTTTAATTTTTAAGAATTTAAAAAGAGCTAACAAATGTTAATAACAATTTACATTAATTTAAGCATATTTATTCATATGTATTTCGAATAAATTATTACCTCTTTACATCATTTAATTTCAGTGTATACCCAAAGTTACAATGTGTATCTCTTTGTGAACTCCGCTGATATAGAGTTAGCCGACTTTTAGTAAGAAGTCAAAAGTCCAATCGGAATCTAATTTTAATTAATTACATCAACTATTTTATATATATCTACAAGAGACTTACGATTTATTCACTGTATGGTTGACGATATAGGGCCGATTAGCTTTCTAGACACTCTTCTTTCTGCTGTCTATCCATATGTGTATATTGGTACTCCTCTTACCTACATCAAATTGCCTATTAGGCAAGAATATTTATTAGACGCTGACAGATCCTAGACTGAAGCCAAATCTTGATTTACTGCTCGACTAACCTGGTTTAAATTAAACTGTGGATCGATAAAGGAAGAAAAGAGTGTGTCCCACTTCATACGCTAATGTCGGTCTCTGACTCAACGTAGACTTCTTTCATGTGATTCACCATTTTTCGATAATTTGATGAAGCTATCGTTCCATGACATCATGACGCTACTTTTTTATTTTCAGAACGATGGATCAAAAACAATTTCGTCTTTTAACTGATGAGAAAAAATACCGTTCCAGCGAAACAATGGCTTGAAAAATGCTATGTGAACTCCGCTTCATCAGAAAACGTTGGCTTGCGAACTTCAAACGTAGTCTTAGAGACACCGATGATGCAGAATGCCCAAATGAGGCGTTAACACCAGAACACATCAAAAAGATCTAAAAAATTGTTTTGAGTGATCAAAAATTGAAGTTGCGTGAGTTAGCTGACACCGTAGAGATATCAAAAGAACGTTTTGGCTTTATATTGCATGAGCATTTTTGTTCAAAGTGGTCACCGCATTGACTCACAAGAACGTTTTGTGATTCTGAAAAATGGCAAAACTTCATGATATTAATTACATGGTGCTCTCACCCGTACTCGCCAGATTTGGCTCTCAGCGACTATTGGCTGTTTGCAGACCTCACAAAAATGCTCGCCGGTAAGAAATTTCGCACGAAAGATGAGGTTACTGAAGCCCATTTTGAGGCAAAAGATGAATACTTCTACAAAAGTGGTATTGATTGCATTGCTTCTAAAGGAAACTACATTGATTAATAGAAATAATTTTGCATAAAAAGTGTTTTCTTTGTTAGGCCCGCGGCTTTTCAGCCCATATGTTATAACGCAATATCACTTTAGCAGCATATAAAATTCAACATCTTTAACACAAATGTAAAGTTTTCCCTACTCCTAATGATTAAAAGCGGAAGAAGCATTTAAATTACTCCTGATTTTAAAACTTTACGACTATGGACTATGTGATTGGTTTTCAAAACTTATTTAATTTTATGATTTTATTCCATAACACAATGTTATTAATTAATAATATTTAGTTTATTTTATAGGGTGTTACATGTTGGTGTCTGAATAATCTACTTTCATTTGTTTTAATGCTGTTGCCGACATGCAGCAAAAAGTTATAATTTTTTTTCTGGTCCAACCATAAAAAAGATCTAAAGTTTTTTCTTATTTGTTCCCTATTTCGTTTATATTTTGCGGTTTTTTTATAAAATTTTGTTTCTTGTTTTGTTGGTCTTCTGGTTTTGTAAATATTTAGTGACAATGTCATTATTGTCTCTTTTGTTTTTAATCCGATATTAATGAGACTTTTTGAACTTTCTTTATATACAAGTATATATCCCTCTCTCTCTTTCTGTGCGTTTGTAAATGAAATGAAATTACAAAAAAAAGTGAAGAAAATCTTTTAAAAGAAATAAAGTTCATATGATGATTGATAGTTGGCTTGAGAAATTGTTGCCATTATGACCAGTAATTCATTACGTTTTTATCACTACAAATGTGTTGAACTTTGAGTTTTGACAAAAAGTATTTTAACGATATCAAATGAATAGTAATAGTGTAACATTACTTTTGGGGGTGATTGGGGATTGGCTAATCACTTTCATAAATCTTTTTGTGCGAAAATGTAAAGATGTCTGCAGGCAAGATAATGAAAACTATTAAGTTGTGCGAGTAATAAAGCAATTTTAAAATTATTTAAACAATTTTTCAATAAAATTTAACAACATCGTCTCAAATGATAAAATGTTTGTTAAAATGTTCTACTTTAGCATTATTTATTAACAACTGATAAATTCTGTTTCGTACAAAGTAAAAAATGTTCAACAACTTATTATAACCTGCATTTACTTATCGTCATTTTTTATATATATTTAGTATATTATTTTTTATATGAATCATTAAAAAAAAGTTTTATAAATTGAGTAAAATATTTCACTTTTATAACAATTTTAATAAATGTAATAAAAAGTAATTTCAAAGCAACAATCTAAACTTACATACTAATAAAGATGAAGTAAAATTGAATAAAAGTAATAATATGATGATGAATACAAGAATATATAATAAATAATTACTGGGTGAGTTAAAAAAAAAACATAAGCAGGCAACATTAACATTTTTATTACTCTTAAAAATTCAATAATTAAATACGAGTAGGCTTTGACCGGGAGTGCTCCAGGTAACATTTGTGTCGATTAATTCAAAACAGAATTTTAGTATTGACACCAGGATCGCAACAGTTACGTCCAAGCGGATATCCCTGTGATAAAAGAGATATAGGGTGGGCTATAAAAAAGTTTAAATTTAAAAATGCAATAAAACAACTTTTGCCAAATTTATTGTTTCGTTGCGAAGTACAATTATTTCATTCACAAAGCTGCCGTCGTTGGCCTCACAGTACCACTTTTTATCGGACCAATTTTCGAGTGTATCTTGACAATGGCATCACGAATGTTGGCATTTAAATGCTCAATTTTCTCTGGTCTGTGAGTATAACACTTGTCTTTAACGACGCCCCACAGAAAATAGTCCGACATTGTCAAATAGCAGCTTTTTGGCGGCCAACTGACATCACCATTTCGGCTAATAAAACGACATCAAACGTTTGATGCAGTAAATAGACTATAACATGAGATGTGTGGCAAGTTGCACCATCCTGTTGAAACCAAACATCGTTCACCTCAATACCATAGTGCGATAAGTGTGTCCATCGACCGTAATGGTTGCGCTGTCCTCATTTTCAAAGAAATATGTGCTAATGATACCTCCGCTTCACAAGCCGCACCAAACAGTCACTCGTAATGGGTACATTGGCTTCTGTAAGATCACGTTTGGGTTTTCTGAGCGCCAAATATGGCAATTTTGCTTATTAACGTACCTACCGAGATGAAAATGAGCTTAATCCGAAAATATGATTTTAAATAATGAAAAATTTGCAATAAATCCAATAAATCGATTTATTTCGTTCAGGGGAGAAATATACTGAATTTCGTGACAGAATAGGAGGACATAAGTATTGCCAGGTTCGACCTATTGGTCGGTATTGGTCTGTTGAAAATCAATAAATACCATCACTGAACAGGAAATGTTGTTATTGCCACCAGTAACGAAAGGGTGAATTAACTGGATACTTAAGTTAGAGAGATGATAATGTTAAACCTGAGGGCCCAAAGCATTTCGGGGCGATATATATATTTTTTTTAATTCTGACTGGAATAGAGAACTAGTTGAGAAAACGGTGAAGTTAATTTGAGGGGTTCATAGCTGGGACAAGCCAAAAAACTAACTGACGCTGATATACATTTCAACTTAACCCATTAATAGCTAAACCAAAACTGCAAAGAATAATCTTAAAAGCAAAACAATACAAATAAAAAACCAAAATTGAAAAAAAAAATATTTAATAATCGGGTATGTTCTGTAAACCAAAAACAAGTGAAATTGAAAAATAATTTGAAAATTCAATAAAAAGAAGAAATAATTTAAAAATTGAAGTATCAGTTTAATTTTACTGTCATTTTTTTTCTACTTGTAATTTGCATTTAATTTTTTTTTCAGATTCTGAATATATTCCGGTTAGTTAATATAGACGGAATAATATGTTTTTATTATTAAAACATTTTTTTTAAAATTGATGATTCGAAGCTTTTTGTGGCGGAAAATTGATATCGTAGACGTAGAGAATATGTGGTTTCAATAGGATGGTACCACTTGTGTTACAGCAAGAGAAACAATGGATCTTTTTGAAAAAGAGTTCGAAGTTATTTCTCTTAGATGAGGAGTATATTGGCCAAGATTCTGTGATTAGACACCTTTAAATTTTATTGTGGTACTTAAAACCAACATTATCAAACATATATCAACAACTAACAACAGTTTTTTAGAAAAAGTGATTGATAATTTCGGTTAAAGATTGGGAGCCTACCGTGCCGATCAACATATTTTTTTTTTTTAACCGGAATCGGTTTGTAATAAACTGAAATACAAATATTTGTAATATCTGAAAAAAAAGTATTTTTTATTAAAATTAAAATTATACCTCAATTTTGGACACCCTTTATTTAAAAAATTTACCTTCTTTAACTATTGCCAATAAGCTTTAATAATTTGTCAACAACTAGGTGCTCCCAAATAGGCACGACGGCATAAAATGCGTCAAGGGCACACTTAAAATAAACAGCCCGAACGGAAGTCTCTAAGGAAATATGACCATTGTACAAACTTCACTGGGAAAGATAATTTTCTTTTTTTGTTGTAGAACTGATCAGTGAAAGCACAACAGGACGAAGGTAAATATATGTATGTCTCTTACCTTTTTATTGAAAACTTATGTATTACCTCAAATTGTTTAATTATAGTAATGGGATAGCTATAGTTGATTTAAAAATTTCAATTATAAAGCAAACGTACAAGCTTTTATTTGTTTTCGCAAAAATATATTAAACCAGTTTTTATCTAATACTATATAGAGAAATGTATATAAGAAATTTATTATTTATTATTATCTGGACTCTAAGCTGTCCAGGAAACACGTAATGCGACTTGTTCTACAGTTTTGTCTTCTTTGGAACATTGCGGGTATTACGGATAATTATTGTATCCGAATCTGTGTAAGCAACTTATGATTACAAAATGTGCTATAGTGAATTATGTCAAACTAAAATATACTTTTCTCTATGCTGGTATTATTAGTATGAGGAACCAACTAAAAATAAGCTTTAAGCGAACTTTTCACCCTTTCAGTCTGAAGTGTATTCTATGATGTTCAAGAATTTCCCTTTAACTCTTTGAAAGTACCAGTCCATTTTCTTGCGATTCCGCAAAAAAACACTCTTCCCTGCACAACACCTTCCATGATAATATAGATCGTATATTGAAATACAAGCTTTCTATTCTTTCTGCTTAGATAACAGTCTTAATATTGCTTAGAGATTAAAGTGAGATTTCAAACTTTTGTATGTATAGTTACATACATGTAATAGAATATCATTTCACATTTCTCTGTTGCTGTAAAATGATAAAGAAATGGAAGCTAGAGAAAACAAAAAAATGTTTAAAGTTATATATTTATTTTTCAATTTTTAACACATTGAAGGCCAAAGAATGCAACACCAAACAACCAAATATTCCAAATAATACTCATAAAATTGCCAAAGGGAAGGTTATTGCTGTTGTAGAAAAAATATAAAAAATGCTGCAATAAATGGAAAAACAAATACAACGAAAAGGTGTCTGAATATTGGAGCCAAATATAACAAAATACGAACAATAACAATAACAACTATAATAACAATAAACTATAGTATAGGCACCATAAAGATACGGTTCATGAGAAAGAATCCGGCAGAAAATGAGAGGAAAAAAGGAAAATTCATGATGTAGAACAGGTTTAAATGGTTAGAAATTTAATTTATTTAGAACAAATGTGAATAAAATATAAAAATTCAGAACTCTGTTAAACTGAAGTAGCAATAATAATATTAAGCTTAAAATTTGTTTAGCCCTCGACCGAATCAGTATTTTGGCTATAAACGATTGATCATTAAATACCAAGAATAAAGAAAACCAAGAGAGAAAAAAAATTATCGAACTATTTATTAAATTTCTTGTTAGTGAAGCAACGAATGAATGCTGCACCACTAACGAGAGGAACAATACTAAATTACTAAATGTAAGACATACATCTGACCTGCTAGACAAAATCTAATAAACTATCAAGAAAAGTACCAAAAACCGGAAGTAGAGCCAATTGTGAAACATTTTCGGAAAATACCAGGCATATACCTAAGAATAATAACTGTTGGAATATGATACGTTATATATCAGGTTTTTTTACCATTACACAAGCTTCAATCATAATAAAACAAAGAAATATATTTTTAGTATCAATTGAATGTGCCTCGTTAGATAGAAATTTTTTTGACATGAATGTTCCAATATGATTTCGACCAACTGTTCGTCACGGCTGGCGCTTTCAAGACGCAATCTGGCTCATCCATTATTCGCCATTAACTGTTCAAATGTTGATTTTCAGGTGTTCAATTGTCTCTGGTTTATCGTTCTAGACAAGTGAGTTTAGAAGAGCACTTTTTTCTTGTTTAAATGTGGTCGTTTTTCCTTGTTTGCATCAACAAATTGATCCAATAATGCACGATAATACTCTCCTGTGATTGTGGATCCCTTTTCAAGCTAATCGATGAGCAATATTCCGTGTGCATCCCAAAATACAGTGGCCATAACCTTGACAGCCAATTTCGGTGTCTTTCTTCTTCGGAGCACTTCCATCAGCTTCCACCCATTGCTTCGATTGATTTTTGGTTTCAGGTGTGTAGTGGTGGACCCACGTTTCATCAACAGCTATTATACTAATCAGCAGGATTATGCTTTATCATGTCCAAACACCGCTGTGAAGTGATCTGTCGAACTCGGTTTAGTTCAACACTGAGCAAACGCGGCACCCATCTTGCCAATAGCTTTTTCATATGCAAATGTTCATGCAAAATGTTGAACACACGTTCATATGATATGTTTACTATTTCAGCAATCTCACGTATTTTGACCCGGCGATCATTCATAATGATATCGAGGATTTTCTTGATATTTTCTTCAGCAACCACCTCTTTTGGCCTTCCTGTTGATAGTATTGTTGCAGTGTTTGTTCTGCCCCGTTTAAATTCAGTAATCCAATATTTTACCATATAATCTGAAGAAACAGATTCGCTGTAATGTTTATGAAGCTTTTCTTTTGTCTCTTTCGCCGTTTTGCCTTTCAAATAATAGTGTTTAATCACTACATGAAATACACTTTTTTCCATTTTCCAAGAAACACAAAAGTTGCTTACTTCAAACGACTACAACAAATAAACTTATCAATGAATTTGACGAAAATTTTAACAGCTGACGTTTGACAGATCGTAATTTCTAAGAAAGAAAAAGTTTTTGTGTTTGTGCTGCTATCTAGCGCTAGGTAGCTTCAATGTCAATCCGCCCTCGTAGAAAAGGTGATGAGGCAAAATGTGAAAGCTATAGCAGTCTTTGTCTGACATGATTCTATGCTACAAGATATATTCAAATATTCTCTGTGATAAGTTGAATGTATACGCTGACTATCAATGTAGCTTCATAGCAGAACGATCGACAACCGATCAATAATTTACGCTGTGCTCAACATAAACTTACGATTACAAACATAACTCTTAAATTGGTGCGTCCGATTAACATAGCGCTTAAAAACATGTAGTCAAGAATAAGTGTGCAAAATAATGTCACCGAACATTTAGAAGTGATCTCGAGTGTGAAGCAGGGAAATGCATTCTCCTTCCTACTTTTTAACCTACTGCTGCACTCTGGTACAACTAATATAGGTACAGGGGCACAATTACAGATGAAACGAAAGTGTTCTCCAGGATATATTTATGCGTCAAGAATCATCAACTAAGTTGGTTTGATTTATTATTAACGAAGATAAAACGAAATTTATGGAGAGTGAATCACGAAACGCAACACGTAACATCCAAAACGGTAACTATAACTTTGAAAAAGCTAAGGAATTTAAGTATCTGAGAGTTGTGTTGAGTGCGTAGAAGGACTCACTGACCATACAGGACAGAATACAGGCCGCAAATAGATCTTACTTCGAGCAAGCACAACTGATGAATTCTAGATTACTCCCTAAAAAATTGAACTGCGGCTTACGGTGCCTTAATTAAGAGGCTTTATTCCTCCTTCTCCATACAAATCCATCTAAAATAAGCCCTTATGACATTCCAGCTTACTTTACCTCTGGCTACTAACATTACACAAATAATCAGAAACAAACGACTCCTACCTAAGAAAAAACTGGATGCGAGCTAAAGCCATATGCTCCCAAGAGATCTAACGAAAAAAAAAACGACTTGAAGATGATATATTTGCATCCGCTACAATGAAAAACTAGCATAGTTTATAAGCGAGGACTTAATATGTGAGAGCACAATTTCGTGGACAATGTAGGGTTTGTGTTGAAGCACTATAAGACCCTTCTATATAAAAACCTTAAAAGCTATCATGATTTATAATCATTACAAAATAAAGACTTTCTTGCTCTTGTCTGGCAATTTTTATTCCAGCATTATTCCTTTTCAACACTAGACAACAAGCAAATCCAAAAAATAAGTCACGTTATAATTCTACACTATAGAACAGCAACGAATAATATCAACTCTTCACTTACACCAGATTTTATAACTAAATACCATGCAATGGCAGCTCTTTAACAATTTTATATCGATATCTTCTTTAGTGGCAAATAGTAGCGCATCAAGATGAATAAACTCAATTACTTAAATTTACTTCTTATAGAAAAATTATAGTGTTACAAAGAATATATAAAACCTTTAGTGCCAAATGCATTTTATTGCTCTGAGAGTAGCAAAACTGTTGGATATCAAAAGGTTAAACTTTTGCATATTTCATATGTTAACACCAACATTTGAATTGCACAAACACCCTATCCATGTTGGTACAGACTGCAGACATTTTGATTTATAACTTTAAGGATAAAATACTATTGCCACTGCAACTGCTCCAGCTACAGTAGATGCTTAAGCGTTGGCTGCAAGCACCGCTTCACTTTTTATAGCTGAAGGATTTAAGGATTCGTTACAACCACATTTAAATATAGTTTTTTTTCCATTCTTATTATTGTTTTTGTTTGTTTTATTGTAGTTTGCAGCAGTGAAATGCATTTCTTTAAGCAAAAAAATTTCTATGAAACATATAAGAAAAAACAAAGAAAAATTTAAAGTCAAAGTACAGTCGTGGAAAATAGTATGCTGACGCCTATACTATATCTAAAATTTGAAAACTCCGTTTTGACTGTCTCTTAGACATGACAAGAACATTCTACGACTTTTTAGAAACGAGTTGTGACGAAGTTAATGTTAAAATGTGGCGGACTGGAGACTGCATATTCCTTTGAACGAAGAACGATTATGGATTCACAGATGGATAAAAACTTGAAGTGGCTTAGGAGTACTGGGCCAAGATAGAAATATTTCAAATCTCGTACGCAATTTCCAAGTAGAAGTTCATACCATACAAAAGTGTACACAATTCAATATACTTTGGCAGGAGGGATAAAACGCAGAACACAACCATACTATTTGATAGTCATATTCCTTTGAACGAAGAACGATTATGGATTCACAGATAAATAAAAACTTGAAGTGGTTTAGGAGTATTGGGCCAAGATAGAAATATTTCAAACCTCGCACGCAATTTCCAAGCAGAAGTTCATACCATACAAAAATGTACACAATTCTATATACTTCGGCAGGAGGGATAAAACGCAGGACATAACCATATTATCTGATAGTCAAGCTACCAGTAGAACACTTTGCTCCTATGAAATTGACCTAAAGATAGCATAAGGAGTATTGAATCGACCGAAAAGCACAATAGACTTAGCTTCTGCTGGGCCCAGGTCATAAAGAAATACGGAAAATTAAACAGGCAGATGAATTGCACAGTAGCGGAGCTTGCACTCTACTGATGTCTTTCTACGGATTCGAAGGAGGGCTCTCAAGCCAATATGCTAAAAAAGGTAAAGAAAATGATGTTGCGGTGTAGTCGATGTTAATGGTGATATGCAATTTTCCAGTTATTTTGTGTATGAGACCTGTGACAGCGAAGTTTGTTTTAAAATCATTAAAAAAAGGTTATAACCTGTAAAGTACCATAGGTGTTACTATGCAATTAGTTCGATTCCAACCACGAATAAACAATCATTTACTAACCAATTTTAAAAGGCAAACCTTTTGACTGAATTAGTTCAAACACTGTCGAAGTTAAGAGTATCAGTAATTAGTCCTATAACATTATGCGTGCTTGTACTGTGCTTTCAAGCCTAAGCATAAATAAATCTTCTGGGCCAGCTGATATACCAGCACTAATACTTTAGCGACACTCCTCGACTCAGTGCTTCATATCGCACCGACATTTTTATCATGTTGCAACCTTGCTAGTGTAACATTAAACACTATAAAGAGGTAGGCTACTAACCCTCCAAATATTCCTTCATAGTTATGTAGTGTATGATTATTATAAACTTGTGTTGTATTTAGGCTCCAACAATTTTAGCGATCGTCAGTACGGTTTTCCCAGGAGCTAATCTATTAGGTACCGGCTAGCGATTTTATCCGAGAAGTAGAATGTGCGTAAGGCTGCGGCTTTTAAAAGAGTTTGGCACGCGCACTCACAACGAAGCTAATTACTTTTGTTGTCAGTAGTCACTTCTCTCAGCTGCAAGCTAGCTATCTCGGAGATCGAGCACTGTAAATGTGCTTACAGACGGGATGTCATTCGGGGAGCTTGGAATTAATTTAAGGGTACCGCAAGACTCTAATCTATATCCTACTTTATTCCTAATATTTCTTAAAGATTTTCTATTCCTTAATTGTAACCCTATCCACCCCTAGCAATATTGGTCCTTTATATACCATACCTTTGGTTGCAGTCCGAGCCTTTTCGAGGTAGAGGCGAAAAGATAAAGAAATTAATAACACACTTACATAAGTACGTTGGGTGGCGCGGTGTAGGGGCTGGAGTGCTTTCATACAACACAAGCAGCCCAGGTTCAACTCTCTTCCAGAAGAAGTGGTGATCTTCTGGCGTTACTCTCCGAAAGGTGGAATAGGTCCATTCATGGATTAGAATAAGGTTGTGGCTCTTGATATTTCCAAGCCATTTGACAAAGTCTGGCACGAGGCTCTCATATCCAAATTTATTGCTTTTGGTGTCGGTAGTCATTTCTCTCGATTCATATCAAGCTCTCTCAGAAATCGAACTATAAGAGTGGTTATAGTTGGGATTTCATCCGACAAGTTCAGGTTAAATTCAGGGGTACCGCAGGGCTCTGTTCTTTCTCCAACTTATTTCTAATATTTCTTAACGACTTTCTTTTTGTTAAGACGGTGCATCCATCTGATCTCCTTAATATTTACAAGACTTATATCCGACCCAAATTGGAATACAACTCTCATGTATGCGCCGGTGCTTCAAAGTCTATTTTGTAGCTTCTCGACCGCGTACAGGAAAAGGCGAAAGTTCTTATTAACGGTAGGGTAGCCATCTCTATCGATTCATTAGAGCATCGTCGCAATGTGACATGTATTTCATTGTGCTATGGGTACTATAACGGAATCTATTCTGACGAAATTAAGGAACTAAATCCTAGTACATAATCTTATATTCTAACGTAGTACTCGTATTTTTCGTAGAGCTCATCCCTTAATTGTCCAGTGAATCGCACGACGCATTATAGGGAGAATTCGTTCTTTGGTCGCACTGTTCGTTTGTGGAACAATCTTCCTGCGAATGTGTTTCCTGTCATTTACAAATTTAAATCGAACGTCCATGGACACCACTCTACCTATCCTCCTCCCCGCAACATATTTTCCTAGTACCAGCAAAATGCACTGCATGAGTAGGGGTTATCCACTGAGTGCTGGTCTTAAGAGAAACAAAAATGTAAATTCCGAGTGTTTGATTACGATGCTTAAATCCCCTCCATATAAATTCATCCAACTTACTTCTGTCGAAGATGACAAATATCACACGAATGATCAGGAGACAACTCCACCTGGGGAAAAATGGCAATTTTAAGTAAAAATATTTACCGCCAACTAGTAAGGATTTACACCACTAAACAAACTCATGGAGGCGAGTTACAGTAGACTAATTATCTACTTAGCTCGAAAATCAACTAATTAATGAAACTGAGACAAGGCAATAGATTCTTTGTGAAAAGCCATATTCGTGGCGAAAAAAGAAAATCTCACAAGCAGATACTCTTCATGTTCTGGTCACTAGCATTCATTGTGACATTCGTTGGAACGATCAACATTTTTGAGTCCCGGAAGAAGCACTAACTATGTTCCGGTTCTTTGAAACGGTGACCTGATCTTCTTAATATTTACAACAACTTCATTTGATATCAAATTGATTATAATTTGCCAGTATGGGCCGCCTACATGAACGGATGCAAGTAACCAACACTCTAGCTTATTCAGTCGGTACTAGCGTTAGATTTTGAAAATTGAAAAAAAAAACAGAAAATTTTCAAAAATGAATGTAATTTTTATTTTGGGCATTCACCCGCCACTTACTTTCACAAATTATTTCATGTAAATATTGTACGGGAATACGTCGTAGGTTATCCTTGAACTCCTATTTTGTCATATTTTTTCTAGCATTTCGGCCAATATCTCATCGATGGCAGCTGTAACGTTGCCTTTTAGAACCTTTTCTGACTAAAATTGTGGCTGGGTTTTCCCTCTAACAAGAGATTTTACGTACCCCTATAAAAAGTCTAGTGGAATCAAATCGCATGATATGTAAATATCCCTTAAATTTTCTGATTAAACGTTTTGATTAAGTAAAGTATATGAAAATATTTTTAACCCACTGTATATAAGAGAAGGTAAAGCGAAAGAAATCTTTTACAACATTTACCATTCTGTGTTATACTCCATATAGTGGTGGGCCACTTAAAGTGTTGCTGCACACTTTAAACTGCTTAGCTGATGACTGCTTGGCTGGTTGGTTGGTTCGTTGGAAATCTGCTTCCTTGGCGGAATGGCTAAATGCTTGAATGAATGAGTGAATGAATAAGTGAATAAATGAGTATTTGGTTCGTTGGTTTGTTTGTATTGTATGCAAAATTGAGCACATAAGCCGTTGGCAATAAAAATGTAGGATTGTAAGTAAACATACACACTACATATAAACACTTCTGGGAGTGCTTACATGTATGTATGTGTGTAAGTGTATCGGTATGAATGGATGGCATAAGATTCATTTTAAGTTGGCGGATGTTGAGCAGCCAACCATACAGACAGTTTATTTATATGGAAATCAAATTTATTATAAGAAACTCTAATGTAAATATTGTAACGAAAAAAAAAGTAAAAATCAGTATAAAAAATTTACAAAAAAGATAACAATAGCAACAACAAAAACATATGAAAATATCAACAATACGTTGAGAATTTCTCTTCTATTTTTCTTATAACTTAGCAATTGCCATCATCCGCCATTCCGCCTTCTTTTGCCACAACAAATATTATGAATTCAAGTATCGGCATCAACTTCAACATGCTTCAGCAACAAAACATTTATTCTTATTTCCAACAAATAGCAAAAAAAAAAAATACAAATATTTATCGGTTGTGTATGTGAAATTACTTCGACTCTGACTCCTCCTGCCTCTGCTTGTCCTATGAAGTATTATTGAGTAGACAATCTAACAGGATGAATTATGACTTGGTTATGGAAAAATCTTGTTTGTTCCTCAATGTTTATAATTTATTTGCTTTTTTTTTGTGCTATGAAGAGCAGTTTTTCTCCAGAGTCTGTTTGTTGCATCCACATGACAAGTGATAAACCATGTTATTATTGAGATTTTATTTCAAGAAATTTAAGATTAAAAGGAAAAGATTTTCCAAAGAAGTGGAAAATTAAGATATTAAATTTTTGGAACATGAATTAGTTTTTAATAAGTTGTAATAAAAAAATTACCTCTAATTAATGAAAGCGAAAAATTAAATTTACAGATACGGCAACATCATCTACAACGGTTAAAAAGTGATTAACTGAATTCTAATGTGATAAAAATTATAAATTAAATAATCTTTATAAGCCCATGGAATATAATTGAACGATTAAACCATTTGATATCTTCGTAATATGTATGGCTATTAGTATCGCCCTGTTGATAGTAGAAAGCTAAATTCATTCACCATTTACAGTAACGGCTACTCCTGGCCCATTTAAGAAAAAAAATGATCGGTGATTCCTTTGGCTGACAATCCACACCAAAAAATCAATGGTGTCTTATTAATTAACCAAATAAATCGCTTGGTTATCAATGAGAGGCACGCTTCTGAATGTATGCTCAAAGGGAGAAACAAATATTAACTTCGACGATTACGTTCGTGTGCAGCCGAATAAGTATGGCGAGAAATGTGAGCGACTAGATGCGAAGAAAGCTGAACTTCGAAAGACTACATACCACGGAAATATCAAATGTCTATGTCAGTGCTCTCAGCCAGAAGCTTACACAAAACTTATCATCTCCTGATGATCCCGATATACAGTGACAGTCATGTTTGTCAGTGTCATTCCATGTTGATTGCCGCATACTTGGGTACAAAAAGTCGTCAAGAAATACATCATGGTATGAAGAGGAATGTCGCGTGGTAATGACAATTCGGACTATCCAATTAACAACATCGACCAGAAAAGTGCAGGCACTAGCTCTTGCGTACTGTATGGTTGAAAGAGAACATACATAGCATGTTTGGAGTCTTAGCATTCTAGGTCCAATACTTTCTTGTATATCGATCCAAATATATGCTTCAACTATCGTGAAATTAGTCTTCTGACCATTTTTTTCTCTGTCACTCCTCTAGGGAGCATATTAGCTTTTTACAAAGCATCCACTGCTTTGTTTCAATTTCTTTAATCAATTTGATCTTTCAAGCTAAACAGATGATTAATCCACTGTAGCTTCCTCCATATTATTTTGCGTAGTGGTGAAGAGTGTTACTAATTGGTGGTGATCTTTACTTTAGCATTGTAATTTTTGCCAGTAGGTGGCGTGTGTTTTCCTGATCATTCGTCTAATGTTTGTCAGCATCATTAGGGGTATGCGGAAAGGCCAGGGGAGCTACTTCTTTATTTTTTTAGATGGAGTTGTCTGGAGGAAAGTTGAAGCCTCTTTATTAAAACCATTCGAAATCACAATTAAATTTTTCTTTGTCATCTTGGGGCTCGAACATGGGTCGTTTGTATTGTTATGCGTGCGCTCTAACCACTACACCACTCCACCCATTGCCGTGATGTGTAAAAGTTTAAAGCCGTTTGTCAACGAACTGATTGCTTCCTATTAGTGTGGCTTTAGACCCGGAAATAAATCACTGACTACTTATTTGCATTGCGATACATTGTGGAAAACTCCCATGAGTCTCAAATCAACGCCTATCAACTATTTGTTGATCACAAAGCTGCCACGTAGGTAATTGTTTAAGTACGGCTATCCAGAGTGACTCTCCTAAACCAAGATCGGTTGTGCGAATAGGAAAATAACATACAAACAGTTTTGTTACCGAACGAGACAGGCAAAGTGATGGCTTCTCGTGTACCCAAGTTAACATCTTCAATGAAAAAATCAATGGGAACAGCTGAAGTAAATACATCGGATGCAATCAACAACAAGAGTCAGTATTTGGAAGAATTAATAAGGAATAAACAAAAATGGATTTGGCGGTAAACGAGGACAAAACAAAGCTAATGGTTTCTACAGGTAAACAAACAGAGCTGTTACGACAGCGAGTGAATGCGAAACCCTTTAACTTTGTAGCAGATGACTTTGTGTATCTAGGCTCCACCGTAAAAAGGGATAATGATGTCAGCAAAGGAATCAAACTACGGATAATCCGGGCAAATAGATGTTATTGTAGATTATCTTTAAATATAAGACCCTCTCTAGAAAAACTAAACTAAGCAGGAGGACATTCATTCTACCAGTCTTTATATATTGCACATAGTCGTAGACGTATATGGCGCAATCAGATGAAAGAGCTTTAGGAATTTTTAAGATAAAGATACTGCATAAAACATTGGTCCAGTGGTAGTTAATATCGCAAAGTTATGAATCACTAGCAGTACGAACTGTATGCCGGTATTGATATGGTAATAGAGCAATGTATAAAGAATGGATGAAGCAGAAAGGTATTCGTTAACAAGTCAGATGGGCGAAGAAAAAAATGGTGACTAAATCTACGTTTGGTGGAAGGTTAAAAAGAACTCATCGAGCCGAGAGAACTGCGCAGAATATTGATGCGATTAGTATTGTATAATCTGTCAGTTTTCTGACCGTAATCAACGGTTATAAATGGTCAGATAAGTTTTTTTTTTCTCCGTCACTCCTTTAGGGAGTATATTGGCTTTCCACAAAGCATTCATTGTTTTGTTTCTGTTTCATTAATCAAGTTTATTTTTTCAAGCCAATTAGATGACTAATCACTGTAGCCCCCTCCATATAGATTGCGTAGTAGTGGTGAATATCATTGCTACTTGGTGGTGATCTTTACTTTAACATCGTAATTTTTCCTGATCATTCGTCTGATGTTTGTCATCATCGCCAGAGGAATGCTGGAAGAAGGGCTTCTTCTTTATTTTTTAGATGGAGTTGTCTGGAGGGAAAGTTGAGTCCTCTTTTTAAACACTCGAAACGAAACTATAATTAAATTATTTCTTCACGTCTTCTGCTGGGACTCGAACCTAGCTCGCTTGCATTATGAGTGCGCTCTAACCACTACTCCACGCTCCGTTAAGGCAGGGTCGTCTATCTGACTTTAATTTAGTTTGGTTACCTGCGAATTGCTATGGTAATGAAATGGCAGACGAGTTAGCCATAACGGGGCCTCCAACGCCGTTCCAGTCGCAATTTCGCTGGGGTCTATTAGAAGTACTATTTCCAGATTCTCTCTTCAAGAGGCTCCGAATGCAAGTTGACTTTGATTCCCTATTGTTGCAATTACAGGGTAAAGAATGAAATTGTCCTCCACTTTTTTTGTGTATGCCGGTCTTAGCTGTTAAAAGGAACAAATCCATTGGCAACTATGTACATACTATCCAACTTTGTTGACTTAACTAGATCGAGATCTAGCTTAAACTACTCACCTACTGAAATATCTCACGGCTATACATGCATTACATTCTGTTAAACAATACATCGCACGACTGGTGTGGTCCAATCAAAACAGAGTTCTTTCGATTATCTTTGATTATTTGCGAGCAGCAAACTACCACATTCAACAACCAACTAACACCCTTTATTTTGTTTAATTAATAAAATAATTTATAAATTTTCAATTTTTGTGTATACACTCCCATTTATTTATTTGTAAGTATTTCAAATGTAAATATTTTTTTATTTTAATTCTTTTGTTTTGTTATATTCATTTAAATGTTTCACAATGTTCAGAATAAATTTTTGCTAATTAGAAACTTTTAGTTTAATTAAATAATATTTTATAATTATGTATCTTTTTTCTGTTTCTTGTTTATTCTCTTGTTTTAATTTTTTTCTTAACTACAAACTAAATAAAATGTTATATATTGTATTGTAATTTTACTTTTAATTTTTAATTCATTTTAAAATATAATTTTTAAGTACATTTGTTAATAAAAGTTTTATACTTTTTTTAAATAATTTCTAAATTTTAATTTTTAAAGGAAATACAACATTTAGACTAAAAACTAAACAAAGAATTAATAAAAGAATGTAGTTTTTCTATATTTAAATATAATTAACAATTTTTGTAAATTAATTTTAATTTTTTATTATATCATACCTTTTTAATTTTTTAGTTTAAACAATAAACTTTTATAGATATATTATTTTCTTTTTCTTTTGAATTATTTTTTTTTTTTTTTTGTAATATGTAATGCAGACTTTTACTACTTTGAACAGTGTTGTTTATATATTGTGTGATTTTTTTATACTTTTTATTTTAAAATAAATTTTTGTTAGGACTACTCCAACGTTTCATTTTAAAATAATTAATAAATTTTTCCATTTAAATTATTACAAAAAAATAGAAGAAAATTTTCAGCAGTACTTTTGGTTTATTTAGTGACTAACATAAACTTTTTTTTGGTATTTATTTAACTTAATTTATAAAATTTATATAAAAAATAAAAACCATTATGAATTTTCAATAAAACAAGCCGTAAAATGAAAAAAGGCACCAGAATTCCATATAAACATTTTTTATGTGAAATGCTTTTTTAATTTTAATTATTTTTGTTGCTCTTTTTATTAAAATTTTCTATTTTTTTAATTCTGCTGAAAATTTTTTAGAATGTTAAAAATATTTTCTTATTTAATAAATGTATACTTTATTTATATTTAATTTTTAATTACTCTCCAAATATTTTAGTTATAAATTGCACACTTTTTTCTATATAACCCAATAAAAATTTTAGACTTTAAATTGTGCAACCTAGAATGTTAAATATTTTTTAGGGGTTAACACTTTAATATAGATATGTTTCCCAAATTCTGATATTATTGTATGAGTCTTAATGAAGAAATTATTCTGACTTACATAGAGCATTCTCTGTAATCTAAACTGTTCAGATATGCTACGGAGCTTAAATTTGCAACATTTGCTGATAACCAGGGAAACCAGAAACATGCAATTGCATGTTTTTCTCATACTACCAATCAACTCGGACGTAAGATATTTATCAGTTTCATCAATTTTTATGAATCTTGGCATTAATTTTTTAGTGCATATTTTTCCATATTTTGCTCATAACAAAATTTTTTGCATATTTCAGTTTTAAGACCATGTTTTCGACATTTTTTTCGTATTCAAAGAGCAATTTAACTATGCCTTTCTATCGCATATTTGGATATTTTGTGTTCCAAAATAATTTTACAGCATAAACAAAATTTTTGGTTTAAATTCTGCACAAGTCATAGCTTTTTTAAAATCAATTAAAATTTATTGCCTCATCTAGACCTAAATTTAATTTTTACAGTTTTCCAAGATCTTAAACGATTCTTAAAAAAACATACAAACTATAAAATGCGACCAGAAACGTTTAACGTTCAAAATACGTTTGTATGTCAAAAATATTCACCGAAAATTCTGAGATGATATACCCAAAAGAATGATGGATTAATCTTTATGGATTTTGACTGAAGAAACTGGAAAATATATCTGAAATGTTATTGCAGTTTTGCAACATTGTGACAAAGAAGTATCAAAACCCTAAAGCTCATAATTAACACAATTATTTTGGTCAAAACCAATCACTTCACAATTACACAACTTTTTGATGATTCTTTAGAATATATAGGATGTAAATTTTATTAAAGTTTATTAAAAACTTAGCGCATCCTCTTCAAATCAAATTTTAAAATATGATCTTATGAAATCGTTATCCTATAAATACGCCCCTATCATATCAGAAGTAATAGACAACACTTTACTTTTGATAATTTAGGTTAATATTTTGTTGTTTATAGCAACAACAAATACCAATAAAAAATTCTGCCTTATGCTGTACATACATAGACGACAGCAAACAGCTAGTTATTGTTGGCAGCATTTGCTGTTATGCTATCGACTTCAGCATATTTTGTCATAAAAAGAAATGTTATAGAAAGATATTTTTCAGCTTTCAAGTCCACCAAAATAAAATCGCTTTTTTAAAATATTACTCAAAAATATAAAAATTAATTAAATTATGAGTTTAAAACTTGTTTAAAACTGTTGTTTTCTGATAAATAAAAAATAATTAATAATAATTTACGTTTTTTATTTGACATTTTAAATTGTATTAATATTACTAATTTTTGTGTTACTGCTTAAACAAAATATAAATTATTTTATGTTTAGCAGCAGCAGCAAAGGTTGTTGTCTAGGCTTTTGCTGTACTGCCTTTAAAATAATTGTTGTCATATAAACGTATGTATTCTAACATTTTGCTCTCTGCTGCTTGCAGTCGGTTATGTGTTTAATACTTTATTTTATAAAAAAATTAAAGTTTGTATTCACATATACAATTTTTATTCTTTATTATTTTGTATTGTTAATTTTTATATCTTGTGTTAAATATATTTACAAGATATTACATTATTGAATAAAACTTTTTTCTATTAACAAAGAAGAAATTATAATTTTTCCTATCAGTCCGTAATT
Source organism: Wohlfahrtia magnifica (assembly GCA_023159175.1). NCBI lineage: Eukaryota > Metazoa > Arthropoda > Insecta > Diptera > Sarcophagidae > Wohlfahrtia > Wohlfahrtia magnifica. Next base: position 1,704,982 of record JAKWBJ010000062.1, read on the forward strand.
TGGGCGTCGCTTTGGGGTGCTCCAGTATGACAGGCTGGACTGGAAACTCCTAACGGAAGTTCTTACTGGCCATTCTGTACTGAGAGTCATTGTTGATGGCGGTCACAGATGTTTGTAGACTGTGCTCACAGGCATCAGAGACAGCGGAACACATATTAAATGAATATGGAGTTTAAATGGGAACGTTTAGGGATACATAAGTTCTCATTGGGAGACATATCTAACTAGTGCCTGGTCAGAACTATGAAAAGATAATAATACTAGACAGCACAACTCGAAAGATGTTGCCATTTAAATTGTAACATAACAATGTAGTGTTACATCCAGCCTGTAGCCGTGAGATATCTCAATAGGTCATTAAGTCTAGACCGAGATGACTCACTTAGGTTGAATAGTATGTAGTTGTCAAGGAATTTTTTCGTCCTTGCAACTAGGGCCGGTCATGCCCAGATAATATCAAAAATAGTTTACTCCCTTTCTCTGTTACTGCAATTGCGACAATAGTCGTTAAAGAGGATTCCAAGTATGTAAAAACGAAGACTATAAAGATTTGGAGGGAAATATTCCGGCTGAAAGATAATAAAGTTGCAATGGCTGACGGTCAACCAGTGAAGCATTTTAAAGCCGGTTGTGAAGAGTTGATAAGAAGCATGCAGCCACTTGTTAGTACAACATAACTAGGAGAACTGCCCGATGATTGGATAATCAACACTCACCGTTTGTGCAAGTACAGGGTATAAATCGAAGAAAGGCGCAGAAGGGGAAAACCAAAACTTTAGTTTAAAGATTAAACAAAAGAAGGTTGGTGTTAGAAACTGAGGAAAAAGCGAATTAGTTAGACGTGCTTGAAACAATATTCTTATTTCCCCAACTGATCTTAATGGGTGTTTATACCCATTTAAATAAATCATAGGAAGGGCTTATAAATTTGGTTTGTGGTGTGGTTTACGAAAACACAAGAATTGCCAATTCTGCCCAACCGTTAGCACGGAGACGTACACTTGTCATATTTCCATAATCCAGTACTTGACAAGGAAAAATTTTACTAATTATTTTTTTTTATATAAATTCTTTAATAATTTGCAATAAGCTCCAATGAAATGCATAACTATATAAATTAATTTATTTTAAACTGAATTCTAAGTAATGATTTCCAAGTTTTTTTTAATGGGACGCTTCCGAGACTGCTGAGGATACTCAGAACAATAACAATAATATTTCATGTGTTATCTTAAAAACATGGAGCTTAGATCAAAGCTGGCTACGTAAGCAATAATGATAGCAAATAACTTCAAATTTGGGAGGTGTGTGTGGTATTTAAAAATAAACCTAGTGGGATTGGCGAGTTTCGGATAGATTCACATATGATCATTATATATGTGTGGGAGTTTTTAGTATAGGATATAAATTTATATATAATTCTAATATATTTTTATTTTCTTACACACATTAATATCTAAATTGTTTACTGGGTTATACATTTTCATTCTTCCTTTTTTTGCTTTTCAATGCAATAACTTTAATGCATATGTACATTTCAAAAGTTTTATGACAAAAACTATATATTTACTTAACTATTTGGCTTTAAACATTTTCATTATATTGTTTCTCTTTTTTTCCTTTTTTAAATTTTTACTTAAAAATCTAATAATAAAACAAATAAAAATTAAAATAGACATTCAAAATAAAAACAATTACAAATTTGATTTATAGACCACAACTATGCTCATTCTAATCAAAAAAAAAAACTAATAATAAAAAATTTTCGATAACAAATTTTAAACCACATTGTTTATTGTTGTTTAAATTTAAACACTAAAATATTTCAATTAATAAAATATTTTTTTCATTAAATTTTGTTTTGTTAGGATTTTACTAAAAATGTTTTTATATTTCTTTGGTTTAACTACTACACACTTTAAATAGGGATTGATTTGATTTGATATTTTCTTAAAATATTATTTTTGTATTATTTTTTAAAACACAACAAAGTTGTTAAAAACAAAATTGGTCCTTTGGTTATATTTTCTGTAATATTTTAAAATAGTTTTTTTTTTCATTTAAAGCTAAAGGCACTCAAATTACTTTCTTTTTTTCTAAAAATAAGATTTTGTTTTCATATTTTTCATCTTGTTTTTTAAAGCAATAATTATTTTAAATTTTTTTATAATTTTTATTTAATAAGGCTTGGCCGCATCTTTAGAACGTTTCAATTGCACTTTTAAACGTTTGGTACCAATTTGAAAACCGTGCATCGCTTGTATGGCAGCAGAGGCTGAATGTGGATTATCGTAGGATACGAAACCGAAACATTTGGACAGATTCGTTTGTTTATCAATAAATACTTTGGCAGATAAGACATTACCAAAAGGTAGAAATGTTGATGCAAGATCAGTATCGGTAAATTCCTGAGGTAGATGGTAAATAAATAGATTACTGCCTTCGGGACCTGTAACAAAAGAGTGTATTATTAAAAAAATTATTAAAACAAACTTTGTTTTAAATGGGAAAAACTTGAATTTACAAATCGTTCTAAAATTTATTTTAGATTATTACAAAATATTCTTCTCTTTATTTTATGTTATGCCATATCATGTTTATAACAAGTAAAAAGTTCAAAGTCGGTCAGGTTCTGTTTATTGTACTTAGATCTATATTTTTTAAGCAGCAAAATACACTCGATCGAATCAAACTGGAAGCATTAGACTAAAAACTTTAAAAACGTGTTTTTATGAGTTCGTAGATTGTAGTTAAAATAAAATAATGTTGTGTTTGGTTTTAATTAAAAAAATCTTTTATTCAACACAGTTTTGTGTACCAATGCTTGTAATCCTTTTACGAGCAATAACAATTTTTATTCTTAATTACTCTGTCTGTTTACAACTTTGTAAACAACAACGATTAATCGACAGATCTTTCTTCCTAAAGACCTTCCAACCCGATCGTAGCTATAACTTAGGGTCGATCACAACCTTTTCAACTACAGGTTATCCACACTTAACTCTTTTTACTGAGTTAGCTCCAACTAAGCTGGTTTTTTACTTCACGATTCACTTCACGAGTTTACTCCTTATAAACTCTCTTCACACAAACTGCACTCGCTGAGTTTACGACACATAAACTGTTTGCTGTTCGCAGCGATATGTTTGTTATATGACTGAGTAAACAACACATCGAAAGCTCTCGAACCTCTCAATATTTCAGGTAGATTCCATTTCTTTCTTTTAATTTCTTTTTAGTTCTTTTGTAGCCATGCGTATGTAAACATCTACCTCTTTCAGCTCTTAGTATTTGTTGTTGCTTCTTTATTGTCTGTTACTTGTTTTCTTTGCTGCTTAATTATTGTTGTTGCCGTATTATTTTTATTTACTTTGTCTCTGCTAATAGTTGTTGTTGTAGATTTGGTTATTTGTAGACAGCACGTATAGTTGTTCTTGCAGCTTTTGTTTATTATTTTAGCGATATAGTAAACGCTGTGATGCCCAACCTTATTTTCGAAACAATACATTATATTGATATTGCCATTCTGGATATATCATTGGGGACTCTTTTCAAAATATGACCAATACAGATATGATACATCCATTTCCTCCTTGCAATTTCTATGCTGATTGATCTCTCGCCCATTCTTTCTCCCACTCCATTTCTAATATTTCGACTTGCTTCTTCTCACTTTCAATCCTATCTTCTCTTTTGCAGATGGCAGCAAAATTTGTCACTCATGTTCTTTTGATCATAGGCCGAGTCCTTAGCGATTGGAGCGAAAACGATTATTTGAACCATCCGAGTGAAGTCCGGCCAACATGTTCGATTTTAATGAACGCAAGACCCAATATTCTTTTTTGATACACAGACGGTGTGGTGTCATCTGTAATGTGTCATGGTAATGTAAATATTGAGAAATCAGATGCCTTTGATATTTTGGACAAGAGAATTCATTGCGAAGTTCTTTGGAACCATCACATATTTCGAGTGTCGAAAGTGCCTTGGATTTTTAAGACGAAATACTTCACCACATCTGATCTCATTAAAATTAACAAGACCTATATCCGACCCAAAATGGACTACAACTCTCATGTATAGGCCGGTGCTTCAAAGTATATTTTAAAGTTTCTCGACCGCGTACAGGAGAGGGCGAAGATACTTATTAATGACGATAGGGTAGCCAATTCTAGCGATTCCTTAGAACGTCGTCGAAATATGGGGTGTGTTTTATTGTTGTATAGATAGTATAACGAAATAAATTTTGACGAAATGAAAGGATTAACTACTAATGATCACATACATATATCTACGTACGTAGTATGAGTATTTTTCGTAGAACTCATCTCTTTATAGTTGATTGTACAGCGAAGAATTCGCATTATAGAAAAAATTTTTACTTTAGTTGCACTGTTCGTTTGTTGAACATTCTTTTCGCGAAAGTCTTTCCCGCAACTTGAATAAATTCGTCTTTCCTCCTTTTCACAACCTATTTCCACAGTACCAGCACAATATACTGCATTGAGTAGGGCTCATCCCCTGAGTACAGTTACCAAGTTAAAAAAGAGGTCTCCATTGGAGATCATATTTGGCCAAAATATTTTTAATTTCCTCCGCAAGTAAGGTTTATTTATATACCGCTTGCATCAAAATTCCAGGACCCACATCCGTATAACAGAGCAGACCGGACATTTGAGAAGAAAAGGCGAAGTTAGTACTCACATGAATTTATGGCGAGAACCCTAAATAACTTTTTTCGCTTTTCTTATGCGAATCACGATATCACAACGTGAGCCGCCTGTGGTGCATATTATGCTTCTTAAGTAGCGAAACGATTGAACATCTTCGTGTTCTACATTGTTAGTTCTAAACTTAGAGAAATAGTTAGTATTTATGTGTAGAATTCGAGTCTTATCGATGTTAATGTGTAAACCAACCTCAAACGCTAATTAGTATACAAGACCCAATTTGGCTTGATATATTGCTGTAATTATGTACAAGTAGACAGCTACCATCGGCGTAGCCGAGATTCTCCAGTCAGCCGCTCACACCCCATGTAATGCCAATGAGAGTCGACATCCGTCGAGTACAATACTAAATAGCGGAGGTGTCGTACCACACTGTTTAGGATAATTGGATCGCCAACGAAGCGTTCATGCACTATTCGACTTGTTGATACAGAGCCACTGCATTATAGTGCGTACTAAATCGCCTAATGATGAATAGTATCAAATGCTTTGGCGAAGACAATGAAAATCAGATATAGTGGAGATCGCTATTTCATAGACTGCTTCACGTTGATCCATAGGCTGTTTATTTGGTAAGAGCGTTGTGATCTGAAACTGGCTTGTCTCTTTCGAAGATCTCCTAAAATGATGTTGTTGATTAGAACGTTGTTCAAGAGTCAATCTATTCATGATAATTTGCTAGAGTACATTGATCATAAATGTCAAAGTGTGAGCGCAGTATGACAGTTACCCTTTCTAACTTTTCTGTCGTCAACTCCAAAGAAAGACTTCTTGCAGTTCTCGGAGACCAATACAAGCAGATTACTAGTGCAGTGGATACTGCAAAAAACCTAAACCTTTTCCACTATAAGAATAATCAGCTATAAGATAACAAAATTCTAATATGATAGAAAAATACCAAGAGCGCAGGCGTCGAAGGTAATTCTTCCTGGTCAGAAGACTGTTTAAATTTAAACCAGCGGAAGCAGCATGGGCTCCGGAATTCAGCTAAAAGACATGTTTTTCAAACGGGCTAGAAACTGCTGCTTTAAAATCAGAAAGCTATAGTCATTTATTCATGAGGTTTTCGAAATAATATACCGATTTATGCCAATATCAATCGGCTGAGTGTAAAGCCAACAAACTTTTGCTAAATTTCACAAATTATCCACAAAATTGCGGCCCATCGTTTGTTTAATTATTTTTATGCGAACGCGCAGATCAGAGAATATACTCTATCTATTAAAAAAAATTAATGCTGAGTTTATCGAAGTGATTCTTGAACACATACAATGTGAAAATAAATTGTTTTGGTTTTATTTATAATTTCTGTTAAAAGTAAAAATGTTCTTCGATTTAAAAGACACAATCAAGTATTGGCATAAATTAATTCCATTTCAAATTCTTTACTCTTTTTTTCCCAAATATGCTCTCAAAATAATTTTTAGTTAATTCACTTTTTTGTCACATTATATCAAAGTGACCCTTATAAACATTTCAACCACCTAGAGAGTCAGGTGAGCAATTTATTAAAATTTTTAATTAAATTTCCGTTTAAATCCTTGTTTTACTATTTATTTTTTATCGTTTCTATAATAAAATAAAATCTAATAATAGAAGAGAAACACCAACTAACCTTCAATTTGTTTGCCAGCTACTCCTGCGGCGGCTGCCTGTAGTGCCGATGCCGTAAGGGGTGCTGTTGCTGCTGCTGCATAAGCACCATTGGTCAATGGATTAAGTGTTGGGGCGTATGGTGATGTAAGTGCCTCAGCGCTAGTCCCTAAATGAAAAATTCAAAAAAGAAAGGAAATATTTAATAAATTTATTTTTTATATTATTTTAACATTGAAAAAAATTGAATTTCTAAACTGTAGAAATGTAACAGCAAGAGCTTGGGGCTATGATAATTATGTACTCATTTTTTTGCATAACAGACTCGGTATTTGTAGCATAACAAAACATGTGTTTTAATCATATGTTTACTGGCTAACACTTACAAATATTCTTATTTTAATAAGGATAACACAGAAAAATTAAAGAGAACATTAAATATGAACAGAAATACAATCATACCCATACACATGTAAAATTGTGTTTTACGGGTAGAAAAACAGCAATAAGAGAGAGAAATTATTATGAAACGTCACAGTACATACAGCACAAAACCGTTTTCTATTGGGAAAACGTTTTCATATTTGAATGTGTGCGTGAACATACTCGTATATGTGTGTGGATGTATTTGTATTTGTTGATTGCATAAACGGAGGTTATTTAAATTACACAAAATAAATTTTAAAAAAACATAAGTATGAAGTGTGGACAGTGAGTAACAAAAGTGTTCTTTTACGTACTTGCTTAAGTATATAGCAGCTAAATACATATTAAGTCGGTTAGCTATTGCTAACATAAATGAGTACAACAACAAAACTATCGGTTCAATGATATTCATGCTGAAACTCTACCTACAACAACAATACTATAAATTTGGTGTAACAAGCAGCGTTTACAAAAATTATCATAACGTGAGTCAATGTCTCGTTACGACAGCTTAATAAGTTTAATAATTTTTAAGGCTTAATACAAAGTAGATATTGATTTTTGTGTATCTTGAGAACGGCGTTATGCTGTAGGTCCCTCTCAATGAGTCTTAAAAAAGAATCCAGCTTGTTCTACTCGAGAGCTACGGAAATTATGTCTGTTTGTATACGAGAATGGTTCTAGTAAAAGTTTCTGAATTCCGTCTAAATGACCAATTATTAGTTTAAAAGTGGTTAAAATTGGATAAGTGGGCGCGGTAACTCCCATACATAATAACTGCTATTTTTTGTAAAGGGTGGTACAACTATAATGCACGATGTTAATTATGAGTCACACCTTAACAACCGATTTACAAACCAATACATGCGTTGAAATTGTCTACTTTTACAAACATCGAAGAATGTCTACAGATATGCGTTATACACACACTTTTTTGATGGTGGGTTTTACCCATGCAAATTGTTTGCATTTCTTTAAAATTTTCTTAAGAGGTACATATTTTATATACTCTTCTAGTAGCCGTTAAAGATTAGTTTAAGTCGCATGTGCTTACCTAGCATCTAATGTCCAGTAGAATTGCCATCAATCTCAACGCATAAGATAAGAGGGATACATTAACTTAGCTATCTAAAGCGTGTTTTTTGTAGATGTATAGAACTTTAATTTGGCATTACTTTTTAAGACCGATTAACAGCTGTCAAGTGATTTATTCTCAGTTTGGCTTGGCAATTCATCATGAATAGGCTCACGCCCGTCGTAGATTCGTTGAATGGGCCCAAAGCATTACCGTTGTTCCCGATTTTCATAAGCGAATTTTGTTTAGCGATGAAGCGCACTTCTGGTTGAGTGGCTACCTCAACAAACAAAACTGACGCATTTGGAGAGAAGGTAATCCTCAAGTGAATGTGGAAATACCGTTACACCCAGAGAAACTGACTGTTTGGTGCGCTTTGTGGGCTGGTGGAATCATTGGTCCGTACTCTTTCAAAAACGATGGTGGCCAGAACGTTACAGTCAATGTTGATTGGTATAGAGCCATGATTACTAACTTTTTCATTCCTGAATTGAATAACCATGATCTCCAGGAGATGTGATTTCAACAAGACTGCGCAACATGTCACAGCTCGTGCCACGTTTGGCGACCGCCTAATTTTACGTTTTGGACCTGTGAATTGGCCTCCAAGATTTTGTGATTTAACACCGCTAGACTACTTTCTGTGGGGCTATGTAAAGTCATTGGTCTATGCGGTAAAGCCACAAACGCTTGACCATTTGGAAGACAACATTCGCCGTGTTATTGCCGATATACGGCCACAAATATTGGAAAAAGTCATCGAAAATTGGACGTTCAGATTGAATAGTCCATCGTTGTTTTATTGCAACTTAAAGTTCTATACCTCTATAAAAAACACCCTTTATAAGTGTCTATATTACGTAATCTATTTTTAGCTTTTTGAAGAAAGAGATTGAAGACACTACTTTTAATTGATCTTAGCGGAGTTGTAACTAAAACCACGTTGGGGATAATCAGAGTAGATCCCATTTTGGCTAAATCGTCTGCCCGTTTATTCACACAGTAGTCTCTAAGCGCATGCATGCAAAATAAATTAATGTAAAAATATATAAATTTTTTATTTATATTTTTTTAAATTTTTTTGTTACGCACTGTACATACTACACATATTTAAGTGTTTAGATATGTATATGGCAGTGTAGACTGGTATGCGTTTTCGGTACTTGTTTTAATTTGTATGTTCTAATTACACAAAAACAAGTGTGTAATAATTTTCCTTTTATACAAGTATTTTCATTATTCCCTCTCTCTTTCTCTCTCTTTCTCTTTGTGTATCTCTATATCAGTGACGCTCATCCATATTGTTCAGATTACGAAGTTTCACGGCTATTTATTTATTCTCTTCGTGAATATTACAACCAGGGCTTCTAAAAGAAAAAAATCCTATCAAAAACTTTCCTGAAATGTGCCAAAAGCAACTTTATCGCTAACCTATATTACACACTCTTTTAATTTAAATATCGTACAGTATTTATTGATATTACTATTATAATTCCTAAAAGAAAAAAAATTTTTTATAACAAAAATTCATACGTCTTGTTTACATTATTTCAAACGGCAACCACAATTACAGCAACAAATATTGTACGAGACACAAAAATATATCAGTGGCTTGGTAGTCGTCAATGAAGAAGGGGTATAGCGCATGTTTTTGTGTCTTTTTTTAAATTTTAAGAGATTTCGAAGAGAGCTAAGTTTTTGCTTGCTACACTGAGAAGTATTAATAATAGGTTACATAAATTTATGCATGTTTGTACTATGTATGAATACAAATTTTTTAATTTTTTAACTTCAGTGTATTTATCATTTTAAATGTTTCTCTCTTTTTGCGCACCTCTGCTCTATATTGTTCTCATATGAACTTATTTGTTAAAAAAAATAAATCCAAAATAACATACAACTCAACATATTCCGCCAGTTGTTAATTGGTGATTATTCCTAGTTTCCCAATGATAGCATAATTTCACTAGTCACTTTACTAACCATAAATTGTCTGTTGAAGGCAATAGTTATTATTTTGTTCTCCAGTAATGCAAGAAGGGAGTAATTTCCACTTAATTCAACGAAAATAACACACAGTGCAACAAATTCTGTGAGCTTATAAGTGATGATTGTCGCGGTGTCTTTTCACTAGTCACTTTACTAGCCATAAGTTGTCATTTGAATGTAAGTGTTATTTTTGTTTTTCTGTGATTAATTGTCATTTAAATGACCCATTGTAATGCCAAAGATGGCAATTAAAACATTGATCGATATGAGTAACTTGTCCATTTGTTTTGACACTTTTAGAATCTTATTTTGAGCTGATTGTTCTTTAGTTTGGACCTCTTTTATCAAATCATGTTTATAATATAAATCAATACCAAACAGTTTTTACTTTCTACACAACACGGTGGCAAATACTAAAAAAAGTAAATAGAAACTCAGTAGCCAGTATGTCCACCACTGAGGAAACAATCTCAAGAATTACATACATACATTCATACAAGTAAGTGCACATGAGTATAAGGATACATACTAATACGTAAGTATTAAAATATAAACAAAGGAATTACACATACACATAAGGGTAAACAATGACAATAACAAAAAACTCCATTACAAAATAGTGTTTATTTCAAAGCATCTCCCCATGGGTAATGGAATGTTGGAGTGTGAGATAGAAAATTTTCAAAATTTCATATTCTTTTGTGCAGGTAAATTACAACAACAACAAGAATTATACAAAAATACAACAACATGTAATAAGTTATTTCAAAAAATGAAAGAACTACAAAAATATAAAAAAAACAATTTTACACAAAAGGATTTAAAATTGGCGCTCAGTTGCGAAAAGGGTTATTTTTTTAACAATGTATTGTTTTATTGTTGGTTTTAATTGAGATGCTTGAATATAAAAATGGAAAAAAAATATAAAACGTATTTAGCAAAAATATATTAAATATTTTTTATAAAAAACTACACCCGCTGTTATTTACTTTACAAAAAAAAAAATCGAAAATATAAAAAAATCTTTTATTATACAAAATATGCTCAACAAACAAGCATTTTTTAGGTTTAACGGAAGAAAGAAAATCGTTTTATTTTTTTTTTACACTGAATAAATATTAAATTAAATAGACTAAATATGTATTTAATGTTTAAAATCATCACAACTCACATTACTATGAGTCGTACAAGCAGGGTTGGCAAAAATCCGGGTTTTTTTAAACCCAACCCACCGGCTTTTACTGCGTTTTTGATGGGGATTTTTTGGATTTTATTGGATTTTATAAGTGCTTTCTAATTTCATATTACTTTGTTAAAATACAATTCTTGATCGGCTCAAGGCGGCTTTATGTACTATGAACGGCTAAAGCAGACTGCAATCACTTCGTTTGAACCGTTCATTATGAGAAAAAAACTGCCGAAACACAAGAACAGGCATGATTAAGTTATTCTTTTTCATGACAACGCTCGGACTCACGTCGCAAAAGTTGCCAAGAGATTGTCAGAAACGATTAAATGCCCCACACGCCGTATTCTCTGAATATTGGTCCCTCTGACTATTGGCTATTTCGACGAATACAATATCTTTTAGCATGTCACCGAATAACTTCTTTTCAATAAATATAAAGTCGACTTCAGAGATGGATCGTTTTTCTGAAACGGTATTCAGAAATTGGCTCAAAGTTGGGAAAAAGATGTAAGCAGTGATTTGATACATTTTTATTTTGATAAATTTTTTAATTCATTATCTTTTTCGAGCTAAAAAAAACCGAATTAATGTGTACTCCCAATCCGTAAATTAAATTTTATTATTATTGTAATAAACTACGAACTACTCTAAATAAAAAACCCAACTGGTTTTTTTTAAATATAATACCCAATTAAACCTACTCGGGATACCTAGCGGGTTGTCAACACTGACTTTTAGTTTTATTTTCATAATATATAGTAAAATTACAACAATAACAAAATTTACTTAATTAAATCATAAATTGTAAGGTTTGGTCACGGATCGTGCAACTCTTTAGAGAACAGACCAATAAAAGAAGTCGAAAAGACAGACATGGGAGTGTCCTAAAGACAACTGCTACCCCTGACGAAGTTGATCAGATTTGACAGTGACATATCCCTGATATAGTCCAGATGCACCCGTGTGTCTTAGTCTGAGCTCTCATCAAGCGGGGCAGCATAACAAAATGATTATTATTCGACTTATCTAAATAAGAGCGTTAGGCTTCGCGTTGACTGGTGCCTAGCATTGACGCTGAAGTTGCATACGTAAATAAGATCGCTAAAGTTGCGATAATGATGCCTATTTTAAAACCTGGCAAGGACAAAAATTCTCCTTCTAGTTATAGGCCCATTAGTATGCTTACTGTTTTAGACAAAATTTTTGAAAAAATTATTCTCCAAAGGGTTGAAGAGTTCACGGAAACTAATAACATTATAAATAAAGTGCAATTTGGTTTCAGGAAAGACCACTCTACAGTCCACCAGCTAAAAAGAGTTATAGATATAATTACTAAAGATAAAAATAACAGAAAAAGTATCGGAATCCTTTTCTTGGATATCGAAAAAGGCTTCGATTATATCTGGTCGATATCTGGTCGTGTACGCACCTACCAGTTATCTTTACATACTCGGTAAAACAACTTTGGTAATTTCAACGTTGTTTTTGCCTACGTGTTTTTGTCTTTAAATATATGACAAAATTTGTCTAATATATTTGTCATTTTAATATATTTCTAGCTTATACCCGGCGTGTTTCGCTACTTCTATTTTAAATACTATTTTAACTCTTATCTTTGTTAGAATTTTTACACTTTTTCCCCATTTTAACGCATGCCAGTCCAAGTTCAAACATTTAAGAAGGAAGGAAATTGTAAATATTGCAAGATAATTGCTTCTGCCTATGATTTGATTTATATGTTTACAAAATAATTGAAATTTATTTGACTCTTCAATAAAACAGACGTGAATTTACCTTTTGAATTACCTATTGAAATTCGATGGTGTAAAGCACACTAAACTCTAAGCAGTAGACACGGTCAAAATTACGAAAATTTCGTTACACCATACATAACTATACACAGAAATAGAAATTACTTGCATAAATGGCAGATTTCATTTATTCGTTAAAGAAAAGAATATAATATCTATAAATAAATTTACTTTAAACTTCGTTTTTATTGCATTTTTAAACAAAATTCTGGCTTTAATTTTAAAGCGCAATAGCTTAGTTATAAATGCATTATAAACTATTTATCCTCATTTAACTAGCACTTAAAGAGAGGATTCATCAGATTATGTTTGATGCTGTTATGAGAAGTATGATGGCGATTAAGATAACTTAATTTGAACTGGATTTCTTCAAATATTCCGACACGGTGAATAGCTGCACAGACGGTTTTAAAATTATAAGGTATCAACTTATTGAGGTTACGTGACTATGGACAAGCTAAGATAATTATATAATTAGGTTGTAGTTAAAGGCCTTTAATATAAACATTTATTGCTCGAAGTGACATGACTAAGGCTGACTGTGAAGTTTTCTTAGAGCAGCTAAGTATCAAAAAGTCTAGAAGGCTTCCAGACTACTGCAGTGTACTTATGACTGAAATGACTTCCTAAATTTTGCCACGCAGTACATTCAGTATTGTACGTCGCTATGTTAGGTTAGGTCTGCCAAACTGCTAGCCTGCCAAACTACCAACCAAGAGGTCCTGCATTCAACTCAGGCCAGACCATTTGAAAAGTAAAGTTTTTTCAAGAGGGGTATCACCTCGTAACATTAGCTAGAAGAAACTGGTTATGAATATTTTTTTCTACATCACTCCTCTAGGGAGCATATTGGCTTTCCCCATTTCCCATCCATTGCTTTGTTTCAGTTTCTTTAATCAATTTGATATTTTTTCAAGCTAAGTATGCTATGGATGCTATGGAAAATTTCTCTAATACATTTATCGTTCGGAGCCGGCGTTTAACTGTAGGTCATTTTAATGAGCCTATAAATAGAATCGAATGCAGTTCATTGTCTAATAGAAGTCTTGTTTGTATATCAAAAAAAAAAAAAAAAAAAAAACGAATAGCCGCAACAAAATTACCTTTAAGTAAGGCTAAAACTTTTAGAAAAGAAGCAAAGAGGCCATAAGATGCCTGAATGCCTGATGCCAGGGTGTCTGTGGATGAGAATGCGAGACATTCTACGCTTACATTTAAATGGGTTATAAGCCATGGGGCACGTACTACTTCGCATTTTTATGGACCCAATTGGTATTTCAAAGCTCGTCTTGAGAAGAACAGACTTGGCTCACAGAAGCGCTTGATAGAACTGCCAGTATAAAAATTTTTGGAGAAACTGCAATATTGCAAAGAAGGGAAAATCTACTGAAAATGGTATTTGCCATTGCCCGGTATAATATAAGTTAAAGTTTTATTGAACCGACTATCTGACTGACGGAAGCTATCGCGGTTTTTTGAAGATTCTGCTATTATAAAAAACACATGATATCACAACGGAACTAAGAAAGCTGCACCTATTAATGTGATCAATATATGTTGTATAAGATATGTTGTCCTATTTTCGTGATTTAATAAGTCAAGAACTACTGAACCGATTTACAAGCCAATACATGTGCTTAAAAAGATCTACATTCACTTTTTTCATTTTTTTTTAAAAACAGGCAGTGTCATGCCTATAGAATTATTTATTTGTCTATATCTTATAAATGGTAACAGTAAGATACTCTAAATTTGTAGTATTTTAAATAGACAAAAAATAGGCAGAATCGAGTAAGTTGGAATAGTATCTCGCATATAAAGTAAATACTAATTTTTGCATATCTCGAGAACGGTTAAAATAGAATTTCATGTTTATGACTTGAAAGTTAAAGAAATTCATCAGTCAAAAAATAAGCAAAATTTGACAAGTTGACATGGTACTTCCAATACAAAGTAAATATTGATTTTTTTATACTTATCATGAGAACGGTTAGAATGGTATATTCTAAATTTTCTAAAAATTACCTGTTAATCAATAGAAATCATCGGTCAAAAAATAGGCGGAATTGGACAAGTAAACATGGTACCACCCATAAAAACTAAGTTCTGTTTTTGGATATCTTAAAGACGATTCAAGTAGAAGTTTCTGAATTTGGTCTAAATAACTTGGTAGTTAATACAAATCAGTAATTAAAAAATGGGCGGAATCGGATAAGTGGGCATGGTACATCCCGTAAAGTAAATATTGATTATTATATATCTTGAGTATGGTTAGAGTGGAAGTTTCCGAATTCCGTCTAAAAGACTTGGCAAGCCATTAGTCTTAAATAAATATGAAATTTTGCACTTGTAGAGGATGGTAATAGTTAAAGCTTCGTTATCTATTCACTTCATTTAAAAAGGGAGAGACGGTACAACGCAAAGGTTACCAGCTCCGCGGGAGTGACTACTCTATTATGTACATACATAAATAAGTATTAACAATGAGCGTGAAAGTAAATTAAAAAAAAATTCAAGTCCGATACGATAAGAGAAATGAAATTTCATGCTAAAACAATGAAATTTAAACTTGTAAGGAGAGTCAACGTTTATTTTAATGGTAGGCAGACAAATTAACTGGTGTAATATTTGCAACATTTCACTAAGATGGTGTTGTGAGGAACATACGTGCCACCTTTTCATACATAATTTAATCAAACGATAAAGAAAGTTTGGTTAACTGCTGGTTAATTCGAAATATATTAAAGTGTTTAGCCATGACACCTATTAACCTATAAACAACATTGTGGTCTAGGGTATTATTTGATCCAACTTGACAAATAATTACTTGTACGCTTTTTAATAACGTTTAAATCTAGTAATGTTGAAATCTTAAATTAGTTATGAAATTTATTTTTTTATTAACGTTTTTAAAAAATGGAAGTAAAAAATGTTTTGGTGGTTTGCTTAAAACTTAAAAACACAGAAAAACTAAAAACCTCCTTCCTCTTACAAAATTTAAGATCTGAACTCAATAAAAATTTACTACAAATTTATTGAATTATTGTTTCATAAATAAACATGTTATTTTCTTTTTTATTAAAACAAAATACCAGATTTTAAATTTAAATCTAAAAGTCTAAAACCTGCTTAAAAACAAACTGCCCACATTTTTTTTACCGTTTTCTCTCTTTTTTAATTTCGAACAACAAATCTTTTGACAAATATCTTGCACCAAAAAACAGAACAACAACTATTTTGAATTCCACTTTTTAACACCTGAGTAAAGAGGGAGATTTTTTCAAAACAAAAAAAAATAAATAAAAACAATTTTTAAAAACAACAAATAGTCAATGTTCATGATTAAATAAACAAATCTCCATATAGGTTTTATTGTAGCCACTACATATGCAATGGACCAATAAAAGCGCCCGATCCACATGTGGACTTAAAAGTCAACTTCGATATAAAAAAAATCAACTGCAGCAACAATACAGCATACAAATCTCCAACTCTTAACAAAACTAGAACAGCAATTCACTTGCTGAAATCTGCCATTGACTGACTAAATACACAAAAAATAAAAAATTAAAAAAACAATGGCAACAGCAACTAGAAAAAAAGGGAGAAGAATCAAATCTAAATTTTTGTTTTAAAGAAAAAAATTTAAAAACTTCTAAATTTTTTAAATTAGAAACACAAAAACAAATGAAATTAGCAACAAAGGAAAAAGCTAAAACGCTAGAGTGTAAATATAAAACAGAAAAAAACTCTCGCACTTAGGAAATTCAATACTACGCTCTTGAAAATTGTGGGAATTTTTTTTTTAAGATTTCATTTTTAGTCATTTTATTTTATGGGTCACCCAAGTTGGTTAACTAAAATAAATAATAAAAACATGTTGGAAGGTAATTTTTGGTCAGGTCCGACAATATAATACCCTAATTCGAGTTATGTTTGAAAGATAGAGGTAACTTTTGACAAATTAGGTGTTACACACAGTCTATTATTCTTATTCAGATTGTCTATACATGATTTTTTTAAATTGTACTGATTGTTTTGTTATGACGATTTCAGCACCGTACACACAGAAAAAAAACCTAAAGTAAATTCAACATGAAAAAATTGTAACTTTAATTTTTGTAAATTTAAAAAAAAAATTAACGTTGTTTCATATTTAATTAATAGTTGTACATGTTGTTTTAATATTCAACATTGTTGTTCGTGTTAGCGCAAAATTATGCATATTAATTTTAACCTTTTCCGCAGTCAAAATAAAATGATTCAGTGTTAATTTTACATTGTTTGCGTACAACAAAAATAATAATTTTTTGTTTTATATTATTTTATCGAAGTATGCCTTAAATTTTTTGTATACATATGTATGCATATGTATGTATGTCTACATATTTGTCTTTATTTTCAAAATTCTTCTTTAAGAAAGTTTTCGTTTTAAAAATCGATTACAACAAAATCGAAACAACACTCTATCTAAGAGGTTATGTGTATGTGGACGTATAATCCATACCCGAAAATTGGGGAATTAAAAACGTGTATGTATCGAACATACACACTAAGAATGAGTTTACACATTGAAAACTATTGAGTACTTACAACTTCATCAGCAATAAAATGGCTCTTTTTGCTTCTTAGCACTATTTACTTAATTTATTATAAAATACATAAGAAAACAAAATTTGCTTACATTTGATTTTGTCAACTAACTATTTAGAAAATGTGTTTACATTATATTTAGCGGATAATAAAAACAGTTTTCAGACTTTTAATATTTGTTATGACCTTCTTTTGTATTTATTACACATTGTACACGATGTCCGCCGGGAAGGTATACTACTTTGTTTTGCCGCCATTTTGGCAAACATTAGTCTTGACAGTTCACGTTTGGCAGTCGTGAAGTAGAGACGTTTCAAATTTATTATGGAAAAATATTCAGTAAACCAACGTTTTTCAATCGTTAAAACATTTTATCAAAATCAATAATCGATTTTCATGAAAAAATCATAATGAGTAACGAGGCACATTTTCAAATTAATGGTTATGTGAATAAACAGAATAGTCTGTTCTGGGCAATGCAAAACCTCAAATTATTATTTATTAGTCACCTTTACATACATTAAAAGTGACAGTCTGGTGTGCAATTTGGTCAGGAGAAATCATTGGACTTTACTTCTTTGAAACTAAAAACCGGCGTAATGGTAACTGTCAATGGGGAGTGATATCGTAATATGATTGAAAACTTTTTAACGCCACAACTGCATGCTTTCGGCTTGACTAACATGTGGTTTCAACAAGATGGCGCCACATCGCATACAGCCAGGATTACAATGGAAGTACTGTGAGACCTCTTTCCACCACAAATTATTTCAAGGAATGGTGATGTTGATTGACCACGGTGGCCTGATTTAACTGCTCCGGACTTTTGTGAGGATATCTGAAAAGCAAGGCTTATGCAAACAAACCAGAAATGCTGGAGTAACTCAAACAAAATATTCTTGATGAAATTAATGAAATACCGCGTGAATTGTGTGAGAATGTAATGAGAAATGTGCTCAAAAGGGCTCGTATTTGTGAGGCTGACAGAGACGGGCATTTATAAGATCCATTCTCTATCATATTATCAAAATTATAAACAAACAAAGTAGTATACCTTCCCTCCATCCTGTAGTAGAATTTTCAACCAATTAACCAACTTTTTTAGACCATAATCTGCATAATACAGTTTAAATGCTATAATGTTCTTTGGTCGGCATTTAGATACTTTTTTTTCAAAAAACCCAAACAATTTTACTAAGGTTCAAGTCGGGGATTTGTGCAGATGTGTCTATAAAGAATCCACATCCGCACTATATGCGAATTATTCTTAGAACCGTTGTCTTGATAATATTTAATCTGTGGTTTGTTGTCCCTGAGTAACCAGAATTTCCTAGTGCTACTTATCAAATGGGTCTTTAAAATGTCGTATTTCCGTGCATACATTGTTGATTCTACAAATGCAAAGTGTTCTACACTTCCCTTGAGTCACACCCCTAAGCCAATATTGACATGATAATGTTCTTTCCATCGTTGTAATACTACAACATTTGCATTTCAGCACAAATTATAACGTTCTCCCAATAGTGAGACAGTTGTTAAACGTTCATAATGGCAACGAGAAAACGCTTTTCTATGTTTTCTGCAGATAATAATAAGGTCTTATGTGCTCTTTATTATTATTTATATTTTAAAACGTTTAATGTCAATCGACAACACCACACTCCTCTTCAAGCTCTTTCACAAGTGTTTCTGTGGAAATTTGAAGATTTTGAGCAATTGTTGTAATAATAATACGCTCTGCATGTTTACTTATTATCGTCTTAAAGCCAATTCCCCTCTTTAACTTCAATCCTCCGCTTTTTTCTTGTCACTGAAAGCATTTCTGAAAAATCGGCTATACCCTTTTACAAATGATCATTATAGTAAATCGACTGAGTACAGAAAATGCCTCTAAATTTATTATGAAGTCGACCCATAAAAGACAATGTCGCTAAACTGCAACTTTCTTTAATATGTTAACGTTAAATGACGTTGTCATATATAACTCCTCTTTGTTTGTGTCAATGTAACAAACATTCATCAATGAAATCATATTAACAATGTCGTTCAAATTCGCCACCGGTAACTTTCAAAACGCAAGCATACAAGTGAAAATCGAAAGATTTGAAAAAAGGAATATCTTAGAAAGAGTTTTTCGTTAGACGACTGAGAACAGCTAACAGCTGGCGTAAATGGACATTTGTAGGGTGGCTAAGTAAACGTGAGTCTCTTTTGATACACTTTATGGCATTATTATTAATTTTGAAATCATCGAAATAGTGATACCTACCTCTTGGCGGTCTAGCCAAGAGCTTTCGTCTACTGCGGACAACTCATATAAGTTGAATGACGAATGTAAAACGAGGAAGATTTTGCAATTTGGTAGGCAATAGAAGTAGAAGTAATCCAAGGTATGATAAGGAGTGTTCGAAGACCAGTGACTTTATTTATACATAGTCAGGCTGCTGGATCAAGTCTAGGATCATCTTAGATTGCAGAATGGCCTTGAGAGGATTGCATAAGGCCGTCAGACTTTATCGGGTACCGGTACATTGTGGTATTTCGGGGAACGAGTTGTCACATAAGTTAGACCGACGGGTCTCGGAGACTGCGTGTCGAAGATTCCGTACTGCCGCTGTTATGCCACTGCATTTGGAAACTTGATGGGCTGTTTACTAGCAGGTCTGGTCGGCTCTGGTATAATGATCCAAGATGTAGGGCCTCAAGGTCCATGTGGGAATCATCTCTAGCCGAAGGATATCTTCATTTCTATCCACGAGCACGTCGAAACTACTACGTACGACTGCGGCACACGTTCAATGACGATATTACCTATTGCCTCACTAGTGCACAGGATTCAAACTTTTACCTCTTAGAGCCTACCTCTATTCTCCAGTTTGCTAAAGGCCTTTATTGACTTTGGAATGGATTTCACCTGGGCGCTAGGCTTCCCTGGACCTTCACATTGTCTTTGGGGACACATCTAGTCAACTGTTCTCTCTATCCCTCTCTCTCTTTCGTTCAACTCTTTGATTAATTCATTTCCTTCTTTTTTCTTCTTTCTTTAGCCACATGGTCTCCGAGTAATGCACATACTTCTGTCTATTTATCTATGGCAGTATTAACTGAGGGCATTGGATTCTAGGTAAATATGCATTTCACCTTGAACTTACTTTAACGACCATTGTTGCAGTTGCAATTACAGGGAAAGGCAGAATATCTATTTTCTCTGTGAATGCCGGCCACAGCCGTCAAAAGTAAGATATTTCTTGACAGTAGGCTCAATAGGAAGACATTCTTAGGGGCATTTGCCCTAATATTGGTAAAATATTGCTACGATATATAGCAAAGGCTTTCGCTTAGGAATATGGTCTAGTTGTTTTGGCTACCTGGTCACTGTGGGACAGATGGTGACTAAATAGCAAATCCATTGGATAGGTTCCGTGACACCCTTTATTTGATCTAATCAAAGATTGGGATTGAAATGCTCAAATGGAGCTTCGCCACTCTAGGGCGGTGATCAATCCGCAATTTGGGCTTCGCTCTGAGTTTTCTCAAATATGGCAGGTCGGACTTGAAGCTCCTGACGGATTTTCCTGAAAGTGCATCTGAAAAGGATAGTTACAGATGTGGATGTTTGTAGACTGTGTTCACAGGCATCAGAGTGGTGTTTTTGATAGGTTCAGATGGACACGTTTGGGGAGGCATAGGGTCTCATTGAAAAACATATCCAACATTAGGGTTTCAGATCAGCTGGTGTTCATTAAGAAAGCAACAGATCTGCTAAACCAACTATATTTCGGAAGAGACACAATAGACTCTAAGGGTCGCAATGTCCTGCTGGAGTACCTACTCTGAATGATAATGGTAACGAATATTTCACAATAAACACCAAAAAACCCCGAATTTTTATATTATACCCCCAATATTATTTATCATAGAACCGAAATTGATCAATAAAAAAATTCTTTTAAAAGAAAAGGGTGCACGATTTATTTTTGTATTCTGAAGTTTGTCAAAAAAAGAAAAAAATTAAATGAAATTTGTTGTTTGATTTTGTATTTAGTTTGTCATCATGCTGTCGTTTTTTTTTTTTTGTTATTTTGTTTTGTTTTTTTTTTTTTTGCTTTATTTTTATTCATCGATTGAGAGCAAATTCAGCAGATTTGCGCTGCTTTAGTATTTGTTGTCATGGTTTTTCGATGGTTTTGTTATTAGTGCAGCAGTGGCAGTTGTTTTGTTTCTAATAAAAATTCGAAATCATTTTGTTGTTTTTCGAGTTCAGTATCAATAAAAATAAAAATCATGATAAAAAAAAGCAAAAAACAAAAATGTTTTGTTTAAAATTCCACACTACTCGTTACTGGAAAAGTTAAAAGTCACACAGGCAGTCGAGCACTAAAGTTAAACTTAGCGTTGGAAAATAATGAAAAACAACGAGTTCAAAAACATATTGTTGTTATTCAAATTCATAAAGATTTTGTTTTGTTTTTTATTGTCACCATATCCTGTAGTCGTTATTGTTTATAGCCAAAGCATATCCTCTCGTATTGTTTCGTTTAGCAATTTTGTCATATTTTTTTATTATGCTTCAAAAAAACAAAGCAACAGCCATAGAATGTTTTTGATTTTCATCTTTCGCTTAAATTTTGCTTATTTTTTTGCAGCTGTTTTTTGTTTTATTTTTTAAATATTTTCATTTATTACATTCCATTCACAGAGACAAAAAAGAAGAAAAAAGACAAAAAATGTTGTTCTTTGATATTTAACAGTTTGCAGATTATTATCCTTTCTATACACAGTTTATATCATCGTTCTTTTTTAGCCATTTATTGTTTGTCGTTTCCTCTCAAACGAAAATTTTAATATAAAAATATTTGACTGTCGAACAAAGTTGACGAAAACTCACCTTTTTTTTATAAAACAAAAAGTTATTGTAGCTGTTACCAACAATATGAAGGGGAGTATGTGTTTAATGTAGCGACCATCATAGTTGTAATAAATTTTTAGTAAGAATTATCTTTTTTTTTTTTTAAATAATCGCCTGGAATTTTTAAAGATTTTTTTACTTTATTATTATTATTAATAAAAAATGTATTCATAAGAGAGGAAACGACTATAAACAGCAGTCATTCTATTGAAAGGTTTTTTTTTATTATGGAATTGACCATAAATTAATGTTTTTATTAATAATAAATTTATTTCCAATTAAATTAACAAGAAAAATTACTGGAAAAAACGAATTGGATTTATGACGAAAAATAATCCATAAATTGTTAAAAAAAGTACCTCAAATTATTTATTAATATTAACAATTTTGGCACTTTGTTTTATGTATGTATGTATGTTTATCGGCACAAAGAACTTCTAAGTAAAGAGTAATTTTTTTCTCAGCTGTACAATCTTCCAATAGAAATAATTTCTATATGTCGAAAACTTAACTATAATTTGTTTTTGTTTTACCTCTTTTTTCAATAAATTAGGCAAATTGAACCATGAACGATATACGCTCCAAGAAACCTTCTAAATTACGGAAATTTATTTTTAAATAAAGTGACCAGTTTAGCGAATTTACTAAATTCACTAATTAGTATGAATGGAAGGCTCACGACCACTTATATAATTCGTCCAGTTACTGGCGGATGATGTGTATTGTTCATTACTTTGAAGCTTCTTTGTTTAGAAGCCTCTACTATTACCGTTCTCAAGATATACATAAATCAATATTTACTTTGTATGGGAGGTATTACGCATACTTGTCCAATTCCGTCCAATTTTTGTCTGATGATTAGTATTGACCTTTAAGCTATTTGGACTAAATACTGTAACTTTACCTATAACCGTTATCAAGGTATAAACAATTAATACTTAGTTTATAAGGATGGTACCACGCCCACATTCTTAATTTCGCGCAGCTTTTGACCAAATTCAAAAGCTTTTGCTTTAACCGTTCTTAAGATATACAGAAATCAATATTTAGTTGGTATGGGAGTTACTCCGCCTACTTATCCAATTCCGCCCACTGTTTGACTGCTGATTTGTATTGACCATGCATCTATTTGGGTTAAATTAACAGGCTTTCCCCTACCATTTTGAAGGTATAGAAAAACAAATATTAAGATACTTTGTATGGGCGTAGCACCGCCCAGTTGGAGTTCTGTGAAATTTATTTGTCCTTCCAGACATACGGAAAGATACTGTAAAAATATCAAGAAAATCTGTCCAGCTGTTTAGCTGTCTATAGATTTCAAACAAGCAAACAAAAATACATACAAACACACATTCATTTTTATACATGTATAAGATATCATAGCCTCTGATGTTGATCTACTTATTCTACCTAAAATTATTCTCATTTGGGCTTCTCTCCTGCAGCTACCTTTAGAGTTCTGTTTAATAGTCGTGCTTCTGTTGCAATCTTCCTGATTGATGCAGATAATTGACAAGGCTAGTTTTAAGTATGCTAGTGTAGGAGAAATCTCACACTGGAGTTAAATAAATACGGGCAACAAATAACGGGTGTTTTTGTTCTAGATTCGTAACATTGAGTTGTCAACACTGCTTTATTTGACAACCAATTTAACAGCTGACAGTTGCTTTTTGTTTAGCTTGGTTTGAAATTTGATTATGGATAGTGAGCGCAAATATCAGCAAACCAGATCTATAGGATATGTGGAAGCATTTTTGATTGACTGTTTGGTGCGGCTTATTGGCTGGCAGTTACCGTGAATGGTGTTCGCTATGGCGAGATGATAACAGACTTCTTGTGGGCAGAAATTTAGAATATGGACCAGGTCGATAAGTGGTTCCAACAGGATGGTGCCACTTGCCACACAGCCAACGAAACAATGGCTTTTTGCAATGGCTGTGTTATCTTATGTCGTAGCGATGTTAATTGGCCGCGACGATCATGTGATTTGACACCGTTGACTTCTTTCTTTGGGGATTTTTTGAAGAAAAAGTACACGTCAATAAGCCAAGAACAGTTTAAGAAATAAAGGATGAGATAATTCGGCAAATTAGCGACATTGAACATAAATTATGTCCCAAGAGTCATTGAAAATATGGACTGACGGAAAGAGGTATGCCACCGAAGCTTTTGCGGGCATTTGGTCGATATTTTGTTTCAAACATAATTGTCATAAATCTTTCTATCACAATAAAAAATATTAATATAATTCTACAACATCGTGCGTTTTGCTGGATCACCCCTTATATTCCTTTGTGTTATTATAATTTCAACTTGTGTAACTGTAAAAAAGCACTTGATATAAAAAAATTATGTTATGTCTTGTCTTCGGCTACTACTCAACAGTGTAAGAATATCGGAGGTTCTCACACTCGAGTTAACGCAAGCTAAATACGCTAGTTAATACACTACAATCGAATATAAAAAAATTCCAAATCCTACTTATCATCCAGCATCATTAACTAAATTAATGAAAAAGTTGGTCTGAATTGATTGACATGGACACCAACGATATGTGGTTTCAACAGCACGGCACTACAAGCCACATAGCTCATGTCGTATTGGACATTCTGCACTAGTGATTTGTGAGTTTGGTCATTTGATGTAGAAGTGATGTTAAGCGTTTTCTGGCGGCCATCAAAGCCAACATACTTAAGGCCACTGTTAAAATTCGCTATCCATGTTATATTCCATACACAATGGCACGGATAGCCCTTTCAAGCAATATTCAACTATATCTTATACACTTTATTTTATAAAAATTTAAAGATAGAGGCACTTAATAGAAGACGCAGTAAGATCAAAAAGAACCATCTAAGACTGTAGTTTGCTTGTTTGTTAATATTGGCGATAATTTGCCAATTTATTAAAGAAGAAAACATATTTAAACAGAACAGCTGATTTCATCAAAGTCTAGTATTCGAAACCTTTGGTAAATTTTTCAGGATCCAGTTTTGTAAACTTTTTCACGTTTGTAGAAATTAAAAAATTATAAATAATTGACAAAGCTTTTAGCGTACATATGTGCATAAAGCTTTAAAGTACACATATGTGCATAAATTATATAGAAGCTTTATTAAGCTTTAAAGTCTAGGCAAGTTTACTAGTTTCAAAACTTTTGAAAGCTTACTATTTAAGCTTTTGCATTAAATACATAAAATTTATTTTATTAATCAAAGCTCTTTTTGGCTTTAAATAATTCCTTTAACCTATTTTTAAGTGAATTTTAAAAAAACTTTAATTATTGTTAAACGAGTATAGCTCAACTAAATACAGCTTTAAAGCTCTTAAAGGAAATGTTTATAAGGCATTATTTAAATTCTTAAATAAAGCTTATAACTAAAAAGCTTTAACTAATTGTATCATAAGTTCTAAAATATCTCAATATTTTGTTATTTAATAATAGCCAAGTTAGAGAAGTATAAAAGGGTTATATAAATTTAAATAATTAGCTTTTGTGGCATGCAACATCAATACGTAGGGTGCATTAACTAATTACAAGAAAAGAATATTTCATTTTCTATTTCATACACACACATACACAAGTACATAAAGCGACATTAAAAAACTATTTCAAAAAGTTATCAAATTAATTTAAAATAAAAAATACAAAATTGTGTTTATACTTACAGAGAGCATGATGATGCCCAGTAGGTCCAGCAAAATGAGCCGCCAATGATGGTGGTGTAGCAGTGACCATAGACATTTGATGGGCAGCCGATAATTGAGCCATATGAGCCTGATGTTGTTGATGTTGTGTTGCACTCTGGTGATGATGATGATGATGAACCGGAGTTGCACTAAAGCTAAGAGCCTGCGAAGTTGGCACACTGTGATGTTGAGCTGAAGCACCTTGGGTAATATGAGTTGCCTGAACAGCACCAGGATTCAAGGAGGCTAAGGTAACCAAATTTTGCATGGAAATGGGGGTGGCCAATAGTCCGTTGCCAGGAGTAGGGTTGTTGCCTGTGGCTGCTGCCGTGGCCGATAGTGAAGCAGCTGTGGTACTATGATCCGGTGGGAAATTTAGTCCTGATTTTTTTATCCATTTTTTTATTTTATAGATTTTTTTTATGTATTTTTTAAGGAATTTTTGATTTGTGTTTTTTGATGGTTTAAGGTTTAGATTTTATTTGGTTTTTGTTTTTGTTTTTTATACATGACCACACAATCAAGTCAATCATAGACATACCAAAAAATGTATTTGAACGAATATAAAAAACATAGAAGAAAACACACACCCAATTGGATTATTTACATTACAAAAAAATTAAATTAAAAAAAATCAAATAAAAAAATAATCAACATAATTACTATATAAAACAATATATT
The DNA here is from genome assembly GCA_023159175.1 of Wohlfahrtia magnifica. Taxonomy (NCBI): domain Eukaryota; kingdom Metazoa; phylum Arthropoda; class Insecta; order Diptera; family Sarcophagidae; genus Wohlfahrtia; species Wohlfahrtia magnifica. Next base: position 1,731,668 of record JAKWBJ010000062.1, read on the forward strand.
TTTCTTAAAAAAACAAAAAGTAAGTGCAACCCAGCAAACAATATATTTACGAGTATGTGTAGTTTTGAAATTGTAATTATCTTTCATTAATATTGCTTTAACCCTTTGACGACCATAGGCAAGTAAGCTTGCCATTTTTTAGATCCTCTAATAATAATTTCGCTTACTAATTTTCCTTTCAACCCATATGAAATTATATTTGTCAAGCAAAATGGGGAACTTAGAGGGTATCGAGGCAGAATTTTTTTTTTTTTTTTTTTCTTAACTACTATTAAGCCACAAATCGCGAAAATAAAATACAAATCAAGTCAGTCGAAAATGTTTGGTCGTTAAAGGGTTAATACTGGATACCTATTACCTCAAGCATTAGCATGTTTAATTTGTTTGCATCAAATTTTGTATAAATATGTTTGGAATCATCATTGTACGATTTACTGGACAATCAATCATCCACAAACGGATGGAAAAAAGAGTACTATGTGAGAATATTTAATCATCAGGTCTCAGCTCTTTTGTTTTATCAGAACTTATTCCGAAGGTCAAATGAATCGATAGATTAGGTTACACTACTTTCATTAATGAACGCCTTTGACCTTTTCTGTACGTAATCGGAGGGTGCTTTCAGATACATCAGATAGACCAAAATTTATATGGCAACATTTTAAAAAATCGAGGCACTTGAATGTTTCTTTCCACACAAATGTGATCATTACAATGAATTTTTGCCCCCAGATGACTCGACACAACAATCACCATTACGTCTACGTGTTGAAAAGAATATTGGGTTTTGTGCACATTAAAATCGATACTGTTCACATAACACCACTCGAAGCTGTTCACTAGATCGTTTATAAGTGTGTCATTCAATCCAGTTATGAAGAGGCTCGGCCTTACAAATTTTGCTGTCATCTGGTGGAGAGTAGATAAGATTTGATGTCAAATGGAGCAAGTCTTTGAGTAGTTGGTTAGCTCTAAGCAGCTATTGAATAACAGTTGGTAGGTCGTAGGTATAAGTTTACCATGTTGAAACCAATGTTTGTTAGCCCAGAACAGCTAATAATTACGAAAGCTTCAGGCGTAAACCCTGTGTCAAGAAAATTTGCTCAATTTTAATCAGAATAATATTATATTCAGGAAATATTGAATAACTGGTGACAAATCACTGTTCTGACATCAAAACAAGTGTTTCATAAGCCAAATCGTAAGAAAACATTCCACTAATTCTGTATTCTGATAATACAATCTCCAATCAGTTCCTAAAATTTAACAGACATTCAATTGAATAGAAATTTAAAACAATTAGGAAGTTGAAGATTGCAGTGTTAAACGTACTTATCACAAAAGTTTTGATAATTGGACAAAGTGTTGACGTAATCGTACATATTATGAAAGAAAATGTCTTTGATTGGAAAGTAGCAGACAGGCGGTATTAGTTTTAAGATCAGCATATGTACTCGATAATAAATAAAGTAACATAGGCAGATGTAGATAACAGAACCGGAAATCAAATAGATGCCATCATTATAAGCGGAAGTTGGAGAGATTTATTGTTGAATAAACGCGATACAAACGTGGCGGATATTGTTGGCGATTATTATCTTGTTTTTGTCACACTTCGAATTAAAATTGCTTTAATTAAAAAGAACAACCAGCTTTCTCGAATGAGGTTTATTGTTCTATGAAACCGTAACTGAATTTGGTCCGAGTTGAATGATACCACAGCCGCACGACACTTAGGGTACAGAAACAACACCCGCAAAAACTGGATAAGCAATGTCACTTGAAAACTTGTATATAAGAGGGTAAGGAATGTAAAATCCGCTCTAATGACTATTCGAACCCGATCAGAGAGCCAATTTCCATGAGTTGCCAATCGTGTAAGCCAAGAGGTTAAATACATTGCTCGTTGCTACGAGGGGACACGGATCAACAACGTAACAACATAGCGAAGAAGGCTGAACCGAATAGAATTTGTGGTCTTTATTTTGCTGCAAAGAAACTTACCCAAGTGCAAATATCTTTGAGAAGACCGCACAAATGCAAAATCTGCGAACTCGATTACGTTATTGTGCTTATAGATTCAAAATGCAGATTAATCTGCAGTTTTTCCAACAGTCAATGAAATACGTAATAGAAGGAATAATAATAAAAGAAGAAGTTTATCCCTTGAATAAGACCTTACAGAGCGAAGGAACTGGAGAGGCATAACACTACTAAGAATGATTAAAAAGGTAATAGCGAACATAATACTTAACAAGGTATCAACAGCAATTCTGTCAACTCTCAGGAGATAACAGTCAGGATTTTTCTGGCAGACAGATGATACGGCAGAGTTGTGTCACTACTTTTCAACTGCCTACTCGACTTGGTGATGAAAAAGGCAATGAAGATGGGAAAAGGCATAATATGGGGTCTGCAAGAAAACTGAAAGCTCTTGACTATGCTGATGATATTTGGCTTTTGAACAACTTAACTTAAACATCAATAAAACAAATATAATGCGTTGAGCAAAAATTCACAACGAGAAACTAGCAATAAAACGATGCGTAAGCTTTTTGCTACTTTGGCTAATGTAGTGGCACGTATTAACGGTTAGTCTATAATTAAATGTAAATATCTAAGAAATTTTAATGTAAATATGGGACAAGTAATTATTTCTGAGAACATAATACTGCAATTTACTAACAAGGTAACAACGAATCGGCTGAAATTATTAAAATTTTTTTTTTGCGAAAAGTTTGTTAAATAAATAATTTTGCTAACGAAAACCATCATGCTTGTGTTAGATAGGCAACCTTATAATATTTGCTCATGTTTCATGTCGATACTGGATTCATAAAAACGGGTCATATAAAGGCCTATGTTACTAATTTAAAGAAAAGAAAACTGAAAGCACCATGATGTCTCAAAAGCTTTTTCAGTTTAAAATTTGGTCTTATATTATTTAGAAAGCATTCAATGTTAGTGAAAATAATTGCTGGGTTAACTAATCATTATTTTTTTAAGAAAAAGATTACTATTTTATAAATATAAAAAAATAACATATATATACAAAACAATAAAATAAAAAGAAAATATAAAATAAATACAAAATCATGGCATCAAATTCAATTAAACACAAAAATAAAATTTAAAAAAATATAAAATAAAAAATAATCAACGTACACTAAATATATGCAAAAGAAAAGAGTTAATGCTGTTAGACAAAGAAAATTTCATTAAATTTAGTTTAAACGTTTTGTTTGTCTTACTAAATACGAACAAATTTAAAAAGTATTCAATTTTTATTTTCTATATAAAAAATGATAATGCTTTTGCTTTGTTTTAAAAAAAGAATTTAAGCCGAAGTAGAGCAATAATTTTAACACTAGATTTAGTTTCCAAATACATGATAATTAGCAATTAAAAAACATTTAAAATATGTAAATACAATTACTTGATGAAGTACTTTATTTAGAAATAAATGGCAAATAATTTTTATTGTATTAAATCTATTGCAATAACACAAGAATTTACTTCTATATTAGCTGCTGCGTGTAAAAAAATATAAGTTTTTAAATTATTTTTTTATTTGAAACATTTAAAACACACTCTATAAAATACACATTAAATTTGATATGCAAACGATTTTAAATTGAATACACTGATTGACTGACATAAAGTTTTGAGAATTTGTTGACACATGCTAACACTGTTTTAATTAACTGACACAGTCTACGAGTAACGTATAATTTTTATTGGAACCAAATGTAAATTTTGTTAATTATTTATTATATTTTAAATTGAATTGTGTTTGAAATGCCAATGTTTTGTAACAACAGATGATGATTATTTGAATTTGAATTCCAATTTAATGTGTGCGCCTTAAAATATGCTACGTAAATTCAGCTCTGTGATCAAGAATTTTTCAAATAAAAGAGTTACCATATAAAAAATTTAAAATCAGAGTAAACGCTTTTGATAGAACAATCTATTTGCAACTTTGAAGTTTACTGAATGATACGTCCAGGTGGCGAACTTAAACGACATTGTCACTACGATATTTTCATTGATTAATCATCGTCACAATATCAGTATTAAGTCGTATTTATCATAAATGAAAATTATTATTGATGAATTCTCTTGAAAATGACACAAACATGATGAATTATATCTAACAAAGTCATTGAAGGTTACCATACTAAAGTATGCGAAATTTAGCGACATTGTCTGTTATGTGTCGACTTCATGATGAAATTAAGCGACATTGTCTGTTATAAGTCGACTTCATGCTGAAACTTAACAACATTGTCTATTATGAGTCCACTAAATGCTAAATATTTCGGGAGTTTGTCTCGTTTTGTCACCTCGTTGTTAACTAATAAAGCACAATGATTTTTGATCCTATTGGGCTGTTAGGGCTCACTAATAAATAGTCACCTGACTGAAAAAATCAATTTCTGTCATCTATGTCAATTTGGACAATTACTTTAAAGACTTATATATGACATGCTTTAACATTGTCAGCATTTGTCACAATGTTTCAATATGACGTTCGTCATTGGGTTAATACACATATCGCATTTGTACCTCTAAAATGAGTCTGCTCAAAATGTTCAAATTTTCAGTAGAGGCAAAAAGCTTTTCAGTTCAATATAAAATTATATCACAAAAAAGGGGTTAAAGGTGTATTTTTTTAGCGAAAGAGTGAAGAAAATGATGTAAAATACTTACAGTGGATAGATATGACCGCTGTGTACAGTTTACTTGCAAAAAGTGAAAATTTAAAAAATTTAAGCTGACGCACTTCAGCGGTATGTGAACAATTTGTATGTGGATACATTATCTAGACATGTCATCGACTGCTTTCACAATTAGATACTTATTATATCAGACTCTAAACGACCTTTACTTCTTTTTCCGACACTAGAACATATCAAAACTGTAGACCATATCTAGACTAGAAGTTCACCAAGAGTCGATCACAGAACTGAAAACTAATGAGTAAATGGGGGTCTGCACAACATGTTTTTAACGTACATATTTGCAAAGTGTTCGCACTCAACCACCTGAAAAAAAGAGAAGAATTCAGTGACCGTGGTACTAAGATAAAGTTTCTTGATACAAGGGCATGTCAATAAGTCCGTGACTTCTAGAACTTCCCGCATCTAACTCAAAGGGAAACACTGCTACACCCTCGGCCAGCGTGATTTGAGGAAAAAACGGAATAAAATGAATTTTGTGTACTCATTAAGCATAATTTTTTGCGGAAAAAACATCACTCAAACCAAGACTAAGCTTGAAAAATAAAACTATGGGAACTCTGCACCATCATTTTCAATGGTAAAAAGTGGTTTACAGAATTTGATTGTTGTAACCGTACAAGCACGAAAGATTCTAAACATTCTGGACGCTCAGTTAAAGTCTCTACAATTGAAAAAATTCACAATGTGGTGTTAGCCGGTCGTAAATTTAATGTGCATGAGACTGTGGAAACCATAAGCATATCACATGGCTCAGTGGTTTTAATTTTAAATGAACACCTGGGTGTGAGAAAGCTATCCGCAAGATGGGTACCGCGTTTGCTCACAATCAACCACAAACACTATCATGTGACAACTTATCACGTTTGAACGAAACGTGTATCCACCATAATATAACAAAATCGAAACTGCGGTTAAAACGGTATATTTTTGGGGACAATAGACGCCAAAGAAGGTAAAGTTGGGTTTGTTAACCAATAAAGTCATAGCGGACGTTTTTTGGTATGCATAGCGTTTTTTATGTTATAACCCACATTGGTGAACATTATGATTTCATGAGGATTAAAAAAATCGCATTTGGCAAAGAAAAAAATCTTTTTTACCAAGACAATTCAAGGGTGTACACATGTACAGTTTCTACGGCAAAAAATCCATGAATTAAGCTATGAACTTTTTTTCTCATCATCCGGTTTATTCGGATGTAGGCGAGAGTGACTCTTTCTTGTTTCCAAACCTGAAGAAATGGCCCGGCGGAAAGAGTTTAACGATGAAATTATCTCACATACAAATACACATTTTGATGATCATAACAAAACTTATTTTTTGGAGAAAATCAAAAAATTGAAAGATTATAGAGCTCAAAGGATGCTATGTTGAAAAACAAAATATTTTTTTTTCAAAAAATCGATGTTTCTCTTAAAAATTTACGAACCGCCATTGTAAATGTAACGAATTCACTCATCCATAAGACTATTTACCAAATTGCCCAGTGTTTTAAAAGCCATGGCGTGATATGTTACCAAAGGGTCTATCAGAGTCATCGGGGACTTCTACGAAAAGGTCTACAAAGCAATTTGTTGTTTTCAAAAATCGAGAAAATTTTGTAATTTCCTAGAATTATATTAAGCCTTTGTCAAGTCATAAAGAAATTAAGTCAAGATTAGATAATTGCTTTCTCCTTCATCGGAATAGTTGGGAAAGATAGATACTAATCCTTAGCAACTCGGGTAGGCAACTGAATTAAAATCATTTAAAAATAATCTTAGATTAAATTATAGCAGCCACACCGTAGTACCACATTAAATGGGTATTGGGTCAAAAACAATAGATGACCTCGATAAGGAGTAAAAGTTGACCTTGGCAACCTATATGTAAACCTATTTCCAAAGCTTTTTAACTTAAAACCTATCACCTTGAAACACAAATATATTGTGGTTACAATATGTTTGCTTTTGGATTCTAATTTATTTTATTTAAGATACATATAAAGCGGTGGTCAAAACATTTGCAATCGGTCTTCTAACACAAATTCTTCCTTTTAATACTCAAAGACTCGTCAGAACACAATATTGTACTCCATTGTTCTGGAGTCCAATTCGCATGTGTTCGTACAAAGTTAAGACGAATTTCTCTGTTCCTTTCGGATATAATTGGTTTTTTTGCAACCTTATAGCTTCACAGACTATATTTACTGGCTCTTCTATTAATGGTTTAAATACCATCATTAATGGGAGTTTCAATTTTTGCTTCTTCTGGTATTACTTTATGATATTCTTTCAGGTACTGTTGTTACACGAGTTTTTACTATTTTATGCACGTATGGATATTGCCATTATTGACTTTTCAAAAAATTGTTGAATTTCGAATAGAATACTTTATCTTTATGTGAAATTCCGCTACGATAATCATGTAAAATTCTGATTTTTAATTCAGAATTGTATTTGCTGTCAGCCATTTTTCCAAAAATTCAATGCACGAGTATCACTTTTAGCAAAAATGTTACTTCTTGAAAGGCTAAATAACTAATCGGGAATTTGATAATAAATTGCAAATGCAAACTCGCATTATCTAAAGGAAATGTGATAAAAATCATTCCTAAAGGTTTGTAAGTAAAAAAAAGTTCATATATAGTAAAAGAGGTGAGAGTTGCAAATGTTTTCAACAGCAATAGTTAGGCTCTCTTTCTCAAAGATTACTTTTTTGTTGTAATCTTTAACCAGAAGATGATTTCTTCCTATTATTACAAAAAAGCAACTAACAAAGTTATAAAAATACCAAAAATCATTGATTAAAATAATTCGGAAAGAAATGGGTAATTGAAGAGCTAGAATACTGATCTAGATGCAAATGTTTTGACCACCACTATATGTACATATTTGAAAAGCTGTGTGGCATACTACTGATACTGAAAGAGTTTTCAGTAATTTTAATATAAGAATGTTCTTGTTTATTTCTAAAAAATTACTTTTATGATAAATTCACCTTCATTTGTGCAACATCATAGCATCTTGTTTACCTTGTTGCAAGTATTTGAAGAAAAACAAAAGAAAAGTCGGCATTTTGGTTGCATTTTTTAATAATGTTTTTTTTATATATATTTCGCAACGTCAAATATTCTCTTTATAATTTTATTCGTCAAAGCAATTTTTGTTCTTGCTGGCCTTGTGGTGTACGCGTGTATTTACATAGAAAGATGTTTCAAAAATGTGAAGAAAACAAGAATATATAAAAATTGAAAGTTCTGAGCACCCTACGGTAGTTACATTAGTACAAAGTTGTTTGAAATCTACTTTTTTACAGAAGTTCAAATTGTTTTTAATAATCTAAAAAGTATATTAATCTGAGTTGATTCTAAAATTTGAAATTTTTCCACATCATTTGCTTATATGTGAAACTGAACTATTTTTAGTCTTAGTATGTGCATTGTGCCTTTAGGAAGGAATTAAAAAAATCGACTTTATAAATTTTTTTGCGGATTTTTTTTAAGGACCCGCAGATTATTTTACTTGCAATTTATTTCTTTTCTTTGCTTCATTTTACTTCTAAGTGATGTTGGAATTTTCTTTCAGTGGGTAGGTATTTTTCACAAAGAAAAAGTTTATGTTTTACTTGTAGAAGAAAATAACAAAAACAACCACCTGATAAAGCAAATTCTAAAGATTTTTTTCTTTCTCCACACAAAAACGCTTGATTTTATGGTAATTCCTTGAAAAATGTTTAAGTGCAGTTTAAAATATTATATTATTATTTCAAATTTAAGACTATTTTTATAATCCACTGATAAAACATCAATCAATTTTTATTATTGAGAATCTATCACAAACAAAAATGTTGTGTTAACAGAAATTCTTATTTATATTCACTTAAGAATACACATGCTTTAATTTTATTTTTCCATGTATGAACAAAAGGGAGTTTAACTATGCTCATATACCTAAAGTTGTTGTTGCTACAGCAAAATTCTAAAAATAAACTCGCTTTCTCTTTTTCTCGTTTGTTGTTAGTGTTTTAAGCTGCCTTTGTTTTATCAATTTCTGACAATGGTTTTTGTTATTTTCGCACACTCGCTTACACAAGTAAACACACTTACCCCAATAAGAATAGAGATGAGTAACTGAACTTCAATTGCAATAGTTCTTTCGTATTATGTTATAGTAATATGTGCTTATTTAGTCAAAAAGATTTCATCCGCCTCCGTGGCGCAATCGGCTAGCGCGTTCGGCTGTTAACCGAAAGGTTGGTGGTTCGAGCCCACCCGGGGGCGATTTCATTTTGATTTTTTTTTTTTTAAATTTTAAAACAAATTATTTGTGTCTTTTTAAGACGGATAGGCTATGAAAAGCAGCAATTGTTTCGAGCATTCGGTGGTTTTCAAAGGATTGCTTTTTAAAACACACTTATATAAATTGACTGATAACTTTTTCTATTAATATTTTATATTATTTTTATTTTATATTTCTTCTAATATTAAAAACAGCAGAAAATTACACAATTAATGCTTTATTATTCTATATCTTTATTGTTATATATTTATTATTCTATATTTCACTCATCCCAGTGATAATATGTAAACCATATCACTTATGATCGCGATAGAAATGAGACTTTAAAAAACGCAAATTCAGAACAAAATATGTACGTTTTGGATGCAAATTCTTCGCTAACATAACATTTTATTGCACAGTGGTCGCATCGCCTCCGTGGCGCAATTGGCTAGCGCGTTCGGCTGTTAACCGAAAGGTTGGTGGTTCGAGCCCACCCGGGGGCGCATAGATTTCTTTTTTTAAATTTATTGAAGTAAAGTTATCAAGAATTAAGAAGAGTTAAAATTCAATTAAACGTGACTTAACACAATTCGATAACTGTAACCATAGTCGGAACAAACAAAATTAAATTGTTCGGTGGTGGTGTTATGGTATGTCACAACAAATTGAACAGTGTTGCTTATAAGGTTAGTTGCTGTACAACTTCGACTTCAAGTCTAATTTGAGCTTTCGAGTTATATTAGACGTAAATTTACATAACGTCATAACCGTAGCCATTGACGAAAAAAAAAATTAATTTATCGGTTTAGGTGGTTATTGGACACATTCTTGCCCATCAGCTTGGTTGGTCACGTATAACTTAAGCTTTACAACTAGAAGTTTGACCATGTTTTTTCAAATCTTCTTCATATATTATATTTATCATTGATTTCATATTTCAGCTAACGCGCACAGTGGTATCAACGCCTCCGTGGCGCAATTGGCTAGCGCGTTCGGCTGTTAACCGAAAGGTTGGTGGTTCGAGCCCACCCGGGGGCGTCGAAATATTTAATTTTTTTAATTTTTATCATTTTCATATATAATGGATTTTCATCGCAGTTATTTACTAGCAGTCTTGGGTATTATTTGAAAAAAAATATTTAGTTACTTTTGTAGAATATGGAAATCTGACTATTGGCCAGCTGTAGTTAAGGCAATTTCTATTATCGAAAATCTGCTCAGTGATAAGGGCTTGTTATATTACCAATGCTTCTAAGGAATGATTCCTAAACCTGCATTTGTAAATATCGTCAAGGGCGCAATGCCTCCGTGGCGCAATTGGCTAGCGCGTTCGGCTGTTAACCGAAAGGTTGGTGGTTCGAGCCCACCCGGGGGCGCAGACGTATTTTTGTATATACATAAAGGAAGCAAAAAAAGGGGGATTTACTAGAATTATCAATGCATTTGCTATAACTGCGCATGAAAGGGCTTTTGTTGATAGTTATACACGGTGTGGTTTCAAAATGATAAGGTCGCCTTGCTCAATTCATCCAAACTACTACTATAAAATGTTACGTATGGTCACCTTATTAAAGAACATTCTACGTTCAAATAAGTGCTTTTAGAGATTTACCGTTATATTATGTTCATTTGAATTTATGTAAATAAGTGCAAAATTCAATGCGTCAAAATAATTAATAAGCAACTGATCTAATCAGAAGGTATCACAATTGTTAGAATATATATATTCTAAGCCTTTAATCACGACTTAGCATTGTAAAATTTATGAGCAAAATTTTTTCTTTCTATGCGAGTAAAAATATTGTTCATCTGTTGGTGCCACATTCATCACCATGAATTGGATGCAGTAAAATACAGGATTTTGGACAGGTAATGCATATATTTAAACTAAAGAATAATGCAAATAAACTTAAGTTTAATGTTTTGAACCCAAGCTAAGAACAGCTATTGTTTTTGACAGCCATTGTTTTTGACAGCACTTTTAACTGATGTGGTTCATATAGACAATTAAAGGCGGTTGGTAAAACATGCCTCCGTGGCGCAATTGGCTAGCGCGTTCGGCTGTTAACCGAAAGGTTGGTGGTTCGAGCCCACCCGGGGGCGGTACAATTTTTGTCAAAAGGTTTTGGTATTGGTTTTTCTGCATATTTAACTGTTGTAAAGCTTAGAAACTAACACGGCTGTTGCAATGCACCAACTATATTCGCAATCGTGTGACGTTTCAATTGGCAATAACGGTATGTGTATGTATTTCCAAAAAATATGTTGGAACAATTTTGTTTTTTGGCAATAAAGCTGAATTAAAATCGTGTCACATTGGTGCATTTAAAACAATCGCCTAATTCCAGTTTCAGAACGAGAGTTTAAAGAGTCCAATTAGCATAGTTTCTTTGAAAGCCTAGATCTGTCGTTATGGGCGCACATTAACTAAAAATAAGTTTGTATACAGAAAAGTTTCAATAACACTATTAGCCTTCGAAAATGTTTTTATGAAAAATATTTCAATTGTTATCCTAATCAAAAGGATTAATTATCAAAAATGTTCTTAATTAGAGACTCATTGCACTTTAAATTCAAATTTATTTGCACAGTGGTCACATCGCCTCCGTGGCGCAATTGGCTAGCGCGTTCGGCTGTTAACCGAAAGGTTGGTGGTTCGAGCCCACCCGGGGGCGACTTAGATTTTTGTTAAATAGTTTATTATGCAATTTCTTCAAAGAGAAAATGGTCGTCATAAAAAAACTAAGGATTTCATCTAAGCTAAGAGCTGTCGCTGTAATATGCGCATCTATTTTATTAATTAGAAACAATTTCGGTTAACGGAATAGTTTCAATTAAACTAAGGCCATCAAGAATTAGTAAATTCAAATATGTAGTTCAATGAATACCAGTATCCTTTTTATTATGAGGATTCTCTACATTATTTTGATCAAAAGTTTATTACACATTTAATTAAATCTAATTGCACAGTGGTCGCATCGCCTCCGTGGCGCAATTGGCTAGCGCGTTCGGCTGTTAACCGAAAGGTTGGTGGTTCGAGCCCACCCGGGGGCGTAAACATATTTTTCTTTATAAAAATTATTTGAAAGTTGTTGATCTGATAGTAAAATTGATTTGCCATTGAATATTTCGACTTATAAATGTAAGCGGATAACACAGCATCAACAACAAACTAAAATACAAACAAAAATCTGCATGAACATATGAACATTTTATAATAAACTTTAAGCAATAAATGTGAATATATAGAGATTATATTTATTAATTTAAAATATATATGCAACAATTTTCATATATCGATGAGATAATTTATTTTCAATAAATTTTCTTCTAATTAAATTAATTTCAATTAATTTCAATTTTGCTTCTAATTAAAATTCATTTCTATGCGCACAGTGGGCACAAGCCTCCGTGGCGCAATCGGCTAGCGCGTTCGGCTGTTAACCGAAAGGTTGGTGGTTCGAGCCCACCCGGGGGCGCAAAGTTTTTATTTTTTTTATTTTATTGTTTTATTTTATTTATTTATTTGATATCGCAATATTTCAAATCATCTATTGTTGGTAAAACATTTGCATTTCATTGGTTTTTATTCTGAAATGATTAGTTTTTCTTTGTATTAACAAAATATCCCACGTGTAGTAATAGATTTATTTATCTTATATTATAAAACATAAATGAACTACATATAACAAATTACAAATAAATAATAATTATTTTCTTTGTATCATTTTTTTAAGACTTTTCTTCTCAATCAACAAAAACATAAGGTTTCAGTTAATTGGGAAAACAAGGAGTGGGAAGAATGTTATTATTATTATTTTAATAGTGCTGTAAATTTGAAGACAGGAGTTATTTTAAAAGTAAAGATTTTATTGGTTAATAAACCAGAAGAAAAATAAATTGAATGGGGACTGCTGCTATACAATGACTAATTGATCACTGTTATAGATATGATTTCGTAATTTATTAAATATTATAGTGGTAAGATTAGAGTAACGTCGGAATGTGGAATATACTAAAAAGGTTTATAGAAAATTACAACTCATTTTCAGTACAAATGGTGCGTTAGTTTTCAGCTGATATTTGAACGAGGATAAGTGAAAGGGACTTTTTTCGTATATTTGGTGCTGAATATAAAGAGTTTATATAACTTTTCATATAACACAAGATGACTTGGTAAATTTCGTCTATATTTTTTTTCATCTATATAAAAAATTAATAAATCTATGTATGGTTAACATCACTATCCCACCGAGAAACTAATGTAATGAACCTGCACAATATATTCTAGTGCATTCATCGTTGAATTTAAATACTTTAATATAATAACACACGATTGGTATTTCTAAACTTTTTACTGACTTGTAGGCACCATAATCGATTTTCGAATCATAGTGAAATGCTTCACAGCATTGCATAGCCGTAATCGCTTACGTTTACTGTATAGTGCTCTTTTTTGAATTTTACGCCTATTCACATTACTTTCAATCACTTTTGAACTTAATTCGGATATATCAATACGTACATATATTATTATAATCTGACTTTAGTGCATTTGGAATTAAGTCTAAATTCCAATTACTTTTTTAAAATTCTATTTAAAGATTTGGTTAAGCTTATAAATTCTTGTTAAATAACAAAAACGAAAGATACTCTATTTTTTATTCGTCAAAATAAAGTTTCAAAATTAACCGAAAACTGGAATGACGTAGAAATATCTAGAAAGTGATACGATTTCCTGATAGGTGCTATCGAGTTGCGAGCAAGAAACTGGGTTTTCGTACCTCTATGCACTTATAAGCCAATAACTTAGCTAAATGTTAACCAATTTTAAAACTCTTGGAAGATTTTGAAAGAAAAGAAACATATCTATTAAATAGTGTACACTTTACATAAGTTAACTTATGGAATCTGTGTATATTTCCCAAATTTAAAAGTGGAGTTAATTGATGTGTGCACGAAACGGCTTATGCATACCATATGTATGTTACCCATCCAAAGGGTACCACATTTGTCATCAATTTTCAAAACGAAGATTTTTGCAGTGCTTCAAATTTTTTTTTTTTTTTGCATATGAAGATCACATTCCTACGTTACTATCAAAATAGTTCAACGATCAGAAATAACATTGAAATTCATTCGCTGAAATTTTTACAACTATTTTTTTATACCGTCGTTCCACAATATCTAAACTTACTTTCTATAAAACAATTTTTTGAATTATTTTGCGATGCTTCTAGATAATAATTATGCTACAATCATACTTTAAATTCTCAACTTCTTGTCTTTCAATATTATCGATTAGGATGTGTATTTTGTTACTTGATTGTTAGAAGGTATATTTGAAATGAAATCGATATGCATATTGTCGTCAAAAATTACTTGACTTTACATATTAAACATATTTGCACGTTAAAAACGCATTCTAATGGATTTTTCTTCATATTTTACCTTAATGTTAATTCTCTCTATTATTTCTAAAACTATTCATACTTTTATTTTGTGTAACCCTTTCAAATTTACAGCACTATTAAACCTAAAACAAAAAGTGTTGCTAACAACAAAAACACATTTTTTAAAACACTAAAAAACAAATAAATACAAAATTTGTTCTTTGTTTGGTCTTGGATTTCAGGAACATAAACAGGATAAGGGAAAACAAAATTTTGTTGAATAAAATAATGATCAGAATCAATGAGAACAGAAAAAAAGGGGTAGAAAATTTTTCAAAGCAAAATACCAAATATTTAATATGAGAAATAAAGATAAAATTAAATTTTTTTTCTTTTGCTTAAATAAGAAAAAAAATCGACTTAAACGTAATCAACTTCATGGAGTATTTAACTTACCTTGCAAATAATGGGCTGGCTGTAGACCAAAGGCTTGTAATTGTTGGAATATTTGCATTTGCGCAGCTGCTGCAGCAGCCGCTGAATTTGGTAACATGGCATCAGCTGTGGTTAAATACGGTGAACTCTGTTGATGTGTCGTACTAGCAGCAGTTACTAACATTGTTGGTGCTACAGCCGAAAGACTAGCGGCAGCAGCACCAGCCGAAGTGGGCATGATACCAGCTGTGGCACCCGTTGCTGAGGGTAAAGCTGATGTTGGTGCAGCAATGGCAGCATGTAAAGCAGCCATGGTGGGATTTGTACGTGTAGTGGCTGCTACTGGTGTTGGCACTAAGGCATTTGTGGGACTTAAGCCGGTGGTTGGTGTGGGAGGAGCAGCTAAAGCCCCTAAAACCGCAGTCTGTGCGGGTGGTGTTGTTAGAGTTGTGATGCCACACAGACCAACCTGTAGTTGTTGCAATTTCTTTTGGTCCTTTTCTTTTTGGGTATCGGCAAATTTAACAACAATTGGAGCAGAACAGCCTTCCATCGTTTGACTGTGGTGTAGAGCCTAAAAGAGAATAGAGAGAGAATACAAATATTTTTATTTAATATTAAATAATATATTAATAAATTAAAATTTTTTTTTAGTTTTAGTTTAAATCTAAAACTGTATGAGTATGTTAAGGTATATAATGGCGTCTGCTTTTCTGATAGGAGGATATAGTCGCTCTGTCTATAAGTGTATTGTATTTAACAAATAAACAAAAAAAAAAAAAAAAAATCGTGGTCCACTCATCGTTTATCACTAAAGGACTGAGTCTCTTCAACGTAGTTGAAGGTTCTCCAATCAATTCTGACAAAAGCAGGCTCTAAATGAATATGCAATTTCGAAAAGGGCACATCTCGCACATATTGGCAAAAGCGTTTTTTTGGATCAATGAGTCCCAAATGCTTCTCTGCACCTACTACGTTTACAAAATTAACATTCCTAGCATTCTTTTTACTTTAGACGTTATGGCAAATAGATCACAACTCTAGGAGATGTGCTCTTTTCGAAATTATTGTTTAAACATAGAGTACAAGAAAATGCAATGGAGCACCGCTTTTTTTTGTTTAACGAGCGAAGCCGTTATTTTTTCCTCTTCTTCCTTAATAAGCTTATAGCGACAAAGCCCTACTTATTATCTGAAAATTACAGATATTGTATAACTCAAGCAATATATACCGGCAGAACTTACTGAATTTTATGATGAAATACCGTAATGGCCAACTATAAATGAAATCAAGCTTCCTGAAGAAGATTTTTGATAAGAGTATAGTAGTTATTATTAGTAGCAATATTGCCTCTAATTTCTTGGTACATAAAATAAAATTTTCTGCAAATTAATATGGTTTTTTCGTTAAGTTTTGTATACTCGATATCATAAATATTGAAAAGGGCATATCTCATTAATTTTAAATACATAAAGTCAATATCCAAATAATTCTGTAATTTTCGGTTACAAATTAGCCCCAAAATATAATCCGTATAAAATTTTTTTAACTATTATTCTTCGTTAAAAAATAATTAGTTTTTTCATTTCCTGTAAACTTTAAATATTCGGTCATGTGCAATTTTCGAAATTGCACATTCAAATATATTTTCCATTCTATATAGCTGAGCTTTTAATCCAGATTGTAGCGTGAAAATTCGTACAACCTTTCTAATCGAAGGCTAAACTAATTTGAGCGGGTGCTTCGTCTTATTCTCATCTCGGTTTCCCTAAGGATGTTTGTAATTCGTCTTACTGTCTCGTTTAACCAAAGAACCATATGAGCTCCTATAACCGATTGTGTCAATTGTGCACTTGATCTGCTAAACGATTTCGTGACACTAGCAAAATAGTTTATTAATGCATTGTACAGTTCCGTACAGCCGTCGATTTAGCTAAAATGGTTATTAAAGAATTTGTTCCCAAACAGCAGGAAAACAGCAAACATGTTTGTTTCCTCTACTCCATATTTTCCTTAATTTAAATGACGGCATGAACAAAAAATAAAGACAAAATTTAGGCGAAAAGAAAAAAGAAATTCATCAATTTTGTTGTCAGTTAGAATCAGTCCTGATCGTCGGCAAGAGTTGGGAGCTTAGATCTGTGATTATTGGGCTCTATTAGGCCGTGGTAGAACTTAAAATACTTTACGGTGCACACGTTTGGTGGGCGGTGTGCAATTTATCAGTGTCATTGTAAGCACAGACAGTCCCTAAGCTGATTGTAGTAAGGCAATGAAGTCAAAACTCTTTATCCAAACTGGACTATGAACACGCTGCAATCCTGATGAATCATAAATACATTCGGGCTGACTACATAGTCCAGGAAATTTTTATTTCAAGATCCTAACTAGAGACTTCTAGTCTAACAAATCAAAGGTTCTTAACAATGCTCTTCCGACGGCTTAAAATGTTGAAAAGGGTAGGCTGTGGTACATAAAGGGTTCTGACATCTGACTTGTATTTTAAGCAGAGTTCGTGGTCATACTGAAAGCTATACAATACTTTTTAACTAGTAGGATTTTTCCTGCCAGGCTGCAGTCAAATCCCTTTTGGTCCCTATCAGGAGGTGGCTCAGCTGATCTGACCTGGATAATAGGGAAACTAATTGTTGCGATTGCCCTATTGGAAGGCATGTCGATAAACTCAGCATTCTCTTGCATGACGTTCGAAATTCTGATTGATATTTGGTTGATATCTGATACCAGCATGCACAAAAACAATGATAATATATGCACAATATTTCATGCTGAAATTTAAATGGCTTAACTTAAATATGTTGCTATGTAATGTTTTGTATTGTAGGTTATCAAATAGTGGACTTTAACCACCTTTAATTTTCTTACTTTTTAAATTACAATGAGTATTATTTTTCTTAAGCAATTTGTTGTTTATAAAAATAAAATTTTCTTTTCATTTTGCCTTCATACGACAACTTTGGTTGCCACCGCGTTGTTGCCGCTATAGTTGTTGTGTTATAACAGTTTTGTTTACCGGAAATTTGTAATTTTACTTGTTTCCTGTGCAATCTTACACAACCATTTTGTGGTTGACTATTTCCGCTGCAACCACAAATACCAAAGTATGCCAACGATAGCAACTAGGGAATACAAAACATATGTGAGAGTATCTACTATTTTTGCTTTTATTATTTAAAACATTTTTGAAAGGAGGGTGATCTCTCTTGTTAACGTTCAAGCATTCGTTTGTCAAGTTTGGTATTCTTTTTGGACGCTTAGTTCCATTTATCCTTATTATTATTATTGTTGTATAAGTGCAAAAGGAATATAGTACTTTAGTACATACTTGCTTTGGTTTGTTGGTAAATTTAATTATTTGTAATATAATTTATTTATAAAACAAATTTTTGGATAAAAATAAAACAAGATCATGACTGCGGTTTGTGAAAAAAGATATTTATAAAATTAATTTCAATTACCCCTTTCGTCCATTAAATCTGTGCAGTATTATTATTAAATTTTAATAAATATAATTTTGTAGTTTATTGAGTTAACATAATTCTTATACCTCATTTTTCATATTTGTGATTTCAAGTTAAATAACTACCTTGTAAAGACTAAAAAAATTTTACAAGCATTCCTTATATTAACATCAACTTCCACCTTACAAAAAAACTTACTTTGCATATAGACCTTTTAGATTAAAAAGTAAAAAAAATATTTTATTAACAGACTCAATTATTCATAAAGAAATGTATAAGCTAGTTCCTTACTAAAAAGTTCACACGAGACTTCGAACTACTTTGATCGTTATTTGTACTACTTATACCATATGACACCATTATAATTCGTTTTGACTGTTCTTGTTCTTTTTTCTCTTGTTATTTTTATTTAGTGTCTTGTTACTTGCCGGTAAATTGTGTTAAAAAAAGATTAGGAAATTAACAATTGACATTAAATACAATTGACACTACTTCCTTCAGTATGCTCTTGTATGTATAACAAATTTCTATTCATCTCCGTTAATTCAAAAAATGTCAGGTCATAATACACAAAAATCGAACTGGCAACACCGTTAAACACGCAGTTGGTAACAAATAATTACGACATTGATATCTTTGCAGCCATAAATGTACAAATGTTTGTGCACCGTTCGCATTGCTTATTTTCGTAACAATATGTAAAGGTGCAGGCATTGTACCCGCATGGCGATACTCACGTTTCGTTCGCCGTGAAAATTTAATTTTAATTTTTAAATTTAATTCTTACACGACCATTTGTTAGCCGGAAGTCTTCGGAGGAATTCGTATAACCAACCTCCGAAGACGAATCATTCTCCATCATGACAATGCGAACGTTCACACATCTCGTCAAACAGGTGAATTTTTGAGCAGTCAAAACATCGAATTGATGTCTCATCCTCCGAATAGTCCTGATTTGGCGCCCAATGACTTCTTGTTGTTGTCGAAAATCAAGGATAAACTGTATGGTTAACGATTTACGAGCGCCGAAGATGCAATTGAAGCATTCGAAAATCATATTATTGGAGGTATATGAAGAAGAATGGAAAAGCTGCTTTAAGAAATGGTTTGAACGATTGCAAAAGTGTATTGATCATCAGTGGGAATATTTTGAAAAACAATTTTCATATAAAAATATTTCTCATTATTTGCTATTCCCGAAATATAAATATAATAATACGTATTACCAGAAATATTTGTACAGCTCGCAGTTAACTATGAAACTACTATATATTGTAACAATGTTTCCCAATAAAAGCTCAACTTCCGGAATTTGGAAAAAACATGAAACGATTGTAACTAAGCGAAAATAATAAAATGGCAAAAGAATTCTTTCCTTGACATTAAAAACATATTTGCAATTGGCTATGTACGTAGGCATCAGAAAAAACGAAGTAACATACAGTCATTGAACTGTCGGGAAAGGACATTGGGAAACTTAGCAGCTTTATCATGAGATCAAAGTTATCGCTAACTTTTCATTTAAGGAAAACCGCAATGTGTTCCTATTATTTTTCACATGACTATATGGACTCCATACGATTTGAAAAATTTCTAATCTGTTGATTCATTTAATTAAATGTGAGGCTGTGATAGCTTCAATATTTGTCGAACGGAGTAAAATAATCAATTTTGTTCACATGTAATCAAATAACCAGCCCTTTATATTAAACTTTCATACTTTTATAATATTTCATTTTTATTTTAATTGTAGCTTCAGTTTCATTCTCAAGGTGTTATGGTTATAAAATTACATTTTTGGTACACCCAGTGTAAATATTTTCTTAAATTTATTCTTTTTAAAACTTATTTCTATTCAGTATCGTCCAATAAATGTTAAAACATTTATTTTACTGCCAATTTTCTTAAACGGCTGTTAAAAAATCATCATCCTCAACAACGTGCCTTAAAAATGTGACACACGAGAAACTAGCAAAATTTACTTTGGCCAATAAAAGTTCAACTCAATAAGCATTTAAAGAACAACAACAACAACAAAATAATAAAAATTCTGCAAAAATGACAAAATGAAAACTTGTGTGAATCATAAACTCTCTAAATGCAATGTGACTATTAAACAAATGCAATACAAATTTGCCACAAAAACGAAACAACACCATAAAACTTGAGCACTAAAAAAAGTGTAGCGAACGAAACAAGAAAACCAAGACAAACAATGGAAAAAAAGGAGGCAATAAATTTTGCATACAATATACAGACTCGCACAGAATGACAAGTAGACAAGGAATAGGATTGGAAAGTGTGAATGTAGGCAACATTGCCTAAGTGCTGTAAAACTTCAGTAGAACCTCTTAAGAAAGGCATTTTCAGAAATTGAAACGAAACTTCGTAAGATAATGTAGGCAACTGAATTAGCGGCTCTAAAAGTTAATACTAATAGAACTAAATATCATTGCATAAACCATACAATTCAAGATTTGTTCACTATTAGCGGTAGCCAGATAGAGGATGCTGGCCAGTTTTGCTTTTTTTGGCAGTATAATCTCAAAAACTAATTGATGCGGTCGGGATATCGATAATAGTATTCAAAAAGCGCTCAAAATAAATATCTTAGTTTCGTAGCGTTTAGAATCTTCAAACACAAATTTAAAGTCCACCCACCGCAATGGTCTTTGGAGACTCGGGGATGGTGTATTTAATACTGCACTTGCGGACCACTGCAGTGTTTTAAAGACGCAGGTCTCGGCGATAAAGAGGGCAGGGTATTCAATGTGAGTATCCGGATCTGTACGAACAGTCAGGCTATGATAAGAATGCTATCCGGTGTCTACTTGATATCTTTTTAGCAATGAGGAGATTGACCATCTGAACGGGATGTCACTTTCCTCTTGCAGATTACTGATTCTGCAACACTTGTTGCGCAGGGTACATCGACTGTTAGAAAATGAACCCACTTAATCTGTATCGGACAAAATCAAGGAATACCGCGACATAGGCTTCACATTTTGGTGGCTATTATAATTGAGCAACGTTGGCTATTATTATTGAGTATATAAAGTCTGCCTTTTAATAACTACTGTAAGAGTTGTCAGAATGAGAAAGAGAAGGCTACTGTAGCGCAATTTCTGTATCAGTGATACTATTACATCTTTCTTAGGGTATCAGAGTGGGATCAACAAAGGATTCATAAGAGCTTTATACGTGTATGGCTACCAGTAGAATCTAACTTATTTACATATCTATGGTTGTAAAACATGAAACACTGCTCTCTCATATTCAGAAGATGCAAGTGTTTGTGAGTCAATGTCTCCGAATAATTCTGAGAATCCTCTGGCCAACATTTGAAACACCCTTTCGGTTTTGTGTCATTTAATATTAAATGCTTACTGCCAACGTTTCCTTACTTCATAATTTAATGGTGCTTGGCATACTACCGAGAATGACAGATGATGGTGTCGAGTTATCTGTGACTATCTTATATAAAAAATGATTGTGAGTTTGTATATTTGTTGGCTTCTTTGGATATGCTTTATAGACAGCTAAACGGTTGAAACGATTTTCTTGAAATTTTTACAGTATCTCTCTCTATATCTCGAAAGAATTATAGGCTACATACATTTAAAAATTCCAACTGGGCGGTGCCACGCCCAAATAAAGTGTATCTTAATTTGTCTACAGTCAAGGAAAAAGTCTTCATACACCCTTTGATTTGGGGGTTTTAGAGAGTTTGTGAAGAAAATTAAAAAGATGTTTATATTAATATTTAAGGCACTAATAAATATGCTTATTTATAAAATAAAACAGTAATTAGTTACATAATAAAAGCAACAATAGCAAAAATATTAAAAATTCATAAGAAAAAAGTCTACATACAGCTTACAAAAAAATTTATTTAAAAATTTTACTTTTAGTATTTGGTTGATCCTCCCAGAGCATAAATGTCACTAAATTCTCTGCAATAGAGGGTGTTATTTCTGCCCATGCACGAATAAGGGCAGTTTGTAATGTTTCACGGCTACTAATGCCATATTTTCGTAAAAAAGGTACCATATGTGCTGTATTGGGCTTAAGTCTTGTCTAGGGTGGCATATTTAGCTGTTTTGAAGCTAAGCAAAGAAGTCAATCTCGAAAAAAGTGCGTAGTATGCTTAGGGCTGTTATCTTACTAGAAAATCCATTGGTATTCCAGGCCAAAGTTATTAACAGATGTCTCAGAATTTGTTCCAATATAATTTTATAATGATAGCTGTCCATATTGCCACTGAATAAAGCCAAACGAACCACTTTATTTGATGCCATAGCGCCCCAAACCATAACGTTGCCTCCACTATGTTTGACTGTAGGTATAATATTCTTTAGATCAAGTGCAATATTTGGTTTTCTCCATACTTTGGACCAACTTCGGCCAACTTTCCCAAAATGTTATAACTGCTTTCGTGGGTAAATATAACACGATTAAAAAAATCAATACCCTTGTCTACATGTGCTTTAGACGAGACGAAGTTCACGATTCTTTGTTGAAATTAGTGGCTTCTTGCGTGCTATTCTGCTTTGAAAACCATTGTCATGTAAAACTTTTATTATTATTCGTCAAGCAACAAATTAATTAGAACATTTTCGATGTGTTCCGACAATTTCGGACTTGTTGTACTAATTTCATAATACTGGTAACATAACGTATCGAAAGCTTCTTAGGTCTGCCAGATCGTGGTTTATTTTCGGTACTATTGTTGTTGTTATAATTTCTAATGATCTTCTGTACAGTAGCACGACTGATTTTGTTGTCTTAGCAATTCCATCATATGATTTATATTCCTTTTGGAGATTTACTACCATGTTTTAAACTTATATATGTATCTCTTTTCGATTTGCAATGTTTGAGGATAAAAATATCTTCTTTTATTATGACCACTTCAACAATTGTAATTCTTGTAAATTTGAATAAATCAACAAAGTTAACTATTATTTCGCTTTCTATGTTTTTAAATTTCTATTTGATGTTAGTAGTTAGTTGCACGTTGTATGTCATCAGCCAAAAGTGGGCGAGATTAGCCAAGTGCGCTTAATATCTTCCATACAAAGTAGATATTGATTTTAGTATACTATGTGAATGGTGAAAGCTAAAGTTGCAGTATTTGGTCGGAATAACTTTATACTCAATTCAAAAAGTGGGCAGAAATGAACAAGCAGTCGTGGTAGCTCCTACACAAACTTGATTTAATTATATCTTGAGAACAGTTAAAGCAAAAGCTTCTGAATTTTGTCTGTATGACTTTGCGCGGAACTGGCAATAGTACAAAAAATGCCGTAAACAATACACATCATCACTCAGTAACCGAGCGAGATTGGATAAGTGGGCATGGAACTTCCCATTCATACTAAATATTGAATTTTGTGTATGTGGAGAACGACAACTAGAATATTATTTGTCCATATTAGCTAAAAAGCGGGAATTACAAAAATCACACTGGATAAAAGCCAATTCGCCTTTTATATGAAAATCACATTACTTCTGAATGTTCAGCATTCTATTTCCGTTAATTCAAATATAACAACCAAAATCGGTACGGTAGCAATGTTCAATACGCAAGTGGTAACATTCTTAATAGCACAGACAATTAGGGCAGTGACAGATACAAACCAATAAATGCCATAATAAAGTTTACAGCTAAGACCATTACTGTACTAATTTAGTGTATCTTCTCTTTAAGCATTGTTTATTTTTGTAATAGTATTATACTAAAGACAAAAATAGAAATCTAGAAAAATCTTAATGCGAAAGTTTTTGCTGCCGGTTGGTTGGAATACATTTTGTAAATAATCAAGTAAAATCGAAAGAACTTTGTTTTGACAAGACCACACCATTTGTCAAATATATAGCCTTTTACATCGCAATATACACTAATGGGGTATGGAATCAAGTTTGGTCTTATCTAAAGCTCTTCGTAACAAACGCTGGATATATGCTAGTTCCTTTTTACCGTTCGTATGTATCCTGGCGACGTTTTCGTTCACTAAGTTACTCCTACACCATTTTTGCGCATTGTAACAACTAAAATACGAATGAATATTCCTGGTATCAAAGACTGTGAGTTTTATTTGCCTGACGTTAACTACACCTGAGGCATAGTTCTTTACCTTTATAAAAAAATCTTGATTTTGAAAAAAAATCTTGGCAGTTAAAAATATCTGTGTTCGAAAAACTTTGGTTACAAATTGTCAATAGATGGCTCTAAAATGCAATATCTTTAGCAATAAATATTGCATCAGGTAACACTATAGCGTATTTGATAGGTTCGAATGACAGCGGGTGATGAAAATTTGATCTTGACAAATTATATTTTTTCTTGACTTTTGACAAACTGTAAAAATTCCTGTAAATCAAACAAAGTCAAGCCTATCTGGCAGCCTTAGCTGCTCATCACTTTCGAGAGAAATGCCGATATCATTAATCGATCCAAAAAGATCCAAAGTAAGGCCAGATTAAAAGTAGCATCCACTCATGCAAGTTCATCTGCCAGGCATTTGCCCTCAATATCCTCATGTCCAGGAACTCATTTAAGGGTAACATTTAAATATCTAGCCATTGCATCCTGAGACACCCAGAATTTATGAACAATTTTTGATGTGTTATGTACACTCTCATGGGAACTTATGGTCGCCTTGCTATCAGTAAATATGAAGAAGATATTGCTGTTGAATCTCTCGAATATCTTATTCTTTATATAGGGGCTCTACTGTTATAGCCCTAGTTTAGTAGTAACACACATACACACACATATATAAATTGCTTTGAAAATGGCTACTCTACTACTACAATAATATGTACACATGTATGTACGTATGTATGTGCTAAATAATCATGTGTGCTGAAATAAAATCACGTTTAGCTAAATGACGTGAGCATTTCGTTTTTTTTATTTCTGTTTAAGCCATAAACTGATATGAATTGAAGCCAATAATTTCTTAAATACGAAATCCGTTTAAAGTATTTTTGTTTTTCAGTTTTTCATTCTATTTTAAGAAAATTTAAAATGAAATACTTACTTTGATTGCCCCAATGGCATGTTGTTTAGTATCGAATGTTACGAAAGCACAGCCTTTACTCTGACCATTTTGATCCCGTAATACGGTGCACTCTTCGATAGTACCATGGCCGGCAAATAATTGCCTTACATCAGCTTCATTATATTTTTTATTTAACATGCCAACAAAAAGTTTACGCTCTGTAAATATACAAAATGGAAAGAAAAATGAGCGAAAAAAATGCATAAAAATTAAGAACTAATGAATGCAAATAAAAAAAGAAAAAAATATATATTTAGTTTTTTAGTTCCTCTTCAACTCCCCTACTACTACTTGATTCTTCTTAAAATAAAGTTTATGAATCGAAAGAAAAATCACAGTTAATTTAAATAAATGTTTAACCGGCGGTAAAAGTATAAGAATGAGTTTAACTTTCGAATAACTTTTAAGCAGTAGAATAGTTGAGTGTACCAGTTGTAGCTGGTGGAAGAAGTACGAGTAGTTGTTGTACAAATAGAAAAACAAACATTAATGCTTTAGTAAATAATATATAAAAAAACACTCCGAGTGCTATAAAAAATTAAAAAAAAAATGTTGTAATTTTGTAAAAAAAATATTTGCAATTGTTGCAAATAAAGAGTATTTTTCTCATTAACATTAAATATCCTGAATTGGCAGGAAAACAGGATGTTTGCAGAAGAGTTGTGGATAAATAAAGGATCCAAGAGTGCAGAATGATACTGCATTACAGAGATGTTAGATTATTTTAAAGCCTTCAAGTGTCTCGGGTTTTTAAAAAGGTGCAGGAAATATTTCATCCCATCTGACCTTCTTAATATTTACAAGACCTACATTCGACTTGAAATGAAATACAACTCTTGTAGCTTCTCTTCTTCGCGTTCAGAAGTGGATGGAAGTACTTATTAGTACATGTACTTATGAGCGGGAGCGGATATTAGTACCCATTTACAGTGTCTCTTTCTATGTCTGGAAGGAACAAATGTTGATTTTAATATATGTGTCTTGAGAACGGTTACAGTTAATGTTTTAGATTTAAGTCTAATTAAATTCATAGGCAGTACAAATCATCAGTCTAAGCTTAGAGGAATTGGATAAGTGGGCATGGTACCTCCTATACAAACCAAATATTGATTTCCTTATATCTTGAAAACGGTTAAAGATAAAGCTTCAGTATTTGGTACAAATAGTTTCATGATCAATACAAATCATCAGTCAAAAAGTAGGCGTGGTACCTACCATACAAAGTAAGTACTGATTTTTGTAAATCTTTGAGAACGGTAATAGTAAAAGTTTCTAAATTAGATTCAAACAATTAGATTCGTGAAAAATACATATCATCAGACACATTAGCTAAAAAGCGAGCACACTGGACAAAAGTTATCTAAATACATATGTACCTTATACACAAAAATGAATATTTTATTAAAATAACATTTAGGATAATAATTAAGATGGGGGGTAGCGAAGCACGCCGGTTTTTAGCTAGTAAAATATAAACTAACGTTTTAAGTTGACATATTGAGCCGTTTCGCAGTAACAGCAAAAATAAATTTTACCAAAATAGTTTAAACTTAATAGCAGAGTTAAGATTGTGATTCGTCTGATAGACAAATGCCTGCTTGGTGTAGTTGAAGGTAAAGTTTTTATGAAAAACCCTAATGCTGAGATTGAATAAATGTTAAGGTTTTGCTCACTGCAATGTTTTTCTTTTGCATCATAATAATGCATGTGCATCATGTGATACATTACAATATGTAATGTGATTGTTTTTTTTTTTTGCTTTAATAATATTTGTCAGCCTACTACTAACGTGTGAGACGCAGAGAAGTACCAACAGTGCCCGATATAGGCAAGTTTATTGCTAAAGTTCGTGAAACCGGTTTCATTGCCACGACGTAAGCGTGCTGGTACAGTGCGTACACCCGAAAATATCAAAGCTGTGGTTGAGAGTGTGCGTGAGAATCCATCAACATCGTCATCGCTCTCAAGAATTGAACATTTCACGCACCAGTTTACGTCGATTTTTACGAAAAGATCTAGGTATGACACCATACAAATTTGAATTGGTTCAAGAGTTGAAACCGCATGTCCATGGACCAACGAGAAACTGCACGATAATGCCGATTTTGCCAAAAAAATCATCTTTTCGGATGAAGCTCATTTTCATTTTGGTGGATACCTTAATAATCGAAATTGCCGTATTTGTGGCTCAGAAAACCCAAGCGGTAATGGAGCCAATGCATCCATTACGAGTGACTGTTTGGTGTGGCTTGTGGAGCGGAGGCATCATTGGCCCATATTTCTTTTAAAATGAGGACGGTGGGCCGAATTTTTGTGCCCGCTTTTCATGGCTTTAATGTAAACAATGTTTGATTTCAACAGGATGGTACAACTTGTCACACATCTCATGCCATAATCGATTTATTGCGTCAAACGTTTGATGGCCGTTTAATTATTAATTTAACAGATTTTAATAATTCTGTTGGTCACCGTTAAAGACAAGTGTTATACCGACAAACCAGAGACAATTGAGCATTTGAAGGCCAACATTCGTGATGCCATTCGATGGTCCGAACGAATGGGGTACTGTGAGGCCAGTACTGGCAGCCATATGAATAAAATAATAATATTTGATTTCTAACCGGAACAATTGTACTTCGCAACACAAAAATAAATTTGGCAAAATTTCAAACCGTTTTTGTTTTATTGCATTTTAAAATATAAACTTTTAAATGGACCACCCGATAAATTAAAATGTTGTGAGGACTAAAGAAAGAAGGATACTTTTTATGATAAAGAATAAGTAACCCTTATTCCTATTTTTTTTAACAAAGCTTTCACAATACGTTTTTATTGATTCTGAAACACTAATTCTGTAAAAACCCTTTTCATACTTTTATACCGGCCTATACGGATAACCAACCAAACAAAAACAATATTCGTAGCCACGCTATACATCTACAAATGCAACTAATTACTGAAAGTGGTTTGTATGTATGCGCCCCTATATTTATGGTAGTTTTACATAGATTTTCAGTTCGTGAGTGACTGCTCATTATTGTTCTCAAATTGATGTTTAAAAGAGATGAAAAAGAATCAGGAGCGCAATGATTTCAGCGTAAAATTAACGAAAACTAAATTTTTATCTTAATTTTTTTTTTTTTTAAATTTAAAACATAAAAACAAAATTTGAATTATTGTAACCTAATACTACATTTAGACTCTGTTAGACTTCGATGTGAAGTATTTAGCCCCCACTAAATTTTTTCCAAACATCCGTCTTGAAGTTGATTTGTTTTAAGCTTTCATTTTAAATTGCTGACAGATTTCCATGTATTGCTATTAAATTCCTGCAATTTGTAGCGTAATCGTAGCGCTTGTTCTTTTTTTTTCTCAACTTTATATTATTCTTGGCTTTTATATGGCAGTTGGAGTTGTTGCAACATTTTTTGTTTGTTTGTTTGTTTTGTATGCCCATCATCTTCCACTCAGTGAACAGTAAGCAAATAGTTGCATGTTACCTTCATGCACCATACATATACACATATACTCCCTGCATATGGAATAGTTCTTAAAGTTTGTGCAAAAGTGAATGCATCATCATACTACACATACGAATATAAAAATGTTGCAGTGAAATGAGCGTAATAAAAGCAGTATTAAAAAGTTTGTTCAACATCAACAATAATAACAATAATATGTTGTTGCAACAGGAATATGTATTCGTATAACCACTACAACTATAAAAACGAAAAACTACCTGTGCTACCGATAATGTTTATTTAACAAATAGAAAGGCAACAGAAACAAATATAAAATAAAAAGCAAGAACAATAACAACTTTTCCACCTAAACTTGCAACATTTTATTAACATCTATAATTTTTATATTTTTATATGCACATGCGGACATGTTGCCTATGTTTGTGTGAAAAGTTTTTTTTTGTTGGTGTTGGTGTAGGTGAAGATGTTTTTTGTTTTAGTCAAACGTTGCAATATTATATGACTCTGGCAAGTATACTTGCCACACTTTATCGAGGTTGTATAATTTTATTTTTATGCTGTTGTTTTGTTTAAAAACATTATTATTATTATTATTATGTTGTTGTCGTTGTGTTTAAGTGTGTGTGTTGTTAATGCTGCAATCAGCACAGATTCGTTGAGTTATAAAAGTATTTCTAATAAATACAACGTGGGGAGGGATATCTTTTTAAATTGTTTGCATACTTTTTGGAGTTTATTTTGCAAATAGAGGAATTGCATAGTTTGTTTGTTTGTTTCGGTATAAACGGTTAAAAATCGTTGCAACTCTTTAAGATAACTTTGTAATTGCTATGTAATTAGCGATTTTTAAGATCATGTGATAGAATTCTTTAAATAACCTGGGCAAACTATTGACTGTAAACTTTCAAAATAAGAATATTAAAAAGATTATTTTTACGAGATCATATTAACAAGCCAAGATAATCGTCTTTTCAGTCGTCCATCTGGTTCATTAACGAATACCTATCTTGTAGGAACTATGTCAATCATCCTCATGACGTACCCAAACCAATTTATTCTCTGCGGCTTTATGCGTCTGATTCTTACCTTACCTTTATTCTCTGTTTATTTCCACCGAACTACGAAATACATATGTCCCCTCAAAAACTCTCAGAGCTGCTACATCTGTTGCGCCATTGTCTACGATTCCGCGCCATATTGTTGGACTCTTTTAATTTATATCTTAGACAGCTGGATTATCTCTATTTACTTGGTTTTTTTCTCCGCCACTGCTCTAGTAAACATATTGGCTTTTCACAAAGCATCTATTGCTTTGTTTCAGTTTCATTTGGTCTCTCAAATCTCCACCGTAGCCTCCTCCATATGA
This sequence comes from Wohlfahrtia magnifica, assembly GCA_023159175.1. Classification (NCBI taxonomy): domain Eukaryota; kingdom Metazoa; phylum Arthropoda; class Insecta; order Diptera; family Sarcophagidae; genus Wohlfahrtia; species Wohlfahrtia magnifica. The sequence continues at coordinate 1,761,897 of JAKWBJ010000062.1, forward strand.
TTGTGTAGTGGTGAATATTCTTGCTAATTGTTGGTGATCTTTACTTAAGCATTGTAATTTTTTTCCCATTCCCATAATTCATCTGATGTTTGACATCAATGTCAGAGGTAAGCTGGAAAGTCAGGGGCTTCTTCTTGAGGGAAGTTGAAGCTCTTAATTAAACACTCGAAAACCACAATTAATTTTTTTTTCTTCATGTCCTCTGCTGGGGGCTCGAACTTGGGCCACTTGTGTTATTATGTGCCTTACTCCACTCACCACCATTCTTGCATTATCCTCGGTTTAATTTCTTAGTTGACGTTACTGTTTGTATTTAAGTTAAAAGTTAAAGGTTCCTGCATTTACTTACTGTCCTAGCCGCGCTGTTTGTTTACCTGTAAAAACCATTAGCTTAGTTTTGTCCTCGTTCACTGTCAAAACCCATTTTAAATGTTTCTGAATACTGCAGTAACCTCCTCACTTTTCGCGCAGTTATATCAATATCACCTGTCACAACATGTCACAACATGTGACTCTCGTAGTAAAAGGTGGCAAATTTGAGGTTAGGAAGTAAATTGTCTTAAAAACACATTTTTTTGGACAAAAATCAGTTTTATTCATATCAATATAAAATAGAAGTATGGGAATTAGCACGTCAGCAGACGTCCGCTCTTTTCACATAATTTTCAACCGTATTTTGCAACAAAGCTTTGCTTATCTTGTCAAAGCAGTGCCGAATTTTATCTTTCAGAGTGTCAGTTGTTTGTGGTTTATTCGCGTAAGCCCAGTCTTTCAAATGGCCACAGAAAAAATAATCCAGCATCGTTAAATCACAAGAACGTGAGAAATTACGCGACCGGGAAATTTCTAATGCAATGACTGAATTGTTTGGCTGGCTGTGTGGGTGTGGCGCCGTCCTGCTGAAACCAAAGGTCACTGATGTCAACTTTAGCCAATTGTGGCCACAAAAAATTGCTTATAATGGTTTGGAAGCACAGAGAATTTACGGTATCGGCGTTTCCTTGCTCATATTCAAAAAATGTGCCGCCCAACCACAACCCGCAACATACGGTCACATTCTTTGGATGTAATGGTTTTTCGAGGACTGTTTGTGGATTTTGTGAGCCACATATGGGACAATTTTGTTTGTTTACATAACCGCCTAATTGAAAATGGTCTGGGAAAAAGCTGGCAATTTATGACAGGCAATTTACTTCCTAACGTCAAATTTGCCCACCCCGTATATAGACTATATCCCTTGTATTAACTACAGCTTTTCGCATGATTTTTTAAATGACGTTGTTAAATAAGGTACACGAGAGGCTGAGACTTAATGTGTCTATGATTTTTCGATTTTGTATTTGTGACAGTCATTCCATACAGCAAGTTTAGCAAGAGTACCGATCTCAGATATTGATTCGAGCACTTACTTCGCTTAGGGCGGTTGAAGACAGCTTTGTAAAGAAATAAGTGGCAGATGTCGATTTCAAACTCATGCTTTTTTCCAGGATTTGTCATACTGTAAATATCTGGTCAGTTGTTAATTTTCTAGGTGTAAAGCCACACTGTTAGGAACCAATCAGTTCGTTTACAATTGGCTTTATCTTTCACACATTACTGATAATATTTTGTGGGCGACTGGTTGCAGGATAACTTCATGTTAGGGCATACACTTGGATCGCCTGTCAACCATAGAGTACGCAAGAGCTTGTGCATGATCTTTTTAGGTTTGGCCTGAACTTGAAAACACGGTCCAGTCGGGAGACTATATCATTATTATTTTTTTAGCTGGAAATTGCCATTTTGATCTCATTACGATTGTGTGGTCGATGTTATCGCTCTGGATTGGGCAGTTGGTATTGTCATTCAAGGGATTTTATGCGACAAGCAGCTTTAAAAAGTGTTCTTACCATAAGATGAGCACACTCTCTTTGTCTGTCACCAGGTTCCCGCTCCGATCCGTACAGGAGATAAGCCCAGTACCGAAGCCATGCGCTATATTACTAATTTTCTGAGAGAATCTTCGGACATCATTCATACTCCATTGCTCCATTGTCTCACTAGCTCGTGTTGCTAACTGTTTTTATAGTTCTTCACTTTTTCACCGTATCGCAGATTCCAGCTTCAGTTGAACGCGGCAGTAGAGTCGCCTTCTGTGTTATACAGCACCATTAGTAGCACCATTGAAATATAATACGTTTCTCTAACAAACAGCTGCTTATAAGTTTACTGCATTGCTGCAGCCGTTTTCAAATACTTATACTTATACTTCAAAATACTACCTCTTGACATTATTCAGTGAATCTTATTATCTATATTATTTATTATTAGTTTTATTTTTATAAATATAATATACTATACAGCCGATATTAACTTAGCCTTTAATAGAGTTAATCATATTTGCCGAGATGTAAATTATGGATGATTATTACGAACTCTACATGCTAATGGTGCATCATTTGTTTTTATTTGTATTTATTTACATGTAGGCCGAGGAATCTACTACGGTTCTTATTTATGATTTTAGATTATGTAGCCAGCAAGCAACATGATAGCAAATGCAACGAACAGTATTTGCTGCCATGAAGTAGTGCAGCCAGCTGTCGCATATGTGTTTTATTTTTAAATACAATGTTGGATTTGGTAAATATATTTCTTTCTTAAATCGTTCTATGCTCGTCGTTCTTGACATGCAGCCCGCTGAATATTTTTTAAACGTATTTTTTGAAAGTTATAAGAAGTTGTGTATGTATGACCATTTATGCAGTTGCGCTGAGAACGTTTTTTTTTCTAAATCATTAATCACTTTTTAGCTGTCGAACAGATCAAACGCGTTAGTCAAATTTTCTCATCAGCTTCGTCAATGTAAAGATGTAACATATTAGGCTTTCTTTATTTCTTCTTCTTATAGTTTGTTATTTCACAATATGTATGTCGTCAACAATAAGCTTTTTCTTAGTGTTGTAGGTCTAGTCGGTTTGTAATTAATTCAGTTTCCTCTCTTTGACAATTAGTACTGAATTTCTGATAAATACGAATAAATTGCTCTTAAAAAATGTTTAATACTTTTATAAATCAAATCTTTTAAATTCAAAAAAAAAAAAAAAATAAAAATTAAAAGCCATTTAATTTTCTTAATTAAAATAAAGCTCTAGTCTCCTAAAGTTGTTATTAAAAACAAAACTTTTCCTAACCCTTTTGAAACAACTTCCATACACATTTGAAAATATTTATCCAAAATAAACCGAAATTAATCTAATAGCTTCAATATAATTTGAATTTTAAAATATTATTTTACAAAATATTTGTTTAAAATAATTCACACACTCGCAGACAAGCACATACACGTATACATTGTCATAGAGATATTCCATAATACTTTATATAGCATAGAGTAGAAGTAGAGAGACAGTATAAATGGTTTGTATTTGAAAATCATTTATAGATTGTGTAATTCTCTGCTCACAACTGAAATAAATACTGCAACGGTTTGGGAAAGGAATTTGTTGCAATACAAACAAATTCTTACAGCATAAACATATGTATACTCGTACATATTATTATAATGCGAAAATACTCTTAAATGAAGTCTTAATAGTTTAAGCTTTTTAAGTTGTAGATTTTCTAAAGTTAAATTAAATCCTGACTGTACAAATAAATAAACATTCTCTAAAATACATTTACTTTTCATTATAACTTCAATCTTACTGCATACATACATATACACAAGACATTTAGAAAATCTTGCAAAAATAGTGTATTTTCTATCTGCTTGTATTAGTTTAGAATCCTTTGGAAAGTAAATAAACTGATTAACAGGATGTTCTTTGTAATCACATATGTAAGTATGAAATACAAATCTGTAATTGTATCTAGAAGAAGCATATGGTATGAGTAAGGCATACGTATTATAGATGTAAATATATTTTACAAATTTCGAAAAGAATAAATATTTAAAAGCTCTGATAATAGAAGACTATATTTTTAAACATTCCCAATATATACAGTACTTTGTATGAGGAGTAAAATGCCCACTTGTCCATTTCCGTCAGTTTTTTTGCTTAAGATTTGCATTAACTTCAGAGCCATATAGACAAAATTCAGAAACTTTCGTTTTAACCGTTCTCAAGATATACTTTGTATGAGGGGTACCATGCCCACTTATCCGATTCCGCCTACTTTTTGGCTGATGACTTGTATTGACTACATACCTATTTAGACAAAATATTGAGAGTCTACTATTACTGTTTAGAAAATATAAACAAATAAATAATTCTATGGGCTTGGAACCACCCAGTTTTTATGAAAAATCAAAAACTTCATAGGAATCGGTCACTGTGACATGAGAATTTTATATACTACATTGGATGGGTTAGTAGTTCGTAGCCAGGTACTCGTATATGCATTTTTACGACAGTAAGTCACAGTACTTTCTTCTTCGCTAAATGCCAGCTTAGTCTTTTTTTTTGGTGATACTTTACCTAAAAAAGCCTGTTGTTTTAATTGGTGTTTAATTTTTGAAGTGTTGCAATGGAAATGGTTACATTGCTACATATGTGAGCAATAGTGACTATCTTTGCGTAACAATAATAATAATAAATTCCAATCGATCCTAAAAGGAGCATAGGACCTCAATAAATTACCTGAAAATATCTCTGTTTTGTGCTAGCGCCTTCAATTCTCTCCAACTCTTGCCACATTTGTACAACTCGGTTTCAATTTGTCATCTCCATGTATGAGCTGGTCGTACTATTCTTCTGCTCCCTTGTGGGTTGCAATCTGTAGCAATTCTACGAATATCATTCGATTGCCTTCTAAAAGCGTGACCAATCTACCGCCATTTGCACCTCTTTATCCTAATCGATAATGGTTCTGATTCGTTCTACGCTAAACCGTACGGATAGACACAGTTATCGGCCAAAAGATGCCCAGGATCCTGCGAAGACAGCCGTTCACGAATGCTTACTACTTTTTCATATCGCGAGCTGCAGCGTTCCACGTTTCAAAATCATATAAAGGGATAGATTTTACATTGGCATTGAATGCCGCAATTTTCGTAATATGGATGATTTCAAAATTGATCTTAGCCGGCCAAAAGTTTGACTAGTTTTCTTCAAACGATTCTCAATGTCCTCGCTCGAACCACCGTTTGCGGATATAATACTTCCCAAGTAGCAGAATTGACGGACGTCCTCAATTTCCTCAGTGCGACTAACAAATAATTTCCAGGCCGTCGCATTAATACGTAGAGTTTTAGTCTTCGCGACATTTATTTTCAAACCTGCCGCTTCCGCTGCCAGTCTTATTTTCCGTAAACTTGTTGCAAGATCCAGAAAGCTATGAGCCGGTTGAACCGGTTTTGCAGTACCAATGTTACTTCTCTGGCAGCGGAGAGGGCTTTCTCAAGGATTGCATCCAGAACTATATTAAATAGTAGTGCTGACAGGACACACCCTTGCCTAATTCCCACTTCTATTGGTCCGCTTAATAGCTTGCCATGTCTAACTCTTCAAGATGCATTGCGATATAAACCTTTAATGAGTTCAATGAGTTTAAGCGGAATTCCCTTACATGCCAGCGCACTCCATATCGCCTCACGCTTCAGTTTATCAAAGACTTTTTCGAAATCCATAAAAGAAAGATACAGTGGTGAGATAGTTCTGTAATGATACGGAGAGTATTTACATGGTCTATAGTTGACTTTTGTGGTCTGAATCCAGCTTACTTTTGTCTCAAAAGTGGTGTTACTCTTTCGAAAATTCTTTGGAAATGATCTGAGCCATAACCTTGTGAAACAACGATTCCTCTTCAACAACTTTGAAGGCAGAGCAACGTTTGCGGGGTAGCTAGTATATATATATATATATATATATATATATATATATATATATATATAGATATATATTATAGAAATATATATATATATATATATATATATATATATATATATATATATATTTCTATACTTGCTTTTTTTACTTTAGTCTGTAAGGAAATATAATCCATAGACCTCATTTAAATAAAAAAAAAAATATATATATATATATATATATATATATATATATATATATATATACATATATAGCTCTGCAGCTATTCCATCTACACCTGGAGTTTTATGTTTGAGGCTGCTTATGGAGTTCGCGATATCCTGGATGGTTGGGCAGACAGCCGGGATGTGCGGGTTCTCCTCATGCGACACGCATGCGCATTCACACCGTACAGGTTGATCATTTACTGCCAGCAGATTACCATAATAAGCAGCCTCAATCTTAACTTGATCCTTCATTGTCGTCGCAAATTCACCATTTGGCCCTATCAGGGGTCTTTGCATTGTGATGTGGCTCGTTGTGATCTTCCTAAGTGACCTGTACAAATCGCCAGTACGATGGTTCTCAACACCGCTCTGAACATCTCTACTTATAGAGTCGAACCACCGCTACGCTTAACCTGCTTGTCAAGGTCGCTGTGGCGTGCCTGTAGGTGTCGTTTGTCACCGTGCGTTGTTGCTCGAGTCAATTCCGCCTTAATGCTCTGTCGCAGCTCGATGGTTAGCCATGTCGCATCGGAAGTCCAATCTTTCCTCACGTTTCTCTTGTAACCGATAATATCAATGGCGGGATCCATGAAAATAGATTTTACTATGTTCACCATCCTGGCAAGAAAATAGCGCAGTTTTCAAGGCCTCGGAACACAAAGTAGAGACATCAGGATCTTTTAATCTGCACACGTCAACGGTTTGCACATTATAATTGGCTGTTTATTGTAATGTGGTCTATTTGGTTCTCAGTACTCTGGTCCAGGAATATTCAAGTTGCCTTATGAACTCTCCTGTGAGGGAAAAGCAATCCCCCTATAACCAAATAATTCGCTGCGCACATATCTAAAAATAATTCACCGTTATCTGTCCTGCGTCCACGTGGGTGGGTACGCATAATTGACTCCATTACAAACAAAATATCACCTTGGTTACATTCTCTAATTGCCCTATGAATTATGCTGTAAAATTGTTCCTTGATCTTCATGTCAGCAGCATCCGTTGGGGCATAGCACTGGAAACAAGTGAGGTTGCGAGCACGTGTGCGAAACCTGGCGGATAGAACTCTGTGCGAGTATGGCTGCAACGTGATAAGGGCCTTTTTCGCGCTTCGTGTCAGTAGAAATCCTACCCCACTTAATCTAGGAAGAGTATCAGATCTGCCTGAGTATAAAAATGTATGCCCAATAAAAGTCGTGGGTTCGCCTACACCGGGCCAACGAGTCTCACGTAATCATAAGAAAAGTAAATTGTATGTATCAAGTTCTCTACAGAGCTGGGCCAAACGAGTTGGTCCCAACAATGTTCTTATATTCCATGTTCCAAATCGTGTCCTTTTTTTCATGCTGAAGGTCGTCATTGGTAAATCGGATTGTTCATTTAAATTTTCTGAGGTTTCATTAATCTTGTGATTTCAGACAAGCAGGTGATAAGCCTGCTGTATCCTATTCTGATGATGGTGCTGCAATCTAAGCCATCAGACTGACCTTTTATAACACATTTATATAGCGATCCGCTTAATATAAGTACAGACGACCGCTAGCAGCTGCCCCAACTAGGAAAACAGACGCTGCATTCGCCTCTCACAACTCGCCGAAGCTTGACGGGAGTCAAGAACAACCCCATGGGCCACCACTTGGAGGTTTGCGAGTCGGATTGGAGTGTAATAGCTAAGGATCACTCTGGCTTCACCAAGGTGAGTCAGAAGCTTTACCTTAACCATACACACCCTGACGCTGATGTAAAATATTTTCATATACAAATATTGATGTAAAATATGATCTATACATTTGGCTGAGAGATTCAATATTATTTTATGGGTTGGCATGGATGATTTGGCGTCATTTGAGCGATAAAAACGGGACTTCAATTTTTAGTTACTGTGTTATAAATACAAGAAGTCACGGAGATGTCAAACTTCTTTTTTATTTTCATAAACACTCAGTTGGCTTTGATCATGAAAAGCTTTCGAATGTAAAACGTGCGTAGAGTAGGGCGCTGACAAAAGGTTGTTACAAGATGGCTTACAAAGTTGGTAGAGTAAGTAGAGGACGAAATAGTGGGGCTCAGTGCACGCAGCTCATTAACTTTGAACTAGAGCACTATAATTTCTCAGGCTTTTTTTAACGGTATGTTGGAAATTGTAGGAATTTTATCTCTAAGGGGACGCTCGGGACTAAGGATAAAAATTCAATCAGACAGTCAATTAGTCCTCAAGATAGTTGTGCATTTACTTCCACAGCAGTACTAAAATGTCACAATGCGCTTAATAACCTGACTACCCAGACCAGGGCAATCTAAGTTGCCAGATCGTTAACCTCAATGTGAAATTTCGGCACTGCTCCAAACATAAATGCACAATTGCTGCCACTGCATCTTTAAGCTTCAACAGAAGTCTACTGAAAGATAAGATGAGAGATGGTCGACATCCATAGTGTGTTAACATTGGAATGATATATGCCCTCAAACTGGGTTTCTAAAAAGTAACTGAGTTTAGACGCTAAGAGTGCTCTGTAACTGGATAGGAAAAGTCTAATGATATTTTAAGGAGTACTTGCGGAACACGACGTTTGTAATAAGCGCCTGTATAGAATGGGCATATTCAACAATAGTACCTGAAGATTCTAGTGTGAGTAAGTGGAGTAAACGGATGAGCTATATTTGTTTACACTATCTTTAAAGCCCGGGAATGGCAAGGATAGGCACAAAAGATCTACGGTGGTCGCAGTCAAAAGGGCGTCTTGTTTCTGACTCCAACATCATGACGTTAGCGACATTTATTTCGAAATAATTTTCACAATTTTTTTTTTGCCAGAAAAAATGTAGACCGAGTTACATTTTGGAACTATTAAATGGCGGAAATTATGATTCTCAAGAGATTAATCACTAGTGATGGATTATGGAAACATGGTTGTGTTTAGCAACGCATTCGTTTTCCTTCATTAAGACTTACCGTCTTAGAAAGAAAAAAATCGCTTCACACTATAACAGAAAAGCATTATCTATTTTGAGGATGACAAAATTGATATTAATGTGCATATGCTATATATTATATACTACGAGCATATATCTGTGTCGATATGGAAGAATAGCTTAAGTCGAAAATTGAAGTTTTGTGTAATTTTTATCTTAATTGTTTTTTACAATAAAACTGTAACTTAATATATGTCTTATGTCGCAAATGTACCAATATGAGACAATTTCTATTGTGCTTTATTGACTTAAAATATTAAAATTATCCCAATTTATCCCGCGAAAATAAATTTAATAATTTAATTATGGGTACGTATTGCCAACTTCCATTGTCACCAATGAACACAATAAATATTGGCGCATTTTTGATATTTTGGTTGCCGCCATACTAATAATTGATGCATTGCTACAATCGTGTGATCTCAGCTTAACGCAATAACTCAATTTGCGCTAATGTCGACTTAAGCTACACTTCCATGTCGCCACAGATATGTAAATTAATAAATTTTTTGGAGAAAAGTTCTCGCATTTAAATATCTTGGCTTAAAGATCCTTATAAAACTTTTAAAGATACACCTTGCAAAAGAAAAAAAAAAAAATATCTGCTAAAGATTTTAGAAAACATTGAAGACAAAATAAAGCAAAAGCATCTTTGTCGTATTAAAACGATTATTTATTGCTGCATTTAAAATATATACATATGCAAATATGTATGTATATAATATACACACATCCACACATCAAAAGGATAACATTAACATTAACAATAGAATGGCAATAATTTTATTACAAAATAATTGTTAATATTGCCAAAGTAAAATTCTAAGCTTTTAAGCAAGCAATTCAATCACACACACACACACAATCAAATATATATTTACATATGCATTTGCAAGTATATATTGTATAATAAAATTGCTTAGATAAAGAGTAAAACGGAATCGGAAATTCACAACTACACAGTTATATTAAACAAAATGGTATATATGCATATGTGTGTATGTATTGCGTGTAAATCTGTTATAAAGCATGCATAACATTATTCTATAGAATATTGTTAAAACACAAAATTGTCTGAAATTTTTGCAATTATCTTGCAACTTAACAACACAATGCAGTATAAAATATTGTCGGAGAAAAAAATGAGAAAAAAATCCTTAATAGGCAAAGAAAAAAAAATATATTTTGCTATTGATAATGATGTTACTTTAGATTTAATTTAGTTTTTTTTTTTTACAAGAATATTTTCAGAAACACACATCAAACGAACGCATATTTTGAAAAATACACATTAATAGAGAAAAATATTTACAAAAATGGTGCCTTTTTTTGATGTGAAATTAAAAAGTTGAAAAACTTTGAAGGATGTCTCTTAGTCATTACTGTTATATATCTACGTCGATATGGAAGAATAACTTAAGTTGACTTAAGTAGGAATGGATATTTACTCACTTTTACTCGCTACTGTAAGTTTATTTGTAACGAGATAGCATTTACAAGTATAGCTAAAAAAATACAATCGAATTAAGAGGAATGTCCTGCACATACAGATCCGTCCCTTCATAGCATAATAAGTAAGAAAGTTAATGATGGACTAATTTAATTAGTGATATTTATAAATATTATATTATCCCAAAAAATACATTATTTTAAAAAAACCAACTTCGGAAAATCGAAAGTCTTAAGATAGGTTTCTTAGTAAAAATTCCATAATGTATTTATTCTCATGCTACTTATTTTAATACCAAACATATTTACTTATACTTTAAAACAAAAAATATAACACCCCTAAACGTTATACCCTTTGTTTGTATCAGATTGCTCTCCTATGCATGTATGTATGTATGTATGTATGTATATATGCAACAAATTTTTATTTCATACTCGTATATTTCTGTGATTTTTTATCCTTTGGTTTAATATTCATATTTTATTTTCATTTGCAATTTGTATATTACTGTTGTTTTTGTAGTAGTTGTTGTTGTTGCAGATTTAATTAGCTCAATTTATGCAATAAAAGTTTAAATTTTATATTAAAAAAAAAAATTATTCTTTAGTTTTCTTTTTTAACTGACAATTTCTGTCTATTTTAATGAAAAATTGTTTTATTTTTTATTTTTTTTTATTTTTTTTTTGCAGCAAACAACTTCAGGTTTATACGAGATTCTTGCAACAGCAAAAAACAGATGCTATATTGTCTTCAAAATGTTTAATTTTTTTTCGGGTGAATGTAAAAATATTTTTTTTATAAGTGAGTCTGTAATATGAGTATAATTGCAAAATTATGCAAATTATTAACAACCTTTGCTTTCTTTTACCTGTCAATGATTAGAGATGCCAAATTTAGTTTTCTTAAATTTAAAAAGGAATTTAAGCTGACTTTTAAAGAGAGATTGCATAAGAAGGATACTAAATTTAATTCATAAGAAACTAGTTCATTTAAAAAAAAAAAATAGTTTGTATTTAAAAGTTGGTAAATGCCTCTGGTAGGTAAAATTTTGAAATAAAATTTAATGATCCTTTTGAAAATTGATCTCATTCGAACACATACATTTTATGTTCTTAGTTACTACAATAACACTACTTATTAGTCGGATGGTAACGGTGAAAAAAATTGGTTGTAAAATTTTAGTAAGCGCATGTACTGATAATAACGCCCTAGAGGTAATTTCGGAAGTATTTTTTTTCGAAAATTATGTATCTGCTGGCTTTAATTTCAATTTGATATCAAAATATTACGACAGTTTTCCATGACGAAAAATGTCGTCATGCCAATCCACTTACGGTCCAAATTCAAACATTTCAGATAGGCTATAGTTCCTTCCAAAAAGACACATTTATTAATTTTATATAGACAGCTTTTATCCAGTATGCTTTTTGGAATACCTGCTGTTTGACTAAAGTGGATAGACAATGCTGCTTTAATTGTTGTCGTTTTCCACATTTACAAAATTCAATATTTAGTATGAACGGAAGGTGCACACCCCCTTATCTAATTCATCCAGTTACTGACTGATAATGTGTAATTTGCAGGACTTTGTTTGAACCTAATTTAGAAACTTCTACCTTTCTTAAGATATAAATACATCAATATTTACTTCGTCTGGGAGGTACAACTCCTACATGTCCAATTCCACCCATTTTTTGACGATGATTTGTATTAACCATGAAGCTATTTAGAACAAATACTGAAATTTTAGCTCTAACCGTTCTTAAGATATAAAGGAATTAATATTTAGTTTATATAGGGGGTACCACGCACTCTTTTAGAATTCGGCGCAGTTTTGGACTGATGATTTGTATTGGCTTTAAAGACATTCAGACCAAATTCAGAAGCTTTGGCTTTAAACGTTATTAAGATGTACAGAAATCAATATTTACTTTGTATGGGAGGTATCACGGCCACTTGTCCAATTCAGATCACTTTTTGACTAATAATTTATATTGGCTATGAAATCGCTTAGACCAAATACTGAAATTTCAGATTTAACCATTCTCAGGATATAATGAAATTAATTTTTAGTTTGTATGCGAAGTGCCATGCCCACTTTTCTAATTCCGCCCACTCTTTGGCTGCTTATTTGTATTGACTAAGAATCTATTTGAACATAATTTAAACACTTTTTCGTTACCGATTTGAAAATATAGAAAAATAAATATTTACTTTGTATGGGCGTGGCATCGCCCCAGTTTTTGATATTTATATCTTTAGCCTAACATATAGGTCCTACCAAACATACAGAGAGATATTGTAAACTTCAGGCAAATCGGTTCAGCCGTTTAGCTGTCTAAAATCTGCAAACAAACTAACAAATAAACCAACAAACATACAAACACATATTCATTTTTTATATATAAGATGAAATATTTGTCATACCCAGTTAACAAGTAAATTTCGATCTATTGTTTGCCAAGAATTATGGTCGAGGAGAAATTTTTTTGGATACTATACGTGGATCTTTTTTACACGAGATCAACAAGGGTATTCTTTACTTGTACAAGGCTTTTAGGTAGGATTTGGGTGGTAAATATCTGAATGACCTTCTGGTTGTAAAACTCACCTACGGCTTAGAGGCCATGGGCTACGCAAATAAAGGCTAGGGACATGTTGCGTAAATTGCATTCAACCAGGTGTGTTGGCTTCACGGTTGATTGACGCAATAGGTGTGCTTTTAGGTATTCCGCCGCCTCGATCATAATCGAGAAGGAAGCTCGTTCGAGCGCACTAAGTTTTAAGGGTACTTCTAAACGAAAAAGTGAAGATATCAAAGGACATTTAAGGATCTTGGAAGATTTTTTATACAGTCCAATTCTCTAAAGTGATAACACGACGTCACCAAAAATAGTTGTATTAAAAAACTTCGGTGAGGATTAAAGAACAAACTCAACAACAACAACTCAACTCAAACCAACCCAACTTCTAGCCATACCATGTGGTATACTGAGGGGTCGAAGCTGGAAAATAGAACAATGGATCCAAAATAAAAAATCGATTTCAATTTCGAGTAGTCAATAAACTGTTTAAGCATTTTAATGATCACTTGAAAAGATGGTATATAAATGCCTAGACCTTCTCAACACGTTGGGAAATTCAACGAACTTTCTTTGGCTTGGATTCTTGGACACTAGGGTTATGAAGGTAATGAAATGTCAGACTATCTAGAAAAACTAGGGGAAAATTTGCAAATAAATTGGCCCTGAGACATTGGCGGGCACTTACAAAAAGCCACAAAAATTAAATTAAAATTGTGTCGATCAGTGTCAGGACAAATGGTTCCTAATTCCTAACAAGGGATTAAGAGAAAGAATTTTTTTCGAAAAATCAATAAGATAAGGTACTCTAATATACTCTAAGAAATTAAAATTCGGCATACTATGTGAATTATAACATACATGACTTTTGTCATATATGACTTTTTTAAGAAATTGTCCACATTTTCAGAAGTTCATTTTGTCGACCATAACAGACACTGTCGCTGAATTAAAGCTTTAGTATGGTGGCATTACAGGGAAGTTGCCATAACTTAACTCCCTTTGCTTGTGTCATTGTCACGAGGATTCATCAAAGAAATTTTTCATTTACGATAACTTCGTACAAATTGCGACATGACACCGATTTTAAGACCGTGATTCATGAATTAAGACAGCATGATGACAATGTCGCTCAAATACTTCACCGTACTACTACACAGTAATATTCCGTTTTTGGTAACCCTAATATGTTGCCATCATTAAAAATGAATACAAAACCATACAATGCCACTGCACGTGTATTTCAATATACGACGAATAAGAATTAAAACTTTTCATATTTCAATTTCTTTTTTCTTTTAATGTATTCAGTTGTTACATCCTACGGCAGAAAAAAACATGAATACTCTTCTCATTTTTCCTCATTTTTTATTATTTTTAACATAAATTAATACAAATTGAAAGAAATTTTCTTTTATTGGTGTACGATATCCTTGGAAATGTACTGTTTTAATACCTACAACTTATAATTATTTATTTGCAGGACATGACTGAAATTACAACTTGATTTTCTGGCCACTAATTGGACATATTAAGGGTCATAGTTACTGAAAAAGTTGAACTTTTATGTATGAAAATAAGGTGGGTAATGAAAAAAAGCTTTACAGCAGCAGTTCATATGAATTAAATTAAATTTTATTTTATTTTATTTTTTAAACTCTTCTTTTTTTGTCATTCAACATAGTAAATGTGCAATTATATTTAATTTGTCACTTTTTATTCAGTTTTCATACTAATAAAACGTACCGAAAATAAAAATAATGGAGGACAACTGCCAACATACGATGGCTTTATAAAAATTTGTCATAACATTTCATAACGCCCATTAGCGTTTAAAAGTTTAATGTCATAATTTAAATGATACCCTAAAGATGGTAATTCGAGTTTAAGAATCATTTAGGCATTTTGGTTTCAAAAGGATTTAAAAATATGTATGATTTCAATCGATACAGTTTGTCTGCTTTTAAGTTTTCTTGTTAATCTAGTAGTCACCTAGTTTTTCATAATCGAAAAATAACCCATTTCCGTCAAATATACATCATAATTCCTCAAAATACATGCAGGGCCAGGCGAGTGTGAAAATTTCAACGTTAGTAAAGAAGAGGGTTATGAAGCAATACCAACTGAGTCCAAAACATAGTGGGATTGCCTAATGTGAACTGAAAATTGTCAGAAAATATGTTCTAAATGTTAAGGTAATTAGAAGATGATCCGTTACCATAAAACATTTCAGGAGGAAACGAACACGATTTCCGCTTAGCACGAACGAAGTCATAGAACGACCTCAGGCTCGAAACAAAATTTGATTTGGCCCCCTCCAAGTATCTCATACAGCAAGATTGACTCATCCTATTATTGTTATTAGCGTCAGAACCTGACCTCGCAAATTTTCTAAACAAATGTGACTCCCTATTCTACAATCTCACCTTGGTAGGCCACACGGGGTACTAGAACGTTCAGAACAATAATGCGACGAACTCATGAAAGCATGGAGTCGTTCTAATGCGCACTCAGGATGCCCAATCAACAGATGAAAGTATCGTATTTAAACGACCAAAATCAGCACGTTTAAAATCAAAGCGCCCTTCAAAATCGAACGGAAGCTTTCTGCCAGTAAGAAGAAGAAATATAAAATACATACCTACAGACATAAAAATAATAATTTCCAGAAATTCGTCAATAGCAACTTTTTTGTCTTAAAAAAACCTGTTGATTGTGGTTTAAATTAGCCGAGTTTTCCGCTGCCTCAAAAGCAGAGTTCACTGCGACATTTGCAAATCTGAAGAAAGAATCTGCTAAAATAGGCTTGTATGCGAAGGAAAGTTTCAGCAAACAGAAATTCGATTGGAGCATCAAGTGAACTTCGGTAATTACTGCCTCAAAGTTGTCAAAGTCAAAGAGTTTATATAGGCGGTATCGACCGCCGTAAATGAGATTAATAATATCAGTTGCCATCTATTTGTGCATTTTAGTTGTCTAAAACAAATTTATTTATTCGCTTTATTTAAAAATTTCTTTTATTAAAAAATGTAATTTTCCGTCTTCCTTAATACAGTATTTTAAATTTCGTCTAAAACTCGACGAAAAGGACCATTTAACTTAACTCAGTTTCCTTAATATGACTTTTTCATGAATGAATGTTTCCTCTCTTGTTCTTTTTAATTTGTTCTCTATAGTATTTTTCTATTATATGTACTTGAATATAATTTGTTTTTTTTTTAGTTCTACCACTATTTCAAATGTTTGCATCTGGCTCACAAATTACCGCATTATGTACACGCTGAAGTAAATATACGAGGGTAAAATAAAAGAGGCTAAAAAAGCTCTCAGTTTTGTATTTAAATTTTTTAAAATTTCCAATCGTAATGTTCTCCTGAAATTGTCTTCATTCTGGCTAGATATTGCTGGTAATAACTTGAGCTAGGCGAAATTCAACTGAGATAAGAGTACTATTATTGTTAGAAAAAAGAGTTGTGTCGTAATTATAACACCAAAAAATATTGATTCTACATCCACGTATAATTAAATAAAAATTGAGAACGTGATATAACGACTAAGTTTTGTAAAGTTATGTTGATCAAGGTCAAGCGAATTGTGTCCAAAAGCATCTTCTGCGCAGTTCTATATGTTCACCACATCAAATTGAGGCTACAAAAAAGCCAGTTAGTGTATTTGGTCATGAGAGAATCGCAGTCAAATGGGCGATGTAGCCTCATGTGCCCCGGATCATCGACTCCATTCAAGCTGGAAACAACTAATAACCTAAAAGCACATTTACAGGTCACCTTCAGTACTGAAATGTTCAATAAGGAATGTGTAGGATGTACTCAATGGCATGGTGTAGGACGAGTCGTCACCGTACTCGTGATTTAAGCACAAATAAGGCGATAGACCCAACCGAGTAGAGTTCGCTCAGTCTCCTGCACCGTTGTTGGTCACCAATCCAGAGAAGCATGTTTAGTATTGATCTTATTATCGTAATCAAATACCAGAAGATTATTCTGGTTTTTAGGCCCCACATTTCGCTATAGTGTAGCGACAGCCATATTGTATCCTTAACGCCGAATTGCTAACATAGGACTAGTGTTTTCCCCATGTGAGAGAACTATTTGAGAGATCGATTATTTGACTTTTTTCAAAAGTCAGTTATCGAATTATTCGGATATAAATTAATCAAATAATTAAAAATGGCTAAACGGTTCTTTTATTCAAATAAATTTCTTCTCAATTCTTGTTGCATTAGTACATAAAGTTAATAAGTTTTTGTCCCATGTTGTAGCTTCTAGCGAGCAAGTATGTCAGAACAATATTCGGCTTTTTTAAGGCCTTAAGAGACATTCCGCCCTCGACAACACAACGTGCTAATATATTACCCAGCGATAAATTTTTAACAGCGTAGTTTGTTAGAGTATTATTTGCCGGCGCTTAGAGACTATTTGGTATAGAATCAAGTTTTCCTTGCTGTACAATAATGTCAATCTTGTAGACATACATATTTAAGGTAATTACACCAGGAACTATGGTGTCGAAGAGCCTTTTCAGCTTAGTATTTAAGAACACTCGATATATCTAGACAAAAAAGTATATT
Source organism: Wohlfahrtia magnifica (assembly GCA_023159175.1). NCBI lineage: Eukaryota > Metazoa > Arthropoda > Insecta > Diptera > Sarcophagidae > Wohlfahrtia > Wohlfahrtia magnifica. The sequence goes on from JAKWBJ010000062.1 coordinate 1,779,506, forward strand.
GAGGAAAAGTGAGCAGTACTATTAAAAAAATAGTACATTGTTTTTTAAATCAAAACGCCTTAAATATTAATTAAGTGCTAGCAACTGGTTATGAGTATCTATGCCGTAAAAAACTTGAATAAATAATAAATCTTCCGTTAGGAGCCGGCGTTTGTAGATCCCTTGCAGTGAGTCTAGTTTATCATCATTCTCTATATATAAAACATTATATAAAGTTATTTTCGCTCAAGTCTGTATATATTTTTCAATGTACCATGGTTTTCACGTTCTTTGTGAGACGTTTACGGTTGTCACATATATATATAAAAATAGGAAGTTATATAAGCAATGACAAAACTAAATAGACACCCATATTCATTGGAATTTAGTTTATATGGGTTTAAAATTGAACCAGCAGTCATATCATTCTATTCGGTCACAAAATTCAGTATATTATCTCCACTGAACGAAATAAATCGATTTACGCTTGAGCAACGTTGGGATTTATTGGAAAATTATTTCCAAATCAATGACCATTTGTCGGAAATTGCACGAAAATGTAATATAAAATTTGGTAGCGGAGAAGGACAAACAGTGCCCGGCATATGCAAGTTTATTGCTAAGGTTCGTGAAACTGGTTTTATTGACGTATGTGTGCTCGTACAGTGGGTACATCCGAAAATATCGAAATATCAACATCAACTCCTCATCGTTGTCCATAATTGAATATTTCTCGCACCAGCTTACGCCGAATTTTGCAAAAAGATCTCGGTATGACACCTTACAAAGTTCAATCGTTTCAAGAGTTGAAGCCACATGCCCATCCACCTCGGGTTCGCTTCGCTAGATGGCCCAAGGAGAAAGTGCACGATGATGTCGATTTTGCCAAAAAAAAAAAATCATCTTTTCGAATGAAACTAATTTTTGTCTTGGGGGGTACGATAGTAAGCAAATTTGCCGTATTTGGGGCTCAGAAAACCCAAACGTGGTCTTACAGAAGCCAATGACCCCATTACGTGTGACAGTTTGGTGCGGCTTGTATATTTCTTTGAGAATGAGGACGACGCAACCATTACGGTGGTTGGAACTTTTCATGGTATTGATGTGGACGATGTTTGGTTTTCACAGGACTGTGCAACTTGCCACACATCTCATGCCCAATCGATTTATTGCGTCAAATGTTTGATGGCCGCTTAATTAGCCGAAATAGTGATGTAAATTGACCGCCAAGAAGTTGCGATTTGACACCGTTGGACTATTTTCTGTAGGATGCCGTTAAATACAAGTGTTATGCCGACTAACCAGAGATAATTGAGCATTTGAAGGCCAATTGCCGAGATACGACCCCATACACTCGAAAAGTTTTCGAAAATTGGACCGATCCATTGAGGCCAGCCGCGGCAGCCATATAAAGCAAATAATATTTAATATCTAACCGGAACCATAAATTAAATTTCAGTCTTTAAAAATACAATGAATTTAAACATTTCCATAAAAACACCAAGAAAATTCTTACAACAACTAGACTTATACAATAAAATCTAAAGAGGCTGTATGAACTAAGATTTATGGAATGTGGGTATGTACTTAGATATCCGTTAAAGATAGTGAGCTAATATTTATGAGCCGAGTGTTTACCTATGAGTTGAGGCTTCGGGGTAATAACTTAACCTTATTAAAACCCATCTACTATGAAAAAGCGAGAAAGAGTAAATTAGATAGAAATTGGTAAAATTGCAATTTTCCTCAAATTTTATCTTACGGCCTTGGTTTTGTACCGTTTTTTTTTTACTGAGGACGGAGCCTCTATGCTTTTTAACACACCAGAGATTAAAGACCAGAAGATCAAAACTGAAAGTGTACCTCAGTACAGTACAGATTTTGTGCTAATTTTTTAAATTGCTTTCCGCCCTCGTACATTTAGAGATGTATGTGTAATAGCATGTAAATATACTTGAATCTTTTATTTTCATAATTCTTTTCCGATGTTTTTTTTTTTAATTTTTATTTTAAGCGAATGTAAAATTCTCTAGTTCCTTGTAGTTATAAAAATTGTTGTTTTTATTGTAATAAACATAAATATATAATTGCGTTGTTGCTATTGCTATTGCTACTCTGTTGTCTTCGTAGTACTCATATTCCCAGACCTGTTATTATAGGATAATTTAATTTTTATGCTTCTTTTTTTTTAAATTCTGTTGGCATTTCACTCTCATATTTGGACGCAAATTGTCTATGAGTCCTTTTTGTAGAATGTATTTTGACTTGAGAAATTTTGACTAATAACTTGTATAATTTGTTGGCATTTTCTTTAATGTCATATTATGTTGTATTTATTTTGTTGTTACTGTTGGTTACATGTTCTCTTTTTTTAATAGTTTGTTCTATTTTGTTTAAATAGGAAAAACATGTCAAATTAAAATAATTTTGGTTGAATAAATAAACAATTTATGGTTAATCGTTGTTGTGTGCAGGATCGTTAAATGTCATTATGAGCATGTCATTATACATTTAAGCAGTAATAAAATGAAATAATACACAATTTTGACAACTTTTGTTTTGCTTTTTGTGACATTTAATGATTTCAAACAAAACTAGCTTTCTTCACAAAGGCTTTTAGAAAATGTTAAAGAAAGTCATTGAGTTAAGTGGTTAAGGAATGTCTTACTTACCATCAGGTAGGCAGTCTGATAAAAAAAAAATAAGTACGTATAATGAAGACGGCTGAAGAACTATCAAAATGTTGTGAACAAGTTAAAAGTCCATCAGGGCTAATGATATGTAATAATAAAAAATACATTTGTAATGTAAAAATCTCAATTTGTTGGGTAGCTCAGATAACTTATCGATAAGTATTCGCCAAATTAGAAGTAAATAAAATTTAGAAGAAAATAAAATTTAAAAAAATTAAGCTGGAATAACATGACTCGTCAGCCTATTCCGCAATTACAGACGAGGGTAGTTTAGTAGTTCAGTGACTTTTTGGATACGATATACCTTATTTTGGAAGAAACAACATAGCATAACTTATTTATGATTCTAGGGTTTTCTATTTCTTTTATTTGCTGTAAACAATAAGCAGTTAGTTTGGCATTTTAATGAATACACAAGTTTACACTCATGAAAAATAGTGGTGTATTGTACTAATTCTCCGTTACTTGAAGTTATTTTTGCTGCTGAGTAATATTAAAGGATAATCGTTTTACCCTTTATGCCAAGAGCATTTTCACCCAAAAAACTCAATACTTAAAAAATTTCTTTGAAATCGAGTGTGAGCAGCTCCCATTGCGCGAACAGCTTTCTCATATTTAAGTATTCAAACCGTAATTAACTTGATTAAAATATCTATGGCCTTAATTATTTCGCTCGGTTTCATTCTCTGATCTAATGATCTGATGATCATTTCATGTCTACATCTTGCGGGATAGCATTTTTAGTACGCCAGGCATATTTTGTGTTGGTGCGACCGCTATGGAATTTAGTAAACCGCTTTTCAATCATTAAAATCAATGGTAGAGAGTCCTCTTAGAATTTATTTATACTTTGGTGATGGTTCTTTGACATAAACTTAATGTTAAATCAGCTCATGACATTCATTTTTTTATTTTTGTTAAATTAACGAGGTTGTCTATTTTAACGACTGTTAAAAACAAAAGATCATATAATTATGAAATTTCCCTGTTATCAAGAGTCAATTATTGAATTTACTTGAAAAACCGAGGCACTTAAATGCTTCTTTTGACACTCGGAAAATGTTATCGTTCAAGCGGATGTCGTAACGAATACACATGACTTAAAGCCATCATCACCTCCACGTCTAAACGTCAAAACACAACTTTGATTATTGCGCGCATTAAAAGCGTCCCAGTTCGCACAACCCATTCGAAGATTTTTGATAGGTCGCTTGTGAGCGTGTGATTCATATTCAGCCTTTTCACCGCAATACCCAAGAGGTTCGTCTTACGATCAAAAGAATAAGAATGACAAATGTGGCTGTCCTCTTTATCCTCCTTCCCACAACCTATTTTCCTAATACCAGTACAAGGAACTGCATGAGTAGGGGTTATCCTCTGAGTGCTGGTCTTAAAAAAAAAATAGATGGAATTGGAAGTAATTTAGAGAAAGACATTAAGAAGTATTAGAAATAATGTGGGACAAAGAACAGAGCCTTGCGGTACCCTTGAATTAATCGTGAACTTGTCGAATAAGACCTCATCTACAACCACTCCTACAGTATGACCACCGGGAAAGCTCAATATAAATGGATTTATTATACCATTCAGAGAGCAACGCTAGCAGATCACCAGTAGAGCCACTCCTACGTACTGACGGCAAATTTTCGCATCCTAATACTTAACAAGGTGGTGATTAAACATGAACTCCATAACTTTGAAGAGTGGCAAACAAACGGCTATTGGGCGGTAGTTTTTAGCGTTACTAACCTCACCTTCACCCAAAGGAAGTATAAGCGTCAAAAAGCACTGCTTTAGGAACAGTGCAGGAATGCTATCTGGCCCTGAAGACTTGTTAACAATGAGATTTGCAAGAGCTTTTTACCCACATGGGCTCGAAAGAATATACAAGACATGGTTACTTATACTCTATCAAGTTCGGACAGTGATTGAACACTCTCTGGCAAGTGAGAATTACTTGCAAACATTTCATCTAAAAGGTTTGTTTTTCTACCGAGTTTGTGAATGCTTTGTCTAAGCTAACAATACATATTGATTCCAGAGCTGAACGATAAATTTTTATCTATAACGGTAGCTTTAAATTCGATATACATATATGCTTCTATTCTAGGATCCTATTGCACCATATTGGCTTAAAATTTAGATTATAATGTAAGAGTTTAGAGTCTAAACTTAAGGTTAAGTTTCTGCCTATAAGCCAATTAGTCAAAATTGGCTTTAATTTTGTTTTTGTCAGCTTTGGATATTATTTACATCGCTCCACAGGTTTGGTTTATTTGGTTGTTTATTTTACCTGTAGTCATGGTTCTCTACGCAATGTAAGAGAAAAGTCTTCAATAATTGTTCAATAATTTTTATTCTCCACATTTTAAGCCAACTTCCTTGCGGTATTTTAATGGACGCTAAATCCGCAAATGTTTTTTTAAAGACTCTGCTATTTGTTAGCATGTCAAAAGTCTATATTAAATATTGAATATGACCTGGAATACTCCCTTGAGGGACTCTGGCTTTACGGTTTCAACAACGGTCTGATTGGTTCAGTTTTTTGAGTAATTTTGCTAAAAGTATCTTCTAAGCTTTTAGCAAAATTATTAAATTAATTAAGACTTTTTTGTAAGAGTTACGACGTTTTAAACTGTTTTTCGGGTTCACACTTACAGACAAGATATATTGTCATTCAATAAGTCCGTAGGATGACACATAGATGGCGTTACAAGAATTTTATCCATATGCTTTTTATTTAGTACTAACCTTCAAATGATACGAACTTAACTGTAGTGAAAATTACTCTGTTGGTTTGTGTCAATGATACAACAGCATTACTGATAAATTATCAATCAGCACACCCTGTTAAATATGCCACGACAGTATTGATTTGAACCGTGCTACCAATGTAACTATGGGTCAAACATGTACTACATCTTTAAATTTAAATTAACCGTAACTGAAAAGTAGGTTGTAGAATGTACTAGAACATTCGAAAATAATATTAATTAAATATCAAAGCCGTGACACTTGACTCAGTCAGTTGAAGTTACTTAAGTTGAACATTGTGTATAAAATTAATTTAGAAATAAAGATTGTATAAAAATGTCAAATTCGCTTCGGTACGCAATTTAAAAGAGTTCAAATGTTTAAAAAGGCTAAATAGTAACAACTTTCTAAGAAATACCTGAAATTTTGGTATCGTTTTGACCATATTTTTTTACTGCTAAAAATATTCAATTATTTGAACTTAAATGAGTTGTTATTTTTATTGTGATTACAACTTTTTTTAATCAAACACATTTTCTGAGTCTATCGATAAAATAAGAGTCGGATGTGGAAACCTATTTATTTTCTCAAATATTTGTTATTTGCATAATTTTGAAAATATCGTATGAAAAAATCCCTTTTATTTTTCAACCTCAATACAGATTATCAATGTCATAATTTTTTTTTAAAACGTACAACTATAATTGATTAAATCCATTTGGAAGTAATTATCAACAACGTATAAAATAATTAAATTTAAATGAATTTAATACTATAAAAAAAAGCAATAATTTTTAATAAAAAAATTATCAGATTGGGACAAAATAACAATGTGTTGTAGCCATCAAAATTCATTAAACACTAATTTTCCTTATATCTGCTCGTATTTCGATTAAATTTCATGATGATACTTATAAAAGAAAAAAACAAATATTCTCTTGTTAAGAAAAAGTGGATTAAGTCTAAATTAAAGAATATCAACGTTACTTTAGTGGATCATTGTAAGTGGTAAATATTAATAGATTTGAACAAATGCAAATGGTTTTATCGCATTTCGCTTAATGCCGGAGCGTTTTTTATATAGTAACTTCTGTAGATGTCATAGTGAGAAATAGATGAAATTGTCCAATTACCTCCCATGAAATTATCAGTAATTTTTGTGTGAATGGGAAAAGGTTTCTATGCAGAAGTCGTTTGACGCCTAAAAATAAACAAAGCATATCAAATTGTTTTTGACAATTTTTACTTAATTTTAGTGATGCTTTTGTTATCGTTTAACGACGTCCGCCATATCGTTAACACTATCTGATCTAATTGTCTGCCATTATAGCGTCTTGTCATGCCATTGTCTGACGAATATAGCGTTAAACAACATGTCCAAATTATAAAACTATTTTTTAAAATGGACGTACGATTTTATTGTATGTTCGCCAATGAACTATTACCCGTACATTATAGAGCAGTTGGAAACTGACCATTATTTTTATCAAAAAATCATCTTTACCTATGAGACCCATATCTGAATAAATGAGCACGTCAATAAGCAAAACTTCTAAATTTGGACGATAACAATTCACATGATATCTAAGAGTGTCCAACGCATCCCCAGTAAGTAAGTATTAGGGATGCAAGTATTGTGAACTGGCCACCGAGATCTTGCGATTTGAATACTTTGGACTTTGTTTTACGGTATTTCCGTAAGCCACAGGTCTATACCAATAAGCCACAAACAGCAACGGTCCTTAATGACAATATAACCTAACTACGTTAGGTTTGGTTACGTGGGCTGCAGGCAATCAGAAAGTTCACTCGGAAGCCTTATGGCCTATTGAGGACAGACTCATAAAAGAGGCCAAAAAAACCAGGAAAAACATAAAAATCCTCACCTAAACCTAAAAATCTTGAGTCCTTTACGTGACCTATTGGCAAAGTTGATGAAAATACAACACATCCCTGAGACAGTCCAGATTATGGAAGTGACGTGCATTGAGGTGCCTTAGTCTGAGATCACATAAAGCAAGGACAATCCAAGAAGAGACATAGAGAGAAGGTTAGAGCATTCTAGATACTGATATTGATTTATCTGTGATTTATCCAAATTCAACATTTCTGGGGGTTGTATGTCGGCAGTAATGTCACTGCATTTGGCCCAGTCGGTATTCCTAGGATTTACGAAGGGCCCCGTCCTATCAAGTGTAAGTTTCAGCGTAAACAGTATCCGCTCTCAATCACGAATGCTGGCCAAAGCAGTGTTCTATACCAGTATAATATCAAATTCTGCCTGATTTATTCGCCAGAGTCAAGAAAAACAGAACAGCGGATTCTCCACTTAATGTTGTATTTTGCATATAAGCTAAGATCAGAATAAATTTTTAAAATTCCACTTAATCCATTTTACTTCTCAACGACTATAATGGAAAAAACAATTACAGAGATTATTAAAAAATAAAAAAACTGGCATTTTTTATTTTTCATGTTTCTACATGTTCACTAACTGATATGGAGTAACAGATACAATAATTGCATGATATACTAATTAAAAATTTTGTAGACATATAAACAAATAGATGCACTTTTACGTTTTTGCTTTGCATGACTTTTTGTCTATTTGTATCATCAGGATAGTGACACTAAAAAATATTTTTATTTTGTTCTTCTCTAGTTCTCCTTCTTTCAACCAACATATACTCTGAAACGGACTAGAGAGTATACAAACGTTTGGCCAACAATTATCATTATGACTATAGAATGTTGCAACAACACGCGATATCCAACAAACGACAACATTGAAAAGAAAGAAAAAAAATAATCAGTAGACAATTTTAAACAGTTTTTAAATTGAAACAGTAATGGATACAAAATTGAAATAAAACTAATTGAAATTTGATTCAATTCATTAAAAAAGACAAGCATTTAAGTTTAGTGATGCTTAAGAGGCATGTCCAAGTCAATGATGTGTATCTTTGCTATACAATTTCTTTTCTTCAAATTATTATTTTTTTTTGCTTTCGATACACAAAGAAAGAGTTGAAAGTGGCGCCAATATTGTACGAGTAAGAAGCAAAGGAGAAAAAAATAAGTACAAAGTAAGAGAAACATATTGACCACGATTTTGCCACTGTCAAGTGGCCAAAATATAGAAATTCCACGTAGCCTACGTTTTAAGATAATTTCTTTTTTTTTCGTTTTTTCTTTCTTATTTTAGTTTTATTTTAAATATACAAATTTTCAGAAGTTAATATTGCAAAAGTTAAAAAAATTTAAGGTGTCCAGATGAAATTTATACAAACATTTTTTAGAAGGGTACACATTCGTATAAACACAGCTATATGATTTAAACACATAGACGACAGCAAGCTACCGACTACAGACTGAAAAAATAAAATACATACGCTTATATGAATATGATTATTTTGACACAGCTACACGGCACATGACTACTTTTGCTAATGCCGTCGTCTATGTGTTTATAGCAATAATTTTATGTTTGCTTCATTCTCTCGTTTATTCAAATGTTACGTTGTTCATTAAAGTAGCGGTAAATTTTATTGAGTGCAAAAGGTTATTTTCGCTGTTGTTATTTTTTATAAATTTTAATTTTTCACAAAAAGGAGCACATATTTGTTTAACCGAACTGAATTAGTTTCCAATAGGAACACCACAATAATTGATTGCTATTTTTTCCATAATTGATTGCTAAACCATTGCAATATGTCTTCAATGCGATGACGAATATGGACATGATTATAAACTTTTTCATACCACAATTAGCTAGCAATAATCTTGCTGACATGTGGTTCCAACGTGATGAAACTACATGCTACACACCTCGCGCTACAATTGATTTACTCAAACAAACTTTTGATGAAAGAGTAATTTCACTAAAATTTCACTAAATTGCCACCTATACCGTGTGGTCTAACCCTATCTTTGGGTTATGTAAGATCACTTATGTACTGGAAATCAACATACGAAAAGTTATGTTTATGTTGCGAAAAAATGGTGAAAATTGTTGTTTCAGATTACGCCCTCTACTTGCCAGCAGTGACAACCACAGGGCCGAAATCGTATTAAAACATTAATGTCATAAAATTTTCTATTCAACAAAGTCCGCTTCATTGATGGTAAAAATATATTTTTTGTTTGTTTTATTAATATTAAAACTTATGTAACTGTTAAAAAAAACGACCGCCATTATTTATCTTTAATAGACATTAAAGTGCTGCGTCTTTTTGGCCTATTGTGTTGCTCTCATTTACACAGTGGATCTGAAACTATCCCTATTCTATTTAAATGTTCATTGAATCTGCAATTGACGGTCATTCTCAGACTGTTTTAAGACCGCCCGATACAAGACCCAAATCTTTCCTATCTTAGATACTGAATTGACTCAAACTTGTATTTTTTTAGAATAGTGTACTTCTTTCCATCTCCTCCAGGTCCCTACGCACAGAAAAATTCTGGACCCATAAATGGTGTAGAAGCTTCATGGTTACTATTATTTATTATTACGTTACCTATGTTGTCACCGCAGCGTTGAATATAGTGTGATTGTGGACACTTTCGCTCAGAATATTTTTTCATGCCGCAAGGGTTCTAGAAGAATGAACTCAAAGCCCCCCGACATGAACATGACAAAGTGTATGAGTCGCGGGGAAAATATTAAATAACAGTTCAAGGAATTCAAAAAGTTTTAACACTACCATCTTTTATTATGAAATATAAGACCAAAAAAAAAAGAATTGATAATCAAAAAATCATAAAAAAATTAATGTATATTTTCTTGCGTTATAGTAATTTTATATATAAAAATATACGTATGTATGTTTGTTTGTTTGAGTCTTATAGGCAGCTAAACGGCTGAGCCGATTTTCTTGAAATTTTTACAGTATCTCTCTGTATGTCTGGAATAAAATTTGGGCTAAATAAAATTTAAAAATTCCAACTAGGCAGTGCCATGCCCATACAAAGTTAATATATATTTGTCCATCTCTTCACAAAGGTAACAGAAACAGTTTACAAATTTGGCCCAAATATATTCATAATCAATACAAATCATCAGTTAATAGGTGAGCGGAATTGGACAAGTGGGCGTGTTACCTCTTATAGATAGGAAATATTGATGTTAGTATATGGTATCTTAAGAACGGTTACAGCTTAAGTTTCAGAATTTGGTCTGATTGACAAGTGAGAGTGGTACCTCCCATACAAAGTAAATATTAATATTTGTGTATCTTACGAACAATGATAGTAACAGTTTCTAAATTAGGTTTAAACAACATACATCATCAGTCAGTTACTGGGCGAGATTGGATAAGTGGGCGTGGAACCTTCCATTCATACTAAATATTGAATTTTGTATAAGTAAAGAGCAACAACTAGTTAAGCTTCGTTATTTATACACATTAGAAGGCACACCGGCTAAAAGCTATCTACATACACATACATCTTATATATAAAATTTCATGTGTGTTAGTTTGACGAGAACCGATTTTCTCGAAATGTTTAACAGTGCCTTTTTGGAAGTAACTACAGGCTATCTTAAATGTTTAAACTTGAACCGGATTGGACTAAAATGAGGAAAAAGAGTAAAAATTATAACTTAGATAATAGTTAAAGAAAATAACAAAGTTAGAGGTAGTGAAGCACGCCGGGTTTTAGCTAGTAAAATTTTAAATTTTAAATTTAATTTTAAATTTTATTTATAGAAAATTAAATTAAAATTATTATTTTTTGATTAGTTGCTTATTACGATATCGTTTCCAATATATACTCGTATATTTAAGTAGCTAACTACACGACTGCTGTTAACAGCAATAGTAGTCGTTTAGTTGTGTAGCCTGCCGTCGTCTATGTGTTAATAATACTCATATTCTCTCAAAATTTCCGAAATGACGTAATTTATTGTCTTTCTTTGGATTTGGTATACCAATAAGTCAAAAAAGATTATGTTAATTTGTAGTTTTAATATCGGTGAAAAATTGATGTTAGGTTACGCCAACAAAAAGTAAGTTCATTACTACTAAGGCAAAATTTGTTTCAGCGACTGGTTTTGATTTTTCTGATTTTTTTCTTACCACTGTAAAAAGTTTAGTAAAGATATTTTACTTTACCCTGCTTATCACATTCGACATATTTAATCAAAATGCCATTAAGAGAAATTAATTAAAAATTAATAGAATTAAAAATTAATAGAAATTTGTCACTCGCCTGACACTAGCTGCTTTCTGCTTATGCTAACTTAAATTTGGTTTCTAATTAATTGTATTTCTACATTATAAATATATATCGTAATAACGGTGCAACTTGCCACACATCTCATGCCCAATCGGTTTGGCCGTTTAATTAGCCGAAATAGTGATGTAAATTGGCCGCCAAGAAGCTGCGATTTGACTCCGTTAGACTATTTTCTGTGGGGCACCATTAAAGACAATTGTTATGCCGACAAACCAGAGACAATTGAACATTTGAAGGCCAACATTCGTGATGCCATTACAGAGATACGAATCGAATGGAGTACTGTGAGGCCAGCCGTGGCAGCCATATGAATGAAATAATATTTCATTTCTAATCGGAACAATTGTACTTCACAATAAAAACAGAAATTGGGCAAAATTTCAAACCGTTTTTGTTTAATTGCATTTTAAAATTGTAACTTTTAAATGGTCCACCCGATATAATATCGTCTAGGGTTGTCTAGAATCCAATAAAAATCGATACTTAATTGACATCGGATAACAATTTTGACTAAGAATTTTACTTATAAATTTTTTTGCTCAAATGTAATGAAAATCAGTCCCTTTATCATGCAGCACATCTTTTTATCTGATTCATTTAAAATCATGTAATCCTCCAACTACTTTATTTGCTGTTTGACTTTCTTATACGAATTACACATGCCACATTTATAATTTTGACCATTCTTCCTCTTATTATTATATTTATTATTGTGTATTTATTTTCCGCTAAACTGTATTTAAAAAATGGAAAAATAAGTTAGGAAATTAAATAAATAAATTTAACGTGCACTCGATACGAATTTGAGATCATATTGATTCTTAAGCAATCCACAGGGCAATTGAAGCTAAATGAATTATTATACAGCACACAGACAAACAGACAAACGCTGACAATCGTAAATCATTGTTCACTGCCGATGAATGTGCTTTGGTGTCATACATAAGTTTTGAAAGTAATTGTCCAAAGAGAGAAGCTGTTTTTGTCTTGTTAGTGACCGTATTATTTATTATTGGCTTTTAACCAGGGTTGGCAACCCATTGGGTAACCCAATTAAGCCCACCGAGGTTTTATTGGGTTTTATATTTAAAAAACCCGGATGGGTTATTTTGTTTAAAGGTTTTCGTAACTTATTTACAGAAAAAATAATTAAAATTTATGTATTGGTATTACAAATTAATTGGGTGCGTTTTTTAGCTCCAAAAGCTAATGAGTTAACAAATTTATCAAAATAAAAATTTAACAAATCATCCCGCCTCTGAGCCAATTTTCCATTCCTGTCTCAGAAAACTTCTCGTCTTTTGAGGCGATCAAACTTAGAAAACAATTTTATATTTCTTCAAAAGAAGTGAGTCGGTGACATGTCAAAAGATATTGCATCCGTCGAAACAGCCAATCGTCAGAAAAACTAGTGTTTGGACAAGTGCGATATTCAATCGTTTCTAACAATTGTTTGTCAACTTTTGCGATGTGAGACCGAGTGTTGTCATTCAAAAGAATAATTAATTGTGTCTGTCTGTTATAATCTGATCGTTTTTTTCATAAAGCACGATTCAAAGAAATTAATTGCAGTCTGCCTCGATCAGCGATTTTTATCAGCTCATATTGCATTATAAGCACTTAGAGTTCGTAATTTTACTAACAAATAAATAATATTGTCGACTTGAACGAAACTTGGAAGCAGTTATTAACCCAAAATATCCATTTAAAAACTCAATAAAACCCGGTGGGTTGGGTTTTCTAAAAAAACCCGGATTTTTCCCAACTTTGTTCTTAACAGACAATATCATCAAAAATCATTGTATTTTATTCGTTAACACAATATCTTGCATTGTTCAGCATATAGTAGACTCGTAACAGACAATGTCGCTAAATTTCAGCATAAAGTCGACTTATAATAGACAATGTCGCTAAATTACAGCATGAAGTCGACTCATAAATGACAATGTTGCTAAATTTCAGCTTTCTTTAGTATGGTGACAATAAAATACAAAACTCCTTTTTTATATGTATCATTGTCACAAGGTTTCATTAATTAAATTTTTCATTTACAAATTTTACAAATTTCGACTTGATATTGCTATTGGGACGATAATTCATAGTTAAAAATATTATAGTGACAATGTCGCTCAAATAAGTCACCGGCTAATTATAAAAAAGAAACACTTAAAAGTTATACATTTATTTATATGTATATTTCATATAAAAATTAAAAATTCATATGGCCACTTTATTAAACCCAAGAATATGCCAAATGTCAAGAAAAGGCCAACATAGAAATAAAAAGGAAAAAAATTATCAATATGGCAAACGAACAATTTTGTTGCAAACAGCCACGTCCGATAACGTTTATAATTTTTTTATTTCCTCTTTTCATTTTTTCATCACTTTATTGCAACGAACATTTCGTAAAGTTTTTTATACGTTTCATTCCTTTTTCCTAATTTTCTAAGGCTGTTTTTAGGCGAATATCAATATTCTTAAAGTGTTGGTGGAAAGCCATGAACACTTAAAAAGTCAAAAATGTTGCATGAAATTTTTTCGTAGTCAAAATGTTTTGCTTAATACCTCTGTGACCATTGATGATAGTACGTAGGATTTCGCTAAAAAAAATATATTTAAATAAAATATATTATATGTACAAGCATTATGCTATAGTGCTACTGTTTTAAATTATCTTTACAGGGCATCCTAAATTCGTCTTTAGTTCACTATTTTTCTTTTCCTTACACCATACTTTGTCAAAAAGTTATATTTTAAGTTAAAGTCCCAATAACAGTTTTCTTTCAGCGCGGCAGAATGCCAAACTGATAAGCAAACTATGAAAATGAATTTCCTGGATGTGCTTCAATTATTTCTCTATTCAATGGCAACAAAATAGGAAGGAGGAGGAGTGCAAATATTTGTAATCGTTCGTGTACAAATCATTTTTAATTTTTTTATTTCCATTTTCCTATTCCAAAAAAAAAGAAGAAAGATTTCTCTGGTACTTTCTTATTTTGTAACTCTTCTTTATTATTTTATTCAATACAAATTTTATATAAGAAGACGGTTTAACTTTTGGAGACAATGTTCAAAATGCCTGAATGAATGAATGAATGGAAAAGAAAGAAATTCTTGATGCATGCAATTATATAGACAGACTATATAGTCTGATGATGAAAGAATTGTATTTTTTTTTATTTAGCTCTTTAATTTTATGCCGTTTTTATTATCGAAGACAGTAGCATGGAAACAACAGAATTCAATTCATTTTTATCAATTTTTGTGCAAAAAAAAGTAATTTGAATGAAGTAAAGTAAAAAGGAAGTTGTTAAAAAAGGTCTTAACAAAGCCTAAAATTGTAAAACATTGTCATTCTTTTATTTTTCTTTTTTGTCTGAATTTTACAAATAATGCCATTTAATGCTAAAAAATGATAAAATATTTAAACATATTTGATGTAAAAAATATTTCTTTTAAGCAGTCAGAGACTAAAGTTGACATACAGATGCCAAATTATGAGTTTTAAGAAAAGTAGCCATTTAACAAAAATTTTTTGTATGCAGTTTTATTTATTATCCTGTAAGATGAAAAACAAAATCAAATTTTTTACTACATTGCAAACATAACGGTAAATTTCATTAAAACAAAAATAAGCGCAGAACAGAAGTTTATATACATATTGAATTATTATGATTATCGTTCGATTTCTTCAGGATTTACTACTATTACACTCGATTTTTTGATCACAGTTCACATTGATTAGCAGCTAAAACTTCATTTTAATTGCGTTTTTGTTCCTACTGCTGAAATTTGTTTTGAAAACTATGGCCAAATTAAAAGATATTGAAGTAGGAGTAAACTGTTTAGTAATTAAAAGTTTTGAAGAAAAAAATCATATTGATAAATAGGAAAATGAAAAATATACCAATCGCGCGTGTGCAGAAAATCATAAAAAATATAACAAGAAAATTCTGTATTAGGGGAAGATCAAAAAAGCTTTCTAATCGAAATGTTATCCATATCCGCAAAAAGCATGTAAAAACGCCAAAACGCGTTCATGATACTGTTTATACTTTGGATTAGCACGTTTATTCAACAACTATACAAAAAACATTAGAGCAGCACGGGTACGGAAGCAGATGTTTATGAAAAATACACTAAGTTGTGGAAAAATGGGCGACCACAAATGGAATATGTGGAATGGAATACCAACGTAAACCCAAAACTGACCTTCGAACAGAAAATTTAATCTAGTTGTGTAACATAGCGCTGGTAATGTGATTGTTGCGGGAGCAATAGGAGCACATATAGTTGGGATTTTGGGATTTATAGATAATGTAATGAACCAGTATCTATACAAGAACATATTCCAGGAAAATTGGCAGGCTTGTGTGGGCATATTATACCATTTATCACATTGGATCTTTTATGCAAAGTGGTAGCTCAATATTCCTCTCAAATCAAGAGACTTAAACTCTATCGTCCATATTTGGAATTTAATCAAGCGAAAATTGGAAAACAATACAATTAAAAGCAAGGATTCAATAAAAGATCACCTCAAGGAAGACTTGTCGGAAATATCAGCTTCTAAAATGAAAAAATGCATTATTTCTATGCTTCGACGTCTGAAACCAGTCATAGAATGCCAGGGTGTTCCCAAAAATACTAAATTGGTATTTTGTTAACCATTGTTTAGATATATTAATGTCTATTTCAAGGTGTATTTAAACTTTTGTCCTGTACATTTTTTATATTTATAAAAATTACCGTTATATTTGCAATGAACTAAATGTTTATTGTTTTAATTTTAACTTATTTATAAAGGTTTTTAAAAATATCTGCTTACAATTTTGGTAATACGTTTTCAATTTTGGTAATAGTTTTCTTAAACTCAAAGTTTTTGGGATGTATTTAAACTTTAGTCTTTGACTGTATTTTTTATAGTTCTTCTACATTTTGTGACTAATTACATAATTCCTTAAATATTATTCATTAATATGCATACATATTTTTCTAGATTAGTAAAATCAATTGCTCGAGCATGCTGCCGGACTAAGGAACAGTTTTTTATATATCTCGTAAAAAAATATTTGTATACAATTTTTATTCAACCCTAAAGTATTACATTCGGTTTCTTGGCGTTTTCAATCAAAGTATTTTCATAGAAGGTAATAATCTGCTCTATTTTAACACCTTAGCACCTCTTTACGTTTTATAAGCTTTAAAGTAGTTCAGCCTTATTGCTAAAAATGTAATTTGAATATGCGTGAAAGTTCAATGCACCTGGTACCTTTGTAAGAACACCACTGCCTGCAAAAAGCGGTGGACACCGAGGCAAAAACTATCGTGACTTGCTATTGCTGACTGCGTGTGTTCCATATGTATCTCAAGTCCACTTCTGCAAAGATTTCTCTGGCACTAACTGAATCAGTCATGTTGATGGGATGGGATGGTCAGACTAATTTCGTTGCAATTGATGGATAATGCAGTATCTACACCGACTTGTAAGATAACCTTTAGGATAAGAATATCTGCACCATTTTCTATTAAAGCTTTTATATCTAACGTAATAGGTTAGAAATTCGACTAAATATTTACATTGCGAATAATCCTGCAGAATCGATAAAAGGTTTCAAACAGACGGGTGAACATTAACATTTTGTCGGAAAAATTCTTGCTTCACACAACAGAAAGGAGAAATTCTTCTCAAGATATATGGAACTACCTGCGTCGTCGGAGAGAATCGCCATCCAATGAACGACGAGCTATATGAGCTATATAGAGAAAATTATATTGGTTAAAGCGTCAGAATACAACGACAATGTTATGCTCATAAATGAAAACGCCCAAGCCATTAATCCTTAAGGCACATGCGGAGAAGCGTAGCAGAAGATCACATATCGACGCGCATGGATATCTATCTGGATAAGACTAACCACCTAAGAAGGTAATAATATCGAGAAGTCTTCTCAACAGTATTTGTTCACTAACCCAAAAGAGGAATGATATTACGGGTTAGTGTGCAATTAACGAGTCGTCCTTTGCCATGATTCTTGCTTTGAGATATCAAATTTGATGAAAAAGGATAACATTAACTACGAACACCATAGGAAAATCAGCCACCACCATGTTTCAATGGCAAGATGGGTTCACCATCACTACACCAAATATTCGGTGAGCGCTGTTTATAGGCATTGATGAAACAAACGCTTCACAGAAATTGCAAGAAAAAAATGTTGAAGTGGACGAAACTCACCACTTGTAGAAAGTTGTTTAGATACATTTGATTAGACTTCTTAAGGATATAATTACTGGAGATTGTATACAGTAAATTGTATAGCATATGTGACTACCCCACTTTCAGGGGCAAAAGCAAATCTCCAAAAATACCAGTCCATTGTAGTGTTGACCGCAGGAATTAAGCGGTCGATTCGTTCGTTCAAATCGATTTTAAGTACAATCTATAGTTTCAATGAGAAAGTTTTGAAGGGTATCACAATATATCGTATTGAACACGTTAATGTGCGACGCACATAGCCTAGCCTATTATAAATACAATTTTGTAGGAGAATTTTAAAACATTTATGGATACTGGGAAATTAGGTACTCAAATTGAGTACCAAATTTTATATATAGATATACGTATTTAGTACATAAATACTCTTTTTTTAAACAAATTAGTTATATCGGGTGTCTTTTTACAGTAACATACGTTTAAATCAATATAAAGGTTAATGCCAGTTGCAAAAATGTATGCAAAAATTTTTAATCACCGTTCACCATTGACAGTAATATTCTGACCATCATCGTTTTTAAAGACGTATGGGCCAATGATTCCACCAGCCCATAAAACGCACTAAACAGTCATTTTCTGTGAATGTAATAGTGTTACGACTGAATGGGTATACAAACCAAACTAAAAAAAAAAATATTAGCTGTTTAATCAATTGTCAAATAAAGCAGTGTTGACAACTCAAAGTTTTGAACCTCTAAAAAATACGATACGATAGCTACAGGGAAGGAAGTGCCGCTCTTACGATAACCCTTACTTTGCTGTAAACATAAGGTTTCAATTTTTTTAATAGTTTTTTTTGGAAATGGTGTATTTTATCGATTAAATGTAAACTTAGATATTTTAGCACTACCACACTGAATGAGGCTTAATTAATAAATGTATCCATACATACATCACCATTACATTTTTATAAAATAGTTCTTATTTGGACTTTGGATATTTTATGCATAGATTTCATAAGACGTACCTGAAAAGATAGGGAAAAAGAAAATTGGTTAATAAAGGCAAAACAAAAGTAGAAATAAAGTCTTTTAAAACTAAATTTATAATGTTTTGTTGTGCAAATTTATTTTTGGAATATTGTTACGAAAATAAACAATAACTAAAGAAGATACAAAAACATCAGTGCACAGTGCAATTAAAACTGTATTGTATGATTTTAGTCTATTGGTTTGTGTCAAGGCTATCAATGTGCCACCTTGGTAATGCTATACTTAATTTCTGTTATTATCAATGTTACCGATTGCGTATTGAACGGCGTTACCGTATCGATTTTGGGTGTTATATTTGAATTAACGGAAATTAATAAAATGTTAGTAAGTACAAGAACATATGGAAGTAATGTCAATTGTATGTAAAAGGCGGCGCATTATACATAGTCAGCCAGTTATGGTTTGGCAGTCATTATATAAAATTGTAATTTAAAAGTCAACTTGTTAAGACGTTCGTAAAAATGCAATTGTGTATTAAGTGGAAATTAAATAAGTTCCTGTATAAAGATAAAGTGTGGAAATAAAAAACCAACAAATACGTGTTATTTATTTTATTTAATGCAGTTAAAAAGAATTCAAAAGTTTTAAAAAGGTTAAAACGCAACAATATTTTATAATGCTTTTGAATCTCAGTGAGATGGTGATCCAAGACAGGCCGCTAACATTGTCAAGGAATGGCTGTTGCAACAAAACTTTTAGGTAAGTTGTTGGCAAAAGCCCTAACGCCAATCCCATAGAAAAATATAATTTGGCTTCGAGAAACATATTTGAGTTATGGCAACGAATGTAGTACGAATGATACCAGATTTCTTTTACGTTTTTGGGTAATATTGTAAAGAGCACGTTTGAATGCTTTAAAAACGCTACTAAAAATAAGAAGCTTTAAGAAGAGTTTTAAAAACATAAGTTCCACTCTACTGTGCTGTCGATTACCAACCAGAAGGTATCACTTCATAACATTAGCTAATAACTGGTTATGAGTACTACTACTATTGAAAACTTGTCTTGCATTTGCCGTTCGTGGTTGGCGTTAAATTGTAGGTCCCTTTCAATGAGTCTGAAAATAGAATCGAATGCAGCTCATTCATCGAGAGAAGTTCCGTGCTCCTTCATCGAATGTTGTGGGAATTAATATATACTATATATACACATATACTCTATTTAAGCGAAAAGTTCAAAACCAAGTGTATGCAGATTCTTTCCATATTTGCATACTCTTTCTCTCATTTTAGTATGTATTTGAATTTGAAACTTTTTGCTAATGTTTTTTTTGGGAGAACTTGGGGAAGAATAAATGTGCATAGTTTTGTTTTTGTTATGATTGCGTATTTACATTTTTACAAGAACTTTTTAGTTCAACTTCAAAATATGCACTTCTTTTTGCTCCTTACTGTAGTTTTGAGAAAATAAGTTGATACGTTATGAATATGTTATGTGAGCGACTTCCGTTAATAGCTATGGATATTCAATTAATTAACTCCATTTTTTTTATTGAGTAGCATATTACATAGGTTACTAATTCAATTACAATAACACGGTTATTTTTCTCCGTATTAATCGTTGTTATTATTTTGTTTTCTTAGCAGATTAACTTATTTTTTTTTTATATAACGACACTATTTATTTATGACTCTTCTTTATTATTTCAAAATTATTTTTCTCTTCTTAACCACAAGAAAATTTCCTTAAGCAAATATTTATATTTATATTTTATTTTTATTTTTTTAAGTATTTTCTTTTTTAGTGGTTTTTATGAAGTGCTCTTCAAATTAATTTAAGAACTAGAATTTTATTTACGTTTTGAACAAATTCTTCAAAGTGCTATTGTTTGTGGGTGACAGGTTGAAATGATGAATAAAAATACTTTTTAAATTGTTATCATAATTCCTTGTTATGGTTTGTGTAGAGAAGTGTACTAGAAATATTATAGTTAGGACTTTCGAAAAAAAAGTAAGTGAAAAAAATAAAAATACTGTATAAGAGTATGATAAATTAAAATTTTATTTCAACTTGTTTTTATTTTTTGTTTTAATTTCATTTAATAAAAATTTCTCTTATTTGGGGATATTGACGCATTACTTCATTTTTTTAAAATACATTCTATTTATATTAAAATTCTTTATTAAAAAAACTTAACAAACATACATTTTAACCACATTAAAGACCTCAAATTTTTTTTAACGTTTACAGTGCAGTAAACAACCTTCAATTGTGGTTGGGGAAAAGAAAGAAGGTACTTAAATATACATATACACCATATGCATATAAATATATTTTTATATAAAAAGCAAATAAAATTATATTTTCTATATAAAAAAAATCGTTTTGTTTCTCCATAAAAACAGCCCCTTAATAATAATAAAATAAAAACGATGAAATTCATACAGATGTAGGCACTTGAAAATTTGTATGGAAATGCAGCCTCAAATAAAAATATAAAATTGGGTCATACATAGACGCTACTATAAACCAACAAAAGAAAAGTTAACGTATTTATAAGTTAACAATAGGGTGGTTCAAAAGTCTAGAAACCATTAAATTTGAGCGATTAGAAGTGTTTATGTTAGTTTGTGTCAGAAGCGATTTAAATTTAAAGAATTAAAAAACTAAATGTTTTTATCTCAAATTTCTTTGTTCTTTAGTCTTGTCAACCCTTTTGTTTACCTAGTAATTTACAACAAGTTCCACAATTATCGATGAGCTTCATAACAGCTCGAGTAAATGAGGAGGTAGCGTATGGTTCTTCCAGCCACTGAAAAGCTACAATATCATAATAAATACATACTCCTCCCTCTAAGTGTCATAAATTTAAAGTATAAAACACTCTTTTCTCCAGAGAAGTTTTGATGATGCTAGTGAATTAGACATGGAATACAAAGGCTGACTAGGTGAGACAAAAAGTTCAAAGATAATGAAATGGAGGCATTGTTCCATGAAGGATGTTTTAAAATTTTAAAAATTTTAACTATCAGTGGAAGCTACTCAAGCAACAATTTTATAACCGTTTGCAAGCAGCAGAATTCATCCGAAAATAAGAAAAATGTGTACTAAACGAGTCGAAAGCCCCAATAAGACAATGATTGTGCATGTTCGAAATACAGCAGAAGTTGTTTTTGCATCGAATTATTACTAGAGATAAAAGTGGAACCTGAAGTGCTAGAAATTGTATATAAGCTCTGTTAGCCGGACAAATCAACTCCAAGGTAATGCTCTGTATTTATTGAGTCCGAGAGGGTCACATATATTATGAGCTAATACCGGTGCAGATGAGCAAATAATTGATTGGTCGAAAAACTTTCGGAATATGCAACCAGACAGCCCAGCTGTCATATTTCTTCATGACAACGCTAAGAGACATGTTACAAGTCAGTAAAAGTTTTATGAAAATAGTGGCCTGAAAGCTTTGCCTTATATAGTAAATCTTATTTTCCGTGTCTCCATCATTTGCATCGATCGTTGCAGAACGGTTTCACTGAAAAACGCTCTATTTTAGAACAAACGATTTTAGCTTGATTAGTTCTTGGTCTCAAAAAATCAACAGTTATTTTGGCAAAGATTCCCTACGTTGTCAGAAATATGGAAGAGTGTCATAGCTTACGATCGCCAATACTTTAAATAAACTTATATTAAACGTATGTTTCATAATTCGTCATTAAAACCACATTTTTAAGTTATATTTCAAATTAGCTTAACTCGGGTGAGACTTTCTGCACCTGTAGTTAACCCAAACATAAAAAAGCTGAGCAATAACCTCGTCAAATTATAGATCCATCTTGGATTTAATGAAGTAGAATTTCACTAAATGCTAACTTAAAGCACATAATTCGAGGTCTCATCAGAATCCTAACCAGATATTTTTACATTATTAGTATCTATTTCATATAGCTTTCCGCTAAAAAAATAAAGTTTCAGCTGTTATATGTTGCAATTTTTCCAAATATATTTCTGAATAGTATTATGAAACGCACATTTTGCCAAGGTTAAGAGTCCCTAATTGACTGATCGAACCCACTTAGAACATACAAGACTATCCCGCAGAAGAAACTGTTTGCTATATCTAGGTTCCCTCTATCACGCCATTCACTATAGTACCGAATGATATCAAAAGCGAAATGTTTACCAGGAAAAGATGAATTATATTCATAGAGTCTCTTATGCCAATTCGAGGATTTGGATTAAACGGATGATATTTGTCTACTCTTACACATGGTATCCAACTTACAGGCATATTGATAAGACTGGAGAGTCCATGATCAGCAAAAATATATATAGGGATTCACAATACTCCAAGAAAAATCTTACTCGGAAGAAGCGAAAACAATAGCAACAAATTGAGTAAGATGGAGATTGAGATGCTTTAAAGAAGGCATATGCTTAGAAGAGGGGTATTGGAAGAATGATAAAATTGGAATGGATAAATTGGGTCAAGAACTGATATATAGCAATCTTACTTGAAAAGGCGTGAAAACAACAGCGAGTAAGCCATATGTTTAGTGGGGAGACATGCCCTTGGGCTGGGCCAGATGGACTGTAGGTGCTGTTTAGAGGAGGAGGTGGATACCACCAAACATCTGCTCTTAGGTACAGGATATTCGGTGTGCATTTTGTTGACATTGGGGATCTACCGGAGACTCATATAGGGCTGATTGGCAAATTTATTGAGGGGACGAACTGGTCAGATAACTGATCAGGATGTCAGAAGGACATACAATGGGTTCTATCGGGTCTAAGTGTGTTGGACGTTTGTCTAGTGGTTGCTTTTAACGTAACCTAACTTAACCTAAGCCATATGTACCAAAAAGTGGTAAGGGAAGCAAGCAAAAATATAACTCAAACATCTATTCTAAGTCCAATTAAAGGTGGGTCTAACAGATATTATCGTAAACACAAAAGTAAAAAATCATTATTTTTTATATTCATTTGGTTGTCTAAAGAAAACAAAATATGAAAAACTTTGCATTTCAGAAATTCTTTAGAATGGTCACCTTTTGTTATATATGGTACATTCGTATAATTTATACGAATACATGTATTTAAACAAATTTTATTTGTTTTCCCTATTCTATTTAAGATGCAAAATACACTTGAATCGGCTTTAAGTTTTATATAGAAAATCACAAGTACCTTGGACAAGTGGTTTTTTTTATTTCATTTTACAAGTGGCAAAATACAGGGATATTCAATGTGCAGGAGAATAATTTTAAATTTTTAACCCACATATAAAAAGTTCTTAAATTTATATACAAATTTCAAAGTCGGTTCAGTTAATAAAATATTAAAACTTGTTTATGGCAACAAGCTTTCGAGTATCAGTAATTGTTGGCAGTTTCTATTAAGTTGATTATTATTATTTCTCTCAAGATATTATATTTTTTTAATATTTAAAAATATTTGATGTTAAAGTAAACGTTATGAAATATGTATGTTTGGAAGTAAAGGTGTCTGTTTGTTTTTGGCATCATCAAAATATCATTTTCATAAATGGCTTTTACTTGTGTCTTTACTCTTTACATTCTATATGAGTACGATGGTTTAACATGTCTTAATATCTTCCATATATAAGACAAAAGTGCTTAAAGTGGGTGTAAAAACCGCAAACATATTAAGATATGAATGGAAATAGAAATTTTCTATTTAAGTTGTGCTCCTTACAAGCTGTATAAAATGTTAACGTAACACACATTACGTCACGTAACATCATGTCACCAACATTAGACATCACAAGAAAACAAAATGTCACGTCACATTGTTGTCTTTAGAATAAAAAAAACTGAGAGAAGAATAAAATATCTAAACAGAACAACAGTATGTTGCATATCAAATAGGCAACAACAATTGTTAAGAAAATATTAGACTTTTACTATAACAGACATTTACAGTTATAGAAAATGTACACAGACAGTATGACAGCAAGTCAAGTCAGTCAGTGGTAATACAGACGCACTTTTGCAGTCTTTGCAAGGAGTAAAATAAGTTTGAAAATTAATAGATATGGTATTGGGTTTTGTTAACAAAAAGTCTATACTATTAAGGGCCATTATTACAACTTGCCTTTAACTAAATGCAGGATTTTAACGGGCATATAATGTGTTTTTCATTATTATAAGTATACAATAAGCTAAAAGTGAGCATTTAGCTTCATATTTCCATATTGCCTTATTGGAAAGGCAACTTAAAATATAAACATTAAAATGAATATGTAGCTTTCCAAATCAAAATAAAAAACAGATCACAAGAAAAAAACACAAAAATACAGAAGTTTTATAAACAAAATGAACAAACATAATAACAAAGAAAGCACGTCGTCGCCACTTCGTTTCTAAAGAATTTGTTTAATTTGGCAAAAGTTATCGATAATAACAATGATCTTAAGTGAGATTTCGGGTGATCAAATTTTCTTAACTTCGAATTTTAAAAGCGACTTCGGATTTTAAATAATTAAGAGTCTTCAGCAAAGTCCAAGAAGCCCCTTGAGGTATATCAATTACAAAACATCATCGTAATGATCAGGCAACGATAGTTTTTTGGGGAAAAAGGAAAAAAGAAAAAGATAGAAGTTTTTGACGAGCAACAGCTGCAAGACTCCGAAACACTACTACACTAAGTATACAGATGGCGTTGTTTCTGGACAACGACAGATAGCAGTACTAACTAACAAAAACGAGTACAAAGAAACTGAAACAAAACAAAGACGCCTTAGGAAAGCAAGATAATTTATGGGAAAAATTTGCTTAATTTTTATAAATAAAATTTGATTTTTTGCCAGCAGTTTTGCCTGTATGTCTGTAATGGTAGCTTCTAAAAAGTTAAGGAGTTTTGCTCAAGAAACAGAGTCACGTCTTATTTAAGCTTAAGGAAGCACTAAGCGATGGTTTCATTCTTGTATGTCTTAACTTAAAAATGTTCAATTTACTCGGTAGATCGCATCTATTCAATAAAGTCTGTTAAAGGATTTGTTTTTGAAAGTATATTTAATCAGAATCATACTTTAGTTATCATATTCTATAAATTTATAAAAGAATTGAGATTTGTAAGGATTGAATAGATCAGAGCGTTTGAATCACTGCTCTTAAAAAGCGTTGGATTGCGTATGTATGTATATATATCATGTCCAGCAGAATGATTTAAATTTTTTAACAAAACCCTTTAGCAGAATCTCACAGAAGGTTATGTAACTACGAACATGCTGGAGTTCTGAACATGATTAGCTGTAAACTCAACATTAAGCATATAGTACAGAAATCCTACTCCGATTCGAGGTTCACAATCCTTGTCTTACTATTCCTGAGAACGCTAATGCTGATGGGTCGAGTAGATATTAGTAATGTTATCTACAAGGTTTCGTAAGAGCAGCTATGTATCATACTTTTCCATATAGAGTATTTAACGTACAGTGGTGGCTATAACAAATGCACCTAGCAGCAGAATTTTGCAAAAGTTTTTAAAATTAATTTTAAATTATTCATAATCTTGTAATATTTCTATATTATCCACAATTATTTACATTGAAAATGAAAAGAAAAAACTGCATATAAAAATAAAAATGAAATAAAATAAAAATAAAAATATACAATAACTTGCTTAGAAAACATTTATGTCTATAAAATTTAATATTTCGTTGCAAATTCTTTATTTTCAATGATGGCCTGACATAGGCGAGGTATTGAAGCCATCTAATTGGCAATAAAATTTGAAGGAACAGCATTTCAAGCATCTACCAATCTTTGAAACATAATATCTGAATTAGTGCAATTTTCGGTATCGAATCTTTGATTCGCGATTTCCGAAAGGTTTTCACTGGGGTTTAGATATGGTGATTGGGGTGGCCTTTCAATTAACGAAATTTTTTGCTTGGGTCTAGATATCGGCATATTATCTTTTGCATATTATCAAAGCATTACACTTTCCAAGATATCTCTGTAGATAAATCTATCCATTATTCCACTAATTCTGTGTAATAGGCCAACTCCAGCCGCAGATAAACAACCCCATACCATATTTCACCGTCATTTTACAGTATCGCGATTGAAGCCGCTTATTAACTGGTCGTCTTAACACATGGGCTGAAAAGTCCAGGGCCTAACACATAAAAATTAAAAATTTCATGATATTCTATTAATTAGTTCGTGAGTTATTGTGCTAATAGTAACGCTACTTTTGTTATTTTCAGAACAATGAATCAAAAAAAATTTCGTATTTAAATTCTTCACTGCTTCTTGATAAGAAAAAATACCGTTCAAGCAGTAATGGCTTGAAAAGTGTTATGGTTACTCCGCTCCAGTAGACACAACAATAAAACGTTGGATTACTGGCTTCAAACGTGATCATAGAGACACTGATGATGCAGAACGAAGTGGACGTCCAAATGAGGCGGTGACATCAGAAAACATCAAAAAGATCCAGAAAATCGTTTTGAATGATTGACAAGTGAAGTTGTGTAAGTAAGCGGACAAAAAATACTATTCGGTAAGAAATTTCGCACGAATGCAAAAGATAAATCGCTCTACAAAAGTGAAATAATTGGACTGCTCTTGATGAAGATTACGTTGATGCGTTTCTTTTTGTTAGGCTCGGGACTTTTCAGCCTATGTTTTACATAACACATGCTATCACTTCCGCTGATATTAAATTTGGATTCATCGCTAAATACGACAGCCATCCTTTTTTTTCTGACCAATTTAAATACTTCTTTTTTTTGGGAACAAATTTCAGATCAGCTTAAATTTAGAGATCCACAGTTGCATATGTTTTGGTCACCATTTATTTATTAATATCAAAACTACCATCAGGTTACCACAAAATTTATATAGTAAGTACATTGACGTTAGAAACAGTGGGACTTTTGACGTTAACCCTAAAGCGAGTTTAGGTACATGGAGACATAGAAGATAATTTAAAAACAGACCGGTAGCACCTTGCGTTAACTTGGTAAATTCGCAATTATCTTTAAGAAAAACAAACTAGCAGCTGCCAATTGAACCTTACTTAATGCAATCTCCTTGATTATCAAGGTTAACGAGATTACAAGCGTAACGTTAGTTGATGCACCTCTTTGAGTTGTTGCAAAAAGTATTGTAGCTGTGCCATAAGACCCGATATTTTTTAACAACAGGTTAGGTTAGCTTAAAACGGCTGCAAGTTAGCACACTGTCCAGTACACTTAGGCCATAAAGCCCATTGTGATGTCTACAATTTGCCTATAGCTACCAAGTTATCTAACCAATTCTCTTTTTCTATGAATGTGCTACTCAGACCTAAAGGTATTCCCGTAGGGCTTAGTGCTAACTATATGGTTACTGAATATCCAAGTTCTTAGTCCAACTTACGCTGGGCAATTCAAGAGAAGGTGTACCGTAGTTTCCTCATTCTCTTCCATTCATTTTTATTTACAACCCAGTTAAGTATTGAATTCTTTTACAGACTGATCATACACAAACATTTCAAACATGTAAAACTACCTGCTACATATATACATATGTGTAAAGTACTAGCAGAAGTTAAAATTGTGCAAAAGAAAATATTGGAAAAAATCGTATGAATTTGTATAAATATTTGTCTGTCTCTCTGTCATACTGCTATATCACTGCAAAATCCAACTCTAAAGAACATACAAAACTAAATAAAACGGAAACAGCAACCAAATCGTAAAGATGAAGAAATAAAAATATGGTTGAAAACTGATGGATAGACAGATAGAAATACACACACACACATATGTATATGTGTATTAACGACGACTTAAAACTGCCACCAATAACACCAACCAACCAACCAACACTATACACGTAATACAGTGTAACTACAAGACAACAATTCAAAATTCAAAATGTGTGCAATTTTGAAGAAAATTTTTGTCTACCTCAGGAAATGTCATACTCATATAAGAGTATAAATGTGTGTGTGCATGGGTATGTGTGCGCATAGCGGCGTATGTATATTCTTTATATATATCATTACTTTTGTTTAAGAACATGTACTCTCTCGTATATGACGATAGTGATGACGAAGTAAAATTTGTATTTTACATGGTTGCAACTGAGATCACGTACAACCCTTCATCATAGATTTTATTTTTTGACAGGAAGAGAACGTTTAGTTGGAAAGTGTTTTTATATTTATTTTTTCTATTTTTCCCAGCATTTCTTTAGATTTTTTTTTTTTTTTTTACAGAATTCAGTTCAAAAACAATCATTTGCAGATTTTTTACTTTTCGAGAGGCGTTACCCTAAAATATTATTTGCAAATTGGGCAGGGAAAAAATGTTTTTATTCCATAGTGTGTTAAAAATTATTGTTATAATTTGTTAACAAGCTGCCAGGTTGATAGCCGTCATAACTGGACACTGGCGATCATGCACCTCGGATGCGAGTACAAAATATCGATCACTGTCGAAGCTGTGGCGATGTGGAAGAGACAGTCAAACACTTTCTGTGCAGTTGCCAGCCATCCATAACTTCAAGTTCGGTAGTTGATTTATGCAGGACATCGCGGAGATATTGTGCAGCGAACCGGACAATATCCTCAGGTGCCTCAACTGACGGACTGGATATGAATGACATGCGATGACTTGTGATTACGAGTGTTTTGGTATTTTCAAGACAATGTCTTAAAACCTTACTTGACGATCAAGGACAAAACTAACCAACGGATATACATATATGGTGAACATATAGTAGGATTTTTAGAGCCAATAAAGAATCTGTTTTAGAGAGAAAAAAAAAAAAAACTAAAAATTCGCCAGTAGCCAAATGTTTTCTTCATAATTTCGAGAATTTGGTAGTGGCTTTTTCTTGTTAGAACTTGAGTTTATACATATATACATCAATCGTGCGCAGCTTTGGCCACAGAAGTGCGGATACTGTTGACAGTAATAGATTATTAACCCATCGTTATTCTGAAGGCAATATGGTTTGATGGTTCCGCCACGCTAAATAGTTAATCAAAGTGTATACTTTAATGTTGGGTCAAATATTTGTGCTCTCTTTAGTAATGGCTTGTGGATCTAGTCACTAAGCCAAAATGTGTATTTATCTGAATAATTAATTTTTTAGCAATAAAGTTTCAATGTCTGAAGCAATTTAAGGCTACATTGTTTAGATATATAAGTTTAGATATATAAGTTTAGATATATAAGTATTTAAGAATACGTTGTACTAACAAATTTTCATCTGTATTAATTTATCTTTATTTTCCAAAAGCAGCGAAACAGAAACAGTCGAGGTAAAAACCTCAGCGAGACTTTTAATTCCCCTCCCTCGCCGGAGGGAAAAAAAGAGAAACATCAACTACAAAAGCATCATCAAAAGAGTCAACGTCAACTGTTAGAAAAAAAGAAAACAAAAATATGATAAATAGCAGTAGCAAGATTACGAACTAGACACCTGCTATATTCGGTTGGTTTCCTGTATAACTGGAAGACAAAAATTATTTCCAAGAAATTTAAACAAAGCAAAGATACATATGCTCCCAAGAGGAGCAGAAGCTCAGAGCTCCTGGTAGACCCTGCATATAATTTTTTTCTTATTCTGACTACCAGAGTTAGGTAGCCACTATCAACCAATAAAGCTCAAACACTTTATCCAAAATAAGAATAATGCGGTCATTGAAATCATGTACCAAATATCATAACATTTAAAATATATATTACCATAATAAAGATAATTATCTTTTGCTCCTACCTAATAATTTAAATATTTTTGCTTGTTGATAACCAAGTTTTTTGAATAGATTAAATTGGCATTAGAAGTAAATATAAATTTTAATAAAAACATTTGACAATGTACCAACATTTTATTTAGATTGTAAAGATATGGTTTAAAAAGTTGAGTAAATTATAGACGAAGAACGGTGATGTTGGTAAAGAATTGCCAATTTAGAGAAAAGTTTAATAAACATTTATAAACTTTTACATTAATTGCTCTTAATCGAAATAAGCTTAAGTGGTTTGACAAAATGCATTAGCGTGTGTTTAGCAGTTGAATTTACAAAGATAGAAATTTCATAGGTAAATATGGACTTATCACAATATACTGTACACCAAAAAGCAAGGCAATTAGGCGAAATTCTACATGGACCATAGAACAACCGAAAAAATTGATTACTCGCAGCTTAAATATCTTTCGTATACTGAATGCTTAGCTGCTAATTTCAAAGCTTTTACTGAAGTAATGTAAGCAATTTGGTAATTAAAGAAAATCTACATGCGAGTATTTTCTGAAAATAAATATGTATTAATTTTATAAGTATAGCGTATAATTGGATATTTGTTTAAGCCTGATAGAACCTTAATTTGTAAAAAATAACACAAAACATGATATTTAAAAATTAAATACGAATACGTGACATTAACATTTGAAAATAATTTTGGGAATACGCCTAAATAAGCGCAATGTGGTCTGGACGTACAAGTTTGGGCCATTCTTCCATGCTGACATTAAAGCGTCAACTCTTGTGTAAGTTCTATAGGAATTAAAAAGTACCCTCTACTTGCAAAGCAGTAATTACACTGGTCTACAGAAAAAAACGCCTTTAAATAAAAAAACGCGTAAATGTAAAAATAATATTTTGCTAATTTTTGTATAACTTTTTGGAAATAAAAGAAAAAAAATTCCTCTAATTAAGAAAACATTTTTTCTCTAATTTTTGTGAAAGTTAGGTACCTGCATTTAATTTTGAATAAAATCAGCAATAGCCAATCGATTTTCACAATTTAAAGTTCATGTTATTCCAAACATTTTAAGCTTGAATTTAAGTTTACCATCTAAAATTTTCATTCGGAAAAATTTTTATGACTTTTTGAAAAAAAAAAAAAAAAAAAATTGCTCAAATTTTGCAAAAATTTTTTTTTCGTAACTAAGTTGTGAATGACTTCGAAACTGTTGAAAAGACAAAAAAATTATGTTCAGGCGATTTATAGAAACATTCGGTTGTACTTGCATCCAAATCGGTCAAGTCGTTTTCAAATTATAATGGCGAAAAATTTGCCACACCCATAAAAAAATTTTAAGCCCGATGAAAAAAACTGACAACAGATTTGAATTCAGCGTATCAAAATCATTATATTTCATACAGTTTTACTTAAAGGTGAGATATTTTTTGTGTAGACCAGTGTTGTCAAACCAGTCATATTACATACGTTAAAGTCCTTGGGTCTTAACCCTTTATTGTCCAAGACTCTTTGTCATGGAAAAACTATTATTTTTTATAGAATCTTTTAACATAATTTGAGCTCAAAAAAAGTTTCATATTTTTGGCAATCTGGGAAGAATATAAAATAGTCCTGGTACTCGGAATTATCGTGGGCCTATAGATCTTGATTTTATTTAACTTTTTTAGAAACAAAATGTATTTGAGCACCGTTGGCATATGTATCATTTGTGTATGTGTTAAATTAATAAATTAGAGTCCACAATTTTTCAATCTTAAACAATATTTAAATTTAAGTGAAAACTCGAGATCCAAAATCACCTCTAAACACTATAACTGTTGGAAAATAACTGATCTTAGGAGCAACACGATCAAAAAAAAGTTAATTTTTTATTATTATTTGAAGAAAATACGCTATTTTATGAACTGATTAATATACATCGCAAAATCATACCTGTATAATAAGTAAAGCACAAAAAGAAGTATAAGTACAGTCGGGCAATAAAGGGTTAATGCACCAATTTATAAAATAAACTTTTGGGCTAGAGCCGATGAGAACACGTTATTAACGTTATTTGAATGGTTTTAATTTTCGATTTCTCATATTTTGGCAACACGGCAATGTAATAACGATAACCAGTTGTTGGCAACGCTTGCTAACATCATCTCAATTTTATTCTTAAACTTTATTGCTGTTAAAAAGCTGTAAAGAAAAAAGTGTAAAGTCGATACCAAAACTTTTTATATTGTATGATAAGAAAAAGTGAGAAAATTATTACGCATATGATTCGTTGTTGTGGTGTTTCTGTAGCAAGCACTTACAGACCGTGGGTAACGAATTTTTTTTTTAACGCGTGCAGCACAAATCTGCAGATTGATCACATGGTCAAGGAGTATACTTTCCATTTTTAATTCCAATGTTTTGGAGAGGACAGAAAAATCATGCTGATGATTAGTCTAAGTGCAAAAAATCTAGCAAAGTATAAATATTCCGACGTGTCATCAGTGTCCAAGCCAGTTTCATGTATGAATTCAAGTTCAATGGGAACTTTCACTTCATCACCGATGAAAAGTGCATCATTACTTGGAAGAAAAACAATAATTTTCGCAAAGTGAACTGAATGACTTATTTAATGATTTTCGAACAATTACACCATGATTTGACGAAAATCTAAAACAATATCAAGGATTTTAAGACGAGGACATGCTGAGCGACTACTGTTGGACAGTTTCCAACAATACAAACAACCCAGTAAGACTGTTCACCCTTATTGAACAAAATGGACCGGAAAAATTGTACTTCACAACCCGATACAATCGTTCCGGTTAGAAATAACATATTATTTTATTCATATGGCTGCCACGTGTAGCCACACAGTACCTCATATTCGATCGAACCAATGACTAGCAACTCTCATCGAAGCAAGTAAATAACTTAAACGTATGATAGGTATATGTTTACACAAAATCCTTAATCTTTTATAGCAAATGGTCTTAAAAAGCTGGAATGCTTCAATGTAGCATAGATTTATACAAATAAAGAAACTTTTTTAGGTATAATCTTTTAATTTGTCTTTTTAGAGCGAAAGGGGCTATCTATTTTATTGAGTTAAAAGACAAAAAATTAAGTATGTATTGTGAACATTTTTGAATCAGTTATTTGGGTAGTTGTAGCACAATGCTCTACCGCAAAGAAATTTAACAAATGCTTTCGCTTTTTATATTAGTTAACAAAATTTAAATATTGCCCTATTTCTTTACTTCAACCGCAGACAATACTATTAAATAACATCTTCCCATGTTTTTACAATGATTTATATAAATAAATTTTAAATTTTTTTTTTACATTTTGCGCAAAAATATATGCTTATTCGCTTACATTTTTGATTTCAAATTTTGACCTTTTGTCCTTTTATATATGTAACTGATTCGCCTATGAAAAATATGTACAAAAAATTGGTTCTTTTGGTAATCTTATCTTCACAGACAATGGACAACAACGGTCTAGAACGAAATGCGTCAGCACGCAAGGCGTACAGAGCTCTACTTAGTTGGCACAAGCGCACGCTTTTTTACGAGTAAATCATAAAAAAATATCTTAAATAGAAAAAATATAAATGTTTCGTCTCAGAGGTGAAATTTACCATTCTAGAGTTAATGGCTAAGAAACCTAGGAAAACCTTCTAAATCAAAAGAATTTGATCTCAAAGAATTTAATTTGAAAAATCGATACCTTAGATAAACAAATACAAATTTTATTAGATTTTGAATAAATATTTCGTTTATTTGTTCAGTAAAATAAAATCATATGATACTTTTCAAATACAAAAGTAAGTCTTTATACCTTAACTCTTAAAGTCTAATGAAAATTAAAATGATTCCAGTTTCAATTCTTCTGTACAAAATAAGTTCATTATAAATATAAATTTTGTTTCTTTTATCATTTTATTTAATGTGATTAATTTTAACAACCCCATGTTAATTAAGTGAACAAATATTTTTGTTCATATATTTGTTGGTTGTGTTATTTTTTTATTTTTTAATCTTTACAAGTATGTGCCGGATTGAAAAGTGAGAAACACATTGTATTGAAATATTCTGCTTCTGTAGTGACGTGTTAAACGAAATACTGTGGATATAAATTTCAGTTAAAAACAACATTTTAAGCCGGCTTAAAATAACTCATACATATTCACTAAAATGCTTTTATTTGGAAGAGAGAAGTGTAGGTTTTTTGAGCAGTGATGTAAAACTATGTAATCTTATTTAAAGTTATCGAAAATGTAATTTGCTTTCAAAAGAGTTTGTTAATAACATATTAAGTTTTCAAATGGTTATGCAGTTTAAGAACGTTATAAACGTTATAAAGTCTTTAAGGAATGGTTGGTCCTGACTTGCAGCGAAAATAGAATAAGAACGAACGTTTATCCAAATATTTATTTCTTATTTGAAAGCTTGCTATAGTATTAGCGTTGATTCGCATAATTTATTTGCAAACCCAATTTCTATGTCTCTGCCTCTGCATGTTGCAACATATTTGAGCCAGATGGCGTCGCGTTGTTGAGATCTTGCAGTGTCCTATATTGTGTCCTCAGGTTGAATCAATTGACGATAAAGTTTTTAGTAATTAGCTGAGAACCACATTGAACAGCAGTGGAGAGTGAAACACAGCCTTGCCTAGCAACACCTTTAATACTCTCATTATGTTAAAGACGATAGCACGATAGCTGACTGGGGTAAAGTGAACTTTAAATCATAAATTAATCGGTCTATGTATTTTTCTATAGGTTATTGCAATTTAAATAGATTTAAACAATTTTTTTGGTGCAATAAATTAATTATTTTTAATTTTTCCTAAAATTTTTGCAGTTGTATCTTTTACATTGTTCTGTTATTAACATAACAGTGCTCTGTTATAGCCAAGACACAATTTAAGTGCATATGGCTTTACAAAAAAAAAAAAAAAAAAAAAAAAAAAAAAAAAAAAAACGAATTACTTCAAATATCTGTCAAAAACTTTTAACTCTTTTAACGAAATTTATACAAAAGTTAAACAGTCATTGCATTTTTAAGCAAATATTTTAATACAATATTTATAAAGAAATTTAATTCTTTCTTATGGATTTAAGAGTAGGTAACCTAACAAAGTATTTTGGGGACGTTTTATTTATTTATCAACCACATGTGAACTTGTTTATTTACTTGATTTTGTTTTTATTGTCTGTGAAAACAAATATTAAAAACGTTAAAAAATGCACTTATTACATACAACAGCTTATAATGGGTGATTTTCTTTTGAGCGTAAAAAGCTTCGTCAATTGTGAAATGTCAAAAATGCTTAGTAAGGTTTGTCATTTCACCATAAATAGCAAGTTGCCGTGCAATGATTACCGACTCAAGCGAGTTTGATGAGGAATTAATATCTCACGATTTGGAGCAGTCAGTTGGCAACCAAGATCATGCGATTTGACAACACAAGACTATTTCTTGTGGGAATACATGAAATCACTCATGTGCAGGGGCATGTCAATTACAATTCCAGTCCTGGACGACAACATTACAATTGCTATTGATGAGATACCGCCCGAAATGATGGAAAAAGTATGCCAAAATGCGAGCTCATGAATAGGTTACCTATGGCGTAGTCGCGAACAATATTTTCATGCAAAATTTCTATGTTTTATTTAATTTTTAAACCCAAACTGTTAAAAAATCACTCAGTATATATCGTGTGTTTTTTTAGAGGCTACATGATTAAGTTATTCTTTTGCAAGACAACGCTCGGCCTTATGTGATTAAGGTTGCCAAACAATCGTCAAAAACGACCAAATACTGCACCCGCAGTTTTCGACGGATACAATATCTTTTGGCATGTCACCGAATAACTTCTTTTCAAATTTGGATCGCCTAAAAAGACCAGAAGTTTTTCTGAAATATGATTCAAAAAGTGGCTCAGAGATGATTTCATATATTTTTATTTTGATAAGTTTATTAATTCATTATCTCTTTTGAACTAAAAATTTGGCCGGATTAATTTGTACCCCAATACGTAAATTATACTTCTTTTTCTTTTAAATAAACTACAAACTATTTTGAATAAAAAAACCCACCCGGGATTTTTTTTAAACACCTGGGTGGGCTTAATCTAGTTACCTAGTAGGTTGCCAACCCTGATGTAAAGTCAGTTGTGTACATCGATAAACATGAAAGAATTGAATACTTGGAAATCAACATACGAATAGTTATTGGCGAAAAGTTTGTGTAGATCGGTGTTCCTGTTTACACCACTTGAGTGAATGCACGATATCGCGGAGATGTCGTGTAGAAGCTAATAGCCGAAGGCCTTACGGCAACTGCTTATAAGGGCTGGATATTCTCATAGAAAGCCTCTTCCTCCTTCACTTTGCCACAGCTGCGACAGTAGTCGTTGTACCGCAATCTCATCATTTCAGTCACGAACAATGAGCGACCAAGTGTGCCTCACAACTTACCCAGACCGAGTCAATTTCTTGATCCTGCAGGACTCTTTAGATTTCCAACCACAGCCTTTTCCATGCAGGTAGAAGTCAAAAATAGCCCCCTTGAACAGAAGTCACAGTGACTTGAAACTCAAAGAATAGAGGCTGAGGGTGTTTAGTGAGGCTCTCCAGTCTCTCACTAACCAATAGATGTTAGTGTGTGAACTAAGAGAAAGGATGGCCGTCCACCTGACCACGAGGGGCGTAACTACAAAATTGTATCGAAATGGACTAGTTTTCAATCTAAAAATTTTGACGTTAAAAATGTATATCGATCTGGTATACCAAGTCGAAAGTCATGGAAAAAATTGATTCATCAGCAAATAGCTATCAACCATTTGAAGATACGCAAAAAACCTCGATTTTAGGATGCCACATGAAAAACAGTAACAAATTTAATGGACCGAAATCCCAATTGTGATTATCTGCTAAAACGAAACGAAATTGATAAATTTCTGAGCCCAATGTTACGAGCCAGGAAAAGAACGACAATAGTGTGTGGCATAGCCAGGATTGACAATAAGAAAGGTAATACAGTGCGTCTGGTGGGATGGGAAGAGAATTGTTGTCTATAAGGTTATATAACCTGATTAAACGATTAATTCTGATCTCTGCTGTCAACAATTAACAAGCAAGCAATTTAATTAAACGGCCAGAATTGATCAATAGAAAAGGAATTGTCTTCTATTATGACAACGCCAGACCACACACATCTTTGATAGCCCCGCAGAAACTAAATTAGCTTGTCTGGGAAATTTTAATGCATTCACCAGATAGCGCGGACTTGCACCTTCAGATTATCATTTGTTTCGATCCCTACAGAACTCCCTTAATGGTGTTATGCTAAATTCCGTAGAGGCCTGCAAAGCTTAATAGGATAAGTTATTCAGTAAGAAAACCCAGGAGTTCTACTATACACTGACGGATTAATAGTTTTGGCTCAAAAATTGCAAAAGGTTATGGATCAAGAAAGCACATATTAGTTTAATAAAGGTTGTTTTGAATAAATATAATATAAGAAAAACGGTGTTTAAATTGTGGTCAAATTTTTAAACGAACTTTTTCGAACACCCAGTATTAATAAATAAGTAAAGAAATTATTTTTAAGCTCTTATTTATTTCACATTTTATGTTATATTGTCACCTAACTAAACAGAAATTAGCCTAAGCCGGTTACAACGACGAAGATAGTTGTATAGCTGTGGCAGCTTAAAAATATCGTTTTTATATAAACCTGTGTATTCTATTTTAAAAAGAATGTAAGAATGCAATAACCTGCTACAGCCCTTGTGTTCAATGCTTCTTCCATAGCTGTCTTTGTTGTTTGACTTCCTAACAATTCTTTTGAAACAAATAACTACGAGTACAATTTGTTGTATTATTAACGATTTGTTTTGTAACTAAACTTTATTTTTTTTCTTTTTTTGAACTTATGTCCCCAATTGCTTTATACGCTGCTTGTTTAAATATTCTGTAAATTATTATTACTTTTTCGTTGTTAGCTGGTATATTTATATGTCGTTTATGTCAATTTCTACCATTTAGGCCTGCCGTTGGGTTAAAAAAAATATGTCCATCCATGTACGTGTTTCTTTATTGACTCTGACAACTATATATACGAGCATATATTGGTTTATAAGGTTCTACAAAATTTGAATAATAAAATACAAAATATATTCATTGAGTGAGACTCAATGCTTATAGACATTTGCATACAGAGGCGTGAAAACCTTATTTCAATGTATAACATGTAAAAAGATTTTGAAATTATTTAAATTTTCAATTGAAGTTAGTTGTAATATTAAAAAAGGGTATCCAATCATCGCAACAATATCTAGGCTAAGTGACACCTTAACGACAGATCTTTACCAAGCAAGTACGTAGATCTTTTTAAATAGATCATTGAAGGAGAAACGGCCGAAATATGAGATGCCGAATGACAAAGCTAAGGTTTATGTTAATCAACCTGTTGAAAAGTATTTGAAGAATAGTATATGGAAAATTTTGGGTGCTTAAACTTTGATCGAATTCTTCTTCTACAATCGTACTAGCCGTAGCCGTATGTTAATTTTGAAACAAAAAGTTGTGCGTCGTTTTAAGGCACAACAAAATAATAATAATTTCGATTTGCCACTTCTGGCTATTTTTTCTCAGTTTTTCCAGTCAAATAAAAAACCATTTTAATACGTATCAAAAATTGTCTATTTGCTGTTTTTACTGACATGGCCTAAGTGCACGTATATTGCCCGTACACTCTCACTAGACTTTTTTTTAAATTTTTTTGATTAAATTTTGTGTGTTATTCGATGAACAATTTGTTCTCTCATAAGAATAAAATTTAATTTTGTCGCGACAATAAAACATACTGAATGTATAATCAATTTGTTGCTTACTATTGTTGTTGTTGCTGTTGCTGTTATTGTAATTGTATACTCATTGTTTTGTCTATGATCAACAAACTACCAGCACACAAAACATGCTGCATATTTATTAAACAAAAACAACAGCCGAACTAATATTTCCATTTGCATAAAATTTCATAAATGTATTAGTAAATAAATAAAATACGAAAACATAACACATACACATACGCTAAAACACCTGAAATGGTTTTGTGTTTTTTCTCTCAGTAGTTTTTCATAATTTTTATTTAATACACCTTTTTATTTATACACCTATCCCTCGACTTAAACGAGAGATACGTGCTGGAAAAATCGTGTAAAAAAAAAAATAAATAAAAATTTAATTGCACAAAAAATTAATATTTTATCCTTCTGTTTTTTTTTTGTGAATGATGTCCCAAAATTAAGGCAAGACTCTTACAGGTACTCGATATCGCGACATGATTACACAGTTCTTTCCTCCAAAATTGAATGATATTGCTGTGACCAATATGTACATATATGTGGTTTCAACATGATGATGCCACATGCGTATAACCTGTGAAACAAATCAATTGCTGCATGAGACATTTCCAGGTCGTTTACTCCCTTATTTCGGTGATCAGAACTGTAGCCCTAGATCGTGTGATTTAACACCAGTAGATTTATATTTAAGGAGTTATTTGAAATCATAGATCTATGTCAACAAGCCCACAACCAGCCTTGCATTAAAGGAGGAGATTCAGCACATTATCAGCAACATTTATGCAAAATTGTCACGCAAAATGTTGACAAACGAGTGCGTATGTGCATGCAAAGCTGTGGAGGCCCTTCGCCCTACGTATTGTTCTACAAATTACCATATCTTATATACTTTATGATTCACTAAAAAAATAACAATCAAAAGACTAAAAACAGTGTTTTCTAATTAATTAAAATCTTGAGGTAATTTTGGATGAGTAAATACAGCAGTTGTTATCCATGACTTTTTGTTGGTCACCCAGTAAACGGATAAGTTTTCTCTATTTACTCCTCTAAGCAGGCGCGGTGTTTCTGCTTTGCTAATAATTAGTAGTTTCATTATGTAATCTACAGAAACATTTGAACAAAACAAAACTGTTATCGGATCTTTTAAAGTTTTATACACACTTGCAGTTTTAGATCTGGTTCGTTAGCATTAAGCACTTTATCGGTTGTGTTAGAATTGCCACAATAATCTTAACTGATTAAAGACACATTGAATATGACAGCACTTTAGTTAAAAAGCAAATAGGCTTCACCCAAATAGTGCTATAACTCCGTCAATTTCAAACTGATTTTAAAAATGAATATCATGTTATTCATTACTAAGCAAACTACTTTAACAAATCCAAAAATGGGTCGGTTCCTATAAAAAATAGTGTGTAAAAACGCATCACACCTTGGAAAATGAGTTGGATAAAAATATGTGCTTGATAAATATACAGGAGTTTACTTAAGTAAAGTATAGAACTTTTAATAGGTCTATTCATTTTCTTTCCAAATCCGATAAAAAACTTATTAAACCTAAAAATTGGTTAATATTCAGCTTATTAGCTTATAAATGCATGAAGGTTCGAAAATCCGTTTCTTTTTACCAGTAACTAAAAATTTTGGATTTACAAATTTAAAAAATTTTGAAATTAGTTTTTTGTTGTATTCGATTGTACGCTTACTGATGGGTATCAATGGTATCATTTCCAAGGTATTTGTACTTCATTCTTGTTTGTGATAATGTTTTCTTTTTGTACACTTTTTTTGACGAGTAAATAATAGAGTACCTTTCGTTTTTGTTGCATAATATTAGTTGTTGTTTTAAAAAAGTATAAAATGTTCAAATTCATCGAATTTTAAAAGACTGAAATAAACATTAAATTCTAGAGAATAAAGGCCAACGCACATACAGTCCCTCATACGTTATACGTCTCCTTTTTTAACTGACAGCTAAGTTGAAATGCACGTATTGTATGTATGTATGCCTGCGTATATCAGTATGTCTGCGTCAACGTAACGTACGAAAGTTGAGCAAATTGTAACTTTTGACGTACATTGAGTACATTGACAGGTGTCAGCTGGCTTATTTTGCTTTGATTTTGTTTTTCTGTTGCGTGGCAGTAAAAATAAAATCAAATAATAAAATAAAAATAAAAGATATTAAAATAAAGAAGAGATTAATTAACTGTAGATAAATAAATAAAATAGAGAAGTCAAAAAAATCATCGAATATAATTTTAATGTGTGCTTTCATAAAACAACAACTGCACAAACAACTGATTAAATATTCGTGAAAAAGTATTCATTGTGCAGTGTTGCCAGAATCCAAATTCAATTTGAAACAAACAAAGCCTCAAAATTATCCAAAATGTTATAAATTACACAAAATACATTTTAAGTTCTTTTGTAATGATTTTATGAGTTTTCGTTAGTTTTAATTCGCTAAAAATTAAATTCACTAGTTATTACAGTTTCCAGTTTAGGAATCAGAGTCCAAGCGTGACCATTTTAAAAATTTATACCCAGTAATTTTCATTTTCAAAATTAACATCGTCATTGGTCTTCTGAGTCTAAAAAGATATGTTGAGTCCAGTTGTTAATCATCAATTTCTATGATAGGAAACCTTTATTAAAATACATTGATTATTTAACTTAACAATAATCTGCGTACTTGGCTGAATGTTTTGTAAAATTGTGTACAATTCGTTACCAAAATTTAACCTTTTTCTGATTGGACCAACAACTTCAATATGAAAGTATCTTAATTTGGTGTTCATTTACCCCTAGACATCTTGAGAACAAGAAGGAAAAGTTTTTAAGCTAATAAACCTATACATACATATGTATATAATAACTAATTATTTGATTCATTTAAAATTTTAACTTAAAATTAAAAATCTTGATTGAAAAATTACTAGTATATAATATTGCTCAAAAATAATTCAAGAAAAAAATTGTTGTCACATTTTTGTGTAATTACACAGAAGTTGGCAACACTGTCATTGTGTCAAGACACTCATACGTTTAAGTCAGTTAAAAAAGGCCATGTATGACGTATGACGAATTGTATATGGCTTGGCCTTAATATTGTAACTTTATTTGATTTGGGTAATTTCTAAAAAGCTCGATTTATACATAAACCAAAAACACCGTGTTAAAGTGATATCGTGTAAAAGGAGTACCGTGAAAATCGAGGGATAGAAGTATTTGTAAGCTACAATACATATGCAAAATCATTTTACTGGTGTGAGTAAACATAGTTCTCGTTTGTTGTTGGATTAAAGCCTAGAGAGTTTGGTAGTGGTAAGTGTATTAAATAATTTATAGTTTATTATAACATTACCACTCACACATCTAAACAATTTTATAAAATTTACATTAAATTGTTAGTAAGTATTGGTGTTATTTTTATAGAACTATTGTTGCCCTTTTATTTGTTTCTCAAGCACACGTATTCGCTACTCATGTTATAAAAATATATAAATATTGAAATCGTTGGTTATGTTGTTTATATCAGTCAGTTAGATATAGTTGCGCGTGTAGTTGTATATATACATACATATGTATGTAAATAATATATTCATATATTAATAGAAATTGTGCTGGTTATGGAAAAGATGTTTTTAATAAGTAGGGTATTTATGTTGTGGCAAATCGGACTATTTCCAGTCTAACAACTTGCGCAAACATTATAAATAATTGCAGATCGATATTGATGCAACACTAACTAACACTAACTTAACACTAAAATTGTTTAGATCAGAAATAGTAGAAATTGAATTTTAAATTGGTGTACAGTATTTTAATTAAATATCTTGTTCACACGACAACGTTTTTTTTTCGTAATTCGTTCCTTCATTTATAATTCAATCCTTAATTATCTCTCAAATTGCCTATTGTTACGACAATAAGGTTGCGCACCCCAGCGTTTATTACATCCCTAAAATAAATAAACAAAAGCTACAAGAACAACTATACGTGCTATTTACAAATAACCAAATCTACAACAACAAACATTAGCAGAGATAACACGGCAATAAAAATAATTAAGCAGCAAAGAAAACAAGTAACAGACAATAAACAAGCAACAACAAATACTAAGAGCTGAAAGAGGTATATGTTTACATACGCATGGCTACAAAAGAACTAAAAAGAAATTAAAAGAAAGAAATAGAATCTACCTAAAATATCGAGCTTTTGATGTGTTGTTTACTCAGCCATTAAAAAGCACATCGATGCGAACAGCAATCAGTTTATGTGTCGTTAACTCAGCGAGTGAAGTTTAAGTAAAGTTAACTCAGCGAATGTGTTATTAATGTGAAGGGAGTTTATACGAAAAACACTCCTGAAGCTAGTAGTGAAGTAAAAACTAGTTTAGTAAGAAAGTTAAGTGTGGGCAACCTCTGGTTGAAAAGGTTGTGATCGAACCTAAGTTATAACTCTACCATCGGGTTGGAAGATCTTTAGGAAGAAAGATCTGTCGAGTAATTGTTGTTGTTTGCAAAGTTATAAACAGACAGAGTAATTAAGAATAAAAATTGTTATTGCTTGTAAAAAGATTACAAGCAGTGGTACACAAAACTGTTTTGAATAAAGGATTTTTAATTATTAAAACCAAACACAAAATTTATTTTATTTTAACTACAATCTACGAACTGATAAATACACGTTTTTAAAAAGGTAAAACGTAACACTATTGTCCATATAAAATTGAGAGAGCGTATTGCGCAAATTGTAAGTAAATCAGTTTTATTAATACTGTGAATTACTTTAAAATCAAATTAA
The DNA here is from genome assembly GCA_023159175.1 of Wohlfahrtia magnifica. Taxonomy (NCBI): domain Eukaryota; kingdom Metazoa; phylum Arthropoda; class Insecta; order Diptera; family Sarcophagidae; genus Wohlfahrtia; species Wohlfahrtia magnifica. The sequence continues at coordinate 1,823,783 of JAKWBJ010000062.1, forward strand.
AATTAAGACGTTCGCTAATAAGATCACCTTTTCAAAACTGCTAGAAAGTCACATCATTTGGAAGAAATTAGTTTTGGTCCCAAGTCTTACACATACTACCCGTATAATTTAAAAATATGAAATTCGCATGATGTGATTTTAACAATTTACATACATATATGGTCTTTTAAAAGATATCTGTATTTATCTTTACTAAGTCATTGTCGAATATTCTAATAAAAAATATCAATTGCGGTTAGTTTTGCTTTACTTAGTCAGCTTAAAAGCAGCTTAAAGAGCAGCTGAAGAACATCTATTGCTCATCCTAGACAAGCCTCAACATGTTCCACCGATTTTAACGTGCAATGGATTGTTCGTGCGGTATAGAACTGTTGATTTTCATATGGAAGACACAGACCGTTTGGTAAAACAAACTAGTTCGGGAATTATGTTTAATAAGAGGTCTTACTTCATGTAAATTGTAAAAGAAAAATTGTGAAATCATAGAACTCATTCACTCAAGCAGGCAATTTAAAATTTTTCCAATTTCATTTCATCCAAAAGTAAGGAAATTTAGTTCTGCCGCACGAGTTATTGTTGAGAAACGTTGAAAGACAATTTAGTATGTTCGAAAAGCTGGTCGAACACCAAAAAACCATTTAATTTATGAATCGAATTTGTTACTGGCGATACGTAAGTAATCGTATGTGATGCCAGGCCAACCACCGAATCAACGCCAAATCCAGCCGATCACAGGGGATTTGAACCAAATACCATTAATACGATTGAAGCAAGCGTTACCAGAAAACGCCAAGAATATGCAACACATGGACTGAAAAGTCTCGGGCCTAAACATAGATAGCGCTAGTTTAATTGCATTCATCTTTTTTCCAGTCAGTGGACGTCCAAATGAGGCGAAAAGTGAAGCGGCGCAAGTTAGCTGATATCGTCAAGATATAAAAAGAACGTGTTGGCTTTATATTGCATGAGCAGTTGACTGTGAGAAAGCTCTGTTTAAAGTGGGTGCCGCGTTTGCTCACTGTTGATCAAAAACAAGAACGTGTTGATGACGGCGAAACTACATGATTTCAACTTTGAATTTCTCTCACATCCACCGTATTCGCCAGATTTAACTCTCAATTTAACTACTGGCTGGTCGCTGACTTAAAAAAAATGCTCGCTGGTAAAAAATTTCGCGCGACTGAAAAGGTTATCGCTGAAGCGGAAGCCCTTTTTTTCTCCGTCACTCCTCTGTGGAGCATATTGGCTTTCCACAAAGCATCTATTGCTTTGTTCCAGTTTCTTTAATCAATTTGATATTTCAAGCTAAGTAGATGATTAATCCGCTGTAGCTTCCTCCATATGATTTTTTTGTTTATTTATATAATGGTGAAGATCCTTGCTAATTGGTAGTGATCTTTACTTTAGCATTGTAATTTTTTCCCAGTGGGTAGCGTGTTTTTCAAGATCAATTATCTGATGTTTGTCATCATCGCCAGAGGTATGCGAGAAGGGTCAGCAGGGCTTTTTATTTATTTTTTTTAGATGGAGTTGTCTGTAGGAAAGAAGTTTAAACCTTTTTTTATTATTAAACATTCAAAACCACAATTAAATTTTTTCTCCATCATGTCCTCTGCTGGGGTTCGAACCTGGGTCGTTTGTGTTGTTATGCGTGCGCTCTAACCACTACACCACGCCACCACCGAAGTAGAAGCCTATTTTGAGGCAAAAGATAAATTGTTCCATAAAATTAATATTAAAATGATTGAATTGCTCTTGATGAAGATTACGTTGATGAATAAAGTTGTATGTTACATTGGAAGTATGAAGAGTAGTATTTACGGACATTAGATTTTAATATATTGATATTGAAGTAGACAGGTTAAAAAAATAAAAAAAAATCAATAAGCCTTGTTTTCAAAAACAATCTCTCACAGTGCATTTTAGTATGAACGTACGAGCTTTGAGGTGTTTTCAGTTCGATTCAGACTACATCAAAACAAATCCCAATAAAGGGCTATACAAAAATATTGTTGTAGGGTAAAAAAGAGAGTAAGCCAAGCAAATATTAAAAGTAATATCTGTTAAATATTTAACATATACAATGACATGTGAAACAACAACAATAACTGGAATATAAAATAGAAAAACAAAAATAAGAACATTTTACTTCTATTTTTTTAAACTTTTTTTGCAATAGAAAAAGGAAAACATGACTTGCATTTTAAAAATGTTGGCCTGATATGAAGAAATACTCATAAATTATTGATGGGTTTGGTTGTATCTATTCTTTAAATGCATATTCAAGTTTAAAATATACTCGTATATGAGTTTATGAATTAATTATGCTTTAAAAAGAATTTAAATAATTGTTTGGAAAGGTTTTAAAGTTTTAAAGAATTAAAGAAAAAATAATTATAATACTTATCTAGAAAGATTTTAAGGAAAACATACCTGAAAAGAAAAAAATAATTGTATAAAAATTAGTACTTTTGAAATATAATTTATACAAGTATGTACTTAATATATGTAATAAAGTTGATGAAAATTTAAAAAAAAAACTTTTATTTAATATAAATAAATTTAATATTAAAATACGATTGTTTAACTTGAGATACAAGCAGTTTACAGAATGTTTGATAAAACTATAAATGTGTTCATATATTAAATCCCTTGCTATCAATCAGCATACTCACGTGCCTAGATTAACGGCGTTTTCCTTCTCTCTATTAAATGGCGACATTTCGTTTGTCAGAAACGGACATAGAAAGTCAAAGAAACTTCAACAATAATTTCATTAACGATCTTATTTGTACAAACAATGCTTTGGCAATATCGATTTTTCAACTTTGACAGTTCATAGTATTCTTTTAAAACCTGATCTATCGAAATGGACTGTTGCTTATTTATTTTATTTATGAGTGTCAGGGTATTTCCGCCTCTTCACGTATCACCCAAAGGATCAAGAGTCTTGCGGGTAGAATGTCCACCCTGGACAGAGTTTTGTGGGCGTTTGACTCCTTCGAACCTTACAAACCTCTAAGTATGATGGAATATTTCCAGCTCTTTTGCAAAAGAGCTCTGACATAATCCTTGTTAGTGATTTTTAAGGCCAGCTTTGGTATGAGTTATGCTCCACAAGCGCAGCGGGGAGTCACAGTTATTTTTATACCAAAAGCAGGTAGGCCTAGTGATCTTCCGTATCAGTCGTATCAGTCTCTCATCCTTTCTTTTGAAGACGGTGGAAAGAGTGATTGATGTCTATTTATAAAGACTAGGTCTCTTTGGAAACGCCCTCTTTATACGACTAAGTTTGCGAACGTAAAGGGGATGCCGCTGAGGGTATCATTTCGTCTCTTTTGGGAAGTATTGAAAAGGCATTCTCTGATGGGGAAGTGGCTCTTTGTGCCTTCTTAGATATTCAGGGCACCTTTGATAAGACAGTCTCTGACTCCATTGCCAGGTTGTTGGCACATAGGGGCGTCAGTGTAATTGGCATTTGGGTGAAGTCGTAGGGACAAAGCAACAGATCGAGCGATTGATTTCACGTAAAGTAGCATTAATGCCAACCAGCTCCACGCGAAGTAAAGCCTAACGGCAGTCTCGCGGAGAAAGAGTGGGAAAAGGACGTAGAGGCGATGGCAAATCGTGCCTGGACACCTGTTGACTATAAGTATCTTTTGAAGATTACCACCTCCGGTTCACGACAAAAAAAATAAATAAATACCAGCGATTTGAGGGCATGATCTTTTTACATGTGTCCACCGAGATTATACAATTTGTCCCCGTTAGATTTTTTTTCTTGTAGGGTTTTCTTAAGTTATAGTTTTATGCGAATAAGCCACAAATCACAGTAGCCCTTAGGGAGAACAAAGCCCATGCTATTGGTCAAATTCAGCCTGATTAATATGCTGGAGTAGAGGAAAATTTATTTAATATAAAATATAAAGCGCTTAGTGAAAGACCCTTTAAGTAGTGCTAAAAAAAGTTTATGTCCATTGTCAATTAAAACATTTTTTTCACACCTAAAGAGGGCAATATTTCAAAAAAATAACATCATAATTTTTCATAGAACATGAATATTACTAAATCGAAGGGATCACATAATTCAGTTTATTTCAAAACAAAATCATTACTATTATTATTCGTTAGTAACCGGAGTTCGCTACAGCTATGTTCGACTGTAATTGTCTACTTACAAATAAAATTAATAAAAAATAATAAGGGAAACGTGAAGCATAAACAAAAACTTAGTTGGTCGCATTATTCTTTTAATAGGTAATTTTTTTTTAAGATATAAGTGTACATACACGCACACCTGTACACAGTAGGTCATCGTTTATAGCAGAAGAGTCAATAAAATACAAAGGCACACGTACAATGCACAAGCTGTGTGTGATTAAACTATTTTAAAAATACCGTTAAAATACCGTTAAAATAGTTTGTGATAAAACTAAACGATTTTAAATCTACTTGAAACATTAACATATTGTTGTTATTGTTGTTTCTACTGTTATTTTATTTTCGCTCTCTTTAATGTTTTTAAATATACACAGACACAGACACACAGCTTGAATTTTGTATAACAGTTAGGGTAGTAGTTGTATGCAGGCAAATGGGATTTATTTGTTTGAAGGATTGTGTATATGTTTTGTTTACTAGAGAACAATTGTTGTATAATATAATTACTCTCTCACACGCATACACATAGCTTAACACTTAATGCTCTTTGGCTCACGTAACAAAAATTGTACAACCCAACACACACACACACACACACAGTAGTGTTGTATATTGAGCTGAGAGGCTACTAATTACCTGGAACTAAATATGGGGCTGGATTTGGTGCTGGTTGCCAATATGTTGGTGTTATCGAAGGATATAATTGTTGTTGCTGTTGTTGTTGTTGCTGTTGCTGGGGATGATGCGAATGTTGTTGTTGCTGTTGCTGGTACGGATGATGATGGTGCTGCTGCTGCTGATGATGGTGATGATGATGGCCATTTGTGGTCAGACTTATAGGCGGTGAGGTGGGTGTGGTTGTTGATTTGTTTGTCGTTGTTTGCATTGTGGTAATTGAGGAAACAATTGCTGGTGCCATTGCAGTTGCTGTTGCTGACGATGCTGATGATGCTATTGAATTTGTTAGTGTCGTTGCTGTTGTTGTTTGTTGTATTATTGAATTTTTAGAATTTAAAGAGGCTATTGCCGCTGCTGTTGTTGTTGCTGCTCCTATTGCGACTGTGGTATTGTCAGGAGTGTTTAAAAAGTTTTTGTTATTGTTGTTAGTAATGCTATTACTGTTATAATTATTACTACTGTTACTGCTATTGTTGTTATTTATGTATTCGTTAACATTTCCGTTTCCGTTATAAGCCATTATATTATTGTTGCTGCTGTTTGTACTGTTTATATGGTGATTGTGTGGGTGGCCTAAAGTTGTAATATTATTTTTGTTATTAGTGTTGTTATTGTTGTTGCTACAATTACTTGCATTATTAACTAAACACATTGTTGTTGCTGTTGTTACACCTGACGCCATCGAACCATCGAGTAAATTACGATTTTTCATTATTTTTTATTTTGAATTTTGTATTGTTTTTTCACTTTTTATGTTTTATTATTTAAATTTGTTTGTTTCTATTTTAACTTCACTTCCGTTGATTGCTGTATTTTGTTTTTGATTTTTTTAAGTTTATATCTCTTTTTTGTTGTTGTTTAGAATTTATTTCATATTTAATTTTAGTTTGTTTTATTTATTGTTATTGTTTTATTTGCGAAATATATTGAAATCCATATATTTCTGTGATTTTATTGCACGTACTTTGCTACTGAGTTATAACTTTTTCATTTTCAATTATATTTTGTATTTTAGAATTGTTTTATTTGCTAAATTTGGTTCATAATTATCTCTAAAATATAGTATTTCACTAAATTAAATGGGGTGTTGAATTTTAAAATCATAGTCAAAATATATAAAAAAGTTTCTTTAAATAGCCCAGCAAAATTTATAGGTTATAAAGAACAATTTTTTACAGTTTAAGCTTCGGCTAAATTCTGTTCAGACGTGGAGAGCAAAATACAAAAATAAAGTTATTATTGTTTTTAAATTTTAACCAAGAATAAAAGAACTGAAAGAACAATTATAAGTCTTGACTATCAGAGTTATTAAATAATTAATTTTAAGTTATTGTAGAGAAGTCCAAATGAAAATCAGAAACGTAACAAAATCAATCTACAACGACGCTACAGCAAAAGTATACCACAGTAAGGATTGGATATGACTGCCCTCTAACACTCCTACCTTTCGCTGTTATGTTAAATTAAAGAAGTATGTGTAACCACTAAGCGAACCGATGTTTGCAACATTTGGATACCATGTGTTCATCCAGTATAAAGAAGATAAGTGGAAAGACTGGGCTGAAAAACTAGAGAAAGTGGAAAGAGAACATCGGACAAGATGCGGCAATAAAGAAGAGAAAATACCTTATTTGCAATGTTTGTGAAAAGTAATTCCTACTATACGAGAGTGAGACGTGGCTAACAACGAACAGAGTAATACTCAAACTATAAACCCAAATAGCTAAATATCTGTATATAATCAATACATACAATATTGAACATATTTATAATAATTAAACGAAGTAAATGAAAATGAATAAGACATACCGCAAATCACCTGCCTCTGAACAAATTTACTAAAGATTTAAAAACTAAACACTTCAAGGCAAGAAAACTTATTGTAAAACGACAAAAGTAAATTGAACGACTTTGCAGAAAGCCTATGCTCCCCCGAGGTGTAAATAAGAAAAAAAGTTATTGTTTTAAATTATTAGACAATATTCCGTACAAGTAACATACACGTTGTTACGAAAATAATGCCTACATTTTGTATATTTGGTAGTTATATGTCACGCTGTCGATGCCGAACTTATTTGCATATTTGGCAGCACTGCCAAATCAACCATCTTTTCTTTACATTTGAATTAACAAATTTAAGAATAGATAGAGATATTTTCGGAACCTTCCAAGCTGTAGGCAATAATAAATAAAGTTGTGTTAAAGCAGAAATATTAAGTGTTGTATTAAGACAAACAGTATAAAAGTTATGGTGAAGTAAATAAATAAAACTGTAAAACAATAAATAGAGCGGTGTTTAGTTTATTTTAACGCAATTTAACGATCTCAAACGTTTTAAAAAGGTTAAAACCTAACAATATTTTATGTTTGGTATTGGGCGTATAGCCAATAATTCTGGGATTTACAATAAATAGCGTATATTAAACAGATGTTTGCGTTATGCTTCGAAACGAAGCAGTATTTGACGAAAGTTTTGCTTGACCTATTTATTTAATTAAGATAAAAACTTTCTACAGCACATTAGTTGTTTACTAAAGCTGAATACAACATTGCATAGATTTCAATGTGCGACAGACGGTTTATGTCGTTTAGAAGTGGAAACTCGGACACGAAAAATGTCCCTCAGGTTAGCTAAAATGATCGAACATGATGAATTAGAGACATTACACCATAAAGACTATTGTAAAACTCAAAAAGAACTTGCAAAACTATTGAAAGTCACTTAAGCAGGAATTTCAAAACCTTTGCTAGCTGTAGGATTTATTGAATGATAAAGATAATGGGTATTTTTAAAGTTTAGATTGAAAGACGTTAAAAATGAATTTGTATGTCGTAAATGCCGCTCGACGTAAGCAAGAAATAATTTTTGCATTAAATCATTACTGGCAATGAAAAATGGTTCATAATGTCAAGAATATTGCCTGAAGTTGTATGCGAAGTCCGGTCAACCAGCTGAATTAAAGTCGATCAGCCCTAGAGCCAAAGTAATGATTTGTGTTTAGTAAGATTAGAGGAGCTGCTAAAATTATGAAAACGAGCACAAAGGATTTATACAGAACACATTTCATTCGTTAGAGTTAAGCGTTGGCCGAGACCTGGAATATGCGATTAGACATGAAGCCGTAAAATTCCATCAATACAATATTTAGCCACATGTTGCAAGACTAGTAAAATAATATTTAGAAAATTGTGGCTAGAAAGTTTTGCCTCATTTTATAGTCCAAACCTGGTCCCGTTCAGTTAACATTTATTTCAATCGATGCAGAAAGTTTTCACTGGAAGACATTGCACTTCAAAACAAAATTCGGGGTTTTTTTAAACCCAAAACACCGGGTTTTATTAGGTTTTTTGATGCGTTTTTCCGGGTTTTATAACTGCCTCCAAATTTTGTTCAACTCGACAATATTTTTGTATTTATTAGTATAAATACACTATTTTAGTATTTATAATGAAATTTTGAAATCTTGGGATCAACGCAGAATTGTGTTCGATGAGCTGCTAAAAATCGGTGGTCAGAGCAGACTGCAATTACTTCCTTTAAGCGATGTATTACGAGAAAAACGGCAGTATTTACCGAACACTGCTCCTTCTGACTATTGGCTGTTTTGACGGATATAACACAATATCCTTTGATATGTCACCGAATACCTCCTTTTGGAGAAATATAAAATCAGCTTGAAAGCTAGATCGCCTCAAAAGACGAGTAGCTTTTGTAAGATGAGATTTGGAAATAAGCTCAGAAAGAGTTGGAGAAAAGATGTAAGCAGTGATTTATTTAATTTTTATTTTGATAAATAAACTTTTTTCAGCTAAAAAAACGGACCAAATTACTCCCAATACGTAAATTATACTTATTTTTGTTGTAAGTCAACTACAAAAACCTGTAAATAAAAAACGCGTTCCATAATAACCAATAAAACCTGGGTGGGGCAACCACGGCCACGAGTCACACAACATGACCGATTTTGGCTTCATTGCATGAGTCACGTAATTTCTTCTTTTGGCGACGTCAATGAGCCACCATGATCATGCTATTTGATGCCGTTAGACTGTTTTTGTGCGGTTACGTCAAAACCCACGTGTACGCGGATTATCCCCTTATAGTGGAACATTTGAAAACCAACATTCGTCAAGTTATCACCGATATACCGTCCGAAATGGGCGAAAAATTATTTAGAACTTTCCCAAAAGAATTGTCTGCTCAACCAATCCAAAGGCGGGCATTTGAGTGAATTTGTATTTCGTGCATAGTGGCAGATTCGAACAATATAAGAAAAGTTTTATCAAATTCATAGCTTTATGTGTGTTTTCTTTAACTTTGCTTTTGGAACCGAAAAATGGATAACCCTATAATCGTTTTCGACACAACGAAGCTCTAGAAATTCAAAACAATTTTCTCCTTAAGCTTGCTTTGATTAAAGTGTTCTTTATATTCCAAATATATATACATACCATATCGAACCTGATCAACAAGAGGGTATTAACTCAAAATACTTAAAATTTCACTTTTTGCCAGAAATAAACTAACACTTCTATATCTATCTACTGTTAAAATTTCAACGTATTCCGATTGCTCTTTCATCTTGAAAACCACATTTGAGACCATTTTCGTGATAGTGCACTGACTCCCTCCCTTTATATCACCAAAAAGTTATTTTTTTGAGTTAATACAAAAGTGGAATTAGAAATATAACGTATACTTTCATAAAAAAGTATAATTTTTTTGCGTACTACATGTATATGTATTCGGATTTTCAAATTCTCTTAAAATGTAACCACAAACAGTTTTGACCTCTACTGAAAATTTTACAATTTTGTTTTAATACTCCTTTGTTGATCGAGTGTGATATATAAGTAATATTATTCTGTTAAGTTTCTAAATACTAATTAAAGTTGAAAACTTCAAATATACAAACATACATACATACATACACATATAATTTTTATTTTGCGTTAGAATATATTTAAATAAAGATGAAAATGTTATACAATTACCATTACTTTTAATAATATTAATATGTATTGTAAGAAATATTTTAGATATTTTAATATTTATGTATGTAACTACTACTTATGAATGACGATATCGTAAATATGTACATATCGAGCCATAACTACTAAAAAGTCGTAAGCGCCATGACTATCGATTTTCGTTTTTTGATAAAAATCGATAGTATTCGATCATTCCCAACATCATACAAAATTTTATAGCTGTAAAATGTACCTTTATGATTTTACAGCTTAAACAAAAAGGTCTTATGTACTACACTACAACAAAAAGTACTTAAAATAAACCTTTTCCTGTAAAATTTGTTTTTTGTCGCTTACGTCTTTTTGGCGGTTATGGCTTGATATGTCATTTCAAATATTGCTTACAACACTAAAAATTTTGCTGGATTATTAAAAGAAAAAATACATGCTTATTATGGAACATTTTGAGTATTTTCTCCATCCTTTTCGTAGATGCATACACATAATTATTGTCAAAATTATTATCATTTTATTATTTTCTGTTACTGAAATATAGTTTTTTTTTTAATAATATGTATTAACTTATTTTTATTTTTCGTATTTTTGTATTGTCGTATTATATTTTTATAATTAATTTTCTACATTTAATTATATGCAATTGTTTAGTTTTATTTTCCCCATAATTTTCTTTTTTTTTACAAAATTCTAATGATCACCTGTTTTGCTTAAAAAAAAGTTTAATTTTGGTTTCAAATTCGTTTCACATTTCATTTTAATTATTTATTTATTTTAATTAGAATTTTTTTCAAACTGTTTGCCTCGTTTTATATATTATTCTATTATTTTCTATGGAAATGCATTTGTACGCGTGTTTACTAATTATTTATTTGTTTCTTTTTTATTAATTTTAAACACAACGTATCGTATTTTAATTACAAAACATAGTAAGAGGGCTGTGATCGATCAAGCCTGACTTACATATATCCTACATTACAATAATTTTCTTTTTTAAATTTATTATGTAAAAACTAAAGAAAATTATACTATGCGGCAAAAATGAAGAATGATTTAGAAATTTGCCTTTGAAATAAATAAAAAAAGTCAAAATCGTGCTTTTTTTTTGCAAAATAACTGATTTTTTATATCTTCATGCACTTATATAGGATACGCTATTTATTTTATCGGATGTTTTTTTAGAGGTTCATAGCTTTGAGTTGGCAACACTGCTTCAATTGACGTTCAGTTGTCAATGCTGATATTTTGTTCAGTATTTGTGATACTTCATTTCGGATAGACTTAAATTGTTAAAAGTTTTTATCAAAATAACGGTTCTGTTCTGTTGAATGGGTTTCCGTTGCATTTTTGATTGAATGTGTACATAAATAAGCAAAATTGTCGTATTTGGAGTGAGGATAATCAACAAGTTTTTGCCGACATACCATTATATCCACAGATAATTACTGTTTGGTGCGCATTATGGGATGGCGGAATCATTGATCATCATATGTCTTCAAGAACTATGATGGTCAGAATGTTACTGTCAATGGCACAGTGACATGATGATGATTAGCTGGCATTAATCTTGCTAAGATGTGGTTCCAACAGGATGCAGTCAAAGATACTTTTGATGAAAAAGTAATTTCACGTAATGATCCAATCAATTGGCCACCAAGATCATGAGATTTAATCCCACTGGATTATTTTCTTTGGGGTTATATAAAGACACTTATCTTAATCTATAAACCAGAGACAATTGAACATCTGAAAATAAACATTCGAAGAGTTATTGGCTTGTAAGAGTTATTGGTTTGTACAAATTGGTGTTATAGATTGCGCCTTGGTGGCCACATGGCTGAAATCATATTTAAATTCTAATGGCATAAAATTTTCTATCCAACAAAACCCGTTTCATTGATATTAAAAATTATCTTATTTTTGCTTTATTGTGACTTAAACGTGAGTAACTAAACAAACACCCGATATATTCCGCATTTTTAAGTAATGCACTACACCGATTGTGCAGTGGTTACAGCGCACTCAAAACAACACTAGCTATGCTCGAGCCCAGCAGAGAACATGACGAAAAAATGTAATTGTGGTTTCCAGTGTGTAATAAAGAGGTTTCAACAACTTGACTCGAGAGAACGTCATCTAAAAAATGAAGAAGCCGATTTGACCAACTTTCAACCTTACCTCTGACGACAAACATCAAACGAATAATCAGGAAAAAATGCCATCTACTGGGAAAAAATTACAGTGCTAAAGTGAAGAGCACCCCCAATTAGCAAGGATATTAATCACTACACAATCATATAGAGGGAGTTACAGTGGATTAATTACCTACTGAGCTAGAAAAACCAACTTGATTAATGGAGCTAAAACAAAGAAATAGATGCTTTGTGGAAGGCCAATATGCTTTGTAGAGGAGCGACGGAGAAAAAAAATAATTTAAAGTTTGACGCAGTATTTAAATTACAATTACTTTAAGCCCCACATAAGTTTTACGCTTTTTGCGACCTTTTTATATTTACCAAATACAAAAACAAGAATACTGTTTGTCGGATAAATGTTTTCAAGGTAGAACAAAAAGCTTTACCTGATTATTCTTTTTTAATGGCTTTTACAGTGGGATCAATATTGGACCCAAGTGGGCTGGACCCGTCGTAATTAACTGGCTTTCAAAAATAAGAAATTATTGGTATTCCTTGGAATTTGGATTTTTTATGAAAAAAGTTTGGATTTTTGTGAATATTATTGTATGTTTAAGACAGGATATTATGTTGTACAGAGCCCTAAGAAAAAATCAATGAATTTGCTAGATGATTTGCCTCTAAAACAATGGATATACACCAATCTTTTGATACTCGTGTTCCCGGAAGGTTTTCATTTGAATATGGAGTCACTTGTTGCACGTTTGTTCAATTTTTATTGCTGTATCTATATGACGTCTTTAACATACGATAACAATCATAAAAAAACTAAACTTTTTTTATAAAAAACCCAAATTCCAAAAAAATCCAATAATTTCTTATATTTGAAAACATATACTTAACAGCATAAAAATCAGATAAAGATCTTTTTTGTTGTTGGCGTTGTAATAAAAAAAAATAATAAAAATAAACGTTAAGAATTTGCCGTTGGAATTCTCAAATGAAAATAAAATTCTAACTTTTTTTTACTTTGAAAACATTTATTTGACAAACTGTATATCCTTCATAAAGTTTTTTCAAAAAGTTTAAAAAAAAATGATTTTATGTATTCGGTATACATAATATAATAATACATAATATTTAAATATATTTAAACATTGTAAGCGGAATGAATTACTAATTTTATCTTAATCTGTTCAATACGCTAGCTAAATAGCGAACATAAAAATCTTAAATTTTAACTTCGGTTTATTTCTGTTCTTTTTATATTTTTTGATATACTAATTAACTTAATTTTTTAACACTGTTTTGTGAAGTTTTAAAACATATATGCATATGTAGATTACTAAATGATCTGCTTACAATATTCAACATAAATATATGTACTTATTAAAGTTTGTACTAAAAACAAAATAACACACAGAATGATGAAATTATTTAGTCATTAATGAAAAACAAATAGAGAAAAAAAATTTTGAAGAATTTTTTTACACGAAAGTCTCAAACAGTTTTTTATCGGTAAAAAAGTACTTAAAAAAAAACTTACATCAAAATTTAAAAATTTGATCGAAAAGTTCATTAAATTTTGTTATAAAAATGATAACTGAAATGGTACTGATAATTACTTTTAGAAAAGTACTCTATTCATTCACCCTACAGCAAAAAAAAAAATAGTATTGATACTCTTAAAAATACTACAATCCTTATTTCAAAGCAAAATTTTAAAAATGATACCGAACTTATAGAAAAACAACATGATATTGTAACCAAACGGTGTCATGATAACGGACTTATAGTAAACTCGTCCAAGTCAAAGCCGATGTGCATCAAAACATAGTTATCTCGTTCTGTCGCTTTGAACAATATCTTTGATACTAATATGTAATTGTTTTTATAAAACGGTACGGTGTTGAAAGGTCATATCCTGTAGTACCATAATATAATGAGTTGGAACATGAAATAAGTTGGATGCAAACAAAATATGTGGACATGATAATTCATATAAGATATTGCTCAACATATAGTATGTTCAGGCCAGTATATTGTTACCGGTGAGGGACTAGATAAGATAGATTTGCAAGTAACTTTATATAATGTAATTATCATTGAGTTAATATAATTATTTGTACAAGAGTCGAAGTTTTGTTAAAAGGAAAAGAAGCTGGTTGAAAACAATGTTCTGCTAAAAACTTTCAAAAAAAAAATTATTTTATAAGTTTTAACATCATTTATGAACCGATTTGATGATTGCCAAAACCAAAAAATTATTTGTTGAACAAAAATGTAAATCTCAAAGTACATATCTGTGGCTTGAAACTAAAAGTGCCGGTGTCAAATTATTCACTTTTGAAAAAATTGCAATTGAAGATTTTAGATTTAATTTTTATAGATAAGCTTAATGTGATAATAGCTAGAACTCTTATGAAGCAGTAGTGGATTAAATTAGACATTGCCTGTTTACAGTTTGTCAAAAATGGATATGGTTTGCCAATGTGATGGAGGAATATAACATGACACCTTGATCATGATTGATTTCGATATTTTTATATTTTCACCTGTAATGGTTGGCTTAAAAAAAGTTCGTCTTCATCGTGTTTCACTAATGGTAATTTGGTAAATCAAATTTATTTATCTTAATTTCTGTGCGAAAAGCCAACCATTTCTAAATTATTAATCCTGCCGAGTATAGTTATAGAGCACCGCGATTCTCGGGATCTACTGTAACCTCTCCAGTCTACAGTTTGTTTAAAATCGAATGTACTCAAATACTACTCTCTCTTTCCTCCTTCCCACAACATACTTTTCTGGTACCAGCACAATGCATTGCATGAGCGTTGTCATCGTTGTCAGCGTCATCCCCTGAGTGCTAGTCTCAAGTGAAAAGAAAAATGATTTATGAAGCAAAGTCGAGTCCACTATTCTCTTTACATTCGTACTAACCATAGTCGACGCACAGAGTTTCTGCACTTCTTTTGCCGTCATTACAACATTTTTTTTTTTGCAGAGTGCAACGCCTTCGAAATTCTTTTTACGTGCATACTAACCGTAGCTGATTTCGAGATATTGCTGCCGTCGTTGTAATTATCTTCAGTTTTACCGAATGTAGAAGCTGTCAAATTCGTTTTAAAGTCATTCTAAAAGTATTTTTCCAGTTTATTGTACTTTTTCAAGTTGTAAGAGCTTACATATGCTTTTTACACTCCTATTAACCTTTATAACTCATAAAACGCAGCGCATTATAAATAGACTATATAATTGTGCTTCCTCTGTTTCCTGAGATCAGTAATTGAAGTCATATTACCAGTTCAGGTATAATCCTTAGTCCAGATTAAATAGCAACATATTCGGAGTATGATACCCAATATCCTTAATTTGGTTTTCAGTTTAAGTAGGCAATAGGTTAAATAAAGGTTTCGCCAATAAAGCTTTTGTTCATACAATTAATTTATTTATGCTGAAGGTGTACAAGTGGAAAATTGAATTGCTTTACAACCAACTACATATTTTTGTGAAAACAAAAATGCCTAAAAAGTACATACACCACATCTGAGACTGTATTGTGGGACTTTAGTCTATTTTTTTGTTTCAAGGTTGCGAATGTGTTATCCTGGTAATACCATACTCATTTGTGTATTTGACGGCATTGCAAATTCGTCCATCTTTGGGTAATACAATCTTACATGTTTAAAATTAGCGGAAAAAATAGAGGAGTTGAGAACGTTTGAGACATTTCCGGAACTTTCTAAATTGTAGGCATTAAAGTATATAAGGATGCTGCTTTGCCTACGTCTAGAGTTATTGTTTTGTAGTAATAAAGTCGTATTTAGGCGTAAAAAAAGTGTTGATAAACGAACATTAAGTGCAAGATAAATAAGTTGGAGACTGTATAGTTATAATTGTATACTGTAAAACTGTGGAAATAAAACTGCAAAACAACCACAACGTGGTATTTATTTTATTTTGACACAATTAAAAAAGAACTCTAACGTTTAAAAAGGTTTAAACGTAACAATATATATAACTAACAAAAAAAATAATAATAATTCTAAATTTTAAAAGATTCTTCGATAAAATCAAAGAAAAACGACTTCAAATGAAGAAAGCAAAAAAGCATATAAAATAGCACTTACAAGTGATGAAATGTATAGATTTTTTGCAAATAAACACTGTGCTTTTGTAATGCTGTTTGATTTTTTGCTAACATTGCTTACTGAGCCAACATGCCTTTACAATATGCCATTTCAATGTTTTTTTTTCGTTTCTCTTTTCTTTTTACAAAAATTTTTAATACAAAGTTGGGTGCCATCATAGTTCGATGCCATCTAACATCTTGATTCATTGATGTTGTGAAGTCAATTTCTTTACAATAAATTATTGTTATATAGTGCTTGTGTTGTTATTGTTGTTAGCTACGATATTTTTTTTTTTTTATAGAGTATTTATCTTTACAAAAATACACACAAGTATTTGTATATGCATGCACATGTTACATGTTTAGCTAAAATTTTGCTCAAATAGTTGTTGTTCTTGTTGTTTCTTTTCTTGTGGTTATTGACTGAATGTGTAAATTGAAATTTTTTCTCTTAAATATATTTTTTGTTGTTCTTTTTCTTTTTGTAGTCAAACTGACATTGAGTGCTTTTCATTTTGACCAAATTATGTGTAGTTTTGTTCAACCGCCTTGATGTCAGCCACATTGGCAATTTAATATTTTTTACATTTGTAAGTAAGTTTATGTGTCTATTCAATTTAAGTTGCTGTTGTTGTTGTTTGTTATTTCAACAAATGTTGTTTGTCTTTCAAAGAATTTAGGTTTTCTTTCCATTATTTGATTTACCTTTTTATAATATGTTTTGTACCAAAAAGTATTCCATCGATAGTAACAACGAGACGAGAAAGTGCAAACAAAGTATTAAAATCGATTTTTCTATTCAAAAACAAATACGTTGTTTATGTTTTTTATTATTTGTTGTTTATTAAATATGACTAAATATGTAGTACATCACTTAAATATTGGTAACAGCCCAGTGGCGAATATGAACGACATTGTTACTATGATATTTTAATCGATGACTCACCATTAATATGAAATTTAATAAACAAAGGGAGTTATGTACGACAACGTCATTGAAATTCACCATACTAAAGAAAGCTGCATCTTAGCCACATTGTTTGTTATGCTGAAATATAGTGACATTTTCTGTTATGAGTCAACTATATTCTAACCGATGCAAAATTGTGTCTGCAACACCTATCCATTATGACAAAATCCACTTATTATGACAATTTGGACAATTACTTCGAAAATCATTCAGAGATATCCTATTAAAAAATGTGTGTATAAAGTCAAAAAATCAGTTAATCAGAGTTCAGCTTAGCTTTTTCAACAGTCTTTTATCAACTGTGAAAAATACGTCATAGTTAATCACTGGGACAAGTGCTGACAAGGAAATTTTTTGGCTAACGACGAATTTTCTTAGGTGATTGTCCAAATTTTTATGGATGACAGAAGTTGATTTTGTCATGCGTGCGTCCGTTTATTAATGAGTCCAAACAGACAATATTATCAAAAATAATTGTGCTTTATTCCTTAACGGGAGGTGTATCAGACGAAACTCTGCATCGGCAAGCATGTGAACTCATAACAGGCAGTGTCGATAAATTTCTGCATGAACTCGACTCATAACAAACAATATCGCTAAATTTCAGCCTTCCTTAGTATGGTGATTGATACTTCACAATTAAATTCAATAAGGCTCACTAACGAGTCAATCACTTAAGACAAACCCATAGCTAAGACTCAAGACACTGTTTGTTAATGTGTTACTTCAGAATGGAATGGTTTGAATACTTAGCACTCTGTTTCAGTTCGCTGTGGTATATCATATTTTTTACTTTAACGGCTGAATAATATAGATACTTGTATGGTGGGTAATATTCCAGTCAATGAGCTACAACAACAACAACTATTCTTGCAGTACCATTGAAAAGGAGGAAACGGTGGTTCACCTTCTTTACGAACACCCGGCCCTAACTTTCAAGTGAAACAGATTCCTAACCGATTACATATTATCAAGCCTTTGTAAATAAACTAGCCCTAGACCTAATGATCTACTGAGATATCCCAAGATTACAGTCTGGATCTTATACCACATTGTAATGTAAACGACAATACATCTAGCGAATAGTAAGGCCTTGTCAAAAAGGAATCCTTTCAACTCTACCGGACTGTTTGTAACACAAATGTGTGATGTGATACTCGATATATAAATGGATATATAAGTGTACATATATGTACGAGGGCGGATTGACATTGAAGCTACCTAGCGCTAGATGGTAGCATAAACACAAAAACTTTTTCTTTCTTAGAAATTACGATTTGTCAAACGTCAGTTGTTAGAATTTTAGCCAAATTCATTGATTAGTTTATTTGTTGTAGTCGTTTGAAGTAAGCAACTTTTGTGTTTCTTGGAAAATGGAAAAGAGTGAATTTCGTGTAGTGAAAGAGACAAAAGAGACAAAAGAAAAGCTTGATAAACATTACGGCGAATCTGCTCCATCAGATTATATGGTAAAATATGGGATTGTTGAATTTAAACGTGGCCGAACAAGCATTGCAACAATACCATCGACAGGAAGGCCAAAAGAGGTGGTTACTGAAGAAAATATTAAGAAAATCCTTGATATCATTGTGAATGATCGCCGGGTCAAAATACGTGAGATTGCTGAAATGGTAAACATATCATATGAACGTGTGTTCAACATTTTGCATGAACATTTGCATATGAAAAAGCTATCGGCAAGATGGGTGCAGCGTTTGCTCAGTGTTGAACAAAAACGAGTTCGGCAGACCATTTGCAGCGGTGTTTGGACATGATAAAGCATAATCCTGCTGATTTTTGGCGTAGATTAATAACTGTTGATAAAACGTGGGTCCACCACTACACAACTGAAACCAAAAATCAATCGAAGCAACTGGTGGAAGCTGGTGGAACTGCTCCGAAGAAGGCGAAGAGAGCGAAATCGGCTGGCAAGGTTATGGCCACTGTATTTTAGGATGCACACTATTGCTCATCGATTATCTTGAAAAGGGATCTACAATCACAGGAGAGTATTATCGTGCATTATTGGATCAATTGGTTGATGCAATCAAGGAAAAACTACCACATTTAAACAAGAAAAAAATACTCTTCCTTCAAGACAACGAACCGGTTCACACAGCATTAGATACGATGCTAAAACTACGAGAAATCCACTTCGAATTGGTTGATCATCCACTTTATAGTCCAGATTTAGCCTCTAGTGACTTGTTCCTGTTTCCAATCTTGAAAAAATGGCTCGCAGGAAAAAGATTCATCTCAAACGAAGAAGTGGTTACCGAAACTAATGCGTATTTTGAGGAGTTCACAAAATCGTATTATTCAGATGGTATAAAAACATTGGAAAATCGTCTTACTAAGTGTATTGAGCTAAAAGGAGACTATGTTGAGAAATGAGTGGTTTGTGAAAAAAAGAATGTTTTTTTCCTACTTAGGTAGCTTTAATATCAAGCCGCTCTCGTGACTTAACTTAGAAATTAGAAAGTAGACCCAACATATAGACGTAAAGAAAAAGGTCTACAGTCTCGGTCTCTCACTTGAGAAGAAAACTATCCACCTGTGAACGATATAACCATTATCATCATTTTGTCACCCTAATGCCATATTCCACTACAACTATTTATTGTGATTCTACTCACAATTTAACCCCCAATTACATAATTCAATGCTTGAATTACAAAATTCGCCATATAAAACTAGAGCGAAGCACCCAAATTATAAGTTACTTAATTTCAAAAATCTTGCAAATTATTAGAAGAACACTGTGATATTAATTTTTTTTATCGTTTTTTGCCATCATTAGCTCCCTAGCATGAAAAAGAAAGCTGAAAAGCACAATGAAAGAAAAGCTAACAGACAAAACAATGGCCATCCGCTGCAATAATTCCATTTAGTTTTTTGTTTCCTTTTTTTGCTCGGAAATTTATACAATTTAACAATAAACGAAAAGACCAAATTATAGAAGAATGACTGTCAAATTTAAAAAAGACATGTGAACAGGGTAATTGGTATAAATAATTCCAACAGTGAACAAAGTATTTCAAAATCTCATGTGAACTCGCAAGTTCAGAAGTTCTGTTTTATGCAAACAGTAAGTATTTACTATGCTAAATCAGAGCAAAGGAAGGCAATCGATTTTTTCACAGGCCATTTCTTCACAATGTTTTAGCAATAGACAAAGAGCATATATCATGCCAGGAAGAAGTCAGTAGACGATCTGATAATGTCACCTATTCATTTATTTTAAATGCATGTCCGACTATCGCCCTAAACAAGCTTGATAGTGACTATAAGCAAAGAGTGAATTTACTTGAAATGCTTTTCGAGTACGTTTAAATACAATGCTTCTAATATTGCCACTAAAAACACCTAAACCAATACAATATATCTTAAAATGCGACCAATACCGAGCTAGATCATGGTCACAATGTCGTTGGTCAATTATTGAAGCCAAAAGCACTGACCTCCAAATACTTCAGTAAGCATATAGTAATTCTAGTGTTTTCGACAGTACATAAGCAACCTTAGCGCTTATTGCTTTATTAGATTTTATAGATAACTGTTCACCTGTCGGAATAAAAATAAAATAAAAAATAATAAAAATAAAAATTTCGTACAGTAGGCTTTCAATGCCAGCAGAGTATTAGAATGTTTCTTTAAGGTTTTTAAGGATGGCTATTAACCTAAGTTATTGGCTACCAAACTTGGGTCAAAATTTTTATAGAAAAATTCATCGTGAAAATATTATTTACAGAACAGCGCTTGGGAGTTCTACATATTCCCAATTTCATCTCTAGCAGTGTGCAAGCTCCATTTTATCTGCTGGTATTGGAAAATGTTTTATCAAACACGAAAGTTTGATTTTTCTGCAGCAAATCCCATTTCTCCAAAGTGTCAAAAAACACACCAGAAATTTCTTTGCCTGATCCTAAAGTAATGTGTGGAACTCCCAAAAGCTATTCTGTAAATAACGTTTTCACAATAACAGGCAAACGATCTTGTTACCGAAAAGAACATAATTACTAAAAAGAAAACAATTTAAGAGGTTGCCCATTGAAAAACTAAAAACAAAATTTGTGCCAGTGCAGTACCAGTCTAATGCAATCTCAATGAAGCACGCGCTAAAATTAAGATACATTGGCAAACATTTGTTTGCATACATCGCAAATAGCCAATCGTATACATGAATAACATACTTTTCTTCTTTGCAAACAAATGTTTGCCAATGTATCACCCCCTTAAGAGGTTCTCCATAAAAAAATCTGATTTTGGAATGTCTAATGCACATATGTCGTTAGAATAGCCTTTACTTTTTCTTTGGAGGTAGATAATATCATGGAAGAAAGCAAGACTGTTCGGTTCTGGATGAAAAGAAAAGATTTTACAAAAATTGCAAATTTAACATATGGTTGCTATACCCTATTGTCTCAAAATGTAATCATAAGGTGGTGTCAATTAGTTATCGAGTGGGTTCAGCTATTTAGAATCTCCTTAAAATAAGAGGTCTACCTTATTCGCATCCGTATCAACATTATGACTTTAAATTTAAACTTTTTACAAAAATGTATAAAATATGATTGAAAAAACTACTTAAATATACATATAGCGCCACTATGTTATATCGCATAACCGATTTTCATTAACTTCTTTCATAATATGTATTTTTTTTAGACAGCCAATACAATATGTATATTGAAATTTCTAAAATGTATTCTTTGTGAAAAGAAGTATAGGGTCCGCCATCTACCGTTTTTTTTCAACTAGTGCTTACTTCGTGAATGGTAACACTTAGCTCATGTCTGATTTGACAGATAATTAGTTTTATCCTTCCGCTGAACAAATATGGTTGTGTATACGCTTGAACAACGCTGGGAATCTGGACCTGCGATCGACTTACAGAAGATACCGATTTTGCCAAAAAATATCATCTATTCAGATGAAGCTCATTTTGATCTTGACGGGTATGTAAACAAGCAAAATTGTCGCATTTGGGGCACAGAAAACCCGCACGCATACATTGAAAATCCGATACACCCAAGACGAGCCACTGTTTGGTGCGGATTTTGGACCAGAGGCATAATTGGGCTATTTTTCTTCGAAAGTGAGCCAGGAGTGGCCGTTACAGTAAATGGCGATCGTTATCGGGCCATGAAAATCCGATACACCCAAGACGAGCCACTGTTTGGTGTGGATTTTGGTCCAGAGGCATAATTGGCCATTTTTCTTCGAAAATGAGCCAGGAGTGGAGGATATTAGTAACATTTGGTTTCAACAGGACGGCGCTAGGTGCCACACAGCCGAATTGATGTTTTGCGCCCTGTTTTTGAAGATCGCATTATCAGCCGCAAAGCTGATGTCGTTTGGCCACCTCGAGCTGCGATTTGACACCGTTGGACTATTATTTGTGGGGTGCCGTCAAAGATAAGTGTTACGCCAACAAGCCATTGATGAAATACGGCTGCACACAATCGATAATGTGCTTAAAAATTGAACCGATCGTGTAGGCTACTGCATGGCCAGCCGATGCAGCCATTTGAATGAAATTATTTTCCATTATTAACCGGAAGGATTGTGCTTTCAAATAAAGAAATAAATTTGAGAAAATATTCAGTATATTTTTTTTCTATAGCATTTTCAAAAAATTATTTGGCGGACCCTCTATATATTTTTTTGAATTTCTATTTCATTGACTTGTTGTTTGTATGTCTCGGTATGCTTTTTAAAAATCATGTAAATCAATATTTACACTTTCAACTGTACGAGTACATGTCATATAAATGTCAATGTATGTTTGTTTATATACGTACATATGTTTGTATGAATATTTGTAATCACATATTTCATGCTTGAAGTACTTCATATAGATGTATGTATACCGCTCTTTTGAACTATATTTCCGACTTTTTTTTGTATATTCGTCTATTTTAGTTATTCACTCTTTTTTCGGTATTTTTGGCAAAAAGAAGACAAATATTCAAATATAATTTTATGTTAAAAAATGCTTTTCCCCGTCAAAAACTATGAATATAGAGACACAGAAAGAGAGAGAGAGAGAGAGTAGAGAAAGAACATAAGCATTTCACTAAAAATATATTTTAAAAATGTCATAAAGTTTAATAGATTTTTTAGACGACAAAAACTATTATCAACGATGACAGTGAACATTAAATTTTTTATTTTATTTTATTTATTTTTTATATATTCTTAGTCAAAGTATATGACAGACTGTTAGTTTATCTTGTTGCGCTGATGATAAATTTATTACACATTGAAATAAATTTTATTATATTTTATAAATATTTTTAATATTTTTTTAAAAAGGATAATTACAAGTTAATATTTTAAATAACAAGAGAATTTTATTTTGCAGACATCAGAAGTTAAATAAGTGCAGAAGTAATTTGACGTAAAATATATAAGAATTAAAATGTATTTATATATGTACCTATATTCAGCTTTTAACTAAATTCTACTGGAAATTTTTTGAAACAACATTATTGATAGAAACGACAACTAAAGATATGGTTCAGTGTCCTAACATATAGAAAGTTTCCATAAATTAATTTATGGTTATTGAAAAGCGGCAAGGTCAGTTTTAGATATCGTTTTGAACCCTTTTAAGATCTTGTTTTTAGTTTAAATCAGTGGTGTGCAAAAGTAATAATGTAGTTGTGTTAGTGAGAACATGGAAATTACTCTCTTAGAGAGAGTAAAGTTGATGTTTTGAAAAAATTAAAAAAAAATCAACGTGCATCCGCCACACATATGCATTTTCAGTGTTTCAGTGGCAACTAAAAGCAAGATCGTAAGAAAATTTTATATTATTTTTCTGTACCTAAAAAAATTTGCGTACTTTCGTCGCTCTCTCATTGACGACTAAAAGTAAGAGCGTAAGAATACATGTGAATTAAATGAGAACAATTGTTTTATGAATAGCTCATGCCTGCTTCAAATGCTTATCAACTTAACTTGTTTGCGAGCTAGAAAATTACTAAGGATGTGCCGTAATTTCCGCCGTAGAAGCACAAAACAGAGATATTTTAAAGTCTGTGAATGATAACTTTAACTTTGCATAAGCCGGTTGGTATTATAGAATCGTTTTATGTGTTCTGAGGACAACATCTCAACAGCTATACTAGCGAAAACGTTGCTAGTCGATAGAAATAAAAATTTTTTTTATCTTGCTAGACATGTTTCTACAGAAGCTGAAATGATGAAGAAGAGGATGAGTATAGGAAAAACATCTTATCTGTCACTGCTTGTTCGGGAAAAATTCAAAGACAAATACAGCCATGCTGCGGTTGATAAAATCAAATCCTTAGTTAGAGCGACCGGATGCCTAAAGGAGGCTGGAGGGGAGCTTTGAAGACTTTCGCACGCATTATTGGATACATTGTAACACAGCAAGACAGGACACGGTCAGTCTTAGTGAAGCTAAGCAGTTAGGTAGAGTAGAGCTAGATATTTTGTCTAAACGACTCTGAGCTCGCAACTCATACTACTGGAGTTATTTAGCATCTCTTAGGCTAAGATAATGACAGAAAGGAATTAAACCGATTTAGACTGAGATGTAGTGGTAAGATTGCTTGCATACAAAATATAGCTGCTCAGGTTCGAATCCCCAGCTATGGCAATGAAAATTGTGCTACGATGGTTTCAAACTGCAAATAATATAAAAGTTTCGATACCCTCTTCAGATGAGTTACCCAAGAAGCCTCCTGATCCGTAAGGAAAAAGGACAACATCAGCTACAAAAACATCATAAAAAAGTCGGGGAACGCTGAAAGACAAATGATTACAAATAAACTGAAACAAGGCGAAGAAGGTTTCTGGAAACCTTATGGTCCTAAGAGGAGTAACGAAAAAAATACATTATAACTATATGACGGTGCCGCTGTGGTATGGTAGATAAGACCTACCAACCAGAAGGTCGTCGATTCAATACCACGCCAGACTATCTTAAAAAAGAAAAAGGTTTTTCATCAGTTAAAAGTTAGTGACAAATTTAAAAAAGAGCGTGAAAATTGTTATGCATTTAAGCAAACTACTTGAAAATATTTCAAACAGAATTAAAAAAAACTTAAAACTTTACCGAATATTTTTAAATTTTTTTTTTTATGAATTTTCCTGGATATTGACAAATTTTAATTAAAAAGACGTTTTTTTCCTTTATTAATATTTCATACACGGATGAGAAAAATAAAATTTAATTGTGGAAAATTTAAGTATTTTTCCAATTTTTTTTATAATTCTTTGAACAAGCACTCTTATTAAAAAATGTTTTTTACTCATTTTAATTTATTAGAGCATAACGTAAAATATATAATTTTTTTTTTTATAAATATTTCCGAAAATATGTGTGTAACTATCCATCCGCATATACAACAATTTTATAAATGAATAAGTTCTCATGGATGTGACATAAATGTTTGTTGCAATTTGAATAAAAAATAAAAATAGTGATAATGACAAAAAGCCATCGAAACCAACCCAAACTTTGTACGCCATGGTTTAAAATTAAAGCCAGGTATGTGAGAGAGAATTTGTTAAAAAAAATTATTTTAGTTTTTTTTTTTTTCTTAAATATGCCACCAAAAAATAAAAATTTAATTTTTTAAAATTAAAAATCGTTTTTATATCTTTTTAATACGTAACTGTAGTTTCTTTTATACAAAGGCGAATTTAACAAGGTGGTCTCATTTTGAAAACGAAAACAACACTGTAAACTGACTTTAACGTTATGTAAAGTAATGACGAATCGTTTTCATATATAGATACGTATCAGTAGTTGCTCACGTAGCAAGTCAAGGTCACCTAGTTTGAATTCGCCTTGTTTTATATTCTATACTACAACTGATATGTTTGTCTTGTACCAATTTTTAAATACAATCAGCGACTCTGGACCTATTTTAATCAAATTAATGAGTTTTACCACCCGTATATCTATTTATGTAAAGCTTATTGCCGAAGTTTAGTTCGAGATTCAAACAAATATATCAGCTCGACTTTTAGCGCGCTATGTCGTATTTTCGCATACATGAACATGTAGGAATCACCACTACAGCTTTCCCTCTGGCTTCAGTGCCTTTCAGGAGAAGATCTTTGTCATTAAGAAAACCTGTTCACTATTAGGTGTGTAGTGTTATTAGGTCAGGTGTTTTCTCCGTCAAAGGTAATTGGAACCACTACTACAGCTTTCTCGTCTGCTATAAAGCCTTTTAGGAGGAGATCTTTGCTATTAAGAAAGTCTGCTCACTTTTAGCTTCTTACGGTGTCCAAGGACGTATCTGGTTAAGCAACTATTGTGATTGGGTCTGGTAAAAGGGGTATCATCGACCACTACTTTGGGAAGAAAACTTAAAGGTAGAAAACAACGGATACCTGCGAGATATCTATGTAGATATGGCTTAACTATAACATAAGACGCACTAGATCGCTCATAGACTACAGTAGTAACGACATATTTAGTAACTATACTAATTAACTGGACTCTGCCCACTGGATGGGAATACACCAAACCGACCACTGTCGCAGTTGTGGCACTGAAGAAGAGGAAGAGACAGTTGAACACTTTCTGTGCAGTTG
Organism: Wohlfahrtia magnifica; assembly: GCA_023159175.1. NCBI lineage: Eukaryota > Metazoa > Arthropoda > Insecta > Diptera > Sarcophagidae > Wohlfahrtia > Wohlfahrtia magnifica. The sequence goes on from JAKWBJ010000062.1 coordinate 1,850,427, forward strand.
CCTTGTCCTCCTTAACCGGCACCATAATGTCTTGTCAATCTGACAAAATAGATATGAGAGACACACGATGACGTGCAGTTAAGAGTGTTGTCCTCTTCTCAAGAGGGTATCCTGAACTAACCAATTTATCGGTTTGATGCCCACCTTTAAACGTAAGTAATAGGCACAAGAAGTTATTTTTCAAGCTAAGCGCTTCGTTAAGTTAGTGGATACTGTATTAAGCAAGCCAGTAATGTTATGCCAGACAACTGTGTAACATTTAACTCGAATGAAAATTGATTCTTATATGTTTTTTTATTACACTTAATCACCGTGCTAAAGCTACGAGCATTTTTAGGCCTATGGCCTATGTTTTGTGAACCATTTACATTGAGCCGAATTTTCGTCTAAAACTCAATTTTTTTTCTTTTGATAAGGAAGAACATCTTAAATTTTAAATTTAAATAAATTGAACTCAATTTTTAGAAATGTATTCCTTGATTGATTGAGTGATCGAGGCTAAACGATTCACAGCCCGAAAGAACTTTTGCGTAGCTCTGTATGATCATCATCATTGTGAAGCTATCAAAAAGTAGCGACTTGAAAGATTGCAATACCTGGAGATGACTTACTCAATCATGAGATCACGAGCATAGTCTATTCACAGAGAAGAGATATAACATGGAGTCTCTCACGACAACCCGAGGACCTGGATTATGCAGATGATATTTGTCTACTCTCACATTAGATCTCCAACATGCAGTCAAAATTAGAAGACCTGGAGAGACTTGCTCGCAGTGTTAGATTTGAGATAAATATCAAGAAAACCAAAACCATGTGAATTAACATCAATAGCACAAAAAACATTATGCTACAGGGCCAACTTATTGAGTATGTAGATAGCATTTGTTATAGCATCAAATGGCGGTGCAGAAACAGATGTTAAGAGTAGGCTCAACAAGGCAAGAGAGATACTCGGTAGACTGCAGTCAGTATGGATAAGCTCACACATATCCAGCCAAACCAAGCTCAGAATATTTAACTCATGTGTAAAGTCAATTCTGTTATACGACAACGAATCCTGGCTTGTGTTTAACATCATCACGCAAAAGGTAGTTACCAACAAGTGTCATATGCAAGATATTCTGGTCTAACATCATAAGCAACATGGGTTTTGACAGAGGAGATGGATTTGCTATAACTTAAGGAAAAATCTCCATAGTGTTACAAGGATGCACTTGTGTGAAATTCTTAAGGATCAAGAAACTGCGGTCGACGTAGAAACAGCTGCCGACGCACAATTATCCAAGAACTACGGCAAGACAATCTTGCATGGGAAGAGACAAAGACAACGGCAGCAAAGCGTGTAAAATGGAAATGCTTTGTCGAAGCCCTGTGCTCCCATGGAGAGTAACGGGGGAAAAAACATGTTTATCATGCCAAAGTGAGGCCACCAAAAGGCTAGTTATCCTATTCGCTGAGAGAAAAAATGCCACTTGTGAAGTTATTATAGCCCTATAAGAACCGTACATTCTGAGCTGAAATAGCAGGGTACTTACAAGGTACGTGTTCTCAGCACACATCGTACAGACTTTGATGGTACCTAAGACAACAATGCCAAGTAAAAAGACCCCTTAATACTATAAGTTCGCTTTTATTAAGCAGAAGTAGCTATCCGGAACCACCGGGAAAGAGGAAAATAAATTTTTGCGCTTGCCGTGAATTTAAGATTCAGTTAGACGTGGTTTAACATAGCGACATAGTCGTAATCATTGCCGAAACAACCAAAATTTAATTAATCCGTTAGTAATCGAACACAGTTTTGTCCACGAGGTTGGATCACTATGTTGCAACTATAGACAGTACACAGATGCTTCTAATTTTTTTATTAAGCTCAATATATTTAAAATTATAATCGACTTTAGACTATTTATATGATTACATACATACATGCATACATATGGAATGTATATACACATGTGTCTACATCAATCAGCAGGTGTTTTACTTTATTTATTATTGAAATAATATTATTGCGTCTTGGCACATTGTCACACTCATCAAATATATTTTTGTTTAGAAAAGCACTTTAACCCTTAAACGTACGAAAAGCTTTTATTTTCAAATTTGTTTTAATACAATAACTAAAGTTGTACTCTCTTTTCCGTTTTATTATATTGGAATTTTTTGCTTTTTTAAGGTTAATTTTGAGTTTTTTATTTTTTATTTTTATATTTGATTGTTATTTCATTCTTATTTTATACGATAATTATTAGATAGCATTGCAAATTTCTATTGTTTTAAATAAATTCAAAGATGGGACTAGCGATGAAACGTAAATGAAATTAAAAAAAAAAATTGTTGTCGAATATTGCATAACTCTGATATCGAGATTATTACCAATAGACCCATGCAAGGCCACAATAATTTGATTTAATTGGACTTAATGCGGTTTAAAATAGGATCGATTTGTTAGGTTTTTATATAGTGTCTTCCAATATAATATTCCGAACTTTGACAGTTGTTAGCGGCCATATTATTGAAGCCTATGCAATTTACTGCCACTTATTCTGTTTATTTTACCAAATCACAATGGACCGATAAAGCGTTTTACATCACGTGCATAATTTTTTATTCAAAATGGGTGTTATTTATTGTTTTTAATTTTCAATAAAATCACATCTTCAGAGCTGAGGTTAATTTCAAGATAAATAGGTACGTCAACAAACAAAATTGTCGATTTTAAAACGGCGCCCTTGGCATGAGATCCAGCAACGTCCAACGTTGGTATGGATTTTCATGTGAAGAATAATAGGGACACATTGCAAATGAGTTAAAACTGAGAAAAGGTACAAAATTTCTTTTTTTAATTAACGGTTCTCTAAGTCCTTGAAATTCCAGGAGACAATTTATAAGATCTTTTTGATAAATATTTGAGTATAAAACCAGAGTTGGATTATTAACTATTTTGATATAAGTGTCCCTATTATTTTTCACATAAACTGTATGTATGTCTTTGAAAATAACTTTGGCCAAGTCATATCCAATTTATTTTGACCTAGATGATGTGGATACGAACGGCATGTGGTTTCAACAGTGCTACGTGTCACCCATTTCATGCCACATTGAAAATTCTGCTCTAGCGATTTGAATTCATATTCATCTCAAGTTGAGGTGATGTGAACTGGTGGCCACCGAAGCAATACGATTTGCTTCCGTTAGAGTCTTTCTTGTTAGATTTTTTAAGTCGCAGATTACTGCAAATAAGTTGCAAACCCTAGCAAACCTTAAAGCTAACAAAACCCATGCCATTGGTCTAATTCATTCTGATTTATTCACTAGATTAATGAAGAAATGGAAATTTTTAATGCCAATACCTATGTGGTATCAAGGGTTCATTATGGATCGATTTAAGAAAAAAAATATTCTTCACTTTCCTAAATTGGTGGTACCTTGCATGAGCTAAGTATTTGAAAATAAAAATTGCTATTAATTTTTTTTTCTTTTAGATTTAAGTTAACGATGGTATGTATGGTAGGAATCGGCATATTTTGGTCAATGTTATCAAATTTTTAAAGCAAGAACAAATAGGAGCGTAGTTAAGGAAAGGTGTTACAAACATTCACACAATCCTTACTCAGATATTATTTTTGTATAGTGTATACAAATTAAATCGTATCAAACTATTTTAAATTACTTTAATTAGCAAACTCGCGTAAAAAAGTTTACAGAGTCTACTTGAAGGTATATCGCATTTTTTTATCAACTTAAAAAACTAAGTATTTTCTGAGTGTATTTGTTAAGAGTTAAGCACTTGAAAATGCAAAATAAGCAGGTAATTTTAAAGCATGTACATAAATGAGAAAGTAATTTAAATAAATTAAAAAATTTTAAAGCGAGAAATCCGCTTTAAATTTTTTTTCCAATGAAAACTGCCGATTTAAGAATTTTCCTTGACTACATATGGGTCTTAAGAACACTATGCGCTAGTTTCTTAACTAATACACTATTAACGAAAAGCAAAAAGAGAGAAAACTATATAAAATTTTTAAAACACTTTTAAATATGACTGACTAACTGACTGCAACGAAAAAAAAAAATATGTAATTGTCACAAACAATAAAAACTCATATTGGTTAGAAATTACGACATTTGTTTTGTTTCATTTGAACGGTTTTACATCAGTTTTTGCGATTGAGCTGCAATTAAAATAAATGGGACAAAATTAAATTTAGTCAAGCCATACAATATGATAACCACAGTATTTTTGAAGGAACATTGTTTACTATTTGCGCAGCAAATTTAATCGTTTTTTGTTAAAATTTTTATATTAGATTCAGTTGTTCCCTGAGTTTTTACTATATTGGCTCGATATATTTTGAAAGTCAGACAAGAATGTGTAACTGCTGTTTAGCGTTTTCTTCGACTGTATATTACAACGTGCCTTATCCTCGTCAAGATATATAAATTGGGCACTTAACACTAGACTATATGGCAACAGCTAAATTCAGTGAAATTTCATATGATTTCAAAACAGTTTATAAAAATTTTTTTTCGATATCGAATGCCAAAATTTGTCCCCTGGTTTTTAGTTATCGCGGCATGTAGAGTCTGATATATGCAAAGTGGGTATGATTATTTCCAAAGCTAGTAACACTGCAAGCCTACAAATGAAAAATATATATTTTGAGGACGTTTTGTTCTTTTGTGTTTTCTGCAGCATTTTTAGAGTACAACTAGTACATCCGAAACAACATAAACTAGATCTCATATGGCGACAAATGCATTACTCATTCAACACGAAAATTAACATAATTAACTCGTTTGTAACGTCTTCACTATTGTGTGACTGCGAGTTGTGGAACGCTGCCGTTAAGGAGGCCAATTTCAATTCGATATTTAACAACAGCTGCCCACGGTACTTTCTGAAAAAATACCGGTCATGACAAAAAGCACAAAACACAATAAAAAAGGCACATCCGGAAAAAACCAGTTGAGGACATAACAAAGGTATATTCCATAGTATGGAATCCAAAAGGAAGACAATGAATTGGAAGACCAGACCTTACTTGAGGAAGACATGTGAAGAAAGAATCTGTCCAAGGAATAATTGACTTTCCGATGAAAAATTTTATGACGGATTTGAATAGATATATAGAAAATTTGTTACTGATTTAGCACAGTTGTTAGGGCGTATCAGAAATCTGAAAATCAAAGTTTGTTTCTAGAAAAAAATCAAACACTGTTTTCAAATATAATATTTCAGATGTAATTTTCTATAGTGTTTGCGTTTTCTATAATTGTAACATAAATCAGCACAAAACTTACATGTGGTAGTGTAGGGTATAGTTAATTACCGTAACTGATTATACTGAAAAAACATAATATAAACTATAGAGTGCTAATCGAATATTTTAGAATTAGGAAACAATTCGTTAGAGTGTCAATGTACAATGATGGTACGAAATTGTATATATGATATGAATTATAATAAGGAATAATATGATCGATTTTTATTAAATAAAAATTTAAATTGCATTTAAAATTTCAAGGTTTATATTTCAAAAAAAAAAAAAAGTTGGTGAATGGTAATAAATATGCAGTTAAAGTCAAGGTCTTTTTAGGTGGCTCCTTAATTAATATTAAAAACAAGTATTTTTGGCAATTGCTTCGATAATTTTTATTGATGCGAAATTTATTGCATTTTTAAAGTCAATTCGACAATTTTAAGTGTCAATGAAATCAATTGTATTGAATTCTATAATATTAATATTATTATTTTACAATTTTAAAGATGATTTCCTAGCACTTGCGCTTAGTTTTAACCGTTGTTATTTTTATCTTTACGATCGAATAATTGTTGAACTATAGACACTCAGGCTAAGCGTGTTTTAAAATAAGTGTGTTTATATGCCTCGTGTTCGTCCATCCCTTGGAAAAATTCATTTAACCAAAGTACTCGTACATGTAGCACGAGCTTGAGCTCGTTCATCCTTCATCCTTTCTGCCTAATAAAATGTTGAAATAGATGAAATTTGGGACACTGCCATCGTTTTGATAGGGAAAACATTTCTTCTTCTTAATTATAATTGGCCTATAATTATAATCGGCCAAAAAGCACAAAGCACATAAAATCCTGTCTCTATGGCCCACAACATTTTTTTTTTAATTAAAACTTGTAGAATCTTAGAAACACTTTTAATGGGCACATAAAAATAGAGTTGCATCTGAGTAGGTTTTACGTAACCTCTTACATTACACCATATTATTGCTGACAAAAGTCAGTAATTTCTTTAAAGAGCGGCATGATAAAGTGTCATTAACACAAAAAGTCAATGTCACTGTCTCCAATATTTTATATTTAACAGTTGTGCCATTGCAACTTCCAAGGACGGATTGCGTTGATCTGCGTTTTATCATAAAGGTTTGAAAAAATACTGTTATAAAGTGTTATACATATGTATATATCTATTAAAATCTCGGAAAATCCTAACAGAATACGCAATTCATTGAAAAAACACTAATCGTATTCGTTATTCCCTATGTCGTATCTTCTCTTTTATTACTAGCGGTAAGAAAGAGTAAGCTGACTTAAGCTACTCTTCCATATCAACACAGATACAAATGAACCGATTTTGTTAAAATTTCAAACACAGATAGTACCAGCTACGGACACCAATTCATGTACTTTACTTTTTTCAAATACGGACTTGAAAGAAATAAAATTGGGGGAAAACATGCTAAATTAGAAACTGTTCTTCTGCAATTTCAGGTTTTTCGTCTTTTTAAAGCAAATTCTTTTGTTTGCTGACATATATCATCCCATCAAATATATTGTACAAAACTACATTTTCAAGTTTTGCACTTCGAGTGCTAAGAGGGGTTAAAAGCAAATCTTGGGTTCATAGTCCATTTCTACTAGACAAGTAGTTATTATGGTGAATCTGGAAAACTATGAAAAATAAGTCATTAAACTTTCCACATTCTATGATATTATCAAGTTACATATTAGATTATAAAAATAAGCTCCATAAAAAATAATATTTATTATCGTACATCTCAATTAACATATGAGCGGAAGGCTTAAAACGTCGTCTTAGCCTTTTTTTTATACAGGCAAATATGTGACACAAAAATGAATCGAATAAAGGGGAATTTATGTCCCATAATACGGCGCGAGACTTAAAACTTTTTTTGGGGTTTTCTTTCAATAAAAATAACTGGTAATAAAAAGATTCTCGGACAACGCAGGATGAGTAAAGTTAGTAAGGCACATAATGATTTATGTAAACTACATCACTTTATATATCCATAGACCCAAATTTATTTAATTCCTTTAAAATATACTCGGTCTTCAGAAAAGACAGCAGATTCCATCCGTCCGTTAGTTATAAAACAACGGATTTATAAAATATTAGAAAAATACTTTTACTTTACAATTATATTAAGCAACCGTAAGAACAATGAATGGAGGTTAAAATATAACTCCGATAAATTATGTATCTTTACCACTAAAATCTACAAATTTTCTTTAGTTGCTAAAATACCATCATCCAGAGAGCTTTGATTAATGTCATTACTCAAAAATCGTGTTTATATTTATAAGAAGTAAAGAGATTTAGGAAAAAGAGTATTTGGTGTTCATCCTATAAGCAGAGCAAAGCTATTTTATAGCAAATCTAACTTACTTATATACATATCTATATATTGCCGTAGATCTGTCAATGAGATGGCTGAGCAGCATAATATTTATATTATATGGGTACCGGGTCTTAGTGATATTCCGCGAAACTGTAAGGCTGATGAACTAGCCAGACATGGCACTACTATCGAACTTAGGAGCGAATTTTCTACGTTGTGCATATAATTGGTAACATGCAAGCTTTTGATTCACAATGGATCATAGGCACACAAAAGATCTGCTCAGTCTTCAAAAAGCACACTCAGCTCAGTTGTCGGTGTCATTACTGGATATTGTATTTATAATAGGCACTGATGCCAGGCGGCTTCGATTGGGTCATCTGGTCAATGATTTCTGCAGAAGATGCAGCGATCAGGAGAAGGAGGAAGCAATACTTCACCTATTGTGCACATGATTTTACCAGGCAATTAAGCTCACGAAGTTATCGGACATGGACATTAGGAAGCTTAAGAGTTATATTAGTTCTGGATTGTTCCGGGTATAGGAGGATGACGATCCATTCTGGTATAACAAAGGGCTATTTTTTGGCTTACGGGTGTCTTTTATTGGGACAGCCACTTCCAACGAACTACCTACCTATACATATCTAGGGAAATTTATGGACAGATTTTGGCAGTGCTGTTATTTTAATGATTTTCTACTCTTTGCTGCTCTAACACTAGAGTTGGATTCTTTAGCTCTTTTAATGAGCTAGTTCGTTCACTTACAACACAAAATACGTGTGTTAAACACACACACATATACATACATAAATAAAATTTTTGTTTTACATATATGTTTTTTGTTGTAAATGAACGAACTAGCTCATTAGAAGAGCTAAACGACCCAACTCTCTCTAACACCAACTTTTAACTAAAAAGAAGTTTTATTTTGGAGTGGTGGCATTAAGCTGAAATACTGCTAACTACTTGGACACTTCATGTGCTTCAATCTTTTGTCGCTCACCGCCCGCAGTTTTGCCGTTCATTGCGTAGTATCGTTCTAACATTTTGTTGTAATTAAATAAGTAATTCTCTGTTAAATCAATATTTATTTTATTTTTTAAGTATAAATTTTGGCACAAAATATAAAAAACATCAATTTTAATAATAAGATTGTGATGAATTTTTTTTTATTATAAAATTTTCCTCCTTTTTCAATATTATTTACTTATTTATTGGAACACAACATTTATTTAAGCAGTAACTGCAACAGGTATATTTATAAACCGCGTTTCAATTGTATTCGTAACGTTTTTTTTTGTATTTTTCATTTCAATTTTAACATAAAATATTTAAAATTTATTTGTTTTAATTTTCCAACTTTTTTCACTATGAATTACACAATGGTTACAAAACAATTAAAATTCTCATTTGAATTTATTCCTTTAAAGGTCTTGTTTACCCTTAAAGCTGAGAGGAATATTAAGTAATTTTTTTCTGATATTTTTTTAACTAAGATACACAAACGCAGTTGAAACACATTTTTTTTTGTATTTTTGATTAGGTTTACTTTTTATAATTTTATCATTTTACAAACAAAATTTTTCTGAGTGTATTTATATACTTAATTAAATTTTATTTTTTTTTTTTAGGTAAATGGAGAATAATGAGTATTTTTTTTAAATTTTTTTACACAAATATTTATTTACGTTTAGCCGTAAATTAGGCGAATTAAACATGAAAACGAATAAAAAAAAAATGATGACAACCACAAAATATTTCTTTACGTTGGGGTTAAAAAACACGCTAAAAAAAATTGTTCTTTTTTTTAAAGCCTTGATTTTTTATGTAACTTTTTTCAATTTGTTGGTTTCATGGTAAGATAACAATTGGCGGGTTTTCACTTTTAAATTTAATTTCTTTTAATATTTAGCAAAATAAACTTAAAACTATTTTAATTTTCAGAAAATAAAGCTTAATTTTCGATTACACAATTTCATTTTTACTAACTTTTGAGTAGGAGTTAATTGTATTTTTTAATAGAATTCACGCTTATCACACTTTTCTTCCGCTCATTACGATTTTCAACTTTTAAACACGGCTTTTAAAAATAAAATTAAATAATTTAATAATGAAATTTCAGTAAAATTAAGTGAATTTTTTTTCTTTTAAAACACCGACTGCGATTTGCTCATATGTTGGAAAAAATGAGAAACGACGTTTTACTGAGGAAATGGCAGCAAATGAAAAAAGTACACAATTTCATATGTATATTTAAACGAAGAACAACAAACGATCGACAGACAACAAGTGACGATTTCAATTTCAGGTAATAACTAACAGATACAAAATAAATTTTTCTGTCTAATACCCTCCGCCTTCGAAATTCAGTACTTTACAGAAATAATAAATAAATAAATACCGAAACAAAATACAACAACAAAACCAACACCAACAATTACTACAGTAATAACAACAACATTAAAAAACAATACAAGTTAACGACAGCGGCAGCAAAAATTAAAAAAATAAAAAATAAAAAAATTAAATAAATATAAACCTAAACCATACATTAAACTGAGAGCCATAGTACGGAGCGGAGTGTCCCCTGGCAATCGAATGTGAGAATAAGCTTTGCACGTTTAAAGTATTTTGTCGTTTTAGACATTGTTTTTGTTTTTTTCACCGTATTCTCTTACACCGTTTCCATATGCATGCATATAGTTTTTTTTATTAGGTTATTATTAAGCCACAAGTCACTAATTTGTATGAACAAATCTGATAATTGTTGGAACACAATTGTAATGTTGACATAAAAAAAATTTTGTGCATGATAAACTAAAATAAACAAAAAAAGTTATAGTCCATTAAATACGATCGTATCGTACTATTGCTCAAAAAGAGCGATGTTATCTTTGATGTTATTGTATGAAATCCAGATTGTGCTCCGTTAAAGATGTTATAAAATTTGCTATCTTTTGAATGAAGTATTAATTAACACATCATAAGCGGTAGCGGGTACTAGTACCCGTTTCGCGAATTGTAGTTTAAAAGCGGGGCAGATATTAGTATTCGTTTAAAATCACCACTTTTACAAGGGAAAAAATAATGTTTCGTATAAATCCCGTTTATAAGTGGCAATCTGCGAAACGGGTGCTAGTACCCGCTCCCGCACATAATGTGTTAAGGCAGATGTTTTGTAGTCTACAAATGAGTACAGTATTAGTACAGAAACAAGCATCGACAGACAGATGGAACCATTACATGATTTAAGAAGTTACAGAAAAATACTCTCTCTCCCGTGAAGTACACTTTCCAGTATAAGCATTTGGGATAGCTGAATGTTTAAAAGGCGTAGTATGAAAACCCATTGTTATACTTGAGAACTTCTGTATCGAAGAATCGATAACTAAATTGTCATTTAAGCAAAAGTCCGTAAGATAACAGAAGAGATAACCCGGATTGGGCAAACAAGGGAACAACAACCGCCTATATTCACGGATAGTCAAATGGCAATACGGCTCATTTTGACCAAAAGGATAAAATCTAGGATGATGATGTATGCCAGAGGAAAATAAATTCAAAGTATTTATGAAGTCATTTATTGTTTTTAAATGATATGGTAACATGGTTCCAGGACATCATGTTGTCACAGCGAACGAAGGTGCGAATGAAATGGCGATAAGGGACTCTAGGCCCCTCCGAGCGATAAGATTCGAATTAAGGAATTGCGCTTTAAATGCCATGTATTACACCAAATTACACAACGAAAATTTTTGTATTCACTGAATAAAATATGTATTTCACTCAAGGACTACCTATGACTGTTAATTATATCTTTTTGTTGGTTCACGTACACGTCAGAGATTTATGATGATACGTATTTGTAGAGACAGCCTATTTTCTTATCTTCGAGAGTTTAGATTACAATTAGGAATATTTGTGAGGCCTCCAAATAAGAAAATTTTGATTGATTTAAAATTTCAGAGACTCTTAGCCGACGATTAATGGGGCTGCCTGGAACTCGTTAATACTTGTTATTCGTAAACTTTTATGAAAATCAAAAACTACGAATTGCGAACATATTTTTGCTGATTTACTGAAGAATTTAGAAAGAATACATTTTTATATTATTATTTGGATATTTTCCAGAATCTTTGGAAATATATGTGAGCATGGTAAGCGATTTCTCTAAGAATTAAATCCTTTGATGGAGTTTTTGGGACCAGTATATGCTAGGTGACTATTATTGGAGTGTCAATTAATAATTGATATAAAACATGAGCTAAAACTCTTCATTCTTAGTTTTTTGTGCGTAAACTAATGCTACTCTTAGCTTTCTTTATTCTCTACCTGATATATGTATGTCACGATTCCTCAAGAACGACATGAGTACGCAAATTTTTAATCTCAGTTGTCTCGAATTGAAAACACTAAGGGAGTATGTCAATACTACGAAGTTCATCGATAACTAAATTAAGTCCGAATTCTGGCCTAAGTGTATATTTTCGGACATGAGACTATACAATGAATCTTCTTTCAACCAATTAAAGATTACCTACAAACTGATAAACCGATAAACCGATCAAGTTATATTCATTTTGTTATTCAAGTTACCGCTATTGTAATTTGTTGACTTAGAAATTTCTCATATCTTATACAAAAGTAATTGTGTGAAATTCAAATTTGTAATCCAAAATGAAAAAAATTCAATTACTTACGTATACTTATGGACTAAGCGAAACGTAAAATAATAAGAATTTTTTTTCTTATTTTTGCACTTTGCACTATACATTTAATAGATAGTTTGCTTTATATAACATATATTTATACCCAAAAATCGGAAAATTCGATTAAGTTTACGAAACCAGGAAGTCAAACCGAACCCGAACCTAAACTTGAACGGGTTCAGGGTTCGCTTCTAATAAAAATTTCGAACCCGTACCCGTTGAACCCATGAGAAGTGGTTAATGGGTTCAGGTTCTGAAATGATTAATAAAAAAAAAATAAAAAAAAACATTTAAGTACCGAGTTTTTTTAACAAAAAGTAACCAGAGCGCAACCTTCACACAAAAAAGTGCAAAAAGGGAAATCCTCTTTTTCTGTTCAAAAATTTACAATTAGAAAGGGAAGAGAGTTATATAGGGGAATCAATATATTGTTCTTCAGAAGACAATGAAGACTTGGTCAAACATATTTTAAAAAAGTAGATTTTGAATAATATTATAGCTTATAAAAATAAAATTGTAATTTGTAATTTAGGCCACATAAATATGCGCACATACTCCTTAGTATCCCTAAATTCGTGAGTGTAGTGCTAAGGAGTAACAGTATTTTTTTTAAATTGGTCTTATTTTACATATAAAATTCTGGGATATGATGTAGGAGTTTTTCCTTTGGTAACAGGTCATTCAATAAGTCTGTAGGATGCCACATACATGGCTTTACTAGAATTTTTTCCATATGATTTTTACTAAGTACTACCCTTTAAACGATACGCGTATTAATTTGATATTGATTCGTAAGTTATATCATTTTGTGTTAAGCAAGTTTTGTGAATGAAAAAAGAATGGAAAAAGTGAATTTCGAGTTTTGATAAAACATTGCTTTTTGATGAAAAAAAAAAAAAAAAAATACAGTGGAAACCACACAATGACTTGATAAAAATTAACCGAATTCTGCTCCATTGAGACAAATGGTAGAGTAGTGGATTGCTGAATTCAAACGTGGTCGTACTAGCAGAAACGATGCAGAGTGCAGTGGACGCCTAAATGAGGCTGTTATTACAGAAAACATAAAAAATCCACTGATTGGCTATGAACGATGGAAAATTGAAGGTACACGAGCTGACATTGTAAAGATATCAGATAGTAGTGTTTTTACAATTTTATACGAATATTTGGGTATTCGAAAGCTCTGTTCAAAGTGGGTGCTGCGTGAGCTCACAAATAGTGTCACAAATCGATGAAAGCGATGGTAAAACTGAATGAATTGAGCTTCGAATTGCTTAACCACCCATCATATTCTCCAAATTTAGCCCCCAGCAACTTTTTCCTGTTTTCATATATAAAGAGGATGCTTGCTGGAAATAAATTAAGTCCAATGATTAACAGAGATGATCCCTGAAACAGAGGCCTATTTGGCCGAGAAAGAGAAATCGTACTATAAAAGTGGTATCGAAAAGTTTGAAAATCGCTATACTCGTTGTATCACCCTCGAACGCAACTTTGTTGAATAATAAAATAAGACCTACGGACTTATTGAATTACCTGTTATATATGCAAAAGAATGCATATATAAAATAAAATAAAAATAAATTAAAGACTTTTATAATTCAAACTGAGTTTCAATAAAAATTCGGATATCCCACTACGGATTAAAACTTCATTAAGCTGTTTTAGCATTGATGCAATCAACCAATTATTTAGTGTAAATATTGCTAATTATTTCCTAAATTCCATCCAGTATCGTTTTGTACTGGTTTGGCATTCCTTACCATTACAATCACATCTTAAAGTATACTAAACTAGAGAAACTATTCCTGCGTTGCTGGAAGCATTTGTGTTGTATACTGTATCAGAAACTGCCATTCTAACCATTCTCTAGATATAAAAAAATCAATATTTTTTTCGTATGAGAAATGTCACAGCCACTTATTCTATTTCGCCCATATTTCGACTGATGATGTGTATTGCCTACGAATTTATTTAGACCAAATTCAGAACCTTATATAAAAATCAATGCATTGTCCATGACTTCGTTTCCACAAAATTAAGAAACTTCTACTATTACCATCCACTATTAAATAAAAATGAATGAATGAATTTGTGATGTTACTCTCACTTATCCAATACAGCCTACTTTTTGACTGATGATTTGTATTGACTTCGAAGTTATTTAAACCAAATTCAGAAACTTTAGCTATAATCGATTTCAAGATAGACAAAAATTAATATTTGCTTTGTATAGGAGGTGCCACTGTTATTTTTCTAATTCCACCCACTTTTTGGGTAATGATTTGTATTGACCACAAAGCTATTTGCTTCCAATATTACCGTCTCAAAGATACACTAAAATCAAGAGGTGCCGCTCGCACTTATCAAATTCCGACCACTTTTTAACCGATGATTTGTATTAACCACAAAGTTGTTTGGCACAATTTAAAAAATATTTTCTAAGTTTAAATGCTGTAACAAATTTAATTTTCAAGTAAAACTAATACAATACAAAGGGGTTAATTTTAACTTCATTAACTCGTGAACCAATGAACCTAAAAAAGTGCGTATACATAAAAACCTTGGTATTGACCGCATTTCAGTTGGAGTATTTCAGAGAACATCAATTACAACGCATTTTATAGCCTCTCTTATACATATACGCATATTTATGTAGCTTAGTGTATATGAAAAATATTCAAAAATGGGAAAAGAAAAAAATCACTGTACTATTTTGAGAGAAAATAAAATGGAAACGTCAATATTGTATCAAGTGACTAAGATTATATTCGCAGTACTAGCTAAGCAACTAAGCGTTGAGTTTTTCACCCTCGAAATTTATTTTGCCTCGACAAAGAACAAATTTAAAAGAAGAAAGCGAAAAAGTATACATATTTATTACAAAATTAGACGAAAATTACTTTAAAAAATCGATAAATTTCATACTAAGTAAATATTAGTACATTTTTAAATTTTGAACCCAATCCCAAAGCTAAATCGAAACTCAATGTCTTATTTTGATACCTCGAACCCGAACCCGAACCTGAACCTGAACCTCGGTCCTGGGTTCAATTAAAAAAAAGATATCTGATGAAATATTTGAAAACGGAGTGTGGTTATTTCAAAATATACCCTAACATTTAGACACCACATAAATTTTTGCAAAACTTAGTCGAAATTTAAAAATTATTTTTCTGTTTTTTTAAATTATTTAATAATTTTTTTTGTAATTCAATGTTCCTGCCTTAGAAGCTTAATAAGGTTGTTTAATTTTTTTGATGCTAAATTATAACATTAAGCGTAAAAAGAGTTATGATTTCAGCTTATTCTATCTTTAAATAGGTAACCTTAAAATGTAATTTTAGGTATCAGTAAATTTTTATAAATCACTATCAGCAATATAGAATATAGAATACAAATTCTACAATATTCAACAATATTATATTGTTGATATATTTATTTAAAAATCAGTGTTTGGTTAGATGAACTTTTAAAGAAGTCTTGTTGAGAGTAAAATTAGCAAATGAGGAATAAAAATATCTAAGACAATTAAACGTGTCACCAGTGAATTGCCAGCCAACAGCAAGTGTACATTAACGACAAACATATGTTCAACGATGGTGCTATATATCATATATATCAAAAAACCATCGATTTATTCAAACCTCATTTGAGTGATAATCATGAAATGAATCTGCTTCTTGAACTACAAGATCGTTTGATTTGATTATTTTCTTGGGAAGTTCGTTAAAAACATGTATTTTGTTACCAATCTACCAACTCTTGAGCAATTGGAGGTGAACTTAGCTTATCGCTCGGAATGGATGTGCTATGGAATAGCTAATATTAATGCAATGGAATTACCATCGCGACGCTATAAAAATTTCGTTAAATTATATTGATTTTTTGTTGTTTTAGTTCATATTAAAATTTAGATGCCCCTTATAAAAACAAACTCTAGTATAACCTCCTGGCAGAAATTCCACTGTGATGTGACTGCTAAGTACAGTCCTCTTTGCAATTTTTCTAAAATTTCGCATATTTTTACTTCTAATTTGAAATGGTGTGTATTTATTTAATTGTTAATTTTTTTTTTTTTTAAAAAGAAAATAAATAAAAATAATTTTTTTAAAAATTAAATAAAAAGTATTGAGTTATTTTGTAGTTTTAGTTCAGAAAATTTTTTTCCTTTATTTCGCTTTTTACGCTACACGTTGACGAATGATATAGCGAAATAAACTAAAGTACTTGTACAAATGTGACGTTTAAACTTAAGGTTGTTAGTGGAATATTAGTAATAGTGGCGTTCCATTGCGTTTTGTTGCTGCCAATGTTTTGGTTCAATACCGATACTCACTAGTAGTACTCACTACTGACACGAATACTCACTCCACATGCTCATGCTTACACAGAATTGTGTCAAATTTTCAAATGAGAATATATAAAAAACCAAAAAAAAAAAAAAAAAAATAAATAAATTAAACAATAAATACAAATACTATAGCATAGTATGTATTGTAGAAATCATTTAAAATTCTAAGCATTAAATTCAAACAATGATGATCATCATCATCATGAACACATTAAACATCATTAATATCATAATGATCAAAAAGTGACAAATATGTTTTTGGACGTAAAATATTGTGTATTTTGTTTAAACATTTTCTTATAGGATTTTAATTATTTTAGAAAACATTTTTCAAAAAAAAGAAAACATATTAAAGAGTAAAAAACACATAAAAGGTAAACAAATATTGTTTTTATTGTTGTTAATAATTTATTTATTTTTGTATTTTCATTATCGCTTTAAATTCGCTGCTGTTGTTGTTGTTGTTTTTCGACTTTGACAACCATCACATGTTATTTTGAAAAATTTTCTATTTTTGCTGTGTTTGCTGTTTGGTTGGATTTTTGAATTTCTTTTTTTTTGCATTTCATTTGAAGGTTTAAATTTTTTTTATATCCCCTAATGTCTGTTTTAAACTTTTAATTGAATATTTTAATATGTTTTTAATTTGGTTATCAGCTTCTTTTAATTTAAAGCTTTTACATACTTTTTAAAGTTTTAATTTCCTTTACATTTTACATTATTTAAACTTGTGCAAATATTTACATATAATAAAATTTCGATATCTTATAACCTTCAGTGTTGTTGTTTATAAATTCCAATTAATTTAAAAAAAAACTTTTTCAAATATTTAAACAGCTGAGTTCGAAAATTTGTACAAGTTTAGCCAATCGGGGTTAAGATAAATTTTTAAACAAAAATAAAAAAATAATATTCGTAACAAATAGCACTAAAAATTGAATTTCTTCTTTATTCGACATAATTCGTCTGAACCCGCCTCGGTTCAATCCGAACCAACTTTTCTACAGCGGTATCACCTCATAACATTGCTAGCAGCTGGTTAAGAGTATTACTACTATTGAAATCTTCTCTAAAACATTTACCGTTCGGAGCCGACGTTAAACTTCATTGACTCGGGTGCAGCTCATTAACTAAGAGAAGTTACATGGAATTTAATTTCGTGTTTCTACATGGAAGTTTATGGTAATTATTATATTATTACAGCAACCTATAGAATGGCAGGTGTGTGAGATAGAGTTTGTATTCCCGACACGCTTATCCTAGATGCCAAACGACTGAAACTTGAAAAGCTGCAAAAGTATGGCATAAACTTATCATTAATTTAACTTAAAGTGTGATATGAAACGTGGCAGGTAACAGAGTAATTCTTAAAATAAATAATCTTTGAACTTTTTTGACTAATATGGGTGGTCTTCGTTTTTCTCCGAAAAATCATTACGTATTAACTCTCATACGTTGACATCGATGAAACACGTTTACGATAGACTGCAACTGCTTTTTATATACAATATGTAAAGCAAAACGTCTCTCAAGTAATGCTTTATGATAGAATAGATGGAATGGTAGCCTTGTCAACACAAAACTCACTTGAGCACACTGAGCTGGCCGTCGTAATGCCACATAAGACTAGACCTCAGATCTTACCAGCAAGCTCAGATTTAACGGTCTCGACAATCAGACAGAGGCTTACAAGCACAACTCCCTGAGTTTTATGAAAACCAGCCCGAAAGCTTAATGTATCTGACAATGGTCATGATGTCATGGAACGATAGTTCTGTTGGGCTATCCAGAAGGGCGATCTCTGAGAATATACAAAGCATTAGAGATGTCTCCACGATCAAGCTTGCTAGGCTTGGCCAGGTGAGGCAAGATTTCTCCTCAGCCCAGAATCATTCAGAGTCTAGAAGATCAAGAGTGATCCAAAAGAGTATTTTTTTGTGTAGTACTGTTAGTGAATTTTTGCTGTGTGAGTGGAAGAGAAAAAGGAAAAAGATAAACAAAAACACAAGTAAACAATTTTTAAAAGCAAAGCAACATACGTCTACTCACGTTGACATCTATTCCACAACTAAATAATATTTGTTGCTTTATTTATTATCTTGTTATTATTTTCTTATGTATCTTCCGTGATGTACAAGGCACAAAATCGGCGCGAAATAAAATCGCGATAGTTAAGATAAATATTAACTCAAAACTATGAAGAACCAGTAGAAATAGTTTCGAGTTAATATTTACAACCGAAAGGAATGTGGTAGCCGCTTGGCTGTCAGAGAAGGAGATGTCAGTAGTCGGAGCTTTATACTTTAGAATCAATCTCGCAGCAAGGTTTAGACCCTTAACTTGGCTTGACAAACAATACAAAGATCTGAGAGGCGGACAAAAATTTTACTTCCAACCGTATTCTCAAGTCTAGAACTATCAGTATAGATCTTCTTCGAGTCCTTGGAGATGACTATGCCAGAGGCTTAGACATCCTTACTTGGGACAATAGTGTCGAATTTCCTATCTAATTTAGGTCTAGATGAGATGTAGTCCATTTTATTCAGAACCACGGGATCCTCAGCCTGAATGAAGGTGTGTCCCAAAGGAATAACGTACTAGCATGACATGGCATTTAGTCTTACTCACGGAAGCCAGTTAAGCCTTGCAAAAAGGGCTTTCGTAGGAGTCGGTATTGCAAACGACTCCTGGCCTTATCAAAGAGTCTAACATTGCAATGTTTATCAAGGGCAGTCTACCAGAATACTGTTCAATAAATAAAAACTCAAGCACTAGAACCCATTTCGAACCCATTGCAATAGGTGGCATATGCCGCCTTACGATGCCTCTCAGCACTGTGGTCCGTAGGTTAGGTCAGGTTAGATTATATTGGTCACTCGCAATTCGCCAGTTCACTCGGAGGTCCTATAGTCCATTGTGCTACCCTCAACAAGGACAGACCCATTTAAGAGGCCGAAAGGTCGGACATGGTCCTCGTTTAAGCTAACTGGTACCGTTGACGATGTCAATCAAGTTCAACAGTGACACATCCCTTTGGCAGTCCAGATCATGAAAGTGACATGTACCCAAGTGCTTTAATCTAAGCTGTCATAGAGCAGAGAAGGTGTTGCACCTCCTTCTTATTCTGACAGATCCTACAGTAGCCATGCCCAGGGCACCACATGCCCTACGACATGCGGCCAATGTACGGTAATTATGCCTGAAAGAAGCCCTATCAACCCCCTTTCAAATCTAAGAGAAACCTAGTCCTTTCCATAGAAAGAGAAAGCCACAGCATTCTGGATATTTTACAAGTGGTGAGATCGGTCCACCTGTCTTCCATATTGCTCAGTGCACATTTGTCTTACAAAATCGACGACGCATACAGAGGGGCATTCACGTCCCTCTATACGAGAGACAAAAAGGACCTTATAGCCGGGTACTCAGCAGAAATTTCGTTCCCTTGGATGCCCGCATGATTTGTAACCCATATCAGTGCAATATGATATGCCAACTGGGCAAGTGAGAGAATGAAACTGAGGAGACATTAGGATTTAATCACATACGAGTCCAGCTCAATATCTGCGACGAGACTGTCTACATAGACCCTAATAGGCATCGAGAGCTCGGGATTTAGTTCTCGATACGCCTAGCAGACCTATCTGTAGCTCAGACCTACTCCTGAAAAACAGTGCTATAATCGGTTAGTCTGAGAGAGACCCTGAGGTCTAGATCATCAGTCTAGAAACCCAAGCCTGTACTCGTTTTCGAGCCATCGGTATAAGTCCATATTTTAATCATTTAATTACAGAGACGGATGCACTCCAGTTGGTTTAAGACTACTAATTATAATTTAGATTAACAATTTTTCTTATCCTCGATACTTAACTAGCTGATAATACAATGTACAAAGAAATATATTTCGTACGTACTGATGTACATTTTGTCTACGTGTAACTGCATTACTTATTCTACCTTTTAGGTTGTTTTTATTATTTCTTTGTTTAATACAATTGCTCAAATTCAAAGAACTTTATTGCTCATCTTATGGCGCCAAAATAATTAAATACGTTTTTGGCCACAATACAAAAAATTATAGGCTGATTTTTGTATTATTTTATTTTCTAAAATACTGAATGTAATTAATTCCATTTTTGAAAAAGAAAACATATTTCAATTTATAATTTTCATTACAAACAGAAAACAATTTAAAAAAAGACACACAGAATATAAAACCAGATGCCCATATTCAAAGGTTCATATAATGAACAAAAAAAAGCAACAGCAATCACAATCTAAGATAAAAAATTCAATAATTTTTTTATATTTAAAAAAAAAAAAAATGAAAAAAAAGCTTACAATATATTAAAATTCTCAAGTAATCACAGGAAGAACGCCCCCTAATTAGGAAAGGAATAAGCGAAAATATCGTTGGACATGATTTTTATTCTATTTTATTATGCACACACTAGCCGAAGTTAAGTGCGAGGGAAAATATATTCAAGTATAAGCGGCAAACAGCACCATTTTATGGGAATTTTTAAGAAAATCAATCGAGGAAAAAAAACAAAAACAAAATAATTAAATTGATATCGTATTCTTTTTGGGGGAAATGATACTCGTAATTGAAAACAATAATTAAAATTCTGATTGAGCATTTTTTGTTGTTGTTGTTTTTTTTTTAATATTTATTTTGTATTATTCCAAGCCGTTTTTTATAGCTTTTACTTGCTTTGCTGATTTTTGAAGTTTGAGTATGCAAACACTACAATTGAGAAGAGTTCTCTTCTTTATTTCTTAATACCCTACATAGGAGTAATAAAATTAACTAAAATTAAATGTCAACTGATTCCAAAATAATATAAAATGATAAAGGGTAGTGCTGTTTTGGGGTTTCCGAATATAATACTATATTTTACATTGGAAACTAGCTTAGGAGTGCTATGAGGCAACATCTCTTAAAATAACATCATAGGAGAATTATGAATTAGATTATTTGAGGAACCTTTCATACAGTTTTCCCTATATGATTAGATAAGGGCATAATTAAGTACGAGTATTGCACTGTAATCTAGACATTTCAGCTCTTCCATCTACAATCACCTGTTCTAAAAAAGGAATGTGGAATAAAACTTTGTATTTAATCTTAAATTTTACTGGGAAAGAAATGAATCACCCTTGGCCGATTGTTGCTAGCAACTCAATGAAAAAAATTTCATTTAGAAACTCTGATAAGAAAATGTTTTCTACGTGTACAATACAAATATAAACACTATCCAAAGTGGTGGTTATAATATTGATTAAACTAGAGGCAGACAAATTAAGGGCTACTTGAAATTAAGCTGGGGTTGCAAGATTCACCGTTGCAAAATTTGTGAAATTTATAGACGAGTGATTAAATTAGACGACAAAGAAGAGAGAAGAGTTATCGACCTGGCGAAAATCTCTAAGTGGGGTCGCGCGAATAGGATTGACTTTAGTGCGCGCAAGACCCAATGCTGTTTTCTGACACATCGACGTGGTAGTGTATTGTCCTCTGTGTTTATGGGTAATGTAGATATTGGGAATTCAAATGCACTTGGTTTTGTGGGCATGAGAATTCGCTGTGACGTTCGTTGATACGATTACATATTTTGAGTGTCGAAAGAAGCATTCAAGTGCCTCGGTTTTTTTAAAACGGTGCAAGAATTATTCACTCCGTCTGATCTCCTTAATATTTATAAGACCTTTATTTGACCCAAATTGGAATAAAACTATGGGTTGGTTCTTCAAAGTATACTTTAGAGCTCTCGACCGCGTACAGAAGAAGGCGAAAGTTCTTATAAATGGTGGTAGGGTAGCCAACTCTGTCGATTCATTAGAGCATCGTAGCAATGTGACATGTGTTTCATTGTTCTATCGGTACTATAGCGGAATGCGTTTTGACGAAAATTTCCTTGTAATCATATATTCTTACGTAGTACACGTATATCTAGTATGGTCGCACTGTTCGTTTGTGGAACAATCTATCTGCGAACGCCTTCCCTGCCACTTACGACACAAGCAAATTTAAATCGAACATCCATAAACATTACTCTCTCTATCCTCCTTCTCACAACCTATTTTCCCAGTACCAGCAGCTTAGTGCTGGTCTCAAGAGAATAAAAACCTTGATAATCAAAAATATTAGTGTTCGAAAAACTTCGGTTACAAATTTTCGGAAGAGGTCTCTAAAATATAACATTTCTGGTAATTTTAATTGCATTAGGCAACATTATACCTTGTTACGGGCTATGAAAAGTAGATTACATACCATAATAAAAATCATGGACAAAACATGGTGAAGCTTTGCAGACGATGGCAAAGTCAGTATTTGACCCCAAAAAGGTAATGTTCTATGTCTAATGAGATAAGGAAGGAATTGTTCATTATGGGTATTTACAATCTTTTCAAACGATTGATTTCGATCTCCACTGTTAACAATTAAGAGAATTTTAGTTAGCAATTCAATTAAATCGCCAGATTTGATTAACAGAAAAGTTGTTGTGTTCCATCATGACAAAGCCAGACCACACACATCTTTGATGACCAGGCAGAAAGTGAAAAGGCTGCGCTGAACAGTTAAGATCCACTATATAGGCCGGATCCTGCAGCTTTAATTATAATTTTTTTTATCTCTGCAAAACTCTCTTAATGGTATAAATTCAAATTCCGTAGAGGCCTACTAAAGGCAGTTTGAATCAAAGAATGGTAAAAAGTTATCGATCAACACGGCACAGATTTGGTTTAGTAAAGCTCGTTTCAAATATAAGAAAAAGGTGTTTCATTTTTAGTAAAGTTTGTAAAGGAACTTTTAAATAAACAATATAACACCTATAAACTAGACAAGGAAACAAATACACTTCAAACGCTCTACGTTATTAATTCATTAAAGTGTTTAATAGCTTTTTATAAAAATTTGTCTAAGAACAATGAAGAAATGTGTTTCAAAAACTCTTGACACATCATATTTTTTTGATTCTTGATATATTGTAAAAATTCTTGTAAGTCAATCGATATCAAGGTAATCTGACAAGCCTAACTTAAGCCTAGAGATGCCCTGAAGCTATTTTCATGAAGCGTCGAGTTATGCTTTAATGTCACAAAACGTTCTGTAGAATCAATATAAGAACCGAAAATGTACAGTGTTAAGCAAAAATGCTCAGTATTTGGTACGTTCCAGAAGATGTTGTCAACTATACAGGCACGAATATTTTGATTGGTAGCTAGGATTTTAGAACTGAACTTTTTATTACCAGCTTTACTTTTTTAGATCTGTTTTTTTTTTGTAGAGTTCTGCATAAAGTGTGCAGTTTTAATTTAACTTGGTGCGTTTCAGATCGTAAAAATTGTTGAATACGTTTACCGGAGTAAATAACCAGGAAGGAAAAAGTCTAAAATTTAGCCTACCGATGTTTTAGAAAGAACTCAAGGAATTATTGTTACTTCTTTCTAGTAAATACAATATTACTTAAAAAATCAAAACAAGTGGACTTTTACTGATTTACAAAATATCCAGTTTCTTACTTGAAAAAGTAAAAATCCAAAATAACAAAGGGGTTGTAGTCAATTCCTCAACGTCTTTCCTAGGATGTGCTTAATGACTTCATCAGAGACCTTAAGCTGTTAAAAGAACTTTCTGAATTACTAGCTTTTAGGTTGAACGACAACAATTTATCAGATATGGAAACTAAAATTCTTTTTTACCGTACTACAGAAATCTGTGACAGTATGTTCACATGGCATCTTGTTCGCTGTTAAAATTGCTTATACGAATTATCCTTCCTAATTCGTTTTGGTGGCCTATTTCTTTTTGTTATTTTATACTGCGTTTAAGAAAGAGGAAAAAAATTATAGATCACATTGATTTTTTAGTAATTTATATATAAACAGAATTACTTACAAATTGTATATGGAGTTTTGTAAATCGGCTTATAATTGTGGGTTGAATTATAAATGAAAGAGCGAATTACGAAAAAAGTTGCTTTGTAAACATGCTTTTACCCTTCTTTTCTCAAGATGTCAGTCACGTATTTTATCAGAAATCAGAGAAATCTTGCAAAAATAATGCTTAGCTTATAGCACGATAGCATTGGTTTTGGAGAATATAATGTATAATGAATATTAATGGGTGATTAAATTCATATGAAGTTAGCTCCAAGCCGAAATATTTGCTGATAGTTTATATCGGGTGAGTTTTTAAGAGTTTTCGGATTTGATTAGAAAAGCACATAAAATTTAGAGAAATGCATGACTGCTTTCGTTTTCTTTTACAAGTACTGTCAAAAGATGATGCCGGACCGTAATCCATATCAAACAATGCATTTTACGGGATGCATGGGCAGTTCTTGCAAAGCATTTGGCTGCTTGTTTACGTATCCATTCAATCAGAAATGAGCATCGTGAATCGCATCGCATGAATTTTTAGTACTAATAATGATAATAAAATTCAGTAATCTGCAAGCATTGTTCGTTTGTAAGTCGATTCATTGTTAAATTATAGACCAAACTGAACATGTTTGAGAGTAACATATTACACCAAAACAGCTGAGCTGCCAAAAAACAGTATTGCCAAAAATTCACCGGATATCATAAAATGTTAAAATTATGTGAAATAATTAGATGTCGACTGTTTCCATAATGACATTGATTGCTCTAATGTTGCACGATCTGGGGCCTTACACGTGATCGAATAAGCTTTCGTAACGAGTAATGCTAATTTAAATTACAAAATATTAAAATTCTGATCGAAGTTGTTCGATCACGAGTGCAACGATTTGGGCCCAGTACAATAATTTCTGGAAATTTAGCTTTAGGCGTCGTATATCCCAGACATTGTGTCATTTCAATAACTATTTTTAGAATTTATGCTCAACTCAAGGTCTTATAACTGACTATATTTCTAGTTGTACAGACACTTTAAGCGGTGCTTAAAGCTGTCGGTCTACTATTTTATAAGTTAGTTCACTAAGTACCATACATTGTAAGTGTATTAAGACATTTCCGTTTTAAATGTTCGTATGAAAAGGTCGACGTATACAAATTAGTTAAGAGCATGACGTAGTGCCAGAAAAGACAGTTATAGACAGTCAAGAACATAAGATTATCCAGTGCACAAGCCACAACCTTAAAGCTGAAATTAGTTTTTATTGTAGGCATAAAAAATTAATAAAATAAAATTTATTGATGGTTACGGTGCCTGCTATATCATTCCGACAAAAATTATATCAAAACGTGAATGTATGACTAGGTAATGATGCTTAGTTGAACATCCATTAATTCCTTTTGCCTCGATAATGATCGCTTCGTTTGGTGAAATAACCACTAAATGAATGAGATAATTGGTAAATGCCACCTTCATTAAAGTTCGCAGAATAACCCCAGTGTGGCGAGGGTACATCTGTTGTTGATATTCCCGCTAAATCTTAGCGTCACAGCTTGATATTTATAGCCAAGAGTACATGTATCTCTATGTGTGTTGGAGATTTTTTACAATTCTAGAAATGGATTTAAATTTTCAACAACGAACTTGTTGAAATTTTGCGTAAAAAACGGATTTAAAGGTGCGCGAAAGTTGGAAATGTTTGAAAAGTGTTTCGAAAACGATTTTCTAAAGAAAACAGTCGTTTACCAGTGGCAAGAGCGTTTTCTAAAGTGGTCGTGAGTCAATCGAAGATGATGAACGCAGTGGCAGACCATCGACATCGAAAACCGAAGAAAACATTGATAAGGTAAAAGGAATGTTGGTCAATAACCTCAAATTAACCATCAGAGAGATATCGGAGGTCTTGAACATTGTCTCTGGATCAGTCCAAGACATTTTGGTTAATGTTTTGGGCTTCCGTCGTGTAGCAGCAAAGTTGGTGCCAAAAGACCTCAATTTCATACAAAAAAGAGATCGTGTTGAGGTCGCAAAAAATATGATTTACGAGGCTGGACCCGATCCGACATTCATCAAAAAACAATACTGGATTACTGGATTATGAAGACATCAAGTGAATGGCGTTCGCCACATGTGTCTAGACCAAAAAAACCACATCGTTTTCAGTCAAAAAAAGCAGTGCCCACGGTTTTCATGGATTACAACGGTATATTGCATCATGAATTTTTGGCCGAAGGCCAGACTAAAAACTAAAAGTATTATTTGGGCGTTATGAGACGAATGCGTGAATTAATTCGTCGAGAGAGACTAGAATTGTGGGCAGAACACTAGTGGATTTTCCACCATGATAGCGCACCGTCGCACAGTGCCATAATTATTCCAAATATATTGACGAAATATGCAACAAATACCATCTAACAGCCACCGAATTTACCTGATTTGGCTGCCTGTGACTTATTTCTGTTGAATCGAGTTAAAAAACAACTACGGGCAACGTGTTTCGACAGCCGAGACGAAATAATGAAAAAATCGCAAGAAGCACTGATGAACATACAGAAAACTGAATAAAAAAATGCTTCGAGGATTGGATCAAGCGTTGGCATAAGTGTGTTGCAGTCGACGGGGATTACTTTGAAAGGGACAATTTAGATTTAGATGAATAAATTTGTATTTTTAATTTTCTGAATATATTCCGGGAACTTTTTGATCAAGATGGTATGATTTTTAGCTTTAAACTTCCAGCGTTCAATAAACAAACATATAAGGTTGTTGGTCCATACTCAACTGCGAATAAAGGCGACTTAAATCTCTAGCGATGATTATTTTAATTATTCAATGTTTTCACTCAATGTTTCAATATCTTCTTCGATGTGTCTGTGCTGGCTGTTATGCTGTCAGACTATTATTTATCTTTTGACTTCTTTAAATACTTTGTTTGTTTTCAATAATATAAGTGTGTAAATTATATTTCCTTTAAATTTAAATTATTTTCTCTTCCTTATTTTCTCTTTTCATTTTCTCTCTTATTAATTTTAATTTTTCGAGTGTAATAACGTGCTATTTACATGCTTCTCTATAGGCAATAGTTATTCTCTATAGATTATATTTCATTAAATATGCGTGTCACACATTTTTTCCAATAATTTGTTGTTCTTATCGTTTTGGTTACAATTTCGTTGTTATTGTTGCGTTTATTGCTTTTTACTGCTTTGGATATTATAGCAGAATGTTGTTGTTGCATTATATGACTCTTTTGAAATTCGAGTGTACAACATAGAGTTCGAAAAATCATGACGATCATCCGTTTTTAATTTGTGTGTCTCTTTTCTTTTTCTTTTCGTTTTGAATTGATTTTTTTCGAAATTCAACGCACCTTTTTTCAGTCGCACCCATTATTTGTGTATTTTTTGTAGTTTTTTATTATAACTTAACTCAAACTAAATAATAAATTCTTGTGTTACAATAACAACAAACAATTAAAACTTGACACTTATTTGTTACAAAAAAACTTAAATTTGTTTTAAATTGCTTTTAATTCATTTCATCAAAATATTTTTTCCATATATTTTATATTTTTTTGTATTTTTCTTAATTTTATTTTTAGCTTCACTTGTGGTTTTTACCCTCAAGAATTATAAAAAACATGTATGACAATTTCAGTCGGTTAAGGTCAACTATGTGATGCCCTTCAAATTGTTATGTATGCATCATATAAGACTGACAAAATTTGCTAAAGTAAGTTGAGTCCCATAAGTTATGAGAACAAATTTCATTCTAAGCCGAATGCTAATGAGTCGCCTAATTAAGGCTAATCTGAGCCAAATTTAGTTACAGTTAGTTTCTATATTTTACGGCAACGAATGATTTTAACGTGTGATTTTTTTTTTGTTTTCTTGTTTTTCAAATAAAAAAATAAGATTCGTGACATGTAACAATGCAAAAAATTCTCAGTAAGATTTGCTATTTGACCACTAGTAGACTAACGAAGGAACAAAGCTTACAAATCATTGAATTTCATTATGAAAACTCGTGCTGTATGAGAAAAGTGTTTCATAAATTATGTCCATGTTATGGTCGTCATAAGCGACCGATAGGCTAATCAAGCTGTTTTAACCAAATTTCGCACTAGTTTCACTTTATTTGACATTAATTCATCAATCCGTATACAAAGAGTGTGTACCGAGCAAAATATTACTGCTGTATCGGACAGTGTCAATTCGTCGCCGTTGTCAACAGATTTTATGTAAGATCCTCGATATAGAACCATAAAAAATAAAGTTGTAAAAAAAACTGAATCAAAGCGACATACCACAACGTATGCTCACAACCTTAATTTCTTTATCGAAAAATTATCTTTCATAACAACGTTCACATTTAGCTCAATGGGGACATGAACAAACAAAATTGCCGAATTTAATGAGAAGAGCAGCCAAAGGCAATTCAAAGGCTGCAAATGCACCCTGAAAGATGCGTTTGTTCGGCTTGAGAGCCGGCGGCATCACTAGACCGTACTTCTTCAAGAACGATGCAAATCACAACATTACGGTTTATGGAGCATGGTATTGTGTGATTATTACATATTTTTTTCTGCCCAAAATGAAAGAATTGTACTTAGTTGATATGTGATTGTATCAAGAAGGTGCCACACGGTACGTGATATGATGAACCTATTGAGAGGCGAGTTTTGTGAGCAATTAGTCTCAAGCTTTAGAGCAGCTCATTGGCCGTCAAGATTATACGGTTTGACCCCACTAAACTATATTTGATGGGGATAAATGAAGTTTCTCACGTACAGGAACAAGCCATCCATAATTTCAGCCCCGGAATTCAGCTGCTATTGGTTTGTAAGGTGACTGAGGATATACTCATTTTGCAATCCGCAAAATGTGCACTACTATTGCTCGCACTTTACCATAAGCACAGCCGTGTAAAATTTTTTTTGTGCCATCTTATAAATGAGGACGAAAAATGACCAACAAAATCGTGGCCACCGTTTTTGGAGATTTCATGATGTCTTCGCATTGATTACCTTAAATCCTAGTTCAAAACATCTGACAATTGTTTTTTTTACATTTATTGACGTCATTTATGGTATATTGATTACCTCAAAACGATTAGCGTACCGGTAGGAAAGATACTCGCCTACAAACCAGGGTTGGCAACCCATTAGGTAACCCAATTAAACCCATCCGGGTTTTATAGGGTTTTATATTAAAAAAAAAAAAAATCGGTAGGTTTTTTGTTGCAAAGGTTTTTGTAGTTGTTTACAAAAAAAGTAATTAAAATTTAAGTATTAGGAGTAAAAATTAATACGGTCCGTTTGTTTAGCTCATAGAAGATAATGAATTAAACAATTTATCATAATAAAAATTTATCAAATCACTGCTTATAGCTTTTTATCTGAGCCAATGTCCGAATTCCGTCCCAAAAAAATGTTTCGTCTTTTGAGCGATCCACTTTGAAGCTGATTTTATATACAGTGTTGAAACAAATAATAGGGACACTTCCTTTTTTCCAGTAATATGTTTTATAAAATTTGAAGTTATATTGATTACAAATTTTTCAGACCATGAAGAGCTCCGAAATTAAAGTATTTATTGCAGTTCAGACTAAGGGAAGAAAATGCGTAACAACTGTCGCTTTGGATAAACTTCCAATTCGTACCTCAAAGATTAATCCTTTCAAGTCATCAAAAGCCTGAAAAATGAACTTACTGCTCCTGTTTCAAGTTACCAATAAGAAACAAAAAATGTGGAGGCTAGACTTATGGATAAGAGTCCTTGAAATTTAATATTTAGAACAATATGATATGGTCTATCGAAACGAAGATTGGTTTGTTTGAGTCAGATGCAAAATCGTATGTACAAACACATTTTAGTACAATTAATACTTTGAGTTTAAAAAATAAAAATTTAAGAAACTGTTAAACTGCGTCCCTATTATATCTTCCACCACTGTGTCTTAAAAAGACGTGATTCGGTGACATGACAAAAGATATTGTATCCGTCGAAACAGCTAATCGTCAGAAGGATCAATGTTTGGAGAATACGGCGGATGTGGCATTTGATTATTTCAAACAATTGTTTGGCAACTTTTGCGGCGTGAGATCGTGCGATGTCATGCGAAAGGATAACTTTTTATTCCGGCCGTCTTTCTCATAATGCACGGCTCAAACAAAGTAATTGCATTATGCTCCGATAACTGAGTTTTAGCACCTCATAGTACACAAAGCCGCCTTGATCCGACCAAGAGCGCAATATTGTATTATAAATACTAAAACAACGCAATTGTGCTAACAAATAAAAAAATTTCAAAATGAACGAAATTTGTAAGCAGTTATAAAGCCCAATAAAACCGAAAAAACCCCGTGTTTTTGCAAGCGACAGGTTATAAGCATTCACGCTATAAAAGACGGTCTTGTTCCAGTTGGGATGTCGCGGGTATTATTTACATACATATATATTTATCGGTTGATACCAATCGCAATAACTCCCTACCAAGTGTCTGAAAAGGATTAGTGGTAAATAGTTAGTCAGAATTTTAGGAAGTACTTAATATTGACTTAAAGCATAAAGATAACTCAACTAGTGAAAAAAATATGTAGTGCTGTACCATCAAGACAATAAATGAATGCATCATACATGTAATAATTTTCAGTTTTTTTTTATTTGCAGAAAAACTAATCCATTAAGGAGGTCGTCAGTGAAAGAGCCTTTAGAAGAGAAAAGAAGAAGAAAAACGCTATGTTTAATGTATTTTGGTGAAAAAACCCAAAGTGTAACTACACACATCAATTGTATATATATTTCTAAAATGCCATAAATATTTATTTATTATTTTTTCATTTTTTATTTATAAGAGTAAAAAACTCATTATTATTATTATTGTTATTGTTATTATACGAGTTTTTTTATTTTCAAAAACTCTCCAATTACTCATTCGTTTAGTCACTCATTCACTCACTGACTGCTTTGCTAACAACTCATTATAAGTTTTCTTCCATTATTATTATTTAAATTTATTTTTTAAGTTTGATTTTATTTTTCTTTTTGCATTTGCTTTTGTTATTATAATACACCTGAGTGTGTAGGCATGTACTATGTACGTACATATGTATTTTTTTGTATTTTCCATTAAAAAGTTTAAGGTCTTATGACTTTTTTCCGTTGTTCATTTTTATCGTTATTGTTTTTGTATAATTATTATACTATTTAGTTACTTCATTATGATGTTTAATTAGTTGATTTTATTTCTTAAAACTTTTTGTTATTACTTAACGTCTAGGCATTTGTTTTGTTGTTGCTTTTGTAGATATGAAATAATTTTCCTATCTACCTCGTCACATATAATAGTTTTGCATCACCGTTGATAAGGGGTTTTGTGCAAAAAACAATTTTATTTCTCATTTATTATTTACTTTAAATATAATAACTTTTCCTAAGCCTTTCAGAATGGGCGATTGTTTCAGTCGCTTGACTCAAATCTAGGAACTAGGCATTAGGAGCTAAATTTAAGCAGTTTGTGACCCAATTTAGTGATTTTAGATATAGTAATGAATATATATTTTTTTTAATTAATATACAATCTATTCTAAAGTTTGGTATAATATTCGTCGGGAAACGTTTTACTCTTGTCCACAGTTACAAAACGGCGAAAGGAGTTGTACGAATTGTGTCACCAAACGCTTCTCAGAAATTGTC
Source organism: Wohlfahrtia magnifica (assembly GCA_023159175.1). Lineage (NCBI taxonomy): Eukaryota > Metazoa > Arthropoda > Insecta > Diptera > Sarcophagidae > Wohlfahrtia > Wohlfahrtia magnifica. Next base: position 1,882,695 of record JAKWBJ010000062.1, read on the forward strand.
TTAAGGTTACGCTTATGGTCGAATATGAACAATCAATCGGTTAACTTTCTTACAACTAAATAAAGAATAATAAGGAAGAGGAGTGACAGTGGTCACAAGTTGATTTAGTGATCTAGTTGATTATTGTGATACAAAAGCTATAAATTTAAGGTATAAGTTATGCGTATGAAAAAATTGTTCATCACATTATTCTCAATATCTGCTCAACTCGCCGTTCAATTAAAAAAATGTTTTTCAAAAATTTTGTAACTTTTCTGGCGCCCCTTCGAACAATGTTTTTATGGTATTATTAGATACATTTAGAGCTGCTAAACACCACTTTCCTCGGAAATCTTTGTCATCTTTGGCAAATTTTTTTGCTGCCAGTACCTTTCAATCGGCCTGAGTTTTGAATTCTTGAGGCACCATTCCAAGGCCGGTGTGTCAAGTTATGACGCTCAGATTTAGCAGTAATATCAACAACAGAGGTACCAACTTAACACACAAAAAAACAAGAAAACAAAAATCTAATCTGAACGATGTGAACGCCACACGGGGTCCAGAAACTTTTTGATCAATCTAGTATGTCTCGTCGTCCATAATGCAGCAATTGTATTTGTCAAAGAAATTAATTTTTAATTTTTTTACACTGTTTGGCTTCAGTATTGGCCACAGTATTCTTGTCTGGAATTTTTTGGACCTTAAAAGTGTTCAGGCCAGCAACGTTTTTAACACTGCGAAAAAAAAACAGCGAACATCCTTCTTTTAAGCGACTTTTCTTCCTGAAAAGTCAGGGATTTTCTTCAACATGACAATTATCTTGTTCGTCACAGATGCCCTTTTTCTGCCAGAAACTGATTTTAAGTGATCTTTAAATCATTCCTATGTTTCTTTAAAACTCTAGAAATCGTATTTTGACTGACTTTGAGTTCCCTAGTTACTTTTTTCTATGTCCACTGTAGGTGGTCTTGTAAAATGTTTACAATATTTTTTCCCCTCCCATTTTGAACAGAATATAATAAAAGCCTTTAGCGAAAAAGTTTTAAGTGAAAATTTTCTTACATTCAATTCAAAACCTTAAAAAAATTCTTAATTGGAATGAATTTTTAAAAGACTGTTACAAAAAAAGTGATGGACAATGTTATCAAACGCAGTCCATATTATTCTTCCATGTAAAACCCTGAAGTAATAATTCTTCAGGTGTAATCAGTCAAGACTCTTGACATTTGATTGAGCATGGCGTGGTTATTGTTCCAAAGAAACAATTGGTACTTGATTAAGTCGTCATAACAATATAGCCGTTACTCTTCATAGTTATAACTCTTTTAAGTAAATATTTACCTTTTTGTCAAAACTAACCAATTAAACTAACTTTGCTGACTTAATTTATATGGAAAAATCAATAGGAAAAGTTGAATAGTACGAGTCAACTGAAATGCTGACTTTATCAGCAACATTCGATATTTATTGTAACATTGCTTTAACAATATTGACTTCCCATATTCAACTTTTTCGAAATTATTCAAATGCAAGACGGCTATAAGAGAGAGGCTATCCTAGAGGTTGTAAATAAAATATTGAAAATTGTTTATTAATGATGGGTGTATTTGAATGGCATAGCAGATTCCTGGATATGGAAGATAACTGCATGACCCATGATTTTTCTCAGACAGGCTTCACCTTTGATCATTAGATATCAACTAGAAACATTGGAGTTATTCTTGAAAAGAATAAACAATTAGTTTTGCAGAAAATGCAACTCCGAGCAAATAATGCTAGAAAAATGAGCCCACCTGTTACGAGAAAAATCGGAAAAGTTATGTTATGTAAGTCAATTAAACTTTAACAACAACTGGTTGGTACAATGATTTCTTAACAATATTTACGTCTTTCTGCAACTTTTTCTGAGTAGGTGAAGTGCAAAATGGCCATTAGATTGCTAGAGAATGCCGGTCTTATCTACATAGATCAGATAGCGATACCGGCTGTTTTTATGTGGGTATCTGTATACACACAGAACCATTAAAGGTAACAGCCTGGTGGATGAATTTGCACATGTAGGCACTATTTTGAATCATTACGGATCAATTAAAGATTTTACATTGCTCTTGTAAAGGATGGACAACTGCATCTCATATCCAAAAAATGGTGGAGAATAAACTGTTACAAAACCAAAAATACCTGGTAAGATTTGGTTAGCCAAAGATCAGATTAAAAATAAAAGGAAACTTTTACAGATTGTCACCGGAACTTGGTAGACTTCTGAAAATTCCAAATAATGACTATTACATAAGCTGCAATTTTAAAGGAATGATAGTAGTCTAGTAGTAAGGGGTGGCGTGGTTTAGTGGTTAGAGCGCATGCATAACAACACAATCGACCCAGGTTCGAGCCCCAGGAGAGGACTAACGAAGAAAAATTTAATTGAGGTTTCGAATGTTTAATAAAAAGGCTTCAACTTCCTTCCAGACAACTCCATCTAAAAAATAAAGAAGAAGATTCTGACCTTCCCGCATACCTCTGGCGATATTGACAAACATCGGACGAATGATCAGGAAAGCACGCCACCTACTGGGAAAAAATATTGCAATGCTAGAGTAAAGATCACCACCAATTAGCAAGGATCTTTACCACTAAGCAAAATCTTATGGAGGAAGCTACAGTGGATCAAAGAAAGATCAAATTGATTAAAGAAACTGAAACAAAGCAATCCATTGCTTTATGGAAAGCCAATATGCTCTCTAGAGGAGTGATGGAGTAAAAAAAGTAGTCTTCAGCACGTTTCTGTGCCACTTCCCGGTATTTGATGTCTAAAGGTTGTCGATCGTAGCCAACCTTACGTAAGCTGAAGTGCTAAAACAAAATTTTTTTTTAACAGCAAAATCATATATTTTAAACATTAAGGCAGTAAAAGTTAAATGGATATTAACTATCAGCAAAAAAGAAAACTGTAAAAGTCAATAAATTCTTAAGTAAATACGCTCAAAAAGTATATTGAATGTTATACAAATTCTTCTACTATAAAGACACTCTGATTGAAATTGAATCAAGTGATAATTAATTTTAAATAAATTTGGCGTACTACTCCATAACTATACCGAGTTTTTTGAAAATTTATTCATTTGAACCCAGTAAATAACTTGTATGATGACGAAATCCCATCATAAATTTTATATTCGGCCTAAACTAATATTTATTATTATCAATAGTACAATGTTACGTAGAGTAAAACATAGTCGGTCTTGACTTTACATTTTCTACTGAACTAATAAACATTTAATTAAATTTTACTTGTGCAATAAAAATAAAAATAAAGTTTTATTGTCTATTAATCTGAGTATTAATTGCCGTAATTATTCGCTATTACAATTTGTAATTTGTTAGGTATAAATACAAGAAGCTAGTTACATAGTTAATACCGGTAATACTGTTGTTTCGTTGCTTTTATAATATTTTTTTAAGCAATTTTAATATCACAATTAAAATTTAAAATAAATTAAGCATAATTTTTTAATTTAAGCTGTCAAACATTCAAAGACTCTTCAATTTATGGGGGCCACTTCTGACACCCTCTGTCTTGTAATGCACTGAAAAATTGAGTACCTCATAATTAAATACAAGCGTTTCTCTTACACAAATATGTTCGCTGTTTATTTGATTAAAATATGAACCTACACAGCAAGTATTTGAAAGATAATTTTTCATTCATTTACCACCATAGCGTTTCTTGTTATATAATGATTTGTATTGAATTTAAGAGATATGTTTACACGGAAACGCACACTGTCGCGATTTCATGTAACTAATAGCCACAGATAGAGAACGTCATTGTCTACTGCGAATTATGAGTATATTTTGAACAGAAATAATATCCAACCTTATGGCAAAGATCACACCTAGTACATATAATAGAGGATATTTAGCGAAGGAAATTAAAATAAATTGAACACACTCTAAAAAAGAAAGGAATCGGAAGAAGGAAGGCCAGAACAGTTATATGATCACAACAAGACGTTAAAAGAATTAATAAGAATACTTGCATATACATATAATACATAGTGCGTACCTATAAAATATACTCATATATATCTCTGTCGATATGGAAGAATAGCTTAAGTCTAAAAATTAAGTTTTGAAATATTCCCAATTTTGTGTAATTTTTATCTTAATTTCTTTTTTGCAACAAAACTGTAACTTAACATATTGGTAACAACCTTATTAGGCAAAATATGTAAAAGTTTTAAAAAAATGTTGCTAAACAGAGAGCATACAACTCTTTTATAACTTAAGCGATTTTTTGATACAGAGTTTTCGTTTTACTGAGGCTTAAGTAAACTTAAGCTCTTTTATTGAAATAATATCTATATATTTCATAGTTTTAAGTAAGCGCAAGATTAATGATTAAGTTTAAGGTAATTTAAGTTATATAGTTATCAATTGAATGAAAAATGGTGATATACAATATAAAAAATTATTTTATTCGTATAAGATGTTCTGACAAATTCAATATTGTTTCAAAAGACTTAAGCTAAAAAGTAAACGCGTATAAAATTGGTAAAAACAAAGATTTAAAAAAATGGATTAAATAAAATTATGCGCTTTGATTTCTATAAAGCTCCTAATGCAATAACTAAATTTGCGCTTATGTCGACTTAAGCTACTCTTCCATGTTGCCACAGATAAGTTCATACATATGTATGTATGTGTGTACATAAAAGTATTGATAATACTTATTCAAGTCTTTTATTAATTAACTTAGTTGTTACTGTAAGAAATTCTCACAGAAATTACACGTTTTTCTTAAGCAATTACATTAATTCAATACGAAGAAGCGATAAATTTTTATCATTTTTGATCTACAGTTGATAGCGCACTCTTGTTAGCGTACACTTGTAAGCATTCAAAAGCTTGTTTGGTAATAATAGAGCATGGAAATAAAAACAATAAAATTGCCGACAAAAATTTTATGAAATAAAATCTGTCAACACAGCATAACAAACAAATTTTTAAACAAATTGTTTAATCTGAGAGTGGATGATTTATTAGTTTTTCTATATTTTATGTATTCTTTATAGCCATTTACTAATTGTTGTATTCGATTTCAATGCTTTTATTTTATTTTTTTTTTCTGGCTCATGTAAGAGATTCAATACAGTTTGATAAAAAGGCTGATGTTTTCGCTTTCTTTAAAAAAACAAAAATTAGATGAACGGTCATTTGATGTACTTACCCTAAAATAAGGGAAACAAATAAATGCTATGTTTAACAAGGGTCAATACTGACTATACTTAGTAGGAACATAAATACTGTTGGACATAATTTAGGCTATAAAATAAGAAATAGTTTAGGCTGTAAAATGAATTATTGTTTTATTAATTACTAGCTGAAACCTGGCGTGCTTCGCTACGCCTATATAAATTATGGTCTTATGTACTATCTAGTTATCATTTTTCATCCTTTTTGCCTATTATACCTCCTTCCGGTTAAAATATAAACATTTAAAATAGCCTTTAGTTCATCAAGAGAGACACTGTAAAATTTGCTTTTAGCTGTTTACAGTCTTCAAATAAACAAATTTTTTTATAGTTTATGTACATATATACATATAAAGTGTCCGCCAAATTATTATTATTATTATTTTTTGAAAATGCTATAAAAAAAACTACTGAATATTTTCTCAAATTTCTTTTTTTATTTGAAAGTACAATCCTTCCGGTTAATAATGGAAAAAAATATCATTCAAATGGCTGCCTCGGCTGGCCATGCTGTAGTCTACACGATCGGTCCAATTTTTAAGCACATTATCGATTGTATGCAGCTGTATTTCACCAATAGTTTCACGAATATTGTTCTTTAAAGCGTCAATTGTCTCTGGCTTGTTGGCGTAACACTTATATTTGACTGCATCCCACAAATAATAGTCCAACGGTGTCAAATCATAGCTCCGAGGTGGCCAAACGACATCAGCTCTGCGGCTGATAATGCGATCTTCAAAAACAGGGCGCAAAACATCGAGTGTGGCTTCGGCTGTGTGGCACGTAGCGCCGTCCTGTTGAAACCAAATGTTGCTAATATCCTCCTCTTCAATTTTTGTGAACAATAATTCGTTCAACATGGCCCGATAACGATCGCCATTGACTGTAACGGCCACTCCTTGCTCATTTTGGAAGAAAAATGGCCCAATTATGCCTCTGGACCAAAATCCGCACCAAACAGTGACTCGTCTTGCGTGCGGGTTTTCTGTGCCACAAATGCGACAATTTTGCTTGTTTACATACCCGCCAAAATCAAAATGAGCTTCATCTGAACACATCGCACATATTCTGCAACATTACCATGATTTTCAAAGTAGTGTCCCAATATTTCCCAGCGTTGTTCAAGCGTATACACAACCATATTCGTTCAGCGGAAGGATAAAACTAATTATCTGTCAAATCAGACATTAGCTAAGTGTTACCATTCACGAAATAAGCACTAGTTGAAAAAAATCGTTAGATGGCGGACCTGATATATATAGTTTTCCCCGGTGTTTTTTGTTCTATACCCGTTTATCCAATCTTTTCCGCTTTTTGGTTGACGTGGATAGATAACGAAGCTTTAATTGTTCCGCAAATATAAAAAATTCCATATTTAGTATAAATGGATGGTGCCGCACCTACATATCCAATCTCTCGCATGTTTTGTCTGAGGAGTTGTATTGATTACGAAGTCATTTAGACCAAATTCAGAAACTTACACTAACCGTGTCAAGATATATACAAATCAATATTCAATTGGTATGTACGGTACCATGCCCACTTGTCCACCTTCGCCCACTTTTTGACTGGTGATTTGCCTTAACTCTCAAGTCATTCAGACCAAATTTAGAAGCTTTAGCTATAAAACTTACAAAAATTTATGTTTAGTTTATATTGGAGGTACATGTCCATATGTCCAACTCCGCCCACTTTGATGATTTATATGAAGTCAGGCTGCTTAAATTGGGCCAGAAGATAACAGGGAACCTGTACCATACTCAATTGATTTGTTTGAAGCGAGAATTGGAATGAATACCCTCCGAACATGCTATTAAACATGAAGCCATAATATTACAGTTTATCAACTCTTGGCCACAGTTTGCAAGATTAGTTAAAAACCTGCTATATAGTGTAAATCTTGCGTTCTTTTATTCGAGACCACCGCTTAGGGGATGACTCCTACTGATGCAGTGCATAGTGCTGGTACTAGCAAAATAGGTTGCGGTGCATATGACGTTCGACTTCAATTTACTCATGTAGTAAGTAGCAGGGAAGACTTTCATGGAAAGATTGTACCACAAACGCGTTGTGCAATTTGCTGGACAATCAACTACAAAGAGATGCGTTCTACGAGAAATACGGGTACTGCCTAAGCATATGTGATTTTTAGGAAATAATTCCTTTATATCGTCCGAACACATTCCGTTATAGTACCAATTGAACAATGAACCACACGCCACATTGCGACTGTGCTCTAACAAATCGATGGAATTGTCTACCAAACAATTTTACTTTTTAATTCTAGAGCACGAATCATATTTTGTGGTCAAAATATTTTGCTCTACTCGTGAGCACAAATTTAAAATGTAAAAAAAATTTTGTGCTTCGTAAGCAAAAATTTAAAATTTTTAAAATTTGTGCTTACGAGTTTTGTTCTTTAACTCGTGAACACGAATTTTATACTGCGAACAAATTAAAAATAAGCAAAAATGAATCGAAACGAGCAATTCATTTCAGTGCACGTTGTTTGTGTAAGATTAAATGCATAATACCACGCATTCGCATGTGTGTTTGTAAGTATATTTTGTATGCAGAGATCAATAAGTATAACACACATGCATGTTTTATATTACACAAACAACATTTACTAAAAAGAATTGATCGTTTTCAAGTCTTTTTCATGCTTGTCGACGCGGTTTGCGTATTTCAAATTCTTTAAAAATTTGGTTCTCAAAAAGAATCGTTCTTTACGAACGAATTTAATTTGAGCACTTTTCCTACTCCGCTTTGAAGTAGCGGCCCATACATGAGAGTTGTATTCCATCTTAGGTCGGATATGGGTCTTGTAAATATTGAGGAAGTCAGATAGGGCGAATTATTTCTTGCACCGTCTTAAGAAACCGATACATTTGAATGCTTCTTTTGACACTCGAAATATGTGATAGTTCCAACGGACATCACAATGAATTCTCATGCCAAGAACATCAAAAGCATCCGCCTTCACAATATTCACATTACCCATTGAAACAGATGACTCAGCACCACCACCACGTCTGTGTGAGAGCATTAAAATTAACCCCGTTTGTACGACCACACTCGGAGAATCTTGCCAGGTCACTTGTAAAAGTGTCATTCATATTCCGCCATTTTATCGCAATAACCAAGAGGCTCGACCTGTGATCAAACGAATATGAATGCCAAATGTTGTTGTCATCAGCAAAATGGTAAATAGGATTGGGTGTAAAATAAGAAAGCCGTTTAGAAATATGATAAATAAATTAGGAGTTTTCTACGGAAAAACTGCTATTGGGTGGTATTGCTAAGGGTGGTAGCCTCCCCTTTTTAGGGATTGGCGTTACATTGGCAATCTTCCAGCAAAATGGCACGATAAGACGCACTAAAAAGATTGGCCAATGGTCGCACAAACGTCGAAAAGCACTGCTCCAGATGGCTTATTGACGTTAAGATTTGCAAGAACCCTTATTATCCAATTATCATTTGTTTTGATCGAACACGCTTTGCTGTCGAAGATTGTATGACAAAATTAGTTTGATTTATGCTTGGCCTCAAAAAATTAATATTTTTTTTTTTATAGTTTGCTAAAAAGTGTTGAGGAAAGGTCAAAGCTTATGAAAGCCAATAATAAACTGAATAACCTTATATTGTTAAAATATTTCAGAATAAACGCCCAAAAGTTGCCTAAAAAACCAGCATTTTTAAATTATATATTATATATCGAATTGGGCTTCAATGTTTTCGATAGCGAAGATAAAATAACTGAGAAGTTTAATATTACGTAGGACACCGATAATCTAGCGCTAAGAAAACCCAAGCGGAAACAAAGGAAAATAAATTTTATAACCGAAAATCTGTTAATAGTTTGGACTGTGCGGATACTTGTAGCAATTGCTCAAGCTCTAAATCACGAGGTAGATGAGTTAATAATAAACTGTAAAAACTGCACAAAAATTAAAAATAAATTTAATGATGTAGAAATTGGTGGAATTACAGATCACTGGGATGGTAAAATATTGCCATCATTAATTGGAAAAAAATTCATTGATCGAATTTCAGTAGTCATATCATACAATGGTAACGAAAAATTACTTGGAACCCCAGCAATAGCATTTGAAACAAGGAAGCAACAAGCGGAAGTAAATAGATTATAACCAATTGCAAGAAAACTTTAAGTTGCGATACAACTTTTAACTTAGGTAGACTTCAAGGTGCTTGTGAGAAAGCGATCAGAAAGGACTTTTTATATTAACCCAGCGGGCATCACATCTATGAAATGATTTTAAGAAATGCTTTCGATGAATAAATGCAAAATCATCAGGCCCTACTGTTCAATTATTCGGCAGATTAAGAGATAAAATTAACTTTATGACTAGAATCGAAGATAAAAATGTGGGCAATGCAATTAGGAGGCTATCTGAGATTATTAAATTTACATCTCAACTTTCTGGATTAAGTATGGTGTTCCTTGGTGGTACATGGAGCATTTAAACATGCAAGTTGGATGTCGAAAGCTATTTATTGCGTTATTTCAAAATGAACTTAAAATTACAATTTAGTTGCAGCAGAAGACCCTATGCAGGATTTAAAATTGTTTATAGATTTGCATAATTATAAATGTATTGATGACAAGATAAGTCGTGCGTCACTAAGCAAATTAAGTAATCTTATGTGCTATTTGACTCCAGAACTAGCAGCGTAGGCTTTCTTTGATATGGAGGAATCATATGAGAAGAAAAATTTAAAGGTGCAAGCTCTGGATAATCCTTCTAAATCCGAGTTAAAAAACTGGTTAATATCTTAACAAGAATATCGAATATTTTATATCACAAAAAACACTTAATATTTTTCAAATGTTTAGTATTCCAACAGACTTTTTGAACAAAGATCCAAAAGTTTCGGAAAATGAGTCTAGTTTTAACGTTCGCCTTAATATCATTGCAAATATGAAAGTAGTAAATGATTCGGTAGGACGAGCAGTTAAGCTAATGGACGATTTTAATTTAGTTTTATGCCAAAAGCCAAAGCAGACAAGCAATTGATAGATAAAATTGTAGCGTATTATCGTAAACTCTATTCTGATGTGAACAAATTTCTCTTTTGAAGTAAAATAATATACAAACTAAAAAAAATTTAATTAAATTCGTTTATACGTAAAATAAATAAATATAATGAATAAATATTATTTTAATTAAAATCAAAATTTTATTTTTAAAGCTTTTAAGCCAAACTTCAAGAGCGAAGCGCTATGTACTGACCTCGCCCATTCGCAATAATATTTTTCACACCATATTTTTCTGATTGTCATAGCTTGTCTCGCAAAACTAAAGTTCACAAAATTTTATTTATGTTGTGGCACAGAGTACCAAAGATTGAAGCTCGACGCAACATTTACATGGTTTTAACTATCTTACTTGGTTTTAACTATCTGTAAAACATCAAATTAGTATTTATTTTTAAAATCATAAAATTTTGTTCCTCTACATTCATTTCAACATACATGCATACGTACATACATGTATTTTTTCCTCTTTCAACAAACGATTAATGCGGTTAAGATTTTTATATTTTTAAACGTATTAGTTTTTTTTTTTTTAATTTATTTATTAATATTTGTTAAAAACTTTTTCTTCAGTTTAAAAATACTTTTGTGGCATGTTGTCGCGGTTTATATTTCAAGTGTTTCTGTAGATTTTTTATGATTAAAAACTAACATAAAAATAAAATAAAATTAAATAGAAATTTGTAAATAATAAAAAAAACAAAACCATGGTTGCCGATTAAACATACATACTCTTATACTGAAACTAATGCATGTGGTTTTAATTGTTTTAAAAAGTAGGAAATCATTATGTTTTGAAAATGAAATGGCATAATTTTTAATGTATATATATAATATGTAATTATGTATATAAAAGATATTAACATGACGAAATCAAATAAATAATAATTAAATATTATTTAGAGTTTATTACTTGGAAAAACTGAAAGTGACAATAATATCATGATTTCTGAAGAAATTATCGTTTTTACAAGCAAGTGCAACAGAGTGCCTCAAATTTTTAATGTTGAAGCAGTAAAGCCTAATATTGAAAAAAAAAAACTAAAACATACATAATAATAAATAAATGAAAAAATAAAGGTTTTTGATATGATTTTAGTATTTTATGGCGCCACATGACAAGCGGCACTAAATTGTTGTTCCCAACAATCGTTGTTCGACAACAACGTACAGTCTAGAATAGTTGATGTGTTGCTTAAAGCGAAAGCTGCTTATTTAACGACATTATTAAAAAATTAATTAATCTGTATTCAGAGTTAAAGTTTGTAAGTCTATTAACCCATTTGTAAATCTATTGCCCAAGTAGAAATAATAGATTTTGTCTTGACGTATTTTAGTGTCATTGCTTTTATTAACACCTAAAAATATTCAGTAAGACATTTTATTATACTTCGTTTTATGGTGGCTAAATTAAGAAAAAAACGTACTTAATTTTTCACGAAATGATAATGGAAACACCAGGAACCTTGGTAAAGAACTATATTGACTGACTTTCCGTAGGCACAGTTTAATATCGATATATCAGAGCTATGATTTCAGATGTGTGCGTCACACAAGTAGTGAAAATTCGAACGTTTTCACTTGGCTACTAGCGATAGTTCGCTATTATTGAACTATTAGCGAAAAAATCTCGAAACTTATTTTGGATGGGTCTAATAAAAAGTTGTCTTCACTAACTTATCGCCAAATATTATAAATTATAAAACAGTGGTTACACTTTTTTCGTTAAGTAGTCGCCAAATGTTACCATAGCGTTATCTTTTTTTACATTCTAGGTTCTTTTTAAGACAAATAAATCTGAATAATAATTTTGTATATTTTACAAGGTATTCTTAGGAAATTATCTACCCTGTAATGTAATTGTGTAATGTATACAAATATTATTTCTTTAAAATTTTTTGATGTTGGTTTACCAAAAAACACAACAAAGCATATGAGTTTTGTTAAAAATTAGTTGTTATAATGGCAACACCAGGCTGGCTTGGTGTAGTGGTTAGAGCGCAATTGTGATTTCGAATGTTTAATAAAGAGTCTCAACTTCCCTCCTAAAAAATAAAAAAGAAGCCCCCTGACCTTACCGCATACCTCTGACGATGATGACAAACATCAGACGAATGATCAGGAAAACGCGACACCTACTGGGAAACAATTACAATGCTAAAGTAAAGGTCACCACCAATTAGCAAGGATCTTCACCACTACGAAAAATCGTATGGAGAAAGCTACAGTGGATTAATCATCTACTTAGCTTGAAATGTCAAATTGATTAAAGAAACTGAAAAAAGCAATGCAATGGATGCTTTGTGGAAAGCCAATATGCTTCCTAGAAGAGTAACGGAGAAAAATGGCAACGCCACCTTGACACAAATTTAAATAAAAACTTTAACTGTTACTGAAATTCAGTAATCAAGACCCTTATGGCGTAAGGGAAGTGCTATGCTTACTTATACAATGGCAATTTCTTTTTGACTGAGGATTTGTATTGGCAATGAGTTCACCAAATTCAAAAACTTCCACTATTACCGTTCTTAAGATATGCAAAATTCAATATTGTGGTATGATAGGTAAGACACCCGCCAACCATCCAAAAGGTGTTCGGTTTCAGGCCAAACCATCTGACAATTTCCAACAGCTACATAACTTCTCTAACTAATGTATCTGCTATTTAGATCCGGCGTTAAGCTGTAAGTCCCTTTCACTAAGTCTAAAAATTAGAATCGGGCACAGCTTATTGATTAAGAAAACTCCCCATTGTTCCACCTGGGATTTTGCAGGAATTTATGTCCTATGTCCTATGTCGAATGTCCTAAGATGATCATTTCTTAAAGAAAATTTAAGTATATATAGTCAATACATACACCTATGCGGCAAAACCTACAACTGGCAAATTAGGTTAAGTGTTTGGTTATTATACTTGAGTCCAAACTTGAAAAAAATGTAGAGGAATTGCAATGAAAACAACAGTTCTAAAAGTTATTTTAATACGGACTGTTTTAAAATGGGTGGAAACGGATGTTGTAGGTATGTATATACTTCAAGCAACATAATATAAGCTCATCCACAGGCCTCCAGAGCTCGCTGTCTTTCAGGTGGAAGTTTATGCGATACAAATTATCGTAGAAGAGGAGGTACAAGTAAGAACATCACTATTTTCATCATCTACCAGTCGATAATTATCGAGAGCAAAAATTTTGGGGCTGGTAGATATGTGCAGGGGGATTAGGTAGTGTTACTCAATGTACTATTAAAGAAATCGAGGTTGCAACTATGCCAGCTTAAAAAGGGTCTGCTTTTTCCCACCTTCATTACGCATAAGTTCAAGGCATGTCGTTTCTGAGAAAGGCGAAATACAAGGGAACGACATTTTAAGAAATTCTAAAGTAGAAAAGATCGACGCTCTAATGAAACTTTCAAGATAAAATATATTCCGAGTTGTGGCAGCTAAAACTACACTCCGGCTATTGGGATAACAAGCTAGCCATCACGGAATTGCTAATAAAGGGTCCGCCATCTAACGTTTTTTTTTTTTCAACTAGTGCTTATTTCGTGAATAGTAACACTTAGCTGATGTCGGATTTGACAGATAATTAGTTTTATCCTTCCGCTGAAGGAATATGGTTGTGTATACGCTTGAAGAACGCTGGGAAATATTGCGACATTACTTTGAAAATCATGTTAATGTTGCAGAATAAAAAAAAGTAAAAAATCATCTTTTCAGATGAAGCTCATTTTGCTCTTGGCGGGTATGTAAACAAGCAAAATTGTCGCATTTGGGGCACAGCAAACCCGCACGCATACATTGAAAAGCCGATACACCCAAGACGAGTCACTGTTTGGTGCGGATTTTGCTCCAGATGCATAATTCGGCCATTTTTCTTCGAAAATGAGCAAGGAGTGGCCGTTACAGTCACTGGAGATCGTTATCGGGCCATGTTGAACGAATTTTTGTTCACAAAAATTGAAGAGGAGGATATTAGCAACATTTGGTTTCAACGCCCTGTTTTTGAAGATCGCATTATCAGCCGCAGAGCTGATGTCGTTTGGCCACCTCGGAGCTGCGATTTGAGACCGTGGGACTATTATTTGTGGGGTGCCGTCAAAGATAGGTGTTACGCCAACAAGCCAGAGACAATTGACACTTTAAAGGACAATATTCGTGAAGCCATTGGTGAAATAGAGCAGCACACAATCGATTATGTGCTTAAAAATTGGACCGCACGTGTAGGCTATTGCGTGGCCAGCCGCGACAGCCATTTGAATGAAATTATTTTCCATTATTAACCGGAAGGATTGTACTTTCAAATAAAAAAAGAAATTTGAGAAAATATTCAGTAGCTTTTTTTATAGCATTCTCAAAAAAAAAAAAAAAAAAAATTATTTGGCGGACCCTTTAGCATGTTATTTAGAAGCTATTGCGAACACAATAGTAAGGAATCGGTGGCTGATCTACTATGTGAGAAGCAGGCTTGGGACTTATAATTTTATAAGTAAGATAAGTATACTCTTCAATGGGATTATACAGTTCCTGAATATCGCTGGCTGGGTATAAGCAAGCAAGTTTGCTCCCTTTTTCTCTTTATAAGCTGGTACTAGATCGACGCTTATTGTAACGCTTCCTGACTTCAGTATTTTTATTTCTTGATACGAGTTTGTAACATCCAAACGGCAAAATAGTGCTAATTGACCTTCACGCTGCTATCACATCAACCATATTCTTTGAGACAGTTCCTGAATTTAAAGAAAGGGATGCGAGTTTAGAGACTTTAGTTAAATAATGAGGTAATTTAAAAAAAATCGACTAGTATGGTGGACGCAATAAATCTTATTATTCGTAACTGAAAGCAGGTAAAATGTTAAATAAAGTGGTCATCTTTTAAACAAACGCATATTCTAAGAGTCTTGAGCAAACTTATCACATTTGAGCTTAAAGCCCGTTTTGAGAGGCTTGAGAATATCGGGTGGATAAAAAGAACTAGTTAAACGCCGAAAACCGTATTGAGGTTAAAAGTCACAGATTTGATAAGCGGCCACATGAACTTTATTTGGTACCAGCTCATTCCCATAGAAGTCATAGTGATCCTGAATCCAAGCAAGGGTCATATCAGAAGGCAGACTAAGTGTTTTCAATGAGTGCCTACACGCTCTCACCAACCAAGATGTGGCAGTATGTGGTTTAGAAGCAAGGATAGCCTACCGGCTGTCCAAGAAAACACAGAGGCGTTCTCACGTAACGCCCTGAGAGAGTACTAAGTGATTCTTTAATGGCCAATATTTTCTTCTGAAGAATATCGAGTCATCAGAAAGACTGTAGTGGTGATGCAGATTAGCCTCCGCCGAGAAAAAGCGGATCATCAGTGCTGAACCTAATGCCAAAGCCATGCATTGGATCATCCTGATTCCATTTGGAGTACGATGGAATTCTCATCCTGAATTTCCTGTCGTAATTTAGTTCAGAGGTGCTGTAATCTGAAGACCATATGCCCTTGCTTTTTATGTTTCAAAGGACGATAATCTCACTGCACAACAGGCGACCGCAACTCGACTATACAAAACAATCGACAGTAGCTGTAACAACAAGTCAAAAGCCGCAAAAGGTCAGGTACTGACCTAGACTTAGACCTTGTAATATCAACACAACTGACGGCCGTTGCCTCATGCCACCACGTCTGGACATATTTCCACAACTCGTTTCTTTATTATGTCACTATCAATATGACAAACACAATCTACCTTTCTTAACACCTAAGCTAGTGTAGGGCATAAAATTGAT
This sequence comes from Wohlfahrtia magnifica, assembly GCA_023159175.1. Taxonomy (NCBI): domain Eukaryota; kingdom Metazoa; phylum Arthropoda; class Insecta; order Diptera; family Sarcophagidae; genus Wohlfahrtia; species Wohlfahrtia magnifica. The sequence goes on from JAKWBJ010000062.1 coordinate 1,898,758, forward strand.
TGCCTTTTTCGTGTTCGTGATGATGGGATGAGGTGTGCAGTCACTTTATGCAATTTTCAGTTTTTATTCTCTTTCTTTCCATTCAACAACAATTAACACATCACATTGCATCACGACGCCCCATTACAAACAGATACAATATCTATTTGAAAACATTTTATATCTCAGAGAAGATCTGAATATCATACATATAAATGCAGTAGTTTTGTTTTAACAAAATGGGCCATTATTATACGTTTGTTTTGTTTTTTGTTGCTGCTGCAGTTGCAATTGGCTATAAAAAATAAATAAAATATTTTTTTTATTAAAAGAAAAAAAATGATATCACCGCACCTTAAAATTGAAGGCCCATTAATAAACAAAATAAGAAAAAAAAATTATCAAACAAAGATTGATTCATACATGAGATGAATTCATAAAACGTATATTCGTATTCAAGTTTAAAACACTTTTTAAGTGTATTGACTTGCAAACAATTTTTCTGTATTTTTTTTTATGTCTTAATCTCACTTTTTTTTAACATCCATAATTTAGAAGGAATTTTATGGTTTTTAAAATAAAATGAAAAATTTTCATAAATATTTTTATGATGTTATAAAAATAGTTTTACACTTTCAACGCACAGTAAACTGTAAAGACTATAAAAAATTTCTACTTAATTAAATAAATTTCTATAAAATATTCGCATAAGCATTTATAACATATTTTAGACAATTTCGTACGCTCATCCAAGTAGAATCATTAAGTTAAAATCTAAAATAAATGTACCCCACTCGTATTGCAATGAAATTTTCTTTACAACTTTTTCCGTAGCCTAAATAGGAAAAAAAGATACAAAAATTAAATAATTGTTAACAATACAGGTACAATATGCCGGAGGTAATTGTTAACAGCGTTAAAAAACACGAGCTTAATAACCTTTAACCAGGACCGCACTTGTTAGTTGTGTAGTTTTTGTATAGTTTAGACAGTGTGTCTGATTGTGTTCCCCCAACTCTACTTGTTGTATTGAAAGCAACATGCAACCATACTGGTTAACAATTATTTCTTTTGATAGTTTGTTTTTACAAGCATCGGTAGAAAAAAATATTTTTTTCTTTATTGTTGCTACTGTTGTAAAAAAATGTTATATTGTATGCAATTTATCTAAAAGTGATGAGATGTTTCTTTCGCACACTTAGAGAAATAATTTACTTTAATTGATATTCTTTATTAAGTTAACCCAGTCAACTACCAAAGAAACGAAGGATTTATTTATTGTGTGTTAAGTTTTATCAAATTTGAAATCGAGGGTAGTCCTAAATTAAACAGCCAAATATAGAAAACACAACAAATTTAACAACAATTTTCTTTTTCTCTTAAATATACTCCTTTTACCACAATACGCTTTTTCTAGCAATATTCCATAGCTTTGATACCCAGTTTATAGTAAGAACTGGCTAGCTCCTTGAAATAGCCGTAGATTCAATCTCTTCATTGCTGGCAAATCTTTTGCCAATGAACGATTTTTTCATGTTAAGAAATAGAAAATTGTCTGAGAGGGGAAATCTAGAGAATAAGCTACGTAATGATGCAATTTGAACATTGCAAGCAATACTTGATGTACGATTCGCCAGTTCACTTTCTTTTTCACCAAACGTGGACTGTTTTTCCTTAATTTTATTACCTTAACGTTGCAATAAGTTGCTGCTTTTAAATTTTGAAAGTAATCAATAAAAACAAACGTCATGATGGATGGAACTAATTTCACCTTCTTTTAATAAGATCCTCTTATTCTACATTACTAAATTTACTGTTCTTTTGCATCAGGTATGAAGTGGTGGATTCATGTCCCATCCATGGTTACAACTCAAGAAAAAACTCGGTTTAATTCTGGTCAAGCACCGCCACATACTTGCTTGAGCGTTATTACGATGCTGTTTCTGTTATACAGTGAGCAAACGTGGCGGCCATCTTGAGCACAGCCAAATTTCCGGTAAATACACGATGTATGTTATGGACAAAATTTTTGTCCGATTATGCGTTGGAGAGACTATATGTACATACGTACATATGTATAATTTGGTGGGTACATAATTACTCATAGCTTTCTAACAAAGATTAATAATCTTCCTGTATCTTGTTTTCTCAGTGTAAACTGCCTAAATAACCTGCAATTATAAAAACAAAGTGATTGCAAGAGAAACAAAGAAGAAGAAAATAAAAAAATACTATACAAAATATTATAAACAATTACAAAAACAGTAACACAATAACGAAATGAATAAAAAAAATCAAAACAAATCATCATTAAAACGTAAAACAACCAGCTGATCGTTTGTTTTTAATAACCCACTAAAACAGCCGGTAGAGATATTGTTACTATGGTACTCATAGATTTGTTTTTGTTTTTGCATTGCTTCAAGCAAACTACAACAACACAAATTATAAATAACAATCGAAACAAAAAATCAAAACAAAAACAGAAGAAAAACCAACAACGACAACAATTACAAACCGGTTATTTGGTTAAGATACTCATTAATAAGAAACATGCATTTCGATTTGGCATCATTTTTTCCTTTTTTTATTATTTTTATCTCGAAGAGAATCTTATTAGAGAAGTATTTGATCTCAAACTCGATTGTGTTTATGTGTTATTAGCACAAGTGTAAAGAAATGTATACATTTGTTGTTTTTGCTGTTGGTAAAATGCTTAACATTATTATTATTTGCAAAATATTCCAACAAGATGTAAAAAAAAATTGTATTGATATTTTTAACAGACTTATATACAACAACTTGTATATTATCTGTATAGGGTGCCTTAAGTTGTTTCTGTTCATTTTTAAATACGTAAGTTGATATGGTTTCGTTTAAATACCTTTGAAATGATTCACGTCAACCAATTTCAGTCACAAATAACTTGAATTGTTGTTTTCAAAAAGTGGTTTGTGTCTTGACTTAAGGCTAATTTGCATAAAAAAAGCTATGATTTTTCTAAACTCTGTTGTTTTCTTCTCTTTTCGTAAAACATTTTAATTAAATTCACATTTTCTGTATCGACGTGAGGCGTATTTAATTTAGAACGTGTTTAGCAGTCGTGAGAGCTGATGAGGAAAATATTGAAACGGAGAGAAGCAAAAACATAAAGATCACGATGAACTCAACGTTTAATTTCTAATTAAAAACAGAATGTGTGACTCAAAGGCAACAATATGCAGATGATCAGATATATTGATGCATAGAAAACAAAATAAAAAAGTAGAAACAAGTAAAACAAAGTTATGATTAGTCTAACCGACTAAATTATACCAATATCTGAGCTTGACTTTAAAAGACTGAATAACATAAATAAACGCTATAGAATTTTTAGATTAATCTCAATGCAGTCTAAGGGATACATACTGGGTCCGCCAAATAATTTTTTTTTTTTTTAAATGCTTTAAAAAAAAATACTGAATATTTTATTTGAAAGTACAATCCCTTCGGTTAATAATTGAAAATAATTTCATTCAAATGGCTGCCTCGGCTGGCCATGCAGTAGCCTACACGATCGGTCCAATTTTTAAGCACATTATCGATTGTGTGCAGCTGTATTTCACCAATGGCTTCACGAATATTGTCCTTTAAAGCGTCAATTGTCTCCGGCTTGTTGGCGTAACACTTATCTTAGACGACACCCCACAAAAAATGGCAGACTTGTGTTTTTGATAAACCTTTGAAGCTGGGGCTTACAAAGCTTATTAGGGATAAAAAAAAACAATATTTCCTGAAGGTTCAGTTTTTATTCGCTTATTGAAACATCCATATCAAAACAATCCAGAAAATGGAATGTTGAAGTACAGATGTTAGTCAGAACATTCCACTCATTTGTTACTTCCGAATAGGAAGCAACAATTTTTCACTCTGGAGCATTTTTAATAATTTTTTGAAAAAACAAAAATTGCTCTAATTTTGCGCGAAAAAAATTTTATCGCAACTAATTTATGAATTACTCCGAAGCTGTTGAAAATACAAAAAATATTATTCAGGTGATTTATAAGTAATTTTATTCCTAAACATTTGAGAAGACTGTTGCGAAGACGACAGTATGGATACGTGTTTTTGTGGTACAAAAGCGAAACAATAGTGCTAATTAACACTCTATTCTGAGGGTACAACCTAAACCAACCAACAAGCCAACCATTACAATCAATAAGAACCATGGAAACGTGCTACCACAAAAGTAAGATGAACCAAAACACTTCAAAACCTATAGAGAGTATTTTCAACTTTTTTGATTGGTCGATACGCCTTCGTATCACTGCTGTCATGAGATCATTGAGTACACTTTTTCTGTTCGAGATTTATTTCCGAAGTAAGGAAGTAAGTGCAAAGACAGTTGGGTTCTGTGATAAGGGTGAGCGATATCATCCGGCTCATTACAGACTGAATGCTACATTGGAATTATAGTGCAAATTATGTGATGCTTGAGCATCCAAAATTCTTTGAGTCATGAACCTGAACATTTATGGGGTTAGAGTATGGACTTTCTCTTTTGGTGGTTCAAACAGTGCGATCTATTTTATCCCGAAACGAGTTTAAGTTAGATTAGGTCATGCGGGTCACTCGGAGGCTCTATGGCCCATCGTAATACCCTTTAAGGATCAGTTCCATTAATAAGGCCGAAAGGCCAAAAAAAATCCCCACCTAAAGACCCAAAAATTTCAATTACCTCATTTGAGCCAAGCGGTACCCTTGAGGAAATCAAACAGTCCAGATAACGGAAGTAACATGCACTCAAGTGCCGTAGTCCAAGCTGCCATAGAGCTATAAACATAGCGTACCATGGGCTCTGATATGCAGCCTTTCATACAGTGCCCGGTAACTATGCTCTAAAGCAGCCCGATCGATCCCCTTCCAAACCTAAGAAGAGACTTAGTTCTTTTCATAAAAAGAGAAGGCCAAAGCATTCTAGCTATTAAACAAGTGGTGATACTGGTCCACCTGTGTTCCATCTTGCTCAATGCCAAAATTCTATAAAACTCAACAGCGCACGCGAAGGGGCATCCACGTCCACTTGCACGAGAGCCAGATAGAACCCCCTAGTAGACTGGTCTAAATAAAGGATATCCAAAATCAAGGTATCATTTTAATTTTAATAAAAAAGACATTTTTTCAAATATTAAAAATATGCTTATTTTAGTTTATTACAGATAGGTTCCGGTTAGAAATGAAAAATTATGTCGGTCAAATGACTCTTCTACTGGCTCGGCAGGCTTGTTGTTAGTAAAATAATAACACTGGACTGTTTCACAATCAAAAGTGTTTGGTTTTCTTATTGCTGCCTATAAGCTTTTGAGGATAAAATTACAAGAATTAATGGGTAATTTGGCCGCACTAAAGTCTTAAATTATATAAGGACCTTAATGAAAATTAATGTTATTGAAATTAAAAAATGCTATGTTTGTCATGAGCAGTGCTCTTTATTAGCATATCATAAGGTTACATATACTAAGGCAACGATAGATTCCTAGATAAGCTTTATTTTCTATTACTTGGTGATCTGTACTGAGACTGACAAATTGCTTTATTATGTTATCTTATGCAATATTATGGCACCTATAAACGTAACTTAGGCCATCTGATTGTAATGCACAAGCAATGTTCAATAGAAAATGTAGAGCTCCACCAAAGCAGACAAGACTTAGGAGCACAACTTATTTAATCGTCCTCTCTTTACTTTATATAGCGTGGACAACTTAAATTTTGAACTTTAAAATGCAATAAAAAAAACGGATTGAAATTTTGCCAAACTTACTTTTGTTGTGAAGTACAATTGTTCCGGTTAAAAATAAAATTTTATTTCATTCATATGACTGCCGCTGCTGGCCTCACGGTACCCCATTCGATAGGACCAATTTTCGAGAAGCTTTTCGAATGTATGGGGTCGTATCCCGGAAATGGCGTCTCGAATGTTGGCCTTCAAATGCTCAATTGTCTCTGGTTTGTCGGCATAACATTTCTCTTTAAAGGCGCCTTACAGAAAATAGTCCAACGGTGTCAAATCGCAGCTTCTTGGCTGCCAATTGACATCACCATTTCAATTAATTAGACGGCCATCAAACTTTGAACGCAATAAATCTATTGTGGCAAGTTGCACCATCCTGTTGAATCTAAACAGCGTTCACATCAATACCATGAAGAGCGTGCACAAAAAATCGGTTATCATGGTGCGATAGGTGTCTTCATTGGCCATAATTGTTGCGATATATGAAATATGGGCCAATGATGCCTCCGATCCACAAGCCGCACCAAACAGTCACTCGTAATGGGTGCATTGGCTTCTGTATGACTACGTTTGGGTCTACTGAGCAATAGATACTGCAATTTTGCTTATTAACATACTCACCAAGATGAAAATGAACTTCATCCGAAAAGATGATTTTAAATGATGGTAAATTTCCAATAAATCCCAACGTTTCTCAAACGTAAATCGATTCATTTCGCTCAGTGAAGATAATATACAGAATTATGTGACAGAATAGAATGACATAACTATTGCCAGATTCGAAATAGCCATTGGATCAAATTAAATATTATAAATTGCCCACCCTATACTAGTAAGTATTGCCCCTATTGGTTCCAAAGAATTTGGGGAATTGCTTAGGATACTCAGACACATAAAATCAGGATAAAATCAACCGAAAAATATTTTTTTGGTAAAACTCATGTATGACATCTAAAAAATTAAGTTTTTTCATTATTATTTCATAATAATTTCATTCGCATGATTAGTGGGAGCACAATTTGAGAAATAAAGTTTCAATAAAATTGTTTTATATCTTCATCCTCATCACATTATCTATCGCTTACCGAAGATATTCTTCTACACAGGGTAGCTGCACATTAAACGAGACAGAATTTATCGCATGATTTTATAAAGATTTAAAATGTGGGTTGGTTTGACAATTATTTTCTGTGGCTTTTATTTCAAATCGTTTTTAAATTTTATGAACATCGTTGTCAATAATAATAATAAAAAAACGAAAGAACCCAATAAAAAAAGAATATATAAAACAATAATAAATAAATAATAATAAATATTTGAAAGCAATTATTTGCTTTTTTTAATTAAAAAAAATATTTTTTTTAATTAAACAAAATACTTGTTTCTGTGTGAACTTTATAAAGCTGGTTAACTGTTTCACAGAATTAAATAGCAAGGGAATCAAAGTTGGAATTTTTTTTCAAAAAACCAAATGTTTATACTCTAAATCACATTTTAACTCTCTCACCCTGTATTTTGATAACACATTTTTTAAATAATAATATCATTGTTTTAAGTTGAATTTATGAAAATCTCTAGATTTTCAACACCAAAGGTTGAAAGATCAATATCAAACGGACTTTTAATGATCATGTTCAAGTGTGTTTTCATTGCATTAATAAAATAAAATAAAATATCTTTTGGATTTTCTAAGGTGGAGATTTTTCATTATTTGCTAGTTATTATGAATATGAATGAAAATCATAAATTTTTTTTCTTTTAATTCGTTAAAAATTCTCCAGTGGACCGAATATTTTTTGTAGTTTTCATGGAAAATAAAAAAGTAAAAAATATCGTAAATTTACTAAACACTTACACACAGACACAAACAATAATTTTCAAAGCTAAAAAATTTCAATTCAAAATCAAATCATACCGAATAATAAAAATAAAATATAAACAAAGTTATTATAGGTCAAGACCGACTATATGCTGCTTTACATCATAATATTTTTGAAAAAATAACCACACAGAAAAGCTAGGGATGTTTTATACTCAGAACGTTTCGATAATTATTCGAAATTACTTTGTTCAGTTGTATAACAAATGTTTCAATGAACTCAAAGCCACAAAAAAATTTTGCAAATTTTATTCTTATTTAGAAATGATCAACTCTTTAGATTTTTAAGTAAATATTTGTATAGAAGCTCAGTTCAATTATAGTCAAGTTTTTCACTAAACTAGTAAAAAGAAGAAATACTTTTCCAATCTTTTGTTAACCCATGATACTGAACAACTTTCAATGTTAAATGTGTTTCTTCCGACTTTCGAAATACAGGGTGGGTAAATTTGACGTTAGGAAGTAAGTTGGCTGTCAAATGATGAAATGAAATGTCAAGAATTAAGCTGTCAACCTTTGACATTTATTTAGCAAAAAATTGGGAAATGTTAACTATGGAATGCTACACTCTTGAAAATCATCTTCAACAAACAAAATTGTGTGGCTCACAAAATCCACAGACAGTCCTCGAAAAACCATTACATCCAAAGAAAGAGACTATATGGTGCAGTTGACATCAGTTACCTTGGGTTTCAGCAGGATGGGGCCACAAGCTACACAGCCAGCCAAGCAATTCAGTTATTGCATGAGAAATTTCCCGGTCGCGTAATTTCTCGATTTGGCGATGTCAATTGGCCGGCTCATTCTTGTGATTTAATGCCGCTGAATTATTTTCTCTGGGGCCATTTAAAAGGCCGGGCTTAGGTAAACAAACCACAAACAGCTGACACTCTGAAAGATGAAATTCGACGCTGCATTGACGAGATAAGCGAAGCTTTGTTGCAAAATATCGTTCAAAATTTTGTGAAAAGAGCCAATGTCTGCCAACGTGCTAGAGATGGACATTTGCCCAACAATATAGTACATTTTTAATTCCCCTATTTCTATTTTACATTGCTGTGAATAAAACTTAATTTGTCAAAAAAAAAAAAAAAAAAAAATGTGTGTTTAAGCCAATTTGCTTCCTAACCTCATATTTGCCCACCAGTTAGTTATATCACAATTAAAAAAAAAAAAACACATGACTGCGGTAGCTAACTGCTTACCATCGGAGTTAGTTATGGTGGCTGGCAACGAATTAATAATTTCAACTCTAATAACTTGTTGGCTTCATTTGGTCGGATGAATGCATGCCTGAGATGAGATAAAACAATATGTGCCAAATAAAAGGGCATTAGTCTTCTCCCCATTTCATATAAAATCTTGCATCGATCGTTTTATGTGAACGATTATAGTACAAAGTTAATGACATCGTATAACTATATGTATGTGGTTTAGACCTAATCCTTGAAAGGACAGGAGAAATAAATTGAGATCTACCATCTTTTCGTCTATTACAGAACTGCTCTTTATAGCTCAATACCAGCAATGATTTGTGAAGCTATACCCGTACTAGTAATTTTGTAAAGCTGATCAGATTATGCAGAATGGCACCAATGAAAAGAGGATCGTAGGTTAAAATGGAAAAAAAGACATCTCTGTACCATTTAGTACCACACGAGGTATTAGACTAGGTGACACTTTAATTTTCTTCTCGGGAAGAACAATAATGGCAAATGCTTTTTTGAGCTGAGCATTTGATTTGCGTATGAGGCATTCTCTCGCGAGACAAGACTAATCTCTACAAAACGCTAATCTATGCTTATCCATGCTTACGTATGGTGTAGAAACATGAGTTATTCCACAAGCAGATAAAGCTATTCTTCGGTTATTCGAATGAAGCATTTGTCGTAAGATTTATGGAGCAATTCGCTTTAACAAGGAGTGTAGAAGTAGTACAAATCATAAGCTTACGAGCTGTATGTTTACAGTACCATAGAAAAGAGCTTCAAATTACATGGACTACGATGTCTAGCATATGTAGTATACATGTCCGATAATAACCAGACAAGAGACCAATATCCCGAGAGGCTGCGCAAGAAAGAAAATATAAGCTAAGCTAAGCTTTATGTGTTAGTTATGTTGATGACTGTTTTTCTGGGTATGAGAATAACTGTGCCGAATAAGAGTACCTCTGTTTTTTCAGGTTATACGAAAAAATATTTCAGTCTTTATGACTTTCCTTGCAAAGATCTTGTCTTTATCCAACATAAAATGGAATACAACAGTCATATATGAGCCGGTAACTATTTTAGAGCTGCTCCTATACGTAAAGGAAAGGCGAACAACAGCATGCATTCTGACAAAACAAATAAATAGGTTTCTAATAATCGCATATATTTTCGTTTGTGTAACAATCGTTATGAGTAAAATTTTGCTATATTACGACGAAACATTACTCCCAATTCTCTTCTTCTCGCAACTTGTTTTCCTAGCACCAGCACAAGCAGCTGCACTGAAGAAGAAAGAAAGATTTTTATGATGACAAATATATTTTTTGTTCTTTCGTAGACCACAAGAAGGTCATCTGTTATATTTCATTAAATTATTTTTAAAACTACAACCTGCTCTTCGGTTCAAAATTATCCTAACCTTAAAAGTTACAACTTTCACCGAATTATCTACAAAAACAATGACTTTATTATAATGACGAAAAAGAAACCTATTTCTCCCTTAAAAATAAATTTTTATCACTTTATAATGCTTGCGTTCAGAACAAGTATATATCAATACCTACAAACATACAGCGATGTAGGGTACTATGAGTCAAATAGTTCTAAAATGTCACTTTACAATGCAAATAATCGGTTCGTTTTCTCGGTTATTGGGTATGGTAGGGGGATTTTTTTTGTCGTACGCAAACACACAAAAGCACCGATACAAATACTACTGAATGAAAGGGAAATGAGAAAATAAATGAATAGCTACAACAAACAACAACAACAATATGAAATTAAATGACAATGAGATCAACAGTAACTGATGTTAAATATACATTTTTGTTGTTGTTGTCATAGTTGGTGTTCTCTCTCAGCAATCATTGTTGCTCAATGATGTGCAAAGTTTTCAATTAAATATCGAATATACGAAAAAAATTACAAAAAAAAAAGAAACGAAACAACAACAATAGAGAATATCTACTGCCATCATTCTATTATAAATTATAAATTGAGTTGTTTGTTCATAGCTTATACAGGGTGTTGCATTGAAAGACGGTGAATGATTTTAAATTTCTTTAATTTTGTTAAAGTTATATATTAACTAATTTGAAGAAAAAAAATAAAATAAAATAAAAAATTTGTCACGATAATAAAGTAGATAATTTTTAAGAATTATAATAATGAAAGCACATTTGTGAAGATTTACTGATTACGGATAGTGAATCGCTTTTGAAGAAGAATAACTGATATCGTCAATGCCATCAACACAAGAATTAGATCTGTAACTTATGCTTTTATTCATTTCACTTGGTAGTGCTATTTCAGCATGTATGCAAACCATCACTTAGTAAAATAGGGATTTTTAAAAATCTGTAACAGCTTAGTGGTATGCGTATTCTGAGTTTGTACTGAAGCATATTTTACTTGCCTCAACAGCTGTACATACATAATTCGATTGTTTTTTATTACTTTTTGTTCAAAAATAAAAAGGTGTGACCACTATACATCGTAAAAATTTTAATCCAAAAAAATATTGTATTGTATTGAATGTTTGAAAAGTATGAAAGCGAAAGGCTGACTCCGTACTATCAGTTTCAATATTTAATAAGTGCTGTACTTTGTTCTGTTGTGATCGTACCAACAGAAATAATACGAAGTTCATACGACAGCGATTTTTCACTCTCTCATTCATAATTCAACCTCAAACTATGAGATGTATTACATAATTTCCCATACAAAATTTTGAGAGCGAAATACCCAAATTGTAATTAGTTCAGTACTAATTAGCCTGTGAATTACTACGACATCAATATGATGTCGACTTTTCAAGGGTAAAAATAACATGAAAGATGGAAAATAAACCAGAAAACCAATGTCTGCTCACTGCACTGATTCCATTTGCTCTTTTTTCTTGTTTCCTATTTGCTGGAAAATAATTATTTTTAATTAATTATTTAATTTAATTAATTTTAATTAATTATTTTAAATGATATTATTTTCCCCTTTTTTCTTTCATACAGCGAATAGAATAATTCAAAGTATCGTGTTAACTCGACATAAAATAGGTCACGCCCGAAATAGTGCATACAATTTATGAAATGGTATTGAATGATCAATAAATAAGAATGCTTAACTTAACTCAGGCTGTAGACATATCAGGCACATGATATGAAAAAGTCAAATTCCGCGACAAAGATGCTGGAATTACTAACCCTTTACTCTGAGTGCAACCCTGTAACCCCTTGAAAGTATGTAGTGTGTGGCGATGCTCTGGCGTAATGTAGACTAGTTTTTAAGTAAGTTTATAACCAGAAATAAAAGTAATTTAAAACAGTGGGTTTCTTTGAATGAACGGGCATCAGAGAGGGTCACAATTGGCATTAACATTGAATACTTCAAAGAATGTACAATGATTACTTAACAAACACGCCCTTATCAAAGCAAAAAATTCTATACTATCGGGTGTTTTTTAAAGGTTAATAACTTTGAGTTGGCAACACTGCTTTATTTGGCAACTGATTTAACAGCTGATAGTTGCTATTTATTTTGTTTGGTTTGATTTTTCATTATGGATAAAAATACTGCAGTTGTAATTGTTAAAATTTTTTTCTGTTCGTCAAACTTTTTTTTTGTTTTGTTGTGAGATCAAGCTCATTTTTGGTTGAATGGGTAAGTTAATAAGCAGAATTGTTGCATCCATCCACACATAATTACTATTTGGTGAACTTTGCAGCCCAACGGAGCCATTGGTCCATCGTTTTGGTCTTTAAAAACGATGATGGGCGGAATGTTACTGTCAATGGGCAACGGTATAGGGGCATGATTAGATTTTTCAAAACACAATAAGCTGGCATTAATCTTGCTGACGGAGGTAACGTGTAGTGTAGTGGTTAGAGTGCAAGCATACAACTCAAATAACAAAGGTTCGAATCCCATCAGAGGACATTACGAAAACACAAAAAGTTTTTAATAAAGAGATCAACCTCAACCTCACTCTCGATCAGCGTTAGGCACACTAATATTAATGCATTTTACAATTGTGGTAGTAATTTGAGAGTCTTTCACTCAGTCCACTTTGCACTGTATTTTTCCACTTGCTTTCTCTTTACATCAATTTGTTAATTTTTTCCTTATTTGTTGCCTATGCGTGAGAAAATAAGAGAGAAGAGCAGTTCCCTGTCTGAATCTGCTCTATACAATTCAATCTAAAGAAGACCCCCCCCCTGACCTTCTAGCTTAACTCTGGCGCTTATGATAAACATCAGGAGAAAACACCACCTACTGGTAAAAAATTACATTACTAATTAAAAATCAACACCACTTAGTAAGGATCTTCACCACTACACATATATACGGAGGCGAGCTGCAGTAGATTACATAACTACTTAGCTTGAAAATCGACGTGATTACTAAAACTGAAACAAAGTCATGAATGCTTTGTGGGAAGCCAATATGCTCCCAAGAGGAACGACGGAGAAAAAAAATTGCTGACACTTGCCACACAGCGTGCGCTACAATTGATTTACTCAAAGAAACTTTTGATGAAATTAATTAATTGGTCACCGAGGTCGTGTAACTTAACCCCATTGGATTATTTTTTGCGGTTACGTAAAGTTACTTGCCTACGTCGATAAGCCAGAGACATTTGAACACATGGAAATCAACTTTCGAAGATTTATTGACGAAATACGGCCGCATATGCTACGAATAATTTTTAAGAATTTGCGCTTATGTTTGCGCCTTGTACGCGCCAGCCGTGGCGGCCACATGTCTGAGTTAATATTTAAACATTGATGTCAGAAAATTCTCTAGTCAAAAAAGCACATTTCATTAATATTAAAATCATATTTCTGATATAAATCTGTGTAACTGTAAAAAATACACCCGATATCAAGACAATGCACAGATAGACGTGAGTATGGTCCTTATGGCCTGCTTCTGTAAGAGAAGTTTATGTTAAGAAGAGCTTCTTTCTTACTTACAAAAACAAGTAGAAAATGTGTTAAGCTTGTAAGGCAATAGTTGCAACGCAACAATGAATCTTAGGCATGAAACAGAATTCGGACTTCACGATTTTTTCCATAAAAATGGCATAAAAAATCGTCAACAAAAGCAGTCGTGAGATAGAATCTTTTTAATTTTGACAGCGTTTTTTTACTCTCTCAATTGTGCTCTCACAATCTGTATGCAGTGCTGCCGTACTTGCACTGAAGTTTAAGCATTTTGTAAACAAAAAATATATCTGTTTGGTTTGAAGCGAAAAAAATAAAAGCAAGAAGTAAAAAAAAACATAAAAACAAAAGTGGCAATTGACAGCCATCTTTTTTTGACAGCGTTTCATCACTTATGGGTAACACAGCGTTGGATTCGTAATGACATATCACAAAACCGTAGGCGATCAATTCAAAATTGGTTGTTTCGACTATGGTTAAGTTGATGGCGTTATGTTAAGACACTGTAATTGAACTATAAAGAAAACGAAAGAATATCTTTTATACAAAAAATTTCGGTTTTCTTTTTAGCAGAAATAAATATTAAAATTTACTCTTTCTTAGAACTTATTGTAAAGAATTTATCCAAAAGTACTATTTAATTCAATAAAAAAAAGTTTTTCAAAAGATACTTTAGTTTTGAATAAAGTACCTTTTTCTTTACACCATTCACAATTATATATTTTATTTCCTTTGAGTCGTTATACGCATTTATTCTGTATTTTGAAATAGAATCTATGCTAAAATGGTTTTGCTATACTTCACTTTCGTGTTACTCTAGAGGAGTTATACTGTTGCGCTCGGTGTTATTTTGCGCTTTTTTGTTGACTTAAGAAAATATATATTATCTTGTTAGTTTTGCACAATTTTATTTGTAATTTAAATAAATTTATTTTATTAATTGCTTTACAGAATTTAGTTACATTTCGCTTTTTTTATACTATTTAAATAATTATTTATTATTTTCATATTTTTTTGTTTGTGTTTTTCTTTCCATTAACTTTTTAAACTTTTTTAGAAACACCTTGTTTTTCTTTTTCTTAAATTAAATTTTTAAATAAATTTTTATTTACACCTTTTACTTTCATTAATGCACTCTTTTAAAAATAAATTTTACTTTTTAAATCATTTTTTTGCTTTATTTAAATTTTTTAGAAGTTTTTCTTTCAAATTAATTCACTTTTGACAATCACGCAAAACAAAACTCATGTGAAAATAGGCAGAGGAAATCAAAAAAGAAACGTAAAGAAAGTTAAACGCGCACTTGCATTGATTGTTGATGGAAGTCTATTGACTGCTTGGCTGGCTGGTTAGTTGCTCGTCTTGTTAGTTGGTTTGTTTGTTTGATGCATATAAACACGCTCATGTTCGCTCATATTTCAATCGTACGTACGTACGTACATGTGTACGTTTCCTAATTGTTTTTGTTTTTATTCTCTTCTTCGTTTAATTCTATACAACAACTCAACTGTAGCAAATATACGCAAACACACATAAGCGACAGTACTCGACCACAATAATAAGAAAAAAAAAAAACAAATTCGTTTAACTTTGTGTCGTGGTTAAAAAATTGTATAAAGGGGGTGATACATCGGCAAACATTTGTTTACAAACATCACAAATAGCCAATCGCATACATGGATACTTACTTTTTCTTGAATGCGATTGGCTATTTGCGATGCTTGCAAACAAATGTTTGTCAATGTATCATGCCTTTAAGAAAAAAAACTTTGTTACTCATATTTAAACAAATCATGCAATTCATATTTTTTCTTGTGTTGTTGTGTTTTTCGTGATATGGCAATGCTGTGAACTTTTTAAGAGAATTTATAAGGCAAGCGATTCTCTTATAAACTCAGGAGTAGTGGGAAAAAAATAAGAAAAACATAGTTGATTGACTTGACTTTGATTTTTATAACTTTTTTTTAACAGTATTGTTGCTGTTGTTGTGATTGTGTTTAAATAGAAACAAAAATTAAATCAAATTAATTCGGCTGTCTTTGGTTAATGAATTAAATCATGACGTAGTTTCTATTGTTTGTGTTAAATGAGCAAGTGTGTTCGTTTGATAAATATTTGTTTGTTTGTTTGTTTTTGCAAATTCATATTAAAATTCTTTGTTTTGAATTTTATTCTATTAATTTCTAACGTTTGTATTCTATGTATCTCAACATATGTTTAGAAACATGCTTATAAGCTTTTTATTATAGAAATTTAATTGTTTGCATGTTGTAGATACGTACCGATGATACGCACTGTCATTTAATTTGTTATCATAATCATAAAATTTTTGATTATTATTATTATTATTTTTTTTTAATACAGAATTTATTTTGGTGTATTTTTAATTATTTTGCAGATTTTTTTATTTCAATTTGTCAGTTTTGTGCATATTGTTTTAGAGCAGAAATACAGAAATAGGGTAATAACCATAAGAAATACATACGAGTAGGTATGTATGTTTATTTTTAAACATACCCAGAAATCCAAAGATGTCGCATTGGGCTATACAGTAAAATGCTAAAATCAATTATCACCTGCTTTTATGTGCTGTGGGGGGAGGAAGGTTAACGTTAGTGCACTATAAAAGGTCCAGCGTGTGTCCTGCTTGGGCATATGTGGAGCAGTATGAATTATGTATGTACATCAACTAGAGCTCTGGAGACTATTCTTTTCGTCCAACCAGTAGGGATACAAATAAATATTGAGGTAGCTGTTAGTGCGAGGCGACTGTACGCTCTGGGCGAACGAAACAACAAGGAATGCAATAGAATTACCTGAGAATTTTGCAAATTATGGCGAAATACTCAACTGACGGTGGCGTGTATGACCGTATACCTGAGAAATCGGCTGTTGTCCACTGCGGAAAGCACTTTCCAGAAATAACCTTATGGAATAGCGGAACACATGGGCTGAAAAGACCAGAGCCTAACACATAGATAGCGCTAGCTTTATTGCATTAACCTTTTCTTCAGTTAGTGCTACCCTTCAAAAGACAGCTGTTAAAATTTCATGATATTCTGCTAATTAGTTTGTGAGTTATTATGCTAAGAGCGACGTTATTTTTGTTGTTTTCAGAACAATGGAAAAAACAATTTTGTTTATTAATTCTACACTGCTTCGTGATGAAACAAAATACCGTTGAATCGGATCAATGGCTTGAAAAGTGTTTTGGGAACTGCGCTCCATCAGAAACAAAAATAAAACGTTGATTTGCTGACTTCAAACGTGGTCGTAGAGACACCGATAATGCAGAACGCAGTGTACGTCCAAGTGAGGCGGTAGCACCAGAAAACATTATAAAAAATCCACAAAATCGTTTTGAATGATCGAAAAGTGAAGTCGCGTGAGTTAACTGACATCGTAAAGATATCAAAAGAACGTGCTGGCTCTGTTCAAAGTGCGTGCAGCGCTTGCACAGTTGGCTAGAAACATAAACGTGTCACTGATTCTGAAACAATAACAAAACTACATGCATTGAACTTCGAATTGCACCCACATCCATCATATTCGCCAAATTTGGTCCCCAGCGACTACTGGCTATTTGCAGACCTTAAAAAAATCTCGCCTTTAAGAAATTTCGCTCGAATGAAAAGGTTATCGCTGAAACGGAGGCCTATTTTGAGGCAAAAGATAAACCGTTCTACAAAAGTGGTATTGAAATGTTAAAGCGGCTCTAGAATGATTGGATTGGCTTTTAACAAAGTAATCATTACTTTGTTTCAGTTTCTTTAATCAATTCGATCTTTTAAGCTAAGTAGGTGTTTAATCCACTGTTGCTTCCTCCATGTGATTTTGTGTAGTGGTGAAGATCCTTGCTAATTTAGCATTGTCATTTTTTTCCCTGTCGGTGGCGTGTTTTCTTGATAATTCTTCTGATGTTTGTCATCATCGCCAAAGTTATGCGGGAAGGTCAGAGGGGCATCTTCTTTATTTTTTAGATGGAGTTGCCTGGAGGGAAGTTGAAGCCTCTTTATTAAACATTCGAAACCACAATTAAATTTTTCTGAGGCTTGAATTTAGGTTGTTTGTGTTTTATGCGTGCGCTCTAACTACTACACCACGTCACCCCCCTTGATGGAGATTACATTGATAAATTAGTCAAATTTGGACTAAAAACATGTTGCCTTTCTTAGGTCCGGGACTTTTTAACTCATGTGTTAGTATATAAACTTATTGTATACAGTTGATGCCAAACTAAAAAATAAAATGAAATGATAAACACGAAACTGAACTTACTCCGATTTCAGTATCACAACACTGTCGTCTAAGCGGATGGCCTTGTCATAACAGAGCGGATAGATAATACGGTAACAACAACCGTAATCATATTTTCGCTTAGCCAGTACTCACAAATACGACAATACGCATTGTTTGCCGATATCTTTAATGAGACAAAATCTAGGAAAATGCTGGACTGTAAAAAGAGAATAAATGTCTTCACCAGAGCATTGTGAACAATTTGTGACTGTCACAGGACGTATGAAATGGCGACTAAAGCCACGCGGGCGCCAATAGTAAACTTGCAGGCCACAAAGTCTCTCTGCGTGATAAAATTCGAGTTGAGAAATTTGGCTAAGACAAGGAGTTTACTTAAGCTAAGCATAAGGGTCCCACAATGGCAGTTACCCTAACATAGCATACTTGAACTGCGTAAACGTGGCGGGGAGCAGTATATGCAGAGCTTGTGGTAAGGATGATAAAACCCTCGACCTTTAGCAGGAATTGATCACGGTCCTTTGTGAACGACTTTATCCCGGAAATTTCTCGTCTTAGGGGTCTCAAATAGAAAATACTAAAGGAATATTTTAATAATAAGAAGTTGATCGGGATCTAAGATAATAGTTTTTGCTCTTGTGGAATTGTACTGCTAGCGCACAACAGGCAAGAGCTCTAGCCTAGATGTAAATCAGCGCTCATGAGACTATATTTTCTTAATGCCACCTCCCTCTCAACCAATCAACCATTTAAAAAATAAAATTAGAAAAAATACAAAAAAATCATTTCAGACATGACAGCAGGCAATAATAAGTGTGTCATTAAATAAATTACATACATATCTAGTAAAAAAGTTGCAAATGGTAATACAGCACTGTACACTACAATGCATGTTTTGGATTAATATCTTTCTTGTTCAATAATTGGAAAGAATTATGGTTATGCCAAACGGCTGAGAGATCACCATCTAAGCCAAATTTTTTATTAAATTCGGTGTCATAAAATATATCTACACAAGAATTTGAAGGACTTAAATATGTTCTACGTGAAAACCTATGAAATGGAAGTTCGGTGAAGCACAGCATAAGAACCTAAGGTGTGGTCTATGGAAACAGCTTTGGACGAAGTAGTAAAGAAATAAGTATGTAGCACGTAGTACGGACTATCTAATCATGTGCTCCACTGTTGGTATTCAATTACACGCAATTTAATAGCATATGACTGCGATTTAGATCGTAAACCAACCACCATTTGTATATCTCATCACCTAAGACAACAGAAACCTAAGTTTGCTGAGCTCGCGGTGCCTGTGGTATTAAATTTTAGTGTGTGGTCCGATGGTAAAGGCATGCACAAACTGCTCAAGTAGCAAAAAACCAAGATGTTATAGTCTTCCAAGGTCCTATTCAAGCTACCAATGGCTAGTAATATCAAGATATTAGTACTTTTAGTAAAATTAGTAGACTAATACGTCATAAGGTAATAGAGTTCCTAAAGATCTAGATTATGCTCATAACTTCACGCTACTCACGCCGCTAAGCATTTTAGAGGAAATTTAAAGAAATAAGTCAAGCAAACCTGGACAACACAATGTAACATAATATGGAAATCCGAATGCCAACAGTAGTAGCAGTTGTAGATAGAAAATATTATCGCTAGTGTTTGATATTGTATTTTTTTTTTTTTTTATAAAATTTGATTAGACGTTGTGGATTGTAGGTTTTCCTGCCGTTCACTGTTGCTAAAGTATTCATGTACAGATAGATAATGACTTGAGCGATTCTCTTTGCTTATTAGAATTTAGAATTTTATATTATAGGGTACACGCAGCCTTGACCATGATCTAAATTCTCTTAACAGAAGAACAACATTTTCAAATACGTCAACATACCGTTTAAGAGAGAATAATCCGTCTTTAAACTATAACAAAATGACTAAAGACTCAATTAGACGTGACTTAATATAACGTCATCGTAGCGACGGAGTCATCTAAAGTTGTGGGCAACAATGTGTTCGATTGGTCGTGACAAGTCAATGTCATGTCAATAATGTCAACTATGGCTAAGGTTGTCTAGACTATGACCAACGTTTTGACGTGTGCTTGAGTCACGTCTAATTGAATCTCAAAGTCTAGTAAGCAATTGTTAGTGTCATTCCTAGGAATTACATTATCAAGCAATTTTTTAAGCATTTTCTACATCTTAGTTATGACTTCTGTAGTTAAGAAAACAACAATTAATTCTAGGATCTAAAAAAATATTGGAGAATACTTTGGAAAGTCTAATAGGTCTTCCTAAAACTAATATACATATTTAAGGTATAAAATATAGTTTTCTTATTAGACTTTACTTCAATTTACCTTACACGCAGTTATTGACCAAGGCTACCAAACAACGTTTCAACGTAAGTCGATAGAAGTTAGGTTTTTTCTTGAACTTAATATTACGGAATAGAGGGAACAAAGCTGCGAATACACTGACTAGGCAAGGATCTGTGGCACCTTATATCAGTGCAGGGCCAAACTGTGCAGCTTTGCTTACTACTTTCCTTAATCTTATCAAAGGAATGGAAAATTTGCAGATGATTAGAATACTGGTACACTCAAAAGGATTTAAGGCATACTAAGTCGGAGATCAGGCTATAATTTAGTGTCAGCTCTGGTGTTCTCAAGCATATCAGGCCGGATATAAAACTCCTGATGAATTTTCTAGCTGATCATTGTGCATTAAGAGCGCATACGAAGAGGAAGGCGATCGGGAATGTGGATGTTTGTAGATTATGCTTACAGGGATTGAAAACAGCTGAACACATATTATGTGAATGTGGAGTTCTTTATATATTTAGATGAAAGTATGTAGGGTGACACTGGGTATCAGTATAGGACTCAGTCTCCATTAAGGTTTCAAGCAAACTGCTATGTATATAAAAGCAGTGCTTCAACATAATAAAATGGAATTAGGAATAAATCTATGAAACACTCACATTAGTATGGGAGGAAGAGAGGCTGCCTCCAACGTGGAAAAATGGCATCTCTGTAAAGTTACCAAAAAGTAGCGGCTTGAAAGACTGTAAAAATTGAAGAGATACAAGTATTTGCAGTCATAATACAGGCAAGGCTTCAATGCAAAATAGACAACATATTGTGACACGTACAAGCAGGCTTCAGACCGAATAGAAGCTGCGTATATTAGGCCACTAATAATAGAACGAATAATCATAGAACAATTTATAGAATGGCGTACTACTATTCGTCGATTTCAAGAAAGCATTTGATACCATCAGACGAACTGTAATATGGAAAGCACTTAGGATAAAAGGAGTACAAAAAAAAAAAAATCGAATAATAAGAGCGATGTACAAGGATGGAGAACTTTCAGTTCTTCACAACGAGAACATCAGTCAACAATTCCACACCATTCCTAGAATTAAACAAGATATTCACCATCATGCTGAATGACGTAATGGTCGAAGTCTATTCACAGAGAAGAAGAGTAACTTGGAGTCACACAAGTAAAATTCGAATATTTGGACTATCTGGATGACATTTGTCTACTATCGCATAAGAATTCCAATATGCAGTCGAAATTTGAGGACCTAGAAAGATTGACTCGCAAAGTTGGAATTGATATAAATATCAAGAAAACCAAGGCCATAGGAATAAGTAGTACTAGCACTGACAACATTATGTTACAAGGCCAACCAGTCGAGTACCACCTTGATTAAAAATTTCCCGGAATACCCCTCAAGTTGATAACTCTATTGTTGTTATTCCTGCCAAATCTTAGCGTTATAGCTTGACCTTTGTATAAGCTACGTAGCCAAGAGTACATCTATTTCTATGTGTGTTGGCGATTTTTTACAATATTAGAAATGGATTTAAATTTGTAACTAAGAGGTTGTATTAAATTTTGCGTAGAAAACAGATTTAATAGTGCGCAAAAATTGGAAATATTGGAAAAGTGTTTCGGCAACGATTTTCTAAAGAAAACGGCTGTCTACCAGTGGCAGGGGCCGTTCAAAAGTGGTCGTGAGTCATCTTGACATTTGCGAAAGCTACGTAGCCAAGAGTACATCTATCTCTATATGTATTGGCGATTTTTTACAATTTTAGGAATGGAAATGTTGAAAAAGAGTTTTGGCAACAATTCTCTAAAGATAACGGTCGTTTATAGTGGCACGAGCGGTTCAAAAGTGGTCGTGAGTCAATCGACATCGACATCGAAAACCGACGAAAAAAGTAAAAGAAATGTTGGTCAATAACTGCAAATTAACCATCAGAGAGATAGCGGAGTTCTGGAACATTGCCTATGGATCCGTCTAAGACATTTTAGTTAATGATTTGGGTTTCCGTCGTGTAGCAGCAAAGTTGGTGCCAAAAGACCTAAATTTCAGACATGATTTGCGAGGCTGAATCCGAGCCACATTCATCAAAAGGATTATTACTGGAGATAAATTATGAGTACGACACGAAATCCAGACATTAGGCAAGTGAATGTCGGTCACCAAATGAGCCGAGGACAAAAAACCAAGTCGTGTTCAGTCAAAAAAGAAGGCAATTCTAACGGTTTTAATGGATCACAACGGTGTAGTTTATCATGAATTTTTGCAAGAAGGCCAGACAGTAAAGAAAGAGTATTATTTGGGCGTTGTGAGACGTTTGTGTGAAGTAATTCGCCGAAAATTACCAGAATTGTGGACAGAAAACTCGTGGGTTTTACACCATGATAACGCACAGTGCCATTTACACCATGAGTCGCACAGTGCCATCATTATTCGAAATTTTTTGACGAAAAATACAACAGTCACCAAATTCACTTGATTTGGCCTCCTGTGACTTCTTTCTGTTCAATCGCGTTAAAAAACTATTACGGGGAACACGTTTCATCAGCCGAGAGGAAATAATCGAAAAATCTTAAGAAGCACTGATGGACATACCGAAAACCGAGTATAAAAATTGCTTCGAGGATTGGATCAAGCGCTGGCATTAGTCTGTTGCAGTCGATGGGGATTACTTTGAAGGGGACAATATAGATTTAGATGAATATGAATATTTAGAGTGAATAAAGCGAGAGCGGCATTCGGACGACTGCAGTCAGTATGGAGAAGTTCAATCTTCAATCTTCAATTTATGTGTTAAATCAGTTCCTCTGGATGGCAGTGAAACCTGGCTTGTATCGATTAACATCACGTAAAAACAACAAATGCCTCAGAACCATATGCAGAATATTCTGGCCTAACACTATAAGTAACAGAGATTTGTGGAACATGATTAATAAGGAACCCATACTGAAACAGATAAGGAAAATGTGGATGGGTCGGTCAAACCATTCGGTAAAGTCCAGATAGTATCATCAGAATGTCACTCGAATGGAATCCTAAACGCTCAAGAAATCAAGAGATACACAATTATCCAGGAACTGAGACAGAACAATTTAACAATTTAACATGGGAAGAAGCAAAATCAGCAGCAGTAAGCCGTGTAGGATGGAGATGCTTTGTGGAAGCCATATGCTCTCAAGAGGAGTAACGCAAAAAAAAATTAGTAAATCAGATCGAATTTAGATAAAATTTGGAATCGGTATTAATTTCTTAAAACCTCTGCTACTGTATCAAATATAGGAAATGTCGACGTAGCTACCATGAAGATTTTAATTCAAAATTTAGTTAAGGTCATATGTATCATTTTATCTAAGCAGCTTAACGACGAAAAAACTGTGATATACTTATTCATTTAAATAATTAACTTGTGATAAGGTTTCGTATAGTCGGCCTAGATCAACTACTACATTTGTATCGTTTTTTCTAGTTTTGTATTGCATAACGTTGGGAAAATTCAATTTGAACTTGCATGCAAATAGATAATTTATACGAGCACGCATTCTTACAAAAAAAGTACTTTTTAAAACAAAAAAATTGATTTTTCAATAGAATTTACATTTTTGTACTCAGTTGACCCCATGTCGACAAAGAAAAAAAAAATCACAATAAATACTTTGACTGTAAAACATGTAAGTGAATGACTAAGTGACTCACTGACTGACTGATTAAGTGACTGAATAACTTGACTGTGTGTACGAGTGTATATTTTTTTTTATAATTAAATTGAAAAGTATGCTAATGTATTTGGCCGATAAAATTTCTGTGCAAACTTCTAAAAAAAAGTATCTTTGCTTCTATCTATGGTTATAATTTTATGAGCGTATGTATGATTTTATCCATTTGAACAACAAGCGCTGTATTTGAATTAAATGTTAAATATTGGTGATGCATCTATAATTAAAACATTTAAAATTCCAGTTTTAGTTTTAAAAATAAATATTTTACATTTTTTTTATCTTTATGAGTTTTGTTTTAACCAAATTGATTACTTTATTCTATTTGTAATGCGCTTTGGATCCGTGTACATAATTCGGTGTTAATATCTCAGATTTTATGTAAAATTGTAATGATTACTGAGCAAATGCAGAAACATGAGTATTGTAATGAGCTGAGTGGAATTAACAGTTGTATGCGAAGACTTACAGCATATCAAATGGTTAGACATATAACTATGCAAATACAAAATCTAAAATTAAACGTTATATACATATGTACACACATATGGATGTATGTATGTAATATCTGAGTACGAGTATTTACTAAAAACCAGCAGATGCAAATTTAATAAGAATTTCAGAAGCCACATAATTATTCGAAAGTAATATAAAATTTTAAGGTTCCAAAATGGAAAAACCATTCATGCCCGTATATAGACGTCTACGTTGCTATCTATCTTATGTTTATCTTTGCTAAGTCAATTCTTACACTTAATGTGCCAGACGAATTAAGCCGTGGAAAGTAACTGCAGCACTTTTTGCCAAAAGTGTTACCATATCTTAAAACACTTTTAAGATTTTTTTTTAACTCCAATAACTTTTTTGTTTATGAATAAAAATAAATACCTTTAACGCAAAAGTTTCATCTCGACGTGGCAGTAAAACACTATTCAAGACAGAAATGTAGCCCTTACAGAGCCATGAACGCCGGTATACAAAATGTTATGATCGGACTAAAAATGGCGACACAGCGAACAAAACACTAAAAGGGCGGATTTGTAGGCGTGGCAAAAAAAATATAAATACATTTTTGGAATTGTTTTCACATTATCTTTAAATCTAGGTGGTGACTAGCATAATTTTTTTTCTAGCCACTCTAGTGCGACTGTATTTTAAACCTTAGTCGGCGGACTGGCAACTAATGCCCTCAACTTTGTAGCCTTAAATTGCTACTTGTTTGTTTAACTGCAGTGGCCTCTTCGGCAATGTCCAACGAATGGTATTTATATTCAGAATTTAGAGCGTAATGCTCAAGCTCGTAGCGTAACACAATCAAGTAATGCACTAGTGGGTAATCACGAAACTCTGAGTAACATGTCACATATTGTGCTTAAGATTGGGTAGACATAAGGTAGGCATAAACGAAGAGCTTGTAAACCCTTCTATACTTCTTGTATAAAAAATAAAACTTAGTGCTTAGGAATAAAAAATTCTACCATTCTTTGCAACAGCTTCTGCCTTAACCATATGTTGCTATAAAGTAAGAGCAAGCTTTTACCCTTAAAGTGTCGGGTAAAGAAAAATATAGCTTTGCAAAATTGCTATTTATTGCAGAAATGAACTGAATTGTACTAAAATCTGTTTTTAAAATATTACTCCAGTTTAGCGAAAGAATATGTGTAAAGTATGCATTATATCTGTGTTAAAAGTGTAAAATATGAAATTTGATATTTGGCGGTACGAATTCAAAGAAAATTGAAAAACACAAAACATACACAATTTGCTGTTTAGAAGCTAAAATCATGATGTAAAATATTACAAAAGCTAACAACAAAAAAAGTAAATTAATTAAAGAGAGTACACGCAATAGTGTGTTCTTATAATTGCTGAGTAACTATAGTTCAAATTGGACGGCCCGATAGTCAAGTACTTAGGCTAGGCTGTCAGCTCGCCGGTCGTGGCCTTAGATAGTTTGTTTGCAATAGTTATAATATGATTTGGAGATGTTATCTAACTTAGATAAATAAATAAATAATACTATTACGAAAAGTTAAATGTCTAAAAAGAAAATAAACCACGTTAGTGCCTCTGGGACTGTATTGTAAGGTTTTGGTCTATTGGTTTGTGTCAAGGTTGTTAATGGGTCGCCCTGGTAATGCCGTATTGATTTGTGTATTTGAGGGCTTTGCCAATTCGTCCATATTTGGGTAACACAATCTTACATGTTTAAAATTAACGGACATAAAACTGTGGGCAGTTAGGTATATAAGGAGGCTGCTTTGCCTACGTCGATATGGTTACCCTTTTGCAGTAAAGTAAAGTCATATTTAGGCGTATATAAAAGTGTTGTATAAGCGAATATTAAGCGCAAGATAAATAAGTTGCTGTATTAATATAAGTGTATAAAGTTAAAGTAAGGAAATAAAAATTGTAAAACAACAACAACGTGGCATTTATTTTATTTTGACGCAATTAAAAAAAACTTCTACTTTTTTAAAAGGTTAAAACGTAACAATGTTTAAATTTTTTTACTATGGTTCTATTGGCTTTATTACTAGAGTAAAAACTTTGTTTTATCTTACTGTGTTACACGAAAATGTATGAGTAACAAAAGGTATGAGCAACAGCAATCATGCAATTGTAATTACCACCAACAATTTGTTAAAAAAAAAACACAATTTGAAAATTTAAATGTAACCATGACCATTACCCAGTAGAAAATTGAATATAGAATTTCAACAAGAACATATAATCGGTCACGCTTAAGTATCGCGTGTTTTTTTTAGAGGTATATAACTTTGAGTTAGCTGCACTGCTTTATTTGACAAACCATTTAACACCTGATAGTACCTCTTTGTTTAGAGCAACGATTGCAAACTATTGTAATTGTTTTTATCAAAATAATGCTTCTGTGCGTCAAACATCAAAATTTTGTTCTCCGATGAAGCCAATTTTTGGTACGTATGTAAATAAGCAGAATTGTTGCATTTGGAGTGAGGATAATCCACAAGCTTTTGTCGTAACACCCTTACATCCATAGAAAATGTCAGTTTGCTGCGCTTTATGGGCTGACGGAGTCATTAGCTTTTACATGTCTTCAAAGACGATGATGGTCAGAATGTTACTGTCAATGGTGAACAGTATAGGACCATGATTATAAATATTTTCCGTACCATAATTAGCTGGCATTAATCCTGCTGACTGTTGTTCCAACAAGACGAAGCTACACTGGATTTACTCAAAGAAACTTTTGTTGAAAGCGTAATTTCACGTAATTGTCCAATTAGATGGCCGCCAAGATGGATTATATTCTTTGGGGTGTTCCAGACTCTTATACGCACCAGCCATTAGGCCACAAGGCCGAAATCATATTTCAACATTAATTTCATAAAATGTTCTATCCAGTAAAGCCTGTTTCATTGATATTAAAAATACATTTCTTTGTTTTGAATTTAAATAACTGTTAAAAAAAAACACCCATTATAAAGGGAGTGTTTTTAAGAGTTTGAATAGAGTATAAGTAACAAAAGCAATCATGCAATTGCAATTACCCCCAACGACAGAAACAGAAATTTTACAATTTAAATAAAATGAATGTATTTTTTTTTAGAAATAAAAGAGCAGATTGCGAAAATACTGAGTTTGAAAATTTTAACATAATCATAAGGATAACCCAGTAAAAATTAAAAACAAACTTAGAAATATATGAGCGGTGAAGTTTAGGTATCATAAGTACATAATCTTGTTTGTTCAAAATTTCAGTCCAACCCTGGCCAATGGCTTTTATGGTGGCTAGTTTATGTACTTAAAACAAACAACATATTTTTTTCAGTTCTGTTTAAAACTCATTTGCGTAAAAACAACCCAAAATAATACACCGAATTGAAATAAAACCAATAGGCTTTGTATTCAAGTAAATTACTCTTAAAAAACTAGAATAAATTATATGAATAATTTTCCTGATTGGCGATTTCTTTTTAGAAAATAAAATGATACCTTTTAAAAAGATACAAATTTAAAATTGCTATCTCTCATTAGTTTGATTGCAGGTTTTATATATCATGGACATACATGCGTCGTATAAGCCGAACCTGCTGAAATCTGCGTAAATAAAACAGGGTCCGCACAAACTTCATGTGCTTCAACCACATTTTATAAAAAATATCTGAAAAAATGATGGAAGACACACTGATGTGTAGGCTGATCTTTAGAGAGCGATAGCTGTTATTTAATTCTTTATTAGTTCCCGAAATAATTCTAACCCTAATAAAATTTATAAATATTATATTTATTCCCATAATATTCCATGAAGGAAACGAGCTGCACCCGATTCTATTTTCAGACTCATTGAAAGGGACCTACAGTTTAACGCCGGCTCCGAACGGCAAATGCATTAGAGAAGTTTTCAATAGTAGTAAAAATATAACCAGTTACTAGCTAATGTTATGAGCTGATATAGCTGTTGAACAATTTTTTTCTTTTTTCATATGGTCTGGACTGATATTGAACCTAGGACCTTCTGGTTGGTAGGCGGGTGTCTTACTTACCATACGACAGCGGCGCATTAAAAGGGGTGATACATTGGCAAACATTTGTTTGCAAACATCGCAAATAGCCAATCGCATTAATGGAGAAGTAAGTTATTATGGAGAACTTGCCGTCTCATTGACGACTAAAGGCAAGAGTGTAAAAATATATGTGAATTGAGCGTGAACAATTGTTCTATGAAAAGCTCATGACTGCTTTAAGTCCTGAATCTGTATACAAGTTCCAAATAATATTCACCGGTAATTGTTTTTTTATTCAAAGTAATCAATGTAATTTACACGGTCATAGCCATGAACTATTTAAACGACCCAAATATACTATGTTTTGATTGTTCTTTGATCTATTGTGATGGATCCATATTTTGTGCAGAAAACAGAAAAAAAATTATGTCCAAACACTCACTTAAAATGTTACACAATTGTGTGAGCACTCATCGCAAGAGTAGCAGTTTAATATTCACATATTTATGCAAAGTGTAATGTTTTATTCCCTACCCACTTTTATGCTGCAATTCTATAGCTTCCACAAAGCACCTTAATTGTTTTTCACTGTTTTAGTTTTTTTTTGGTATACTGTATCAAGTTCTAGGATGATGATGGCAACACATCTGTAATTGCCTAGAAACAATACCCTCAGTGTACTTGGCGAAGTGGTGAGGAACTTTAACTATCATTGACTCCTTCTTTTTTTCGAAGTTAATGTTATGGTTTTTCAGTTAAGGAGGGTCAGGTCCCTGATGGATTATTTGAAGGGTGATTACAGCCTCTTAAATGTTTTTACTTATTCAATTCTAAAACTAATTATTCGCCTCTCCTATATTTAAACCTAAGATGTTTAGTGTTGTAATGTGAATGTACCGTCATGAGTGAGGTACTTATAGCCTTAGTTGACCCACGAACTTGTATTCTCCAAACTACCAAAATCACGGATTTCTGCAGTTCATTTATTTATGGCACTACGTTGTGGTTATTAAAACTTCCATTGATTTCGATGATGATATTTTGTTTACGTAAAATGTTTGATAAGTGAACGAAATTAGACACAATTCGAAATTAGTTCACTAACAGTTAACTAGTTAAGTGTAGTTGTACAATATGTTTGGAATTTAAAATTAAAACAAAAAAGTCACTTACATTCCCTGGTTTAGAAATTGAGCAAAAGTTTCGTTTTTAGTTTAATTTATTACATTCTGTGGTCTCTTTTTAATTGGGAATAAGTCCATACCAACATTCATTATTAGTTTCTCTTTTTTCTTTTATATATTCGTTGTAACGTGTATTCAGCCTTAAAAGTTGGTATCGACCATATTGTTGAATCTGTATCCATCGAATTGGCTATTATTTGTTTAGTTTGCTTAGCAAATTACCATGGACTTATGTAAATAAACAAATGATAAAACTATTTTTTAAAAATTGCTGTTTGGTCAGAGTGTACTTAACAAAAAACCATTTTCAATTATTAGGCCAATTTCTAGATAATTGGATATGTCAACAAGCAAAATTTTTGAATTTTGTATGATACCGGTCCAGTTAGGCATACGAAAAACTTAATGCTTAATGTAGATTTTTAGGTGTCCAGGCCCTGACTGTCAACGGCGAGTACTAAAATTCAATGACTAACAACTTCTTCTGATCAGAAATGAATAACACACAACTCATGTTTCATTGGACACTCTGCAGAAAAGATTTAAAGCAAAATCACTGAACGATCTTATGTTCCATACAATCGAATAATAATTCGTAATTTCGCACACGATGACTCCATGCCACTATTTAGCAAAACTTTCACAACAAACGCTGGAGTAAAACACAGCTGCCCCCTGCCGCCCCTCCTATTGCTATAGTGCTGGATGAAATAATAATAAAAATATATGAGAAGAAAATAGGAATGATATGGAATTTTTGTGAGCACCATGATTTTGCTCCCCAAATTTGCATTATTTTGAGATAATTTTGAATTTCGCTGAAGCAGCATAGACTATTGACTTAAAAATAAAGGCAAATTCGATGTGCATAAGCCAGGAAATAAAGTATTTAAAACCGTTTTGCTCTTAGGGCTCAATAATGTCGAGTAATGGTAGCACGAACCAATAAAGTGGCAAATAATAAGCAAAGATGGAGTTGGATGGGACACACACTGTACAGGCCAAGAATTAGCGAACTTCGGAGGGAAAATAAACGCTTTTGAGAGGTGCTATGATAAAAACTAGAATAAGTTTCCTGCAGTTTCTCTATGTATAGGGTGGGCATTTAAAAGTTTAAATTCAAAATGAAATAAAGCAGAAATGGTCTGAAATGCTGCCAAATATATTTTTTTTTATTCTGAAGTAGAAATGAAATATTATTTTATTCATTTGGCAGCCGCGGCTGGTCTCACAGTACCCCACTTGATTGGACCAATTTTCGATAACTTTTTCGAGTGTCTCGGTAATGGCATTACGAGTTGACCTTCAAATGCTGAATTGTCTCTAGTTTGTCGACATAACACTTGTAATGGTTGTGAAGTATGAAATCTGAAATGTGGCCAAATGATGCCTACGCTCAACAATCACTCGTAATGGGTACATTGACTTCTTTAAAACCACGTTAGGGTTTTCTGAGCCTCAAATGCGGCAATTTTGCTTATTAACGTATCCATCAAGAAGAAACTGAGCTTCATCCGGAAATATGATTTTAAATGATGATAAATTTCCAATAAATCCTAACGTTGCTCAAGCGAAAATCGATTCTTTCGTTCAGTGAAGATAATATACTGAATTTTGTGACAGAATAGAACGACAAAGGTATTGCCAGATTCGAAACAACCGCTGGTTCAAATTTAAACTCTTAAATTCCCCACCCTATAGTATAAAAATAAAGAAATAAAATGAAAAAATTTCACATATACTTTGATTTATTTCAATTTAAAGGTAGATAACGCTTAATGAAAGACCCTTTACAGAAAAATCTGAATATGTTGAAAAACGAAACATCAATGTATATGAGTAATTCTCATTTACTAAAAATGGTGCACTGATTATAGAAATTAATATTTCATTTAATTTGCATTTTATGTTAATGACCAAAACTATCATTTCAAAGTCATGGAATTCAGTTTTAATTTTCAATATTTGTTGTGTGCATACAAAATTCAAAAATATATAATTACTAATTTTAAGAGTTTTTAGAATAATTTTTTGTATGTATGTATACTTTCCATTTGTATGTACAGGGGAATGCATGTGCATCCATAATGTTTTAAATGTTATTTTATTATTATGATAGCAATTGTACTATTATTATTACTATTTAAATACATTTAAATATGGTTAGAAAAAATATATAATGTTTACATATTACGGATGAAAATACGAGATAAAAAAATCATTAATATATAAAAATAAAATTGTAAATATTTCGATTTCAGCAGCACCATCAATTTTTATTTAAGTCATGTGTTGAAACAGAATTCATTTTTATATTATACGGTGTAATAATTAAAAAAAAAACAGTTGTTTAAAAGTATTAAAGATTCAATTAGAGGTGACTTAAGGTAACTACATAACCGTAACCGTAGACATAACAAGACAAAATTCTCCTAATTTTTATGATTACTGTTACGGTGGCCATTAATTAATGGCTTTACGTTCACATCACATCTAATTGAATTTAAATGCCAGCATTATATATTAACTTTAATGTCAAAGTCTTTAAAATATGGCAACTTCATAAGTAACTGTTTTATTTTCTTTCATTATTAACTAATAATTAAAGCATACTTTAGAGCTGATAATAATAATGTTTAAAATATTGAAACCCCGATTAAAAGCAGATAAAAGTTTTTATTCCTTTCAATATTGAATTTGAATTGAATGTTATGATTACAACACATACACATGTTAATTAAAATATATATTAATGCATACTTATGTATGTTTGTATGTACGTTCATATTTATATGTAAATAATGTAACAGCGATGAGTGTAATTAAAATGTTTTTGTATTAAAAATAATTAATTTGTTTCATGTTGTAGAGATAAATTATTCATTAATTAGAAATGTAGTTTTAATCATGTTTAAATAATTTCGCAACACAAATGATATGGATGTTTCGAGTAAAATAAGTGAATGAAAGAATGGATGGTTTTGTTTAAAGTTCTTTATTTATTAAAGTTTTATCAAAAAAAAAAAAATCTCAATTAAGCCTTGGTTGATCGAGTATAAGAAACAGCTAAATACAGCACAAACCTCAAACGAATCTACCTCCCTTTGTCTCCAACTAAACCAACTAAAAATCTGGTACATGAAAAATTTTAATTGCAATCAGAACACTTAAAAGCAACAAAATATCCAGAAATCGACAGCATTTATCCATAGCTAAGTTCCCAAGAAAGAAGACTTTACCGAATGCAAGAACTGGAAGGACATAACGTATAGTATAGTAGTAGTAGTATAGTCTACTATGTAATAACCAATACTTACTTACTTAGCTGTCACCTCTCTTTTTTGCGCGCACCTTCGCCAATTGGTTATACAAATCGATTAAAGGGCTTCATCGACTCGCCCAATCCAATGCAAAAAATGACAACTTCTACGCCGACGTCTGCTTACTTACATTCCAACAACATGGCCGGGACAGCCTAGATACTGGATGTTGATACGCTGAACAACGTCCACTTAGCTGAGAACACCAAACAGCTCGTAATTGCTTCGGATGGGGAATTGATCGCCAAGCCGCACAAGACTTAAGATCCTATGAATAATTTTTCTCTCCATGCTTCAGCGCCGTAAAGAAGCACTGGAAGTATGAGCGTCTTGTTAAGTGATAGTTTCATCGCTCAACCATTGGCAAGAGTAATTCTACATTCGATCTCTAGGCTAACGTCGTTTCCGTTAAAAATGACGAAGCCAAGATATAGACATTCACTGACAACATCGACCACAAATCCATTTACGATCGTAGATCGAATGGAACCATCCGCTATGTTTAACATTCATCATTTTCAAAAAAGTTTTTGACACATCTACATCTACAATCTACAAGGTACTAATGTATAAGAGAATACCAGATAGTCCTTATCCAGGCATTGTACGATCGTGCACGGTGTCGCGTTTTGCACTGATAAGTAATCAGCTGTCCGAAAATTTCAACTTAGACGTACTTCAGGAATGAGAGCTATTCTCAATGCTATTTAACATAGTCGTCGACAGTATCATGACCAAGATAACTTTAGCACTTAAAGTGCTATAACGATAAATTGGATGACTTAAATTATGCAGATTTAGAGAATTATCTAAGCAGATATCGCTTAGATACTAAAACATGCAATTAAAACTCGAATTTATAGAAACCAAATCAGCAATCTATGGACTAATAAACTTCCCAAAAACTAAGGTAATAAGACTGAGCTAAACAAATCTGCGACAATTCCAGAAAGCACTAAAGTAAACATCTTTAACAGCTGCGCTAAGTCTGTTGCGCTATATGGTTGCAAATCATGGAATAATTGTCCTTTAGATATTTACGAATAGGTTCTTACGTGGCAATCTAAAAATTTTATGGCCAAAATTTATTTTGTATGAACGCATGAGGAAAGATCTCACAAGTTGATCTAGAAATCATAGTTTTAATACTACTAGCAGAGCATTCCTTAAAAATTTAGACACTTGTGACTATTTTCTACCTTTAGTAGAGAGAAATAACTAATGGCAAGATATTAGAGTCAAACAATGAGCTAATAAATGACACTAAATCTCTCTTTGTGGGCCATAAGAAAACGTATTTTTTGGAGAGAAAAAAATCTAATATAATCTTTAAAACACCGTTTGTTTTGCTCTGCAAATAAAAAACATTCCCGACCATTCCCACTTATATATATGGTGTCAAAAATTAGGGTATCATTTTAATTTTGCTGCCATTTTTTTTCTACTTGAAATTTTTATCCTAAGTTTTTATTTTCAGATTCCAAATACATTCCGGTTAGTTAATATGAAACATTACATGTTTTCAAGATGTAATTAGGAAAGTTCGAAAATTGCATTATTTCTCGTAGAGGAGAAGTAAATTGGCCATCAAGATCGTGCGATTTTACACCTTTAGATTATTTTGTGGGGTTTCTTGAAATCGATAGCGTACAGCAATAATCTCACAACAGTTCAAGAGCTTAAGACGAACATTATCGAGCAGATAGATTGATATCAACCATTGATAACAGGTTATTGCAAAGCGTAATTGATAATTTGGTAAAAGTTTGGGAGCCTGCCGAGCCAGTAAGGGGGCTCACTTGGCCGACATAATTTTTCATTTTTAACCAGAACCTATTTGTAATAAACTGAAATAAAAACAATTTTTTTTATTAAAATTAAAATGATACCTCAATTTTGGACACCCTTTACTTCCCAAAAAGTCAAAGAATATATATATTTTTTTAATTTCATAATCGATTTATGATATTTATGTTGGGTTGTGTTTTATCATTTTAAATATATATGCAACTTTAATGATTGATTAAACCTGTCGATATTGTTAATTTACAAATTAGTAAAATCATTATTTAAAAGCATAAAATACCTAAAAAGTCCCTTACATATCAGGCGCGGATACAGCTCTCAATTTCAGAATGACAAATTTTAAATTAATTAAAAAACTAATATTAAGAAGGCCATAAAATTCAAAAATCAAAAAAAAGCGCCCGGTATCAACAAAATCAGAAGAAAAACATAAAATTATTTTATACTACAATAGAGCTTTATTAATAACCATGATACCAAAACTTGGATCATACCAATTCATACTTAATGAGGCAATTGATACTTGAAGGAAATGTTCTATACCCACTCAAGAAACACCGTACTAGTTGAGAAAACCTACAAGTGGATCACCTGGTGGATAAATCTAATTCAAGTACGCTGAATCTAGTGGTTCTAGGGGTTACTTTAGGTTAGCTCTTCTTTTCGAAAATGGAGGAGGTTGCACAACATAAGAAAAGAAAGAAAAAACGTAATTCTGCAATAAAACTAACTTTAAGTAGGGCCAAAACCTTTTTAATCTGCGCAGTTATTTTAGAAATATCCCTGCGAATAATTTCTATGGAGGTTGTGGATTGGTTAAGGAAGACGCAAGCGTGACCCAGCTTGCAAGTTAGTGTGAAGTGAAGCTACGCCGCTTCTGGTCCGGCGATTTAACGAGGATACCACTTGCTACTAATGTAACAAATTCTTAAAGAATTATTACGGGCATGTGGAAATATCTTATTCTTCCTCCCATTCTACATGCCCGATTGAAACTTGCACACACTTCCAGGCAAATATTTCTAATAATGAATTCACATGTGAGCATTTTACGAAAGAAAATTTCAGGTTTCGATAGTGTTAAACACAAACATTATTTAAAGTGGGAATTTAAAAATATTATATTGCCGAACATAAATACTCACGTAATTTAAAAGCAAGTAATTGTTGACAAATAATGTTTTACGCTATTGGGTAGGGGAAAATATTGTTTAACAATTTTCAGATGTGTCGGATGAATTTTTTCGACATTAAAAAGCTTTAGATTAGTACCATGTTTAATCGCATTATTTGTTTTGTAATCATTTTTTTTTTTTTTAATACTCCATCGAGTGTCTCAGCAATAACTGTATATAACTTAAAATGGTTATGTTCAACGTTTTCCTGAGACTTTCTGGCAAAATTTTATATTTTGTGACAAACATAAACTATACTCCACTAACATGCTTTTGCTGGCAAATAATTAAAAGTTAACATACTCGCTGGGTGGCGCGCTGTAGTGGTTAGAGTGCACGCATAACAACACAAACGACCTGAGCTCGAGTCCCAGCAGACGAAATGCGAAAAAGCTTTAATTGTGGCTTCGAATGTTTAATAAAAAGGCATCAATTTCCATCCAGGCAAGTCCATCTAAAAAAATAAAGGAGAAGACCATCTGACCTGAAAACTGAAAACATCAGACGAATGATCAGGAAAATACGCCGCTGCCACCTACAGAAAAAAAATTACAATGCTAAAGTAAAGATCACCACCAATTACAAAGGATCTTCACCACTACGAAAAATCATATGGAGGAAGCTACAGTGGATTAATCATCTACTTACCTTGAAAGATCAAATTGATTAAAGAAACTGAAACAAAACAATAGATACTTTGTGGAAAGCCAATATGCTCCCTAGAGGAAAAAAAAACACTCGTTAAAACAAGAAGAAAAAATCAATAACCCAGATTGTTTTCGTAGCAGATTGTTCTCGTACCATCTTAATGGAATAATTGGTTTTCTTCTCTATGAGAATGATTTTAGTTTTTTAGAACAGTTAAGTATCACACTGTTTTAAAAGCTGCTAGACTATAGCTCAAGATTGCCGCACTGCATATCAAGTATTACGGAATTTTTTTCAGGGTTATCTATAGACATGCATATCAACTGATTGCAATAAGTTTCGTTAAGGAGTTTATACAGGTCACTGAAAATTGTTGAAAAATGAAAGGTGTTATAGAGAAGATTGCATGACATTCTACGGTTTTCCTTAATTAGTTTTCTGCATATGAAGTCATAGAAGGTAACTGCATTGCAGATGAACTTAATAAGCAGCTAACACTATGAACCATCACGGATCAATGGAAAACAGGTTGGAAGAGTCTACTATACATCTTTTTTGTCATTGGCGTGCAGTTGCACATTTAAGCATAATATTGCCTGGTCAGAGTGGATTTCATTCCAAAATTAGTTTGCAATGGGCATAGATCTTATCAAAGATCTATGAGTTAATTACATCAATACGATGGATGATAGGTAGTGGACTGGTTATGTTTAAAATTGGCATGATGGTAACAGATAGTAACACAACGGTACCTACTTATTGGACCCAAGTATGCTGTAGTGCAGACAACTGCTAATGGGACCTAATCTAACCTGCACTATAAATGGTTAATTTTGGCCATACAAAATTAAGCCCATCAGATTCGTGGCAAATCGCTACAATTTGAATTAAAATTTGGCTCTTTCTTTGCATAAATTTATGCCATAAAA
The DNA here is from genome assembly GCA_023159175.1 of Wohlfahrtia magnifica. Classification (NCBI taxonomy): domain Eukaryota; kingdom Metazoa; phylum Arthropoda; class Insecta; order Diptera; family Sarcophagidae; genus Wohlfahrtia; species Wohlfahrtia magnifica. The sequence goes on from JAKWBJ010000062.1 coordinate 1,936,402, forward strand.
AGAACCAACATAAATAACTGGTACTCTATTCCAAAGGGCAAATTTGGTGAGAAACTTGAAGTCAGTTAAAGTTGAGCTAAGTTTTTAGTTTATAATTTAATGGAGATACGCTTTTAGCCGTAATTCAAGATGTTGGAGGTGTTTCGAATAAAGCTCAATACTCCTTTAGTTACAAAAAATCTAAGATCTACTGTTTAACATGGCGGCGGATAAGTCATAGTATAGAGTCAATGTCGACATATGGTGTCGATAGGTTAAAGTTCATAGTTCAAAGTTCATAATGAATACGCATATGTACCTCTATATTTTATGGGAATAATATCTTCGAGACGCCAAAAAGATCGATCAGGATAGTTGATATACGCATATGTATGATTATTGAACACCTGTGAGCATATCAAACATACAGGCACAAAAAACGAATCCGTTTTAACTAAAGAATGGGAGAAGGCATCATTAGAACTTACCAAAAAAAAAAAAAAAAACTGGCGTATTCGATGCCTAATAGACTAAACTAGGTTGTAAAATTAAAAAGAAGTTGCTTCAGTTATTCAAAAACTTATAAAGCTACGTTAGATGTACTCGTGCGCAGACTTTTGTGGACTGAAGAATTCAAGCTTTTTAACCTTTTTTAATTGTTGCACTTATTCTATAATTTATTGTGAAAAAAATTGTTTTTTTAAGTTTTTTAGTGAATATTAGAATAAAAAAATAAAAACATAGGGTGTTTTTGTCAAATATATATTAAAAATGCGGTTTTCAATGTCGTTCGTAGACTTTTCTAGCATAGTGTATTTTAGTTTCCCTCGATAAATTTACTAATTAGCTTGAACAAAAGATTTGAAAGGGTTATTACAATTCCGTATTTGGAGTAATGATAATTCTCAAGTTTATGTTGAGACACCGTGGCATCCAGAAAAACTGACTATTTGGTGTGCTTTATGGGCTGGTGGAATCAGTTGGTCCGTACTTCTTCAAAAAAGATGCTGGTCAGAAAGTTACAGTTAATAGTGACCGCTATAGAGCCATGATTACGAACTTTTTTGTTAATCAGTTAAACAACCATGATGTAAAGGAGCTGTGGTTTCAACAAGACGATGCAACATGTCACACAGCTCGTTCCACAATTGGTTTATTGAAGGAAACGTTTGGTAATGGCATAATTTCACGATTCGGAATGTTAGAAAAAGTAATCGAAAATTGGATAAAATATTAGACTACGTCCAAGCCAGCCGTGGCGGTCATATGTCGGAAGTCATATTTAAAATATAATTTCAGAAGATTACCTTTCGAGTAAAGTAAATTTCATTTATAAAATAAATTTTTAGAGCTTTTCGAAACACACTTTACCTCCAAATTTACAAAAATATTTTCGATTCATGAAAGGTTTACAGAACATAACTTTTATGAAATTTAGTTTTAGTAACCTTTTAAAAATTTAAAACTAATTTTATGAATTTAGTGGTATACGTATCCCTCTATTACTTGTGTCAAACATATTAATCTAAGCACAAAACTGTGGTGTAGGGTATCAGATGGGGTATTTGTTTACGCCCACAATTTACCATATTTTTTTCTTTGACTTTTACCCCCAGCCAATGATTAAATAAATTGCCTATCATCAAAATCATCAAACATCATCAGAACAGAATAAATCGTCTGTCATATAATTTAGAGAGTAATAAAACAGACAAAAATATACAAACACACACACCTACGAGGGCAGCTCGAAATGTTCTTAGTCTAACAATGAAAGACAAGAGATTAGATTATTAAAATTATTTTCCTTCTCTAAAATAATCTTCCTGAAGCACCTCACAATAATCGTTTACAGCGCTACGATTGCAAGGAATTTTTTTTGCTGAGAAACAGGTAGAAGTCAGAGGGAGCTAAGTCGGAAGAATAAAGTGGGTGGTCAAACAATTCGTACATCAATTCGTTGCATTTTACGATTATTGGAATACTCTTGTGGGATGGTGCAATGTCTTGATGAAAAATTATTTTTTTTTGTTGAAAACGGGGTCGTTTTTCTCGAATTTTCAAATTCAATTGATCCAAAAGGTTATTCATAACAATATTCCGAATTTATTGTTTTACCTTTTTGAAGATAGTCGATCAATAAATAAAATACCTTTGTAGTTCCAGAAAACTGTTGTTATGATTTTAACAGCCAATTGAACTGTTTTTGTTTTCTGTGGTGCACTTCCAGCAGTCTTAGTCTCTTGTTTGGATTGTTCTTTTTTCTCTGGTGTATAGTGATGGATCCATGTTTCATCAACAGTTATGAAACGACGCTTAAAATCCATTTTATTTCGTTTAAATTGATCCAAATATGCTTGAGAAATTTTTAAGCAAATGCATTTTTGGCCAACTGTTGAAAAATGCGGCACCCACCTTGTGTAAAGCTTTTTTATTTGTAATTCTAGATACAAAATAAAATGCACTCGATCATTTGATGCCTATACACCTACTTTCACTCGTGGATCTTTTTACACAATATCATGCATTTTAGCTATGATTTCTGGCGTTGTTGCAGTTTTTTGACGTCCTCTTCTTGGCTCATCTTCAATATTTGTACGACCACGTTAAAATTCAGCAAATCAACTTTTTACTGTTGCATGAGGAGCACTTTCACCTTACACATTCACCATATTATTATGAATTTGTTGTCGCGATCAACCTTCTTATGTAAACATTTAATCACATCTCTAATTTCTTTTATTTTTTCATTAAAAAAAAAAAATCACTGAAGCGCCTGTTTTGAACAGCTGTTATTATACAGGTTGTTGAGTTGACAGATCTAAATGAAATTTAAAATGTGTTCATACGACGAATAGAAGTTTCCATTATACAAAGCTTTATAGTGCTTATACAGCTATTATTATGTCAGGCTAAAAACTTTTCGAACTGCCCTCGTATAGTTAATATCTAAAAAATATCTAAATACCACAGAAAAATAGTGAATTATATTGACAGACACTGTATTTATGTTGCCATACGATACTATTTATTGTTCTGCAACGTGCCACCTCTAGCACTACCATGCATTTGTCATTTATTAGGCAGTGCTTTCCAATAGGTATACACACAAATCATTCCACATAAAAACATTAATTATATTGTTATTTTTGTTGTAACTGGATTTTTTTTTAGCACAAGTACACTCATGAGAGTGTATAGATAGATATTGTATTATGTTGCATGCAGCTTATTTTATTCTTATTTTACCATGAAAATAAATATAAAATTTTGTTGTTTATGTTTTTATTATTTTTAGTTATAAACGTAAGCACAAAAGGCCTTCCAAAAACACACTCCTACATACATATATCGTATATTGTGCAGTTATTTTTGTGCCTAGTATTGGAATAAAATCCGATTATATTCGTTAGATTGTTGTATTAAAATAAATTACACACACACTCACACATACACATATGTATTGACTAATTTACACTTGTGCACATAATTAATGCAACTTCATTAGATACACGCACTCTGGCTGCCATCAACTTCATAACGCACGCAACTCTTACGATACTTGTTGCTACAACGCAATATACCGGTTAAACGACAACGTGTGGTATTATTTAGCACAACATTATATGCCAAATGTATCTTTAACTACTAACAAGCGGATGATTTCTACGAGTGTTGCCAACATACAATAGCGAGAGAGAGAGAGGCTGACTTTTTCTCTAAAACATTATTTTGCTTAAGGTTACAATGAAAACCCACAAAAGTACGTTCGTTTTTCATTTTGTGTTTAAACAATCACACATGAATGTTGAAAACAACAGCCAAAAATATTGTACAAACCGTTTTACGAGTTAATTTTGTTAATTTTGCATAATTAAATTGAAAAATGGAATGGAAAAGCTATATAAATGTTAGTGTTTGTCCGTCTGTCTACTATACTGATGCCTGTTGCTGGCAATTTTGCTTTTGGCTTAAGAGAATTTTTCGTAATGAAAACTTTTTCTTGTTGAATGCTAAACGATAATTTATAGGAAAAGTATTGCTTACTAAGCGATTTTTAAAAACGCCTACAATGGTTATCGTATGCGGTAAAATCGTAACAGAAATATAAGATACTTAGTGCCTGGCCTACATCATATACGATCTCGGGCCATCGAATCAGTTGTGTAATGAACTAACTGAACTATTGATCATAAATATTGCAAAAGAGGATAACCTAACATAGAGTAAAAGTAAGCGCGAAATAACCTTTATTAACATCAGTAATAAATTAATTTCTTCAAATGTAAACAAATGGCTCTCGGAAGATTTTGATTCGGTGCTGCGTAACGAACAAATATATCATACGCTTTTCACAAAAACAGCTTCAAATAAACAGTCCGTTGAGGGCCTTCGCCACTTTAACTTGCTTTTATTGCTTGAATTATTCTGTCAAAATTATCGCTACAATAAAAACACTGTACACAAATGCGAGCAGCGTCATTAGATTTAATCCCTATTAAAGATGTTTAAAGAAAAGAATGTGATTCCTCTCTAATTCTGTTCATCACTGTCGTAAGCTGTGTTTTACATCGAGTTTTATTCTCGCTAGGAGTTATCATGTGACGACTAAATGCACAACTCGAAGAACTCGACTACGTAGATAATATTTTTCTACTGGTTCACAAATAATGCAACCTACATTGAAATCTGGATTCAGTGTAGGCAGAAGTAGACAGAGCGGAATTATAAAACAAAAATTATGACAATCAAAGCTAATACTACAGAAGACCTTTAAATGTAGAATAAATATTTAGAGAAAGTTTTGTCATTCTACTTTCTTGATAACTTCCTTAGGGCGTTCGGTGGATACAGTGCTTATATCAGAAACAAATTAGAGCTTAGAAGCCAATTTTTTAGCCGAATAAACCGTATATGATAATCTGTACACGTAGAATGAAGCCGATGAATTGGAATACCAACTTTTAGGCTAGCCGATGGTTGCATCGCTTTAAGACAATGTTATCCATTGTGTTCATGCTGTAAAAAGAATATGAAAGACTAGCGGAAAGTATAGGATGAACGAACGAGAGAAAGAGAAAAGAAAACAACCGACAAGATGAGTCCAATAAAAAGAGAAGATCCGAAAACGCACATGGTCCAAGTTAATTCATGCCGGAGCCATTTAAGGTCCCACATAGAAATCAAAGCCTAAATTAGTGACACAGCAGGTGATTGATTGCCTCATTTCCTTATGATCCTTACAAAGTCTACAAAATCGATGTCACTCTTCTCCCACTTGCAAATCATTGAACGTATGCCACAGAGGTTCGTAATAACGACCTTATTCAGCCCTAATGCTGACTTGATTTTTCAGAGAAAGGAGCAGGCCCAACGATTAGGTAACAGGCCAAATAAACCTTAAAACTCTACATTGATAACATGGGTATAGTGCTGTTACGAAAATAAAAATGCCTAAAAAGATAATACACCACACCAGGGACTGTATTGACGGATTTTAGTCTATTGGCTTATGTCAAGGATTTAAATGTGTTATCCTGATAATGCCGTACTGATTTATGTATTTAACAGTATTGCCATACTAATTTGTGTATTTGACGTCATTGCTAACTCGACCATCTTTGGGTAACAAAATCTTTCATGTTTAAAATTAATGGGCATAAAATAGAGGATGTGAGAGCGTTTGAGTGGTATATTAGGAGGAAGCTTTGCCTACGTCCATATAGTAATCGTTTTGCAGTCATAAAGTAAAGTCGTGGTTAGGCGTAAATTAAGTGTTGAATAAACGAATATTAAATGCAAGGCAAATAATTCGCTGTATTAAAATAAACTGTAGAAAAATAAAGTGAGGTAATAAAAACTGTAAAACAACAACAACGTGTTGTTTATTTTATTTTGGCGCAATAAAAAAGAACTCAAACGTTTTAAAAAAGTTAAAACGTAACGCTATAGATACGCTGTCTCCGAGCCCTGTATTTCTCCGCGATACCCAGGAAAAGTCTCTTTATGGGCCATTTTGTAGTCTAGGACGATCTCAGAGATATCTTGATACAGCATTCACTGCGTTTCTAACTTTAAACACTTTAGCCTCTAAACTAACCTAAGGTAAAGTTCTACGCAGTAGACGCCAGCCTCAGTACCTTCCCCGCCTAAAAGCCGAACGTGTAGATGGCCAGATCGCCAAGAGGTGGATTGTACCATCTAAAGTAGTTTGTGCTGGATATCAATACCTAGATGATCTCGAAATTTGCATAGTAAGATATAATAAATAGCAAAACCCTAAGGTCCGAGATTCCCAATCCACACAAATCGTAAGCCTTGACATAGTGAGCATCCCGCCTTAAGCTCAGTTTCCGGAGTCTTAGAGTTCTTCTTGCCGCCTGAAAATAAATTTGTACATCTAAAGAACGTAGCACTGTGTACAGTGCTCCTAGTTACCCCTGTAATGGAAAGCGATTAGGATAATTACAAATTACTCAATTTCAGTTGCCTAAGACGTGCCACCAGTCATGACCGCCATAAAAGAGAATGTGGCAGTAGTTAGTGTCTTAATACCCAATTTCTCCCGATTGAGTTCTTGTAAAAATTAAGTGCCATCATTCCCACTCTTTGTTTGCTCCTCAATACTTCTCTCCATCTTAATTTAAATATTTTGCCTCCAAAGAGAGTTCTAAAGTCATACCATTCAAAACTGGCGACACGAAGGGAGCAATCTTACGATTTCTGATGTATAGTACAAGCTTTGTCTTCACTAAGATAACGTTCAACCTATTCAAAAGTGCCAAACGTGACAGCATTGGTTCTGATATAGCACGCAAGACCGTCCAAATTATTGCACGGGCTGCATCTAATATACCATTTCTATAGATTAAAATGTAAATGGTATTTGGTGAATGCCGACGTTTTGCCAACACGGAGTCCTTTCGACTCTACTTAACTAATCAACCAAGATACAAAGAGAATTCTGCTTATACTTTATGCATATATTTTATAAGAAAAAATTAAGAAAAATTTGCGAATATTATGGGCAAGTTCATTCTATTGCTCTGATAGAACTGATACTGATTGCTGCTTTGCTCATTTGCGAAAATTGTATTCCACATTCGAACAGAGAAAGAAATAGTTGGAGTAGCCAGAAGATCAGAACGATGAACATTCGTAAGTTTCTTTCTATAACATCAAATTGCTGTTTAAGCGTTTTAAATGATCATATCAATTTGACATTAATGTTATGCCCTAAAAGCATTTTAGTAACGAGAACTTTTCTACAATATTTGAATACGGATATGATGATATTTTTTTGATTTTTTGATTTCTTTTCAAATTTAAATATCATAGAAAATAAGATTGAATTGTTAGAATTGCTGGCATTTTGTCAAATGTCATAGAGTGAAAAACAACAACAGTGGCATAAGCAACGGCGTTAAATAGACAAAAAAATTACAAAAAAAAATAAGAGAAATAAAACATGTAAAAACATATAAAAAGAATGCATTGGTTAAATATTTCATTCTAAGTTACATATCGAAAATATATTCATGCATATTCATACAATCAGATAAAACGCAACGATACTCAGATGCAGAGTCGAACAAACGTATGGAATGGAGGACAGACTTGTAGCAACGGCAGCCAAAGAGGCAAGAATCAAAATGTGTGAGCAGAAAAAAAAGCAAAAAAAAAAAAAAACTAAAATACGAATAAAATATAGAGGAAAGTGGCAAAAATTGTGTTTTTGTATGAATTCTAAGCATAACACACTTGTTGATAGCACTCTGCAGTTCGATAGAACGAATGTAAGTTTTAAACAAGAGTCGGAGGTGGGACGAATGTTGTGTAGGAATAAGTAAGTATGTATGAAAATAAAATTGTCTTCTAATATTTTGCCATTGCTTGTGTGTTGCATGAATGCCTGCATTTTAATCAAAAAATCAATAAGTTTTGTAGAAATTCATCACATCAACAGAGAGATGAAATAGTATTTAGTATGCAAATTTCCATCTCTTTCACTTACTCTATCTACCTCCCTCTAATAAAGTGTGATGTTAGTGTATCTATGTACGTATATCAATGTACATATATATGCACGTATTTATATTTTGAAATTTAATTAATTAATTCTTTAGTTTTCGTTAGAAAATAATTGTTTGCCTCTGTGTTTCTATTCTGTAGTTGTTTTTTCTTTTACTTTACAGATTGAATTTTGATAAATAATTTTAAATGTTTTTGTTAAAAGAATTACATACAAAAATAAATCTTATTTTAGATAATTTTCTAACAAACCGTTGACATTTTGCCATCATTTATTTAGTCGTGTGTATCTCTCTACAGCATGTGGGTTTTTGGTTTTCTATCAGGTTTGTAAAGGAATTACATCTTGTAAAGCAAAATGGAATTAGAAGCGACATTTGTTTGCAATATTTGGAAAACTTTCCTTTTAACAGTCCGACAGGAATGCAAATTATCTCCCATCTTATTCAATATAACTTTTGATCTTATCGTTCGCAATACTAGTACAATAAACAGGGGTATAAAATGTGGATTTAGGTAATATTTCGAGGTTTTGTAGCACACCGATAATATTTGCCTTGCTAAATTTAAATCCTTGAACAGTAAAGTTGCAAGGTGGGACTAAGACTCAACATTAAAAGATGTAATACCGAATTCATGATACGTAATATCGAGTTGAAGTACCAATGAAATAATACTTTGGATTTCCAAATCCAAACAAAATTTGTTTTACGTTTACGTTAAAATCGACTGCTATCTGAAAATGGATTAAGATCAAAATATTCACACTTGCAAAAAATCACCCCCCCTTTATGGGTGTGAGTTCTGGAAAATAAAATCAAAATCATCAATCGTTGCTTCCGAAGGATATTGAAAATATTTTGCACAAACACCATTGCGAATAACAACCTGTGAGAACAATCGAACAAACTTCCACTTCACATGGAGATTCCCGATCATAAATGGCGATCCCGGTCATAACACGTTTCGAAGACGACATAAGGACATTGCAAGAACTGTCATTGCCTGGAATCCACATGGAAAAATGACTACAATGTGGGCAGAAGACCTTTGATGTCTTAGGAAAATTTAATGCCCACTTGTCCAGACTAATCTACAACCATTTTTGGAAAGAAATCGAAGAAAAATATGTTTTTTTTTTGCATGAAAATGCCTCAGTTCACAACAGTTATCAAACGAGCATGTCGTTGGTGTCGCAAAAAAAAAATCAAATGTAATGGAAATGGAAATGGGCTTCAAACATTTAGGGGTAACAAGCAATACAGTACCATAACTAAACTTAAGGCTGTGGTAATTACTTTTTTGGAGCCGATCACAGATCCGCAACAAATTCTTGCTTTTATATTAAACAATGGAGGCCCAACCCATTATTTTAGCAAAAAAAAAAAAAAATGTAATTATAAAGATTTTTTTCTCCGTCAATTCTCTAGGGAGCAACAAACAAATCATCAATTGCATTGTTTCAGTTTTATCAATCAAGTTGATTTTTGAAGTGAAGTAGATGATTAATCCACTGTAACCTTCTCTATAGGATTATGTAGTGGTGAATATTTTTGCTAATTGGTGGTGATCTTTACTTTAGCGTTGTGTTTTTTCCCAGTAAGTGTTGTTTCTTCCTGATCATTTTTCTCATGTTTGTCACCATCGCCGGAAGGTCAGGGGAGTTTTTTCTTTATTTTTAGATGGAGTTGTCGGGAAGAAAGTTGAAGCCCATTTATGAAACACTCGAAACAACAATTAAATTTGTTTCGCCATGTCCTCTGCTTATGCTCGAATCTGAGTCGCTTGTGTTGTCACGCGTGCGCTCTAACCAGTATACTAAGCCAAAAAGTAATTTACTTAAATTTTTCAAGCCAATTTGTTACAGTGCGGCTTTAATTGTGTACGTCGAAAAAATAAATGTTTTGTGATAAACTGGAATTGAAATTGAGATAGTTTTGTCTACAATTTTTTATTTTTTTTATAATGCCTTAAATTTGTCATCAGTAAAAATTTTAAATTCACCTTCATATATAAGGAACTGCTGGAAAAGCTAGTGCGGCTATAATATTGCTCTTGAGTGTAGGAAGATGGAAACTTTAGGAAGGTTAATTACTTTATGACTTAGCTACTCTCAGGCCACTGAGCATTTTAAATAGATATCGTCAAACGCATGGGCAAGGTATATATTTACTGCGACTGAAAATAATGACACTGAATACAAATTCTTTAAAAACACAAGAAGGCACCCGGAAAGGGACAATTTAAGGCGGCAGATTGTTGATATCAATCCCAATTATCTAGTGAAAAAAATTCTCAAATGAGAGAATGGATGAATTGAGAGAAGAAAAAAGATCTCGATAGACTACAACAAAATGAGACAATGGGATGAGTCAATAGGATGATCCTGAAAACTCCACTGAAAGAAGTCGACGCCGATCACTGTAAGTCCAAGAACACTACCTCGTACGCAAAAGAAATTAAATTAAACCCGTCTAATCTAATCCAATCTAATCTAATCTAATCTAATCTAATCTAATCTAATCTAATCTAATCTAATCTAATCTAATCTAATCTAATCTAATCTAATCTAATCTAATCTAATCTAATCTAATCTAATCTAATCTAATCTAATCTAATCTAATCTAATCTAATCTAATCTAATCTAATCTAATCTAATCTAATCTAATCTAATCTAATCTAATCTAATCTAATCTAATCTAATCTAATCTAATCTAATCTAATCTAATCTAATCTAATCTAATCTAATCTAATCTAATCTAATCTAATCTAATCTAATCTAATCTAATCTAATCTAATCTAATCTAATCTAATCTAATCTAATCTAATCTAATCTAATCTAATCTAATCTAATCTAATCTAATCTAATCTAATCTAATCTAATCTAATCTAATCTAATCTAATCTAATCTAATCTAATCTAATCTAATCTAATCTAATCTAATCTAATCTAATCTAATCTAATCTAATCTAATCTAATCTAATCTAATCTAATCTAATCTAATCTAATCTAATCTAATCTAATCTAATCTAATCTAATCTAATCTAATCTAATCTAATCTAATCTAATCTAATCTAATCTAATCTAATCTAATCTAATCTAATCTAATCTAATCTAATCTAATCTAATCTAATCTAATCTAATCTAATCTAATCTAATCTAATCTAATCTAATCTAATCTAATCTAATCTAATCTAATCTAATCTAATCTAATCTAATCTAATCTAATCTAATCTAATCTAATCTAATCTAATCTAATCTAATCTAATCTAATCTAATCTAATCTAATCTAATCTAATCTAATCTAATCTAATCTAATCTAATCTAATCTAATCTAATCTAATCTAATCTAATCTAATCTAATCTAATCTAATCTAATCTAATCTAATCTAATCTAATCTAATCTAATCTAATCTAATCTAATCTAATCTAATCTAATCTAATCTAATCTAATCTAATCTAATCTAATCTAATCTAATCTAATCTAATCTAATCTAATCTAATCTAATCTAATCTAATCTAATCTAATCTAATCTAATCTAATCTAATCTAATCTAATCTAATCTAATCTAATCTAATCTAATCTAATCTAATCTAATCTAATCTAATCTAATCTAATCTAATCTAATCTAATCTAATCTAATCTAATCTAATCTAATCTAATCTAATCTAATCTAATCTAATCTAATCTAATCTAATCTAATCTAATCTAATCTAATCTAATCTAATCTAATCTAATCTAATCTAATCTAATCTAATCTAATCTAATCTAATCTAATCTAATCTAATCTAATCTAATCTAATCTAATCTAATCTAATCTAATCTAATCTAATCTAATCTAATCTAATCTAATCTAATCTAATCTAATCTAATCTAATCTAATCTAATCTAATCTAATCTAATCTAATCTAATCTAATCTAATCTAATCTAATCTAATCTAATCTAATCTAATCTAATCTAATCTAATCTAATCTAATCTAATCTAATCTAATCTAATCTAATCTAATCTAATCTAATCTAATCTAATCTAATCTAATCTAATCTAATCTAATCTAATCTAATCTAATCTAATCTAATCTAATCTAATCTAATCTAATCTAATCTAATCTAATCTAATCTAATCTAATCTAATCTAATCTAATCTAATCTAATCTAATCTAATCTAATCTAATCTAATCTAATCTAATCTAATCTAATCTAATCTAATCTAATCTAATCTAATCTAATCTAATCTAATCTAATCTAATCTAATCTAATCTAATCTAATCTAATCTAATCTAATCTAATCTAATCTAATCTAATCTAATCTAATCTAATCTAATCTAATCTAATCTAATCTAATCTAATCTAATCTAATCTAATCTAATCTAATCTAATCTAATCTAATCTAATCTAATCTAATCTAATCTAATCTAATCTAATCTAATCTAATCTAATCTAATCTAATCTAATCTAATCTAATCTAATCTAATCTAATCTAATCTAATCTAATCTAATCTAATCTAATCTAATCTAATCTAATCTAATCTAATCTAATCTAATCTAATCTAATCTAATCTAATCTAATCTAATCTAATCTAATCTAAGCTAATCTAACCTACCCTACCGTCATTAATAAAAACCTTCGCCCTATCCTGTACGCGGTCGAGAAGCTCCAAAATAGACTTTGAAGCACCGGCCCACACATGAGAGTTGTATTCCAATTTGGGTCGGCTATAGGTCTTGTAAATATTAAGGAGAGCAGATGGAGTAAAGTAATTCTTACACCGTCTTAAAAAGCCGAGGGACTTGAATGCTTCTTTCGACACTCGAAATATGTGCTCGTTCCAACGAACGTCACAGTGAATTCTCATGCCCAGATCATCAAGAGCATCTGATTCCTCAAGATCTTCATTACCCATAGATACAAATGACAACATACTAACGTCCGTGTGTCAAAAAACAACATTGGGTCTTGCGCGCATTATAGTCGACCCTGTTCGCGCGACCCCATTCAGAGATTATCGACAGGTCGTTTGTAAGTGTGTTGTTCATATTCTGCCTTTTCGCTCCAATCTACAAAAGGATCGGCCTACGATCAAAAGAATATTAATGGCAAATGTTGCTGTCATCTGCAAAAGAGTAGATAGGATTAGAAGTGAGAAAAAGGAAGTCGTTAAGTAATAGTAAAAATAGAGTTGGAGAAAGAACAGAGCCTTGCGGTACCAATCTAATCAAATCTAATCAGTTAATCTACTACATGCTTTCGTTGTCATTCCTTTTGTAGTACAAATTTAGAATAATTGCGAGTATAATTAAGCAGAAGTGTTCCTCAAGCAAGTACTTGATCCATTTTAGCAAATACGTATGTGTTTCGGAAAAATTGAGATTTTCTATTTAACCGCATGTGATGCTCCTTGTAATGCGTGTTGATGCTGCTACACAGAGCACAGTACGATGTTAAATAACAGCGGTGATAAAAAAAAGTTCTTTCATTTACGCTGCTTTCGATTTCTTAAGTTTTAAAACAAAACTCCTTGTTATTCGGCAATCTCCATCAAATTTAACACAAACAAGTTCCCAGATAAATAGATCCACCATTTCAAAGATGGTAATGCAATTTGCCGAATATTTTAGCTTAGTCGATTAAGATTGATTATAACCATTGTCATTTTACAAATTCTCTTACTATGATCCGTAGACAGTTGACATTGTCAGGTCAAGAGTGATGTGGTCTAAAACTTCTTCTTAGTCTTTTACATCTGCTGCAGATTCAGCTTTTATGATCAAAGTTAACAATGTTATACATCCTCAGATCTGGCAAACTGTATGATCTCTCTGCCCAAGCAGTTAAGTAAAACACTCCCTGTTAGCGGGGATTTGAGAAAACAGATTAGCAAAGATTTTCGGACGATTTTAATCAATTCATAAATGGTGCATAGAACTTTACTTACATATGTCGGTTATATACAGAGAGGCTGCACCAATGTCGGTTTTAATTTCATACTAAAAGCAATGGCAGACTATAATGCCGTTTATCTTCTAACAGTTGAAGCAGTTGGCTCTATCGTGTCTTTCATTGGATATGCTGTTATACGTACATTGCCTGAAATAGGTCTGTTATTCTGTATATCATAAGTCGCGGAGGCCCAAGAACATATACTATACTTTTATCGTCAAAAAATAATTATTTAATAGTTCACGAAGAGTTTTGGAAAAAACACTTGTTATTTCAAAATTCGCTTTGTATTTAAGCTCCACAGATTGGAATATTCTTATCATTTTTTATTTTATTTTAATTATTGTTCTCACTCCTTGCAACATCTGTTGTAATACATTTCTAACCATAATCACCAATGTTTGCATTTTGTCTCATTTTTATTTTCAATTTAATTATATTACCGCTGGCAATCTGCTGCTGTGTGCAAAAGCAGCATTTTGACAAGATGTCAGTTTATTAGATCTCTTTTTTTGTTCTCTTTCGTAGTTGTTATTGTTGTTTATAATTTTAATAATATTCGTTTATTAAAATTTTAAGCGAAACGTATCATTTAGTTGTTAATCAGAGATGGCAATATAAAATTAAAAAAGAAGTGTGACCGTAAATTTAATTCTTTAATGATTTGGAACCATTTTACGGCAAAAAACTAAGGTTCTCACAGTCTACTAACAGCAGGCGTCTATGCAACTTAGCAATGTAAATCATTGAAATATAGACAGATCTGCATAAGTTCATATGTATTCATAAGCACATGCCTTATGTGTGCATAAGAAAAATAACAAATCGTTTTAGTTGCATGTAAAACTTAATGCCACATTCATTATAATTATTTAGCCTGTGAATGAATGAATTTTGGGGCGTTAATTTGATTTCTAAGAAATTATTTTTTGGTTGTTTTTATTTTTGTGCTTATTTGCAAATGGGTAGAGGGAATTGGTGATAATTACTAAGTTAATTAACATAATTAATTTAAAATATAATTTTTATTAACAAGGTTTGTTTAATATGATTAAGTTTTGTGTTGTTTTTTTATTTGAAAAATGCAAAAAATATAACAAAAACATTTGAAAAACAAATAAAGCTGTTGTTGGTCAAGTACAACTGTATGATATTTAATACGACAAACTGCGTTTTGTAATAATTTGTATCATCTATGAGTGCTGTGAACATCTGATCAATAAAGACCGAATATTATTTTCAAATCGTCAACTTTTAATTTGGGCTTTATCATCATTTGGGATTTCATCAAATTATAATTAATAGATTGCCATTGATATTGCATTTGTTCTCCTAGCCAAACGGGCTTTACATGTGAAGTTTACTGGTTGGATTACAAAATGGATACATTTTTTATAGTCCGCTGCATTCAAATTAAAGAGCAGCATTGTATTATGTAGCAAAACAACATTTTAGGCACCCAAAATTGCTTATTAAAGCTTCTTGGGTTTCTTCAATATATCGTCTGAATAATTATCTTCTAGACTTCGTCTAGCCCTTATTTGATACTAATAAGCCATCCATTTTGGATGACTTCGGAATGGTTGTTCTAAGAAGTGAACTGTTTAAGGGAAATGGATTAATGGATTATATAGTTTTTTAGCATTTAGAAAATAATGTTGGTGAACTGTCAACTGAAAATTGAAAGTATCGAAGTTGTTTAATTTCATGAATTTTGCTTAGGCATACAGAAATGTCGTCAATAATTCTAATTTTCTAAAAAGATAATAAGTAGTAACAAGGCCGAAAGTCTATACCAAAAAGGTATTGATAATGGTGTAAAATGCCATAAATTGAGCAAACCTTACTCATATAAGCTTTGACAAATAACAATGCCATAATCAAGAGCTTGCGACGACACGGTTTATGATTATGTCGTTGGAACGAATAATAGAGAAGGAATAAAAGAAGCAAATCGATCAAATAACACATGACTAAAAAATCGCGGGCATAACATATAGATAACGATAGTTGTATTGCATTCACCTCTTTTTCAGTTAGTGCTAACTTTCAAAAGATAGCTGTTAAACTTTCATGATATGCTATTAATTAGTTTGTAAGTTATTGTGCTAAGAGTGACGCTACTTCTACTATTTTCAGAACAATGAATCCAAAACAATTTCGTGTTTTAATTGTACACTGATTCTTGATGGAAAAAAGTACGGTAAAAGACAGCAATGGCTTGAGAAGTGTTATGAGGACTATGCTCCATCAGAAACAACAATAAAATGTTGGTTTGCTGACTTCATACCTGGTCGTAAATACACCGATGATGCAGAACGCAGTGGACATACAAATGAGGCGGTAACACTAGAAAACGTCAAAATAAACAATAAAAACGTTGTGATTGATCGAAAAGTGATGTTGTGTGAGTTAGCTGTCATCGTAATGATATCAAAAGAACGTGTTGGCTTTATGCTGCATGGGCATATTACTATGAGAAAGCTCTGTTCAAAGTAGGTGCGGAATTTACCCACTATTGATCATAAACAAATCAATCAAAACAATGGCAAAACTACATGCATTGAACTTCGAATTGCTCCCACATCTATCGTATTTGCCAGATTTGGTTCCCAGCAACTAATGTATGTTCGCAAACCTCAAAAAAATGCTCGCCGGTAAGAAATTTCGAACGAATGAAAAGGTTATCACTGAAACTGAGGCCTATTTTGAGGCAAAGATCAATCGTTCTACAAAAGTGATATTGAAATGTTAGAGTGGCGCTGGAACGATTGCATTGCTTTTGATGAATAATACGTTGATGAATAAAGCTAATTTGAATTTTGTTAAGCCCTGGACTTTTCATCCAATGTGTTATAAAGATTTTGTTTGCTATTTTCTTTAAATATTGATCAGTAAGGTAAAATAAGTTTACAACTTCCCGGTAGCATATTTGAGCGATATTGTCAGTATGTATAATATTTTCATCGATGAATCATTAACGAAATATCAGTAACAAGACTAAATTTTTAAGAAATTATCGTAAGTGAAAAATTTAATTGATAAACTCTTGTGACAATGACACAAACAAAGGGAATTATGTCTTAAGATAGCTGAAATTTAGTGACATTGTCTGTTGTGAGTCGATTACATGCTGAAATTTTGCGACATTGTCTGCTATCAGTCGACTACATGGTGAAAGATGCAGGATTTTATCTGGTACACCTTCCCATTTACGAATAAATCACTAATGATTCCTGATGATATTGTCTGTTAGTTTTCACTAATAAACAAAAGCTTACAAGACAAAATCGACTTCTGTCGTCTATGAAAATTTGTACAATTACTTTACAAAGTCATATATGACACTATGAGATAGCTTATCGTCAGTCATCGATGTTTTACTATTGTCAGCATTTGGCACGTAGATTCACTATGAGTTTCATCACTGGATTTAAAGTTATAGGTAGTTTGCAAAAAGTTGTTCGTAAAAATAATACTGAATTTTATTTATTTATTTTTTCGATTAATTTTTTTACCAAAAACTGTTCTATAATTATACGTTAACTTTTATTTAAACTTTGTACTGTGTAATATTTTCCAGTTACCAAAATTGAGTAGACTTATGAAAATTCAAATATTTTTTGGTTTCATTGCTTCGAATCGGAGTATCTGTCAACTTTGCAGGGTGAAAGAGGAGACGACGAAGCATATTCTTTGTGAATGTGTTGCTGTAGAATACAGCCGGGGACGAACTTTTATGATGACTTTTATTGGCCATGGACAAGTGCGTCAGCTACCCATTGTGGATATTGCGGTATTCATACCTAAAGTTGAGGGTATTCTTCTAAAGTCTATTCCGATTGGTGCTTCTGGACCGGAAGAACAGTTTTTCGACCGGGGCTATTGACTAGGGAGATCGATTGTTCGACTTTTTAAAAACCCGGTCTTCGAATAATTCGATAAGTAGCACGGTTCTTCTATTTAAATAAAATTGTTCCTAATTCTTGAAGCGCAGAGCTGGACCTCGTCGTTTTAAAAATAAGCAGAAGCTGATGGAGAGCTTAAAAATAAAGTGGCAGTCAATACTAACAATAATTCTAACAAATCTTATAAAAACTATGCCATAAAAACAAAGTTTATTACACAAAGTTCTTAAAAATTCTTAAGTTTCGAAAAGCTACTAAAAGAGCTAATTTCGTTTTTGTTGTATTATTTGGTAGAGAATGGTATTTAAGGTTTGTTATTATAGTTATAATTTAGGTGCCTAAGATAACAAAAATTAATGATTTTACTTTGAATAAATCTATTAGTAATATACGAGTCCTTAACTGCCTCGACAAGAAAATTTGCTTAGATTTCGAGCAGCACTATATGTAAATTTATGCAACACGTATTTAATAGTGGATGTTGGGTAAGAACCCATCTTCTAACCAAGAAGTCGTCGGTTCAATCCCTGGCCAGCAATATCACCCTACACCATTACTAGTGACTGGTTATATATACTTACGCTGTGAAAAACTTCACTAACTAATATATCTGCCGTTCGGAACTGGCGTTTTCGGGTTTCAAGTTGATCATTCAGCATAGAAAAATCAATATTTATTTACAGAAGATGAGAAAAGGTTATTTTTGCTCAAGAGTGCATATCGTTTTTGATCTACCTTGGGTCTCACGTTCTTTTTGAGACGTTCAAGGTTGTCATGTATACAAAAATAATTAAATTTATGCAAATAAAGGGTCCGCCAAAATTTTTTTTTTTTAAATGGTATAAAAAAAACTACTGAATATTTTCTCAAATTTCTTTTTTTATGTGAAAATACAATCCTTCCGGTTAATAATGGAAAATAATTTCATTCAAATAGCTGCCTCGGCTGGCCATGCAGTAGCCTACACGATCGGTCCAATTTTTAAGCACATTATCGATTGTGTGCAGCTGTATTTCACCAATGGCTTCACGAATATTGTCCTTTAATTGTCAATTGTCTCTGGCTTGTTGGCGTAACATTTATCTTTGACGGAACCCCATAAATAATAGTCCAACGGTGTCAAATCGCAGCTCCGAGGTGACCAAACGACATCAGCTCTGCGGCTGATAATGCGATTTTCAAAAACAGGGCGCAAAACGTCGAGTGTAGCTTCGGCTGTGTGGCACATAGCGCCGTCCTGTTAAAACAAAATGTTGCTAATATCCTCCTCTTCAATTTTTGTGAACAAAAATTCGTTCAACATGGGCCGATAACGATCGCCATTGACTGTAACCGCCACTCCTTGCTCATTTTCGAAGAAAAATGGCACAATTATGCCTCTGGACCAAAATCCGTACCAAACAGTGACTCATCTTGGGTGTATCGGCTTTTCAATGTATGCGTGCGGGTTTTCTGTGCCCCAAATGCGACAATTTTGCTTGTTTACATACCCGCCAAGATCAAAATGAGCTTCATGTGAAAAGATGATTTTTGATTCTGCAACATTACCATGATTTTCAAAGTAATGTCGCAATATGTCCCAGCGTTGTTCAAGCATATACACAACCATATTCGTTCAGCGGAAGGATAAAACTAATTATCTGTCAAATCAGACATGAGCTAAGTGTTACCATTCACGAAATAAGCATTAGTTGAAAAAAAAAAAACGTTAGATGTCGGAGCCTTTAGTTAAACGATGAGCATATTTTCAATAAAAAGTATATTTACAAACGTATAAAAATTATACTTAATTAAATTAACCGGTTATTCGTGTTAAATTAATCGGTCGAATAATAACCTTCCGATATCCCTACTATTGACTCAATGGATATTTCTAGGACACAGTGCCATGGCTGGTTGTGCCTCTCCGACTCATTTAAATAAATAAAAATTTAGCACCAAAACAAAATTATCATACATTAGCACGCCATCCTGTGTATAACTGCACCTGATCATTTTCTGTATTTTTCATTTTGTTTATTTAAATAATTTTAATCTCTTCTTTTGCAGCATTCCTCACATTATTTCTCTTCTTCAAAATTTAAAAAAAAAAAAACAGTACAATTTGGTTTTTAATTACATTTTAAATGTTCTCTTGTATGCAAATCACATACAATCCTTAGAACTTCCATTTCTTTTTCTTTTAGTTTGAAACATTTTCTCTTAGTACATACTAAGGAAAATATTTATTTGGAAATCAATGTTTTAATGTTATTTTAACGAGTTCGTTGTTACATTTAAAAAGCCAAAACCACTGCAAATGGACCATATTGTAAACAAATGAACACCAGAGAACCAGTGGAAAATATACAGCAGGGCAGCAGAGTACATTACAATAGCATTTCTAATTGCAAAGCGAATGTGTAAATGGTTGTATTTAAATGAAAATTCATTAGAATTTTAATTAAATATTTTTAAAAGCAACAACCATTTGCATAAAATCACATTTTCTGTATTATTTTTTTTTTTGAATTAAAGATATGTTTGCATTGTTTGTTTTTTTTTTTTTTTTGGTTCAGTTTAGTTCCTTTTTGGCTTAAAATAGCACACAAGCAATGTTGCAAAGCAAAAGGTACCAAAAATCAAAATGAAATAATACAAGAGAAGAGAAGAAAAACCAATAACATTAGGAGGAGTACACTCTTAATGTTTATAATCATTAAAGTATTCCTTTTATCCTTTCAAAATCCACTTTAACACATACATACATATATATACACACACACATTAAAAAGCAGAAGCTTTCCTCTTTTGTTTTTTCTTATACGAGTAGTTTGTAAGACTCATATTGATACTGTTGTTCTTCTTATTGAAAAATCCATGCGATACCAGTGTGTATTCATTAAAACACAACAACTCAGTGAAATTATAACTTCTTTAGAAAGTATTGTTGTTGTTGATTTTTTAAGGACTAGTTATAAACGTCCGCTTACTCACACACACACACTCATAACACATCGAACACATTCAAAGGTTATTAGTAAGGATAACGTTATGAAACAAAAGAAAGAAAGAAAGAAAGAAATGTGCAAAAGTACTCGTAATTTTTTTACAATTCAAAGATACTCTGGTAAGTTTTATGCAGTATTTGCAATCAATAGAAAACCAACTGAAATGAGATTCAAGTTGCTCTGAAGTACGGATTTCAAAGCATATGATTTCCATAGACAACAATATCTTCTATCATTAAAACCATAAGAAGCCATTTTTCAAATACTCTCTTGTCCATACACTCATAGAGGGTGTTGAAAAAATTTAAGGTACATATCGTTTAGTTTACAGCATGAGCTTATGTAGGGAAAGTGCAATACATGAGGAAAGAATTGCTGTCCACATATAGACTCAGCTTATAATGCATAATGAATTGTTTTCACATTATATCGCCAGAGACAGCTGATGTAACAGTACTTTTCAAGCCCATTAACATATTAGCCAATAAAATGAAGAAGGCATATGACAGAAAATCTAACGACAGTAGGCATAAAACTGTTGTCTTCAGAGAGGAGATAAGCATATCTTATATATTAAAAATTGGCATCAAAAGTCTACTAATTGACAATTGGAAAATTTATTTGAATAACGGATACTTTAGAAAAAAGCTGCACTGATTTAATCTTGCTGATGTATCTAAACGTGAAAGAGCATGCATTACAATCGCAGTAGCGGTATCAAAACGAAGTTTTTATAAAATTATCGCGAATTAAAAAATTTCATTGGCGAATACTCGTGACAATGACACAAATAAAGGGAACTATGTATGACAACAACACTATCACCATTGTTAAGAAAGCTGAAACAACGTCTGTATCTTTTTTATTCTGGGGCTTTCTAGATGCATTTTTTTATGTTAGTGCTGGGTTAAGGATTAAGCTCGTTTTTGGACGAATTAAAATTAAACAAGCAACCTACCGTTTTGTATTATAACGAACTAACAAGAGATATCCAAATGTTTCTTAAAAAACATAAACAACTGATATCACAGCAACTGTGTTACAGGAAAAATGATGTGCAGAAACAAAGTGTTGTAAAACTAGAAAGTTTTAGTCAGGCAGAAGAACAAGATCTCGGATGCCTGAAGAACAAGGTTAGTTATTTCAATTGTACTCGTACAACGCTAGTTTTAACAAACAGAATTAGACAAAAGGGAAAAGAAACTGTGCATATTAGAAAAGAGTTTATTTTTTTTAAGTTACATTTAATGACAGTTCCTTAAAGGAACAATCCTTATAGTCTTAAGATATAAATAATTATTTGAGGTGTTCCAGGAGTTTCTAAGCATTTTCGTGATAAGCTTTAAACGAACAGGCCTATAGCGAGACCCCTTACAAGTTTTTTTTCACTATTACATTCCTTTAAAGCAAAAGTCATCATAATATTCGTACCAATTCTTTAGCAATTTCAAACGTTGTGTAGAAAGGAGTTTTCATAAAAATATTTTGAAAGATGTCAAGTTTATTACGTTAATTGGGGCTACTACGGACCCTAACAGGTTACCAAAGCAGGATGTGGCATTGAAAATATTTTAACCTTCTGAGCAAAAGTTGTGTGCACCCTTCTAAATCCTAGCACAATCTGCAAAAATCCGGCGTGCCGTTGCTCCATCTACTCATCATCTTCTCTAGCAAGTAGTAATCAGTAGTTATACCCATCATGATTCTTATTATTAATAAGACCCAGAAGAATCTTTGAATCCGCCAGTCTCAGCTAAGTGCACAATGTCCTAGATACCCAGCAGTCTAAACTGTTCTTCCATGTTATTTTATAAAATCTTATTTGAAAACCACATTAAATTTTAATCGACATTTTTTCTCGAAACACAGATTTAAAGTTAAATTTCCAACTTATGCCTCCAATCATTTTTACATTATATTTGATTGTATACTTTCATAAATATGCACAATGTAAATAGTGTTGTTTAATTAAATTGTAATTTAATGAATTAATACCTTTTCATATATATATAAATCGCATTGTAAAGAAAAATACGACCAGACAATAGCACCTTAATATCTCCGATTTTCAGAGAATTAAAAGCGACTGAATGAATACTATTGTAGGAGAGTATGTATTAAGGCATGTAAAGAGGTATGAATTGTAATTGTGTAAGTATGTTTTTATTTGCATCTATGCTTAATGAAATACTAGTGTTTTCTTTTAATACAAATGCACTATGGGTCGATGTAATGAAACAAACATTTTAATATTGATTTTATTGCAAACATTAATGATTATTTACTAAAGATAACTAAATATCGTCTAAATTCTTAACAGTGTTAGCAGACAAATGCAATAAAACAAAAACGGCTTAAAATTTTTCCAAATTTGTTTTTCATTGTGAAGTGCAATTGTTCCGTTTAGAAATGAAATATTATTTCATTCATATGGCTGCCGTGGTTGGCCTCGCAGTACCCCATTCGATCGGACTAATTTTCGAAAACTTTTTCGAGTGTATGGGGTCGTATCTTGGCAATGGTATCACGAATGTTGGCCTTCATATGTCTGTGGTTTTCGGTACAACACTTGCCCTACAGAAAATAGTCCAACGCTGTCAAGTCGCAGCTTCTTAGCGGAGAACTGGCATCAGCATTTCGGCTAATCAAACGTTTAACGCAATAAATCTATAGTGGGATGAGATGTGTGGCAAGTCTTACCATCCTGTTGAGACCAAACATCATTTACATCAATACCATGAAGAGCGGCCATAAAAAATTGGTTATCATGGTGAGATAGGTGTCTCCATTGACCGTAATGGCTGCGCCATCATTTTCAAAGAAATATGGGCCAATGATACCTCCGCTCCACAAGTCGCACCAACCAGCCACTGGTAATGGGTGCAAGTTTGTATTTTCTCAAATACCGCAATTGTGCTTATTAATATACCTGCCAATATGAAAATGAGCATTTTTTTGTCTTTGTTTTGGAATAAATTTCCAATAAGTCCAAACGTTGCTCAAGCGTAAATCGATTTATTTCGTTCAGTGGATACAGTATAGAATGACATACATATTTACAGATTCAAAATAACCGCTGGTTCACATTTATACCGATAGATGGCACACCCGATATATGCACCGCATTATCTGGCCGCTACTTCAGTCTTAGTACAATTCGAATATCTTTCTTCTATATTCGAAGAAGCTTTAAGTAGCTTTATCTTTTTCATTTCGGGTTCTTGTATAGAAGTCCAGACGCGGGAAGAGATGTTTCCATATCTGTATTCGGCTCTCTTTCCGATTCCATATCGAGTATCCTTGCGAATTAATCGAACAGTGAAATTGTTGATGCTGGTGATTTAAATATTCATAATTCATCTTGGCTACGCCATTCAGGCCGCACAACTCCAGAAGGCCAATACGTGGAGCTATTTGCCGCGCACAACCACCTTGCGCAATTAGTGAATGAATCTATTCACATATCGTGTGTAGATGGGCACCCAAATAACACCCTCGACCTTTTCCTCACTACACACCCCGAAAATTATGTAGTTGAGGTCCTTGCACCTCTCGGAAATTCGGATCACTCTACCATTTCTGCCTCTTTCCCGTTCTCTACTTTTCACAACGCTTCACATACAGCTACGAAGTGCTTGGCTTTCAATGGGCATTTCAATTGGAAACCCTGTTTCCTTGTTCTAACGTGAATGCCATGGCCGAAATGGTTGTCAATATAATAAAGCTAGGGATGGTTAATTTCATCCCATCCAGTAAGCTTCCGATTAAATCAAGAAATAAATCTTGGTTGAATCCGACGTGCAAACTTAAATCGGTCAAGTCGTTTTCAAGTTATAATGAAAATATTTGCCACGCCCGTAAAATAAATTTGAGTTCAATGGAAAAAAACTGAAAACAAATTTGAATTCAGCGCATCAAAATCGTTATATTGCATATAGTCTTATTTAAAGGCGAAAAAATTTTTTGTTTTATGCTGACCAGTGTTATTATTGTCCATGCTCATTATATGTCCTGACCATCGTAGTCGATGTGTTTTGATGCGCTTTACTATGTCGCTGTCAGTAGAAAGCTCATGAACCTAGTGATTCATACGGCATTGGTACCCTCCTTCAATGTTAATGGGTCCACGGATGAATGAAAACCAAACAATCATTTAAAAATCCCAAACTTGTCAACGCAGAAGCTTCCTAGAACTATACACATTTAAAGGGCGTGACACCAAAATTAATAATTTAATGCAGCTATTGCTCTCAGTCTAAGGCTTGGAACAGAATAAAGAAGTTGTAGTAGTAGCTGAAGCTAACGACGTAATGAGTAGTGTAGCAAGAAGAATGCGAAATAACCTCTTTAAAAGCTTAGAGAATTATGCAAGAATAATATGTGAATTTTTAAACAAAATATGTATCAAATTGTTTAATAAAAGCATATTCAACTTCATACTTCTCTACAGCAACATAAAATCCGATGTTTAACATATTTAATATAAAACTATGTTCAAAAGCAACCCTTAACATACATATTATTACGAAAATGAAAGTGCTAAAGACAAAATACACCACGTCATAGCTTATTATGAGCTTTTAGCTAAAAAATGTCAAGCTTAAAAACTTCTAAAATTATTTGCTGCCAGACCACTTAGACCACTTTGAATTAAGGTCAAAAATCGAAGATTCGTGTACTTACTAGAACATTCTAAACTAAGATGAAATAATATAAAAGCGGCGAATTACGGCTGGTGAGTTCGTTAGTGATCAATTGGCTATCAAGAATTAAAGTCTGTTTAAGGCGCAAATAAAACGTGTTGTATAAGCGAATTTGTTGTATTAAGACATAGAGTATTAAAGTACAGTGAAACTAATAAAAAGACACAGATAGTAAAATAACCAAAATATAAATAGTGTTTTATTTTATTTTAACGCACTAAAAACGAACTCAAACGTTTTAAAAATGTTAAAACGTAACAATATATTTATTAATGAAAATATTTGTTACACATTTTGTTTTTAAATGGATGGAAATAAAAATTTTGTTTCCAATAAAATTAAATTCAATATAAATGTTCGTTCGCTTATTTTCCATTTTGTTGAAAATTTACTTCTTGTCGCGCTACAAAGTTCAAGTTTATGAATTTTGCGCTTCAGCTTCTACTACAGCGTCTACTACAACTATGTACTCTGTTCACATTACTTTGTCCCATAGTGCATGTTATATAGGGTTTAAAAAGTTTGGCATGAGTGTTTTTATATGTTTTACAGATTTATTTTTATTTAACTTTTTTCTCTTAATAAGAAGAGAAAAAATAAAAATAAAATAACAAAAACAGAAATAAAATAAATGAAAAAAATTAAATAAAAGGGAAGATAAAGATAAAAAATAAAAATAAATTCAAAAGTAAAACGCATGTGTTAACAGTAATTACAGAAGCTTTTACTTGGAATGTTTATTGAAATTGTTGAAAAGATTAATAAAAAAAGTTTTAAAATGTTTTTATTTTTTATTTTTATTTTTATTTTTAAAGACACACATACACACACACGCAGTTACAAACATGTATGCATGTATTCAAAGAAATAAATAAACGGAAACAACTACAACAATAAGATTAAACTAAAACAACAGGAAGGATATAAGAACACTTTAACAGTGTTGAACAAAATTAAAACTTTTGCTTGTTTTGGGTTAGGGGCCAGCAAGAATTGTTTCCTTTATTGTTACAGAAAAGAAAATACCTGGGCAATGATATCATTATTCTTATATGATTAAGATTAAGAAACTGTTGAATTTCACCAAACACTTACAAAATGTTAAGTTGCGGGTGGAGCCTTTTTAAGCAGCTATCAAAGAAAGAGAAATTTGAGAAATTATTTCAAAGAAACGAGGTCTAACTGACTTCTTAGCAGCAACACGTGAGATAAAAGCAACCTAGCGCTGAGTTGTTTAATATCTGAATGCAAAGAAAACAACAATCGAGGTATAACCAGAAACTTAATTCTGGTGCCACGTGCACTGAGATCCCCGATTAGGGATTACCATTACCCTGTAATTGAATGCTTACCTTAGCGGAGTATATGTGATGGCTGTGAGGTAGGCATTAACCGCAGGAAAAGGCTATTCACCAGAGACCAAATTGCAGTTTAAACTTAAGCTGCAACTCGAATGCCTGTTATGGTCTTATTCCTATTGACATTCATATAATAGCTATATTTGCTTACAGTACGGCGAGGCTTTACTCTTAGCATTCTTGTGTCGAGTGTGACTTGGTATTATATTTCTTATACCAATTCCTATGTCGAGTCAGACTCGACATTATAGTAAAGAAATTATAAAAATAATTTAAATTATCAAATGTATTTTTTTAGACCCTTTTTATGCCTTTTTTGTAAATTAATTAAGGAGTTAGTAATTAGTAATTACAAAAAAAAAAAATTAGGAATTCAAAGGGTTAGTACAGCAGAATTTTAGAGATCATAGGCTGGGTCTAATTTTGGCATACTCTACCCTATATATCGACCGGTATCTCACGAATAAATGCTTCACTATTGGCTTCCAGTGCGTCATTCTTTGCGGGCTTGTCCTTATAGACATGAGGTTTAACATAGACCCACAAAAAATAGTCTGCGTTAAGTCGCACGATCTAGGCTGCCAATTGACCGACCCCAAAAGTAAAACACACTGTTCACCGAACTCGCCTCTCAATTGAGTCATTGTTTCGCTAGCTGTGTCTAATGTGGCACTGTCTTGTTGTAACTACATGCTAGCCAAGTCCAGCTCTTCCATTTTGGGCAAAACAAATATTTTTAATCCTCGCACGGTAGCGCTCGCCATTCACAGTAACGTATCTGCCTTTGTTGTTTTTGGAAAAGGACTGTCCAATAAGGCCACCGACTCAAAATCCACACCAAACAGTGCATTTTTCGGGATACATTGATAGTTCTTGCAATGCTTCTGGCTTGTCGCTAAACACTATTTTACGATAAAAGAGTTCTGAACCGAGCAAGAATGTGGATAATAAAATTCAACAATTTGCAAGTGTTGTTCGCTTGTAAATTCATTCGTGGTTATAAATTAAACTGAACATGTTTGACAGTAACATATTACACGAAAACAGCTAAGGTGCCAAAAACAGTGTTGCCAAAAAGAAAGTTGCGAAAACATCACCCAATCACCAAAATATACACGGATGATTTTTGGGTGGTGGCATGGTGTAGTGGTTAGAGAGCACGAATTCAACACAAGCGGCGCTAGTTCGCATCTCCAGCAGAGGACATAACGATCAACATAAAAATGCGGTTTTGAGTGTTTAATAAAGAGACTCCCTATAGGCAAATACATCTAGAAGAAGACCCCCTGACCTTCCAGCTTAACTCTGACAAACATCATGCGAATGATCTGGAGAAAACGCCATCTACTGGAAAACAAATTTAATACCAAATAAGGATCACCACTACCACTTACACTTACCACACTACACAATCATATGGAGGCGAATACACTAGACCAGTGGTGAAACATGGAAATTACTCTCTCAGGGAGAGTTAAGTTGATGTTTAAAACAAACTTCTCTTAAAAGTCAGCATGCATCCGTCACACTTGTGCATTCGTCTCTGTTTTAGTGACAACTAAAATCAAGAGCGTAAGAAACACTTTAAATTATTTTTCTCTGCCTAAAAAAATTTGCGTACATTCTTCCAACATATGCATTAGTCGCTGTGTCATTGACGACTAAAAGTAAGAGCGTAAAGGCCCAATTGGTCTAGAAGTAAAGTGGACGGGACATAAAAGAAACTTGAAAAAACGTCAAGTGTGGTTAGTGGTGAAGTAAAAATGTCAGCTGTTTTCAAGTGTGCGTGTGTGTAAACAACAAAAGAAATAAGAAGCCAAAAAATAACTTACAAATTAACTCATGCTCTTGCACCAACAATATTAATATTTCATCGTCCATCTTATTTAAGTTTATTATTAATTAATAATTATAATTTAAAACACACACTCTTAAATTTTTCTTTATTTATTTCAATTAAACGCGAATTCTTTGCTTAAAATTTTATGTCAGCTAATGTGTGTGAAGTAGAAACTTAGAAAAATTCCGCTGAAAATAGAAACACTACGCCTACTTTACGTTTGTTATAGAACAACTAATCATTTCTTTGTACTCTTCATTTAGTTATAGTATCAACTACACATCCACATTACTTCTAGACTAATTGGGCCTTAAGATTACGTGTGAGTTGATCGAGAACAAAAGTGACTATTGTTTTGCAAATGTAAAAAATGTAGCTGTGTTAGTAAGAACATGGAAATTGCTCTCTTAGAGAGAGTAAAGTTGATGTTTTAAAAGAATTATTGCATTCGTCGCTGTTTCAGTGACAACTAAAACACATACAAGGCCATTTTGTGTGCGTGTGAGTTCTCTCATACTCAATGCACTTAGAGAAACTTATAGTAAAAAATAAGTATAAACATGAATATAAATTTGAAGTATTGAAATATATTTGGTATAAATTTTAACACATTGTTATCAAATAAAAATGAGATAAATTTTTATATTACTATATAAGAGTTAAAATGTCTTGCTACGTCATGTGTAGTGCAGCAAACTAAACATTTGGCTTTACCAAAAAAACCCTAATTAAACATTTCGCTGAATGTTCTTTTGACAGACTGATAGTTTGTTAATATTTTTATTCAACGTGTGAGCCCATGTAGGTGTGAGAGAAAGAGAATCAATTTACGCTGCGTAGTGCTTTTGATAATCACTGAAATAAAGGCAAGATCGCAACTTTTTTAAATTGTTTCCTTGTGCGTAAAAAAATATGCGTACATTCTTTGCGCATGTGCTTTCGTCGGTGTCTCATTGACAACTAAAAGCAAGAGCGTAAGAATACGTGTAAAATGAGAAGGGACAATTGTCCCATGAAATGGACTTTAATGCAAAAGTCCCATTAAATATGCATTACTGCACAAGACTAATCAACCTGATTAATGAAATTGAAATAAGACAATAAATGCTTTGTGGAAAGCCAATATGCTCCTTAGAGTAGTGACGAAGAAAAAAATATACGGATGGTTTAGAAGTGGATTGTTAAGGGTGTCTGTGAAGCACTATATGACCACAATAGTTGTAATAAAATTGTAGTTTTTGTCGATAGCTAGGCTGCGCATTACTGATGCACTATTACATCTTCATTAGTTTGGCAGTTTATAAATTAGTTGTCAAAGCTATGTTGTCTATCTGGCAATACTTTATTTTGAGACACAGTACATAGGGACTACTATGGTAGTGAATATGTTGATGAGATATAAGTCTACTTTGAATGAATTACAACGTGGTTTTAGTAGCAATTCAGTTGGCGCTTCAGAATATACCTTCAAAAAACTAAAAATAGATGATTCAGTCTTGAAAGCTGGGTACTTGTAGGGTGACTTTGTTAATAAGTATAACCATAATTGAGTTGCATATCGAAGTTACTGGCAGTAATAATTGAACATTGGGTGCTAAGTAAGCACGTGAATTGGCAACTACATACTATCTCACTTTGGTAAGTTATTTGGGTCAAGTGGTATGGTCTTGTCAAGCCGGCTGTTTACGCGCAGTGAATTACCACGTTAAGCAACCAGGTTTTGTATTAAAGCTCGGTATTAATGGCAGCATGCTCCTATTTTTTACAAAAAATATATGACCTCGATACCCACATGTTTATTTAGTGCATTTTATATCATGACTGATTCTTCGGACTCCATTTCTTTAGAAGTAAAAAACCACCAAATTTAGTGAAAATCCTGGCGGTAATAAACCAGCCGCAACTGCTTATTGTTATTTTATTACAACTGTCGTAACCATTAAATCTAAAACTGAATAACATTTAAGTCATGATTATTCCATAGTCATAGTTGTAGCTTGTTTTGCTTTAAATGTTAAAAATTAATCAAAGGTAAAGGAGAACTCAAAACGTGTTAAATTATTTTGAATACTAATTTTTATATGGTAACATGTAACAATTTAAAGTTTTGCCCCATAGTGTACATATATATGTACTTACATTAAAATACTGTAATCTTTTATGCTGTATGAGTATAAGTTTGCTTTTAAAATTATAAAAAAAAAATCTTTTATTCCTTTGCCTCATAAACACGTAGTGATAATTTCATATGGATTTTGTTATAAATTAAACAAATATTTTTATAAAGATAAACTTTATTTTATTAAATATTTTCGACAAACAAGGAAAATATATTGTTATAATATTTGGTATGTTTATGTTTTTAAAATATTAAAATAATTAAATTGTAAATTAAACTCATTTATGTTTTAATTATATTTTGAACTATTATTACTAAAATGCTAATATAATATAGTAAAATTTATTTGTATTAAAAAGCCAGTATGGTTACATAAACTTAACATAAAAAAATTGCTCAATCTATATAAAATTTAATTTTGAAAATAGTTTTGCTTAAGAAAAAAAATTTTTTTTGGAACAATTGACTCCTTAATTGTGTCATAAAAGTCAACACTTTACTTAGGAATGAATACTAATTTAAGTCAATAATATCTTATTATTTATCTACGTAAATTGAGGAGGTCTAATTTTCCGACAATGACATTTTTAGTAAAATCCATTCTTTTACACTTTTATTATGTAAAAAAATTCAAATGTAACAGATATTTCTAAAAAGGTACATAGTCAATCTATTCAACCGGCTAGCCAGACTCTTGCTCATTTGGGTTTTTATGCTAGTGCATTTAATATTCAGGTAGACCTTTGTTCAAGTCCGTGCTCAG
The DNA here is from genome assembly GCA_023159175.1 of Wohlfahrtia magnifica. Classification (NCBI taxonomy): domain Eukaryota; kingdom Metazoa; phylum Arthropoda; class Insecta; order Diptera; family Sarcophagidae; genus Wohlfahrtia; species Wohlfahrtia magnifica. Next base: position 1,968,033 of record JAKWBJ010000062.1, read on the forward strand.
TTCCGAAATGAACCAAACACGAATGCACAAAAACAGATAAGCCGATGAGGTCTATGTGAATCAGGTCCGATTTAGCATGCAAAAATGGACTGCCAAGGACAACAGTCCTGATATCAAAAGAGGATGTCGTCTTTCAGTAAAACGATGATCGAAGACATACCGCTAAAATTAGCAAAGAGTAGCTGCTGGAAAAAAATGCAGGGGACAGAATTGCCAGCATAAGACTCTAATCCCGGGCCTATGAATAATTTATGGACAATAACAAATAATGCCTGGAAACACATTATTGAACTTCGGGAAATGGGTTGCAACTCTGGCAATGAATATGATACGAAAAGAACCAAATTCCTCGAATTTTTTAGATAATATTGTAGATAGTACGCCTTAATGCATTAAAAGCAACACAAATAATAACGGGATCTAAAAAGGGTATACAAAATATAAGTTCCACTGCATTTAAGCGAAGCGTGCAGAACTGTGCATATATAATGGACTGTGTTTCATTTCATTCGGATGAATTCGATGGACTATGGCAATATCGTAGAGGAGAAATTGGCGCCAGTTTTAGAGAGTAGCCCTAATCAAGAACTAATTTTCCAATAGGCCAACGCGTCAGTTCATAAGAGTAGACATACTCAAGAATAGTTCCAGTATAAAAATATTGTAGATATGGACTGACCTACGTGTTTACCTGTCCAAAACCCAATCGAGAACATTTGGAGATTTTTGGCTGGACGTGCTTATATGGACAATCGCCGATACCCAGCAGTTTTTTTCCGTTACTCCTCTTGGGAGCATCTCCATCTAACACAGTTTACAGCTGTTGACTTTGCCTCTTCCATTGTCTCAGTTCTTGGATAATTGTGCGACTCCAGGTTTTTTTTGGTTGACCACGATTTCTTGAGCCTTGAGGATTCCGCTCGAGTGATATTCTAGTGATACTTTCTGGACTTTTTCGGATGGTGTGACAGATCCATCCCCACTTTCTTATCCTTATCTGTTTAGTTTGGGTTCCTCATTAGTCATGCTGCACAGTTCTGTGTTACTTATGGTGTTAGGCCAGAATATTCTGCATATGATTCTGAGGCACTTGTTAATGAATACTTGGAGTTTCTGTGTGATGTTATTTGATACAAGCCAGATTTCACTGCCATACAGCAGTACCGATTTAACACATGAGTTGAATATTCTGAGCTTAGTTCGTCTGGATATATGTGAGCTTCTCCATACTGATTGCAGTTGTCCAAATGCCACTCTAGCTTTATTGAGCCTGTTATCTACGTCTGTTTCTGTGCCACTTCCTAGATAGCAGAAGCTATCTACATACACGACTGGCTAACCTTGTAGTATGATGTTTTCCATGTTCGTATTGTTTATTCTCATGGCATTGGGTTTCTTGATGTTCATCTCAAGCCCAACACTACGAGCCAATATTTCCAGGTCATCCAGTTTCGACTGCATATTGAAAATCTTATGCGAGAGCAGACAAATGTCATCCGTATAATCCAAGTCTTCGAGTTGGCGTGAGAGATTCCATGTGATATCACTTCTTTTCGAACAGACTTTGCTCATTATGTCATCCAGCACGATGATGAATAGCTGAGGTGATAGGCATCCTTGTTTAACTCCAGCATTGGAAGTGGAATGGTTGGCTGATGTTTCCATTGTGAAGAACTGAAAGTTCTACATATTCATACATCGCTCTAGTTTTTCGAATTATCTTCTGGGGTACTCTTTTGGTTCTTAGTGCGTTCCATATAGCCGTTCGCCTGATGGTATCAAACGCTTTCTTGAAATCGACGAATAGTAGATAGGAGGGTAAGCCATTCTATGGATTGTCCAAAGATTATTCGTAAGGTGTTGGCCAGATCTACGCAGCTTCTATTCGGTCTGAAGCTAGCTTGTTCGTCTCGCAGTATGTTGTCTATTCTGCTCTGAAGCCTCCCCTGTATTATGACTGCAAGTATCTTATATATGGTGTTAAGTAGAGTAATTCCTCTCCAATTATTAAAGTTTTTTAAGTCGCCAGTTTTTGGTAACTTTACAATGATGCCCTTCTTCCACGTAGGAGGCAGCCTCTCCTCCTCCCATAATGATGTGATGTGAGGCAGTAGAAGTTCAGCTGTGGTTTGGATGTCAGCCCGTAGAATTTCCGCTGGAAGTCCATCTTCGCCTGCCGCCTTATTATTTTTCAATTTACCAATCGCATCTTTCATCTCATTCAGATTGGGAAGGTTGCATGGTATTCTAGTTGAAAACTTTAAGATGAATAGCGATCAATCAACGAAGAATTGCGAACAAAGTTGGTAAAGAGTATAACGGATAGAATTTTTGAACATATTCAAAAGAAAGGCGGTCATACCCATTATTAATTTGTATCATATTTTTAACTTAGAAAAAGTGCGTCTATAGTTATGAAACCGCCATATGTACAAAAATAGCTATATAATCATAAAATATAAATAAACAAGTTTTGTTAAATCACGTGTGTTTTTGACTACACTAACGAATATGATAAATTTATAGTCTAATTTTCTTCTTTTGCTAGAGTATCAACTATATCAGTGCATAGTTGAAGAAATATGCCTTGCGGTTTCATCCTTATCCAGACAGAGCCGGCACTCCCATCTCATCCTAGAGGAGTAACATGTTCAGAAGATATCTCAGGTTGTAGTGTCCCAATAGAAACTCTACTGTCCAACCAGCGTTCGCCCTTCATAATTTAAACAGCCCTGCTCCACTAATTGCTTGTCCTGGTGCATGCCACTAGACAGCTGCTTCGTAAAACAGAAACAGGTTTTATGAAAATTAAAACAGCTCAGTCGCTTCTTGCTTCCTGTTAATTGTAATCTTACAGTAACATAATGCTTTAAGTATTTTAATTCCAGTTGATTTTACTATCTAAGATTACTCCTAAACCATATTATTAATTATAAAAAATGCTTTGTGGTTTATATGCTTAAATTTTCTTAAAGCAAAAATATAAAATGTTGAATTTCTATTTCTAATAATTTTAATTTGAAAAAAAAACCCTAATTTAGAAAATCAATCAAGATATTAAAATATGACTAAAAATTCAAAAATTTAAATCAAATGGATTACATGCATTAGAAGAATATTAATTTAAATCCCATTTACCAGCATCGAGAAAAAGAAAAAAACAAAAAAAAAAAAAAAAATAATAAAGAACAGAAACGAACATATCCTTCTATTTATTAAGAGTAAATTTTTGTTGTTGTTGTTGTTGCTGTTTCTGTTGTTGTTGCTGCTATTTTATAAAATAACATTTTGCAATAATAATTACTTTTCTTTTAATATTGCATTTGAAAGCCTTTTGTGTTGTTGTCGTTGCTGCTGTTGCATATACATTTGCAGTCATGCATGCAAAAATGCGTAATAAATGCAAAAATATACAATATTTTTTTCTGATGCAAATGCATAATGTCTACATGCATAGATGTATAAGCGTGTATATTTGTATATATAGCTTTATATGTATTAAAGAGTTTTTTTTTGGTTTTGTAGTTGCAATAACAACATCAAATGCTCATTTATCTTTATGCTTATGTACATATGTATATATATTTTCCTTTTCAATTTTAAATAATTTTTTTTTATATTTCATTTTCATTAAGGAACAACATTATTTGCACCATCATCAATTTTTATGTTACGACCAAACATACATAAAGAAATAGACATGTTTTAATATGAATACATACATATAGTCGAACATATTCCGATGCATCTGCACTTATTAGATATAAAAATATTGAAATTGAAATTGTAAAACAGTGGAGGTAACAAAAATACAATCACCACTGCAGACGCTATTGCTATTGTTTGTATTCACAAGAATCCAGTAGCTGCGACCGTTCAACTGCATTCTCATGTTAAAGTTCTAGAGGATTAGTTAAGAAGATTAATCAATGCAAGTAAATATTTTCGCTGAGGATAAATGACTGCCAAGTCATTTACCCCAAATTGAGAAACTTCCACTCTAACCATTCTCAGGTTATACAAAAATCAATATTTACTTTGAATTGGTGTTACTATGGACATTTATTCAATTCTACCCATTTTTTAACTGATAATTTTTATTAGTCATTTCGACCAAATTCAGAAACTTCCATTATAATCGTTCTCAAGATATATCCGAATATTATCCGAATGTGCCCACTTTTGACTGATGATTTGTATTTACAATCAAATTTAGAGTGTCTTACTGTTACTGTTTAAAATATGTAAATATATTGTTGCGAAAATAAAAATACAAAACTGTATTGTGGGATTTTGGTATATATTGTCCCATGCTGTCAATTTGGAAGCAGTGCCATATCGACCATCTTTACGTTATATTTGTATTAACGGATACGAAAATAGAAGACGGTGGATATTTCCTAAACCTTCCAAACTGTAGGCAATTAGGTATATGAAGAGCCTGCTTAACTTACAAGTCAAGGTTAGTTATCGTTTGGCTTTACATAAACAAAATTGTGTTAAAGCGGAAATAAAAGTGTTGTATAAACGAATATTTAGTGTTGTATTAAGACAAATAGTATAAAAGTTATAGTGAAGTAAATAAAGAAACTGTAAAACAACAAAATTAAGCGGCGTTTATTTTATTTTAACGCAATTTAAATGAACTCAAATGCTTTAAAAAGGTTAAAACGTAACATTATATAGAGAAATAAATAATTATATGGGCTTGGCGCTCCTGTTTTAAATAACGACAATCAGTGAAAGTATATCTTTCCAATGCATGTATTGGTTTGTAAATCTGTTGACTGGTTCTCAAATTATTAAATTACGGACATAAAGCAGCTGATTTTTATATATATGCATTCCTTTGACTTATCCAATGAATATAGAGACTCAACGATCGCATTCCATTGTCGTTTATTCACCGCTTCCGCTTCACTGAACGGTTTACTAAGCTGCGCTGTCTCTATGTCAAATTGTTACCTCCTCTTGTGGTTGGGTCTGCCCTTCCTTCGACTACCTTATGGATTCCAGTCGAAGATGTTTCTTGTGATATTACCAACGGACTTTCGGACTGTATGACCCATCCATCTCTATTTCCTGATTCGGACCTTTTGCTTGATTGATATTTGACTAGTTACGAGCCCTAGACGTTCGTTATTTATAGTGTTCTTTCAGAAAATGCATGCTGCGACATGATTTCCAGCGATATAGGGTATTCTTGTTTACTGCTATTGAATTTGATTTTTGTTCGTTTTGAAATGTGCGTACTTTTTCCAGCTGTCAGTATGCTCTGCAAATGCGGTGTGATAGATCAACTCTCGAACCGCCTGTATCTGTTATGATGCAGCCGAGATAGCAGAAGGATTGCTCGTCTTCAATTGGTGTCTGAAAAAAGTTAAGCCCATGAGTCTGGGCTGCATTTAATTTCAGAGCTTTTTTTTTTGATTAAAATCGTATGTGCTATGAGATATGTGGCGATTATTGCACATCGGCACTGAGGACAATTTAATCAATGACTTTGTTCACTATTTTACACAGGCTACATCCTAACGTTTGGACAAATAGATATAGCTGCAGTAATTAGCTGCAGTAGATTTAGGGTTATTTTTTATTAAAGTTGTGTTGCTACGATCAAGTTCGGACTTTCCATATCAAACTATCCGCTGGAGATCACGATACAAAAATGGGACAGTTCTCCCTGAGCGAGCTTTACCATATATACACTGATTTGTCAAATTGACATTAAAAAGGGTGGCTGTAAAGTTTTTTCTAAAAAAAATTATAATAGACAGTAAACTTCCGGGCTACAGCAGTGTTTTACATACCGCCGTTAATACTGTCTCGAGACATATCCAGTGTTGCGAGATATTCAAAGGGGATGTCTACATATTTGGGGCTCAAATCCATAGCATGGGACATGACATACAAAATTTAATTGCAGTTTTCGAGTGTTTAATCAAAAGAATTCAATCACGCACCAGAAAAATCAATCCTATGGGGGCCCTCTGACATTCCAGCTTACCTCCGGCGATGACGACAAACATCACACTAGTGATCGGGAGAAAACGTTACCTACTAGCGAAAAATGACTATACTATGTAAAGAGCACCTCCATCAATTAGTAAAGATCATTTTCACAATCACATGGGTTGTGAATAATGAAACTGAAACAAGGAAATAGGTATTTTGTGGAAAGCCATACCACCTTGATCAAAAAGTTTATGTAAATTATACAGAAAATTAAAAATACAAGTTAATTCTTCTATATGTATATTGTCCCCTTCAAAGTAATCTACATCGACTGCAATATACTTATGCCAGCGCGTGATCCAATACTCGAAGCATTTTTCATATTCGGTTTTCGGTATGCCCATCATTGCTTCCTGCGATTTTTTCATTACTTCTTCTCGGCTGCTAAAACGCGTTTCCCGTAATGGTTTTTTAACTCGATTGAATTGAAAGAAGTCACAGGGAGCCAAATCAGCTGAATTTGGTTGCACTTGGATGGTATTTGTTGCATATTTCGTCAGAAAATTTGGAATAATGATGGCACAGTGCGACGGTGCATTATCATGGTGCAAAACTGCGAATTTTTTTCCCACAATACTGGTCTTTTTCGGCGAATTGCTTCATACGAACCTCTCATTATCCCCAAATAATACTCTTTGTTTACTGTTTGGCCTTCTGGCAGAAATTCATGGTGCACTACAACTTTGTAATCCATGCAAACCCTGAACATTGCCTTCTTTTTTGACTGAAAAAAACGTGATTTTTTTGGTCTTGGTGTTTTTTTTTTGAACGCCATTCACTTAACTTATGCCGGGATTGCGTGTCGTACTCATAAACCCACGTCTCGTCTCCAGTAATAATATTTTTGATGAATGTGGGATCGGATTCAGCCTCGTAAATCATGTATTTTGTGTTGTTGCAAATTTAAGTCCATTTTTAAAATTGTAAAAAATCGTCCTCTTGAACACGTAGCTTTTGCAAATGTGAAGCTATAACGCTAAGGTTTAGCGGGAATATCAACAACAGATGTACCAACTTAACACGAAAAATTAAACTTCAATCTGTACGAGGGGACAGCCACACGGGCGCCACCTTTTTGATTAAGGTGGTATGGTCGAAAAAGGTGGACACCTGATAGCACGAGAACTGCGCCAAGTAAATGTTGGCCATATCTAGATTGTCAAAGGACGGGACAGATTTTAATACACCTAGTCTTTATATATGGAACTCAAGGCAGTAAGTTTTACAACTGAAGCCTATGCTTGCTCGTTCGGAAAAGATCTTACTACAGGAATAGTCTTGCAACGAACGACATGGATAAAATTAACTCTTTCGTAAAATCGACTATCTTTCTATCGGGAAGTAATCAATAGATAAAGGAACTTGTGTACGATAGATGCCACATGGTAACACAATGGGACCTGCTCTTTGGACCATATTGAGATGCGCTGCGGATAGCTGCCAATCGTACCCTACCTAATCATATTTCACTATACCCAGAAGTGATTATGATTATGTGTCGGTGTAGAGTATAATTCTTTCATACACTCTTTACCGTTCTATGTAACTGAATTTTTACGTTGTGCTTTTTATTCAAACAATGCAGTAATTTATTTTTGTTTTGTTTTCTATCTCCCGACTCCATACTCTTGTATGCAGATTATCATTTCAATCTAGTTAATACTTTATTGCAGTTATAGAATCAACTTTTATGCAGTTTTTTGTACTACCATTTTGTACTTATGTATTTCACTTTTCAATGTTTGTTTTTTTTTAATTTTCCATTTTTTGCGTTTCTTTTCGAGTATCTTTCATGCATTTATTTCTGTTGTAAATAACCAATGCGAATGGCTTTTGAAATGGATTTGTTGCAATGATAGTTAAAGTCGTTTCTGATATGATATTTGTAACATTGAATATCGATTCAAATGTATTAATGGCAAATAAAAGAAATAAAACAATATCGTAGACATAAACACGTACAGTTAAAACACATTTGTTGGCTAAATAAGTAGCAAACAAATGAAGAAATAAGTCGTGGTTTTGAGGCGATCGAAAAAGGCTATTAAAGGTGGTATAATTTATTTTATTAGAAATACGATTTTACCTTAAACTACTTTCTCATGGTTAGAATACGTATTTTCTGAACAGATAATTTTTAAAACTTTATACATATTGTGTAAAACTCAATAAAACTTTGAATGATTTTAGTCTAAATACAGCAATCAGAACAAATCAGCTGGTTTAACGAACAACTCCATGTAGACGAAAGGTCTGAAGATAAATTCGCTCGACCCTCACAGTAATTTTACAGTCGGTGACGACATGTATGAGAATGTCAATTATTTTAACTAGCTTGGTAGTGTAATATCGACAAATGGCGGCGCTTCCAGCGAAATCCTTTGCAGAATATAAAAATCACAAGATGTCTTTTCACAGCTTAGGAAAAGTTGGATATTATTCTCTATATCAATCGGTACAAAAGTACAAATACTGATAAATAGGTGTACTGGTCAAGATACAAATGTCTCCATAGGAACGATTTATTGTGAATAAGCCTTATTTTTTTTTGGTATTGGCAATGACATCTGTCAAACCTATTCTGTATACGTCAAATCAGTATACAAACAACATCATATTTTTTAATCGTGTTAAAGATGGTTAATTTTTTACAAGAAAATGAAGATTTCCGGAAAGAATTATTTTTTTGTTTTCATTTGAAAAAAAGTGCTGCAGAGTCGCGTCGATACGTATCGAGGATTTTTTTTTCAAAATCCTAAGCGAAAAAAAATGCTGGGTTTATCCGGGACAACCATCAACTTCGGCTGTAAAACCAGATCGATTCGACATGAACACAATGCTGTGTGTCTGGTGGAACCAGAAAGGGGTGGTGTACCACGAACTCCTACCATTAATACAGATCTCTAGCGATAACAAATGATCAATTTGAACCATGCATTGATAGATATACAACCAGAATGGTCCACAAGACACGGCAAGTTAATGTTGCAACATGACAATGCACCAGCACACAAAGCAAAACTGGTTCAGGATAAAATCAAAGCATTTAGCTGGGAGCTACTACCCCATCCGCTGTATTCACGAGACTTGGTTCCTTCCGACTACTATTTGTTTTCATCGATGGGACACGCATTGGATAAATAGCACTTAGATTCCTACGAGGAAGTCGGAAATTGATTGACTAATTCGTTTGCTCTAAAAGACCAACAGGTGTATTGCCGTGAAATTCATCAATTGGAAAAAAAGGGTAGCTGGCAATGTTCAATACTTTGAATAAAATGTTATTTACTTTCCCATTATAAATTAATGTTTCATTTTCAACTTAAATATAAAATCAGTTCTGCTGTACGTATGCCATAACTGGCGAAGGCACTTAGTACACGACTCCTAACATTTACACGTATCAACTAGAGTCTAAAAAACTCCTCAAGATCTGGTGGCCAAATACAATAGTAAAGGAGGAATTGTGGACCAAATGTAAAAAAATTCGGATACAACTGAAGATAAAAAAGAGAAGGCGGAATTGGATTGGACAGTTGTTATCTGCGTACAAGCTCTCCAACAAAATTCATAAGGCACCAGAGCGTGAGTTAAGCATACAGCAATCAGGGTATTCTTTCATCAAACTTGGCAAAATATTGCTTCATTGGGAGCCAAGTGACAAAAGAAGAAGTACAAGAAACTACCGAGTGGGACAAAAGTTACCATATGGTTTAAAAATTTAATAAATTTTTCGTTTTTTTTTCAGATTACATACGTATATAAATAACACCTGGAGAATAAATATCGGCGAGGTTCACAACTGAACAAAAAAAAAGAATAATATAGGGTCAGCCATCTAACGGTTTTTTTCAATTAGTGCTTATTTCGTGAATGGTAACACTTAGCTCATGTCTGATTTGACAGATAATTAGTTTTATCCTTCCGCTGAACGAATATGGTTGTGTCCAATGAGTTTTCGCTTCGCTAAGTGGGCCTGCAATCGACTTACAGAAGATGCCGATTTTGCCAAAAAAAATCATCTTTTCAGATGAAGTATGTAAACAAGCAAAACTGTCGCATTTGGGGCAAAGAAAACCCGCACGCATACATTGAAAAGCCGATACACCCAAGACGAGTCATTGTTTGGTGCGGATTTTGGTCCAGAGGCATAATTGGGCCATTTTTCTTCGAAAGTGAGCAAGGAGTGGCCGTTACAGTCAATGGCGATCGTTATCGGGCCATGTTGAACGAATTCTTGTTCACAAAAATTGAAGAGGAGGATATTAGCAACATTTGGTTTTAACAGGACGGCGCTACGTGCCACACAGCCGAAGCTACACTCTCTGTTTTGCGCCCTGTTTTTGAAGATGGCATTATCAGCCGCAGAACTGATGTCGTTTGGTCACCTCGGAGCTGCGATTTGACACCGTTTGACTATTATTTGTGGGTTGCCGTCAAAGATAATAAGAAAGAGACAATTGACGCTTTAAAGGACAATATTCGTGAAGCCATTGGTGAAATACAGCTGCACACAATTGATAATGTACTTAAAAATTGAACCGATCGTGTAGGCTACTGCATGGCCAGCCGAGGCAGCCATTTGAATGAAATTATTTTCCATTATTAACCGGAAGGATTGTACTTTCAAATAAAAAAAGAAATTTGAGAAAATAATCAGTAGTTTTTTTTATAGCATTTTCAAAAAAAAAAAAAAAAAATATTTGGCGGACCCTATATAACACGGTACGACAAATGAAGGAAATTGAAATACCTGGAAAGTGATACCACTTTTCTGATAGGCGCTGTCGAGTGGAACAAGGATCTGTTTTCGGAATCTTTCAAAACACCTCAAAAATCTCGGGTTAAGGGTTAAAACCGGTTTTTCAGACCTTCATGCAATTCTAAGCTAATAAATTCGTTGAATATTACCCGATTTTAAGTTTCTTTTTGGACTTGGAAAAGGGTTTTTTATCCGTAACTCGAGATTGTGGAGGTGTTTTGAAAATTTATACAACATTTTCTTCTGCTAGGCAGCGCCTATCAGAAAAATAGTATCACATGCCACGTATTATTCTGTTGCACCGTGTAATTGTATTATTTAAATCAGCGAATAATTATTTTAGCACAAACAGCATATCTTTGACAATTAAAAGTCAAATTTCGCTCTCTGAAGTACTGATTCGTTGTTTAGTTTATCACCACCAACATGGCACCGTAAGAGATATAACCATTCAATTAGCTCTGCGAAAAGCAAAGTGTTAACGAATGACCAGAACCATATAACAGAAGGCGTTCTGCTCAGCTAAAAGTAAAAGTAAAGATTTACTGTAATGTAAGCCCGCAAATCAGCGACAACGTCTGGAAGTACCGGAAAAGTAAATGGAGAGCAGAGAGTTGTAGTTTTAGCAGGCTGAAGCCTCTGCCACACTTTTCGAGATACAAAGGCACTTTATAGTACATTTTTTTATTCGAAAATAAATTGGCCAGCGAGTTCGGCAGATTTGTGAGCACCCGACGATTTTCTTTGTGGTTATCTCAAGGCCAACATTGTTGTAGAGATTCTAGCGCTATAGCTACAAGTTTTGAAAGATATTAGAGAAAATGCTCTAAAGCTAGCCCATCACTGCGGAGCTGAAAACGGTGGTGATCTAAGTGACAGTTTCCATACTTAGTGTTTAGTGACTTTTGGCCCACTCTGTATAACATGCTAAATCCAAGTAGAGGTTGGGCAATTTAAAAATTTAAATTTGAACAAGCAGTTATTTCGAATCTGACAATACTTATGTCATTATTGTCACAAAATTTAGTGTATTATCTTCGTTAACGAAATGAGTCGATTTACATTTGAGCAACGTTGGAATTTATTAGAAATTTATCATCATTTAAAAATCATCTTTTTGGATAAAATTAATTTTCATCTTGGTGGGTGCGTTAGTAAGCAAAATTGCGGTGGTTGGGGCTCAGAAAAATGATAATCAATTGTTTTGTGCCCGCTCTTCGTGGTGTTGATGTGAACGATGTTTGGTTTCAACAGGATGATATAACTTGCAATGCATCTCATGCCACTATCGATTGATTGCGTCAAACGTTTGATGGCCGTTTAATTAGCCGAAATGTTGATGCCAATTGGCCACCAAGAAGCTGCGATATGACAACGTTGGACTATTTTCTGTGGGGCGCCGTTACAGGCAAGTGTTATGTCAACAAACTAGAGACAATTGAACATTTGAAGGCCAACAGTCGTGATACCATTGCCGAGAAACGACCCCATACACTCGAAAAAGTTCTCGAAAACTGGTCCGATCGAATGGGTTAATGTGAATTCAGCCGCCGCAGCCATATATATGAAATAATATTTAATTTCTAACCGAAAGAATTGCATTTTACAACAAAAAAAGAAATAAATAAATAAATTTGGCAAAATATTAAACCGTTTGTGTTTTATTGCATTTTTAAATTTAAAATTTTAAATTGCCCACTCTATAGTAAGTTTTTGTGTATAAGCTTTCAAAGTTCACATAATACATACATCAGAGTCTATCGCTAATTTCTACCTATTTGACATGCAAACTCATGTGAAAAAAAAACGTTTTCTTAATGAGCATATTGTTTTTGAATATTTTTGTTGTGTTAATTGTTATGATAATTTTTGCCGTAAATATATTTCTATTTGAACCGAGAATAAGCTCAAAACCACGGAGCGTTTATGATCGTACTCTTTTTGGAGTTTTGTCATCAGCATTTAAAATTTTTTTTAAAGAATCCTGTTACAAATGATAGAATCAACTATGTATACCTATTGCACTTGATACTTATATAGAATTGCGTACTTTACTTTAAAAAAATCTACACACACACGCACACACACACAAATGTTCTTATGAATAGCAATGATATAGTAGTAATGGTTGTAGTAGAAGTGGATACGTAATCAAAGGATAGGCAATCATCCAATATGTTGGTAAAGTTTAAAGTTTGCAAATGTATCAGTATGTGTATGATTAGTTGTATGTGTATATTTTTTTCCAATACTATCATCTATTGATTTACAAGAGTCGTTGATGATGGTTGATTCTTTTTTTTCTGATGCCTTCTATGGCATTCAAAGCCTAGTAAGAGCCCTGTTTGTTTTTTCTTTCTTACAACACAAAAAGAGGGGAGAAAAGACAGATATGGTTAAGGGTGAAAAATATAACCAGTAAAGGCTTTTATCTTTTTTAATCTTGCGATGTATAGACGGGTGTGCTAAGTCATTTATAGACGACACATACCTAGCCCACCAGTCAGTCTCGGCACCTTTTATCTTAAAACATTACTAATGCATTTTTGTAAATGTAAGAGAAAATGTTAGAAATAATATAGATAATAGACTTAAAATTTAAGGAAAGTACTTAAGGGGATAGGAAAAGAGCAAGAAACTTACCATTACGATTTTCACTATCAGCCGGTTTCATTTGTATGGGATGATGCATCTGAAAAGTAATGAGAAATTGCAAAATTATAATCTAGTGTCTTAGTGTCTTATTTATAACAAAATTTATTAAATAAAAAAATTAAAAAATATTATTAATTATGATGACGCAAAAAGTTTTATTTAAGTAGAGTAAAGAGAAAAAAAAGTTTTTTTATGATCCAAGCTTCACTTTCTCATTTTGATTAGACATACATACACTTATTATTTTGTCTGCTACACTTTCCAGTTAACGACTAGGACTCACTAACAAACAGACGCCTGCAAGACAAAATCAACTTCTGTCATCTATGAAATCTCCCAAAATTACCTTAAAAAGTGATATATGACACCAATGCAAATTCATTGTTAGTCATTGATTATTTACCATTGTCAGCGTCTGTCAGGATGAAATGGGGAAGAACAAGAGGATACAGATTTGTGTACTGTACCAAACCATTGAAGAAAGGTACCTGAAAGTACCGCAGTCGTCTGTTCGTCGACAGCATGCTGAAATTTAGCTATATTGTCTGTTATGAGTCGCTTACATGCGTAACGATGCTGGATTTTGTCTGCTGCACTTTCCATTTAACGACTAGGACTCACTAACAAACAGACACCTGCAAGACAAAATCAACTTCTGTCATCTATGAAATCTCCCAAAAGTACCTTAAAAAGTCATGTATGACACCAATGCAAATTCATCGTTAGTCATTGATTATTAACCATTATAAGCGTCTGTCAGGATGAAGTGGGGAAGAACAAGAGGATACAGATTTGTGTACTGTACCAAACCATTGAAGAAAGGTACCTGAAAGTACCGCAGTCGTCTGTTCGCCATCCCCATACATTCATAGAGAAAGTGAACGATTTTCTCTTTCTCAGAAGTGATTTAGTAGCTTCTGGAGTGAAGATTGGAGGGAAAACCAATATTCTTCGCATGCGCTCTGATCATGTACACCCTTTAATGAAAATGGATGGCGTGAGAAAATGGTGAATGAGATGTGAGAAATCGTCACAAAACATTCAACCACCAAATTCCTTCACAGAATAGGAAACTTAATAAGATACAGCGAAAAATCATATTGAATAAATCTCTGAGAGCCAACAGAATATATCAGATCTTTTTGAGAAAGGCCACAGCTAGGATCCGATCTACGAAGAGACAGCATACTGAAAGGAATCCAGAAATGAAAACTAGATGCATTAAAATCGCATTAAAGTCGTTCGATATAATATAAGGTGTACTTCAGAATGATAAGGTCACCTTAATATTTGCTCAATTCATCCAAACTATAAAATGTTATGTATGTTCACCTTATTCAACAAAATTCTACGTTCAAATAAGTGAATAATAAGAAAGGACAATTTGTAGCACTTCATGAGCAGGGATTGAGTATGCGTGCAATGGTGAAAAAACTGGGACGATCTTTGTGTGTTGTGCAAAGTTTTCTCAAAAACAGAGAAAATTATGGAAAATTAAAAAGCACGGGTCGTCCAAAGGTCCTGACTGCCCGTGAAACTCGGCTAATTTCACAAAAGGCCTCGAAAAAGCACAATTCTAAGAGCTATCAACGGCCAGCCAAATCTTATTCGTGCAAAATTAAAAAAAATCGCCTGTCTGACTAAGCAGCATAAGATTAAGCGTAAGGAGTTTGCGAAAAACAACATGCCGACTAATTGGCATCAGGTATACATTTTTTTTAAAATATTATAAGATAATCCATACATTTTTGGATTTGTAGGTTTTTTTTCTGATGAGAAAATATTTAAGCTGAATGGACTAGATGGTTCAAATTGCTATTGGCGAGATTTAAGGAAGGAGCTCTTGTTTTTTTCCAAATAGAATTTCGACAGTGGCAGTTGGATGGTTCGGGCTGGCTTTTGCTCACACGGTACCCTGGGACTCTACTTTCTTCCACTCGAATGGCATTCTGTCTGAATGTTTTCTGCCTTATTTGGCCCAAAACACTGACAGCAACTTCAAATTTCACCAAGATAAAGCAGCAAATCATGTCAGCAAGTCGACCAGACAATGGTGTGACGAGCACTATCATTTTATCATTTTGACGCATTGAATTTTGCACTTATTTACATAAATTTAAATAAACACAATATAATCGTACGAGGACGGATTGATATTAAAGCTACCTAAGTAGGAAAAAAACATTTTTTTTCCAATAACCATTCATTTCTCAACATAGTCTCCTTTTAGCTCAATACTATTAGTAAGACGATTTTCCAACTTTTTTATACCATCTGAATAATACGATTTTGGAAACTCCTCAAAATACGCATTAGTTTCGGTAATCATTTCTTCATTTGAGATGAATCTTTTTCCTGCGAGCCATTTTTTCAAGTTTGGAAACAGGAAAAAGTCACTAGGGGCTAAATCTGGACTATAAGGTGGATGATCAACCAATTAAAAGTGGATTTCTCGTAGTTTTAGCATCTTATCTAATGCTGTGTGAACCGGTGCGTTGTCTTGAAGAAAGAGCACTTTTTTCTTGTTTAAATGTGGTCGTTTTTCCTTGATTGCATCAACCAATTGATCCAATAATGCACGATAATACTCTCCTGTGATTGTGGATCCCTTTTCAAAATAATCGATGAGCAATATTCCGTGAGCATCACAAAATACAGTGGCCATAACCTTGTCATCCGATTTCAGCGTCTGCGCATTCTTCGGAGCACTTCCACCAGCTTCCACCCATTGCTTCAATTGATTTTTGGTTTCAGGTGTGTAGTGGTGGACCTACGTTTCATCAACAGTTATTAACCTACGCCAAAAATCAGCAGGATAATGCTTTATCATGTCCAAACACCACTCTGAAGTGATCTGTAGAACTCGTTTTTGTTCAACTCTGGGCAAACGCGGCACCCATCTTGCCGATAGCTTTTTTATATGCAGATATTCATGCAAAATGTTGAACACACGTTCATATGATATATTTACCATTTCCGCAATCTCACGTATTTTGACCCGGCGATCATTCATAACGATATCGAGGATTTTCTTAATATTTTCTTTAGTAACCACCTCTTTTTGCCTTCCTGTTGATGGTATTGTTGCAGTGCTTGTTCGGCACCGTTTAAATTCAGGAATCCAATATTTTACCATATAATCTGACGGAGCAGATTCGCCGTAATGTTTATCAAGCTTTTCTTTTATCTCTTTCGCCGTTTTGCCTTTCAAATTATAGTGTTTAATCACTACACAAAATTCGCTTTTTTGCATTTTCCAAAAAACACAAAAGTTGCTTACTTTAAACGACTACAACCAATAAACTAATCGATGAATTTGGCAAAATTTAACAGCTGACGTTAGACAGATCGTAATTTCTAAGAAAGAAAAAGTTTTTGTGTTTGTGCTGCCATCTAGCACTAAGTAGCTTCAATGTAATGTTCAATCTAAAAGCAAAACCGGCTTATTATTCACTTATTTGAACGTAGAGTTGTTTTGAATAAAGTGAACATCTTAACATTTTATAGTCTGGATGAATTGAGCAAATGTTAAGGTGATCTTATCATTTTGAAGCACACATTGTTGATATAACTACCATATTTTAGAGAAAAATTTGCCACGCCCATAAAAAAAGATGATACCGATGGAAAAAAAACTCAATATATATCATATAGTCTTATTTAAAGACGAGAAAATTTTTTGGTTTTTGTAAACCAGTGTTATTGTTTATTTTAATATTTATTACTGTCAAGTTAGATCAAATGGGAATCAATTAATAACTTTTCTTAAATAAAATGTAATTTTCATTTCACAAGCATTTAAGACTATTGAATTTAATAAAATATTTAAGGTAAAATGAATACTTTTGCTTTAATAGAATTTTAATAAATGCTAGCATTTGGTCCCTTTTAAATTCTCTAAATAAATTCATTTGAATTTATTTAAATTCTTTGCCAGACAACTTCAGTAAATTGAAGTATGATTGTTTGTTTATAATAATTAGTGGCATTACTAATTACAATAAAAAGAGAAAAATACTCATACTTTTACATACACATCCTATCTTGTGCGTATATGCACATTTCTATTATATGTGCATGCAGTTGTGTTCGTGTATGTGTCTGTTTGCATTTAAGTAAAGTAAACATTAAAATGGCCATTTCCATTATTTAGAAGTTAAATGAAACATAGAAATGTAAACAAAACATAATACGGTCATCGGAATTGAAAACAAAATCTATGTATTATGATGTGTAACAACTGTATGTGTATGTGATGTAAAAAAATAAACATAAATACAAATAGATTTACATATTATGCTCATGTATTTGTATAGCATGGAAATGAATATACTTAAATAAACATGTTTACACTTATACCTACACACGTGTATGTATGCATACTCGTATTTATTTATTTATTAATGTGTGTCAGTCAATCTTTAAATCGATTTTAGTCAACTTATGGACAACAATAACAGCCATTATCATTTATATGTACTGAATAGGCCATAGAAATGTAATAAAGAAGAGATATAATGCAAACAAAAGTTTTCTCTATAATGGTCTTATACTCTTCCCCATCCTGCCTCCCTTTTATTATAAAGTTAAGTGGGTGTTATTGTTATGCCCTACGCATCCATAAGTGATGATAAATATACGAATTTTGTTGTAATGTGTTTCTATTTACTTGAGGTAAAATCGATTTGTGTCCTTTCTTAATAATTCACTAGTTTTAATGACAATAAATCAATAAAGAAAATAGGTATGAAAACTTTGCTCACAATATTTTAACGTTTGAGTTCTTTTTGATTGAGTCAAAATAATATAAACACCACCTTTTTGTTGTTTTACAGTTTTTATTTCCTCAGTTAATTTTTATACAGTTTATTTTAATACAGCAACTTATGTATCTTGCACTAAATATTGGTTTATACAATACTTTTATCTACGCCTAAACACGACTTTACTTTATGCATGCAAATCGACAACTTTACGTAGGCAAAGCAGCCTCCTTATATACATACCTAACTATCTACAGTATGGAAAGTTCCGGATATGTCTTAAACGCTCTCACATCCCCTATTTTATGTCCGTTAATTTTTAACATATAAGATTGTGTTACCCAAAGATGGTCTATTTGGCAATTCCGTCAAATACACAAATCAGTACGGCAATACCAGGGTACCGCATTTAATACAGTCCATGATGTAGTATATTTTCTTTTTAGGCATTTTTATTTTCGTAACAACATATATTCAAATGGATCTAACCTTCTAAAGAAAATTTCAGTTCTTGTTTATAGTTAGTGGATTTTTTTTGACAGTGATATGATCCGCAACTAGCGTAAAAGAGGGGTTGGCAAACACCCCGTGATTTTTTTTTAAATCCAACCCACCGAGTTTTACTGGGATTTTCGATGGTTTTTTTTTGGGTTTTATAACTACTTCCAAATTTCGTTCAAATCGAAAATATATTTTGCTTGTTAGTACAATTTCGTTGCTTAAGTATTGGTAATGCAATTTTGCATTCTTAGTGGGATTAAGGCGGCATTGTGCGTTGTGAGCTAGTAAGACTTGGTGACTGGAGCAGATGCCATTCACTTGCCTAATGTCTGGATTGCGTGTCGTACTCATACACGTCTCCAGTAATGATTGTTTTGATGAATATGGGATCGGATTCAACCTCGCAACACGGTCTCTTTTTTGCATGGTCTTTTGGCACCAACAATGCTGCTATACGACGGAAACCCTAATCAGTAACCAAAATGTTTCGGACGGATCCATAGACAATGATCAAGTCCTCCCATATCTCTCTGATGGTTAATTTGCGGTTACTGAACAACATTTCTTTTACTTTATCAATGTTTTCGCCGGTTTTCTATGTCGATGTTCTACCACTGCGTTCATCATCTTCAATTGACTCACGACCACTTTAGAAACCGCTCCTGCCACTGGTAAACGACCGTTTTCTTTAGAGAATCGTTGCTGAAACACTTTTCCAACATTTCCAACGTTCGCGCACCATTAAATCCTTTTTTTACGCAAAATTCAATACAAGTTCGTTATTGCAAATCCAAGTCTCGTCTCCAGTTATGACCCTTTTGATGAATATGGGGTCGGATTCAGCCTCGCGACCTCAACACGGTCAAAATTGTAAAAAATCACCAACAAACCTAGAGATGGATGTACTCTTGACTACATAGCTTTTCAAAAGTCAAGCTATATGCTAAGATTTAGCGGAAGTATCAACAACAAACAACAAAAATACTCAAATCGGAACAATGAGATCGCCAAGGTATTTTAAAATTTAATTTAAAATTAATTTAAGTTTTAAATCAAACCTAACTCTAAACGATGAGATAGAGTATCTAATTGCCTGCCTAATACGTCAAGTACAATGTAATCTGTATAAAGCCCAGTTGTCGAACCGAAAAATTTGTTTAAAATTTTAAATCGGCTTTCACAGTAGCGGAGGCGACACTCCGCTCTAAGTAACCGCATAAAACTCTAGACACCAAAGTAGATTCCAGAAATAAATTTTTGTATATCCTATAATTCCAAAAGGGATACACATTCTTTCCTATAAGCTTATCATCAGATGACTAACAATTTTAAATTGTTAAAAACATTCTTATATATTCTTCATATACAAAAAACTCTCAAAAAACTCTCTTTATTATACACGCAATGCTATAAAATTGTAGCCGAACGTTTGGAAGTATTTAAGATTATATTGTAGTGTTCTACAGGCATTTAATTGCTAAGCATTACCAATTTTGTGTTCTTGTTGTTTTTTGCTCATTCTAATATGTTTTAGAAAATATTGACCTTGTTGTCGGTGCTGTGGTTACTACTGTTGTCATTGTTTAGGCATTATTTTCAAGGGTCTATTCTATTCAAAATTCTTCATTGTTCTCATTCTATGTGGTGTTTCTGTTTATTTTACTTTGTGTGTTTGTTTATTTTTGTGTATTATTATGTCTCCCTTAAGTTTTTTTAACTTCCTAATTATATATGTATGTATATGTAAGAGTAAGTGCTTTTATCTGCATGTGTATATACAGTTAATTGGTTTAATTGTCAAAATAATGATCACTCACACACATATACGTTAGTACTCGCATTGTAAAGCATTGAGTAGAAGAAACATTTTCCAGTCTCGGCATAAAGTAATTAGACAAACATATGGCAACATTTTCTAAAGCTTTTAATGCATTTTAGCTTATAAATAAATTCGATTTGTTGGTCTATAAAAAGAAACATAGGGTGAGAGGTTAATTAATTTAAGGTTTAAGGGCCTTTTAGTCGATATTTGAAGTTGCATTTATCAAGGAGGTATTTAAAGAGATGCGTTGTACGTTACTTACTTTAACTTTAACTTTTTTTTTAAAGAATTAATGGCAAATCATCATCATAAACGAAATCAAAATATTTTATTTGAATTTTTATACATTTGAATCGTCGTGTATGTACTTTTTCACTTTTCTTTATCAATTTTATCTCCATAAACATTAATAAACTAATGAATAACAATAAGTATTCAAATCAAATACCTAAGTATATACGAGTGCGGATCAATTAGTCCATGACTTTTTAAATAAAACACAGGTTTTTGAATAAAAAAATATATTTGGATTTTTAACATAGTCTCCTTTGAGCTCTATAGACATTGCCCAAATAGGTTTTTATTTCTAAGATGATTTAATCGTTCGTCATCACATTTCTTTATGTTTTAAAACAAAAAATCGTTACTCATGGCTAAAGCTGAAGAATAGAGCAGGTGAGAGGGAGAGAACGCAACACGTAGACTAATGCATGGACTTTTGCTACAGAACCAGCACGTGTGTGTACTAGATAGTCCTATCGATAGTATCGATAGATTTGCTTTTGGTTGACCATCAATAGTTTTTTTTTACTATCGATACTATTGTCAAATTCTAAGAGTTAATATGGAGGTCACTAAATGTACATAGTCAAAGTCATATTTGCAAAAATTCGTGCGACGCAGGTTTTCCGACATCTGTAATCTTTTATAGTTACATAGGGGCATAGTTTAACAGTTTCTTAAATTTCTATTTATTAAACTCAAAGTATGAATTGTAACTAAAAAATGTGTTTGTACATACGATTTTGCATTTGTTCCAAGCACATTAATCTTTATTTCGTCAGACCATAGCATGTTGTTTACGTTTCAGATGTTGCTTCCGTTTGCTGAGAAATGACACATTTCGAGCACTTCTACCCATAAGTCTAGTTTCCATAATTTTTTTTTCCTTATTGTGCGACTTGAAACAGGAGAATAAATTCAATTTTGAGGCTTTTTGATGATTTTAAGGTATTAATCTTTGAAGTACAAATTAAAAGTTTCTCAAAACTGACAGTTGTTCTACGCTTTCTTTAGTCTCTGCAGTTTTCTTTCACTGGATCTCATTCATTACTTTAGTTTTGGGGTCTAAACAATTTCCGCTATATATAAGGATTACTCTTCCATCAAAATCTTTAATACATCAAATTTTATGACATAATGGACTAAAATACAGAGTCCCTATTATTTGTTTCAACACTGTATATTTATTATTATTATTTCCCTTTCACTTAAATTCTAATAATCAAGTAGCACTCAAAAAAAATCCGATAGTATTGATAGTGTTTTTCTAAACGCACCTAATCCTATCAAAATGTGCCTAGCCGGCACATATGGCAAAATCACATATGAAAATCTAATTGCTGATTTTCTCTGCCATAACACTTCAACGATAATTTCATCTTATCAATATGGTTTCAATAAAGGCACTTAACGCTGCATTTACTCAAGGAAATCAAACTGATGTTACTTATACGGATTTCAGTAAAGCTTTTGATAAAGTGAATCATAGACTTCTGCTGACTAAATTGAATTTGTTGGGTGTTTCTAAGATTAGCCTAAACTGGCTTGAATCGTACTTGACGGTAAGGAAGCACACAGTACGAATTTATAATAGTACTTCCAAATACATTTGTGCTCCTTCGGGTGTGCCCAAGGACAGTCATCTCGGGCCACTTCTACTTTCTCTTTTAATTAACGATCTTCCCAATGATATCAATTTTGCCAACATATTGATATATGCTGATGACGTAAAAATATTTCTTTCGTTTAATGGTTATGTTGATCACGTTTATCTTCAAAATGATCTAACTAACATTTTTATGTGGTGTCCACACAACATGTTGCAGCTGAATTAAAAAAAAAAAAAAAATTTAAATGAATACGTTACTCTAGGAGTATGTAATTGCTGTAAGTTATTTACTGGGTGGACACCAGTTAGAGTTGGTGGATTCATTTTTTGATCTACGAATTTTACTCGACAGTAAATTAAATTTTGTTGATAATATTAATTTGGCTGTGAACAAAGCCAGATGTTCTCTTGCGTTTATAAGGGCTAGGAAGTTTTCTGATCCTTACATTACGAAACAGCTCTTTGTTTCACTTGTAAGACCTATTTTGAAATACAGATCAGTCGTTTGGGATCTTTACTATAATATTTATATCACCCGCATTGAATTAGAGCTGCAAAACAATCGATAGTATCGATAGTTTTGATTTTAGCTGACCATCGATAGTTTTTTTTTTCACTATCGATACTATCGGCACGATAATACAAGTCGTACGACGTGTCAAGTTTTTGTGTAAAAGTGAGCGAATATGTTGCCAGAGCCTAAAATTTTTTCTAACCAAATAGGACAAAAACTGCTAATTGGAACTCAATCGAATTGTAACATTTTTACAAATTCAAACGCCAAGACCAAAATGTGTAGATTGATTTAACAAAAATTAGTGCAATAATAGATATTTATAAAAGGCTAAAAAGACAAATTTTAATACAAAATAATTTTATATATATTTTTCATGAATCGAAATTATTTTATTGTGAATAAGGAGGTCAATATTATATTTCCCAATATTTACCAATATTTAAGCTTGATTAAAATAGCGTATATAAAACCAACTAAGTTCAAAAGTAGATGAGACACTCTCAGGGACCAACAATAACAAAGTGAGCTTTTTATGTGTTTTTAATCAGGTAAATTTCAATATCTTTTACAACTTCTTCTACTTTCTTGTAAACCTATTTATTTATGTTTTCTTTAATTAAAAACAAAAATATATTATTTTAATTGTCTAACATGAAAGTGAAAAAAGTAACCAAAACGAAAAAAAAGTACACATCTACACATCGAAAAAAAAGATAACCAATTTTGGTTAGAAATAAGCAAAAACGGCATCGCTGCATATACACTCAATATATAAGGAGAACTTAAGACGTTGAGAGAAAATACGAATAAAAATTTGGCAGTCGTATGGCTCTCTTCGATTTTGAAATTTTTTTAAAACCATTAGATCAGGGGTGTATTTTTAAGTAAATAAATGAAATAAACAAAGAAAAAAGCAAATTTTTGCGCTCGCACTGCTGGTACCTTTTAAAACAGCTGCTTTAATTCTACTTTGTTTTGGTTTAACAAGTTTGATTATATAATAAGTCTAGCTTCTATAAGTTTTTTTTCTTATTGTGTGACTTGACACAGGAGATATAAATTCATTTTTAAGGTTTTTTAATGACTTGATGGAATTCATCTTTAAGGTACCCATAGTCTCTGCAGTTTCCTTTCACTGGATCGCATTCATTACTTTAGTTTTGAAGCACTTCATGGTCTGAACATTTTCGCTATATATAGGGATTACTCTTCCATCAAAAACCTTCAATACATAAAATTGTATGACATATTGAAAAAAATATACTGTTCATATTATTGCTTCCAACACTGTATATTTATTACTATTCCTTCCACGTAGTACTTAAAAGAATCCTGCAAACTATCGAAACTATCGAATGGGCCGATTATCGATAGTTTTGCAGCTCTACATTGAATCTGTTCAGAAACAATTTTTATTATTCTATTTGGGTCACCTGGGTTGGAGTTATTTGGATACTTGTAGACTATCTTTAATTAAACTGCCTACTCTTAAAAGTCGTTTTACCATGTTAAATGTATCATTTTTGATGAACCTTATCAATGGGAATATTTGTTGTGAGTCTCTTTTAGAATTTGTTAAATTTAATGTCACTTGTCGATATTCATGTCATATGTTCAAATAATGTTATATGTTCAAATATGTAGATCAAATTATGTTATAGCTGATCAATTTATGAGATTATGTCGCCAATATAATGCTTTGTCCGAATTTGTTGATTTTTCATTAAATATTAATATAATAAAGCACAAGATTATTATTTTTCTTAATACTTGATAAATTTTAACCTTTTTTTTTCCTTTTTTGCTGTATCAAAAATGTAAAGTAACATTCGTACGTCTTTTCATATTATACATATTTTGTAATTAGTCTGTAAGGATTAAATCTACTGACTAAATTGAATAAATAAATAAATAACAAATATAATGAGTTTCAATCACTATTACAATATGTTCTGCAATTAAAAAGGCCCATTCCTAATCAAGTAGTTGCTTTTGAAATTTTAGATAATTTACTGTAAAAATATCATCTAATTTCGGAAAACAATGTTTGTGTTATTTTTGGAAATAATTATACAACGATAAAAGAGAGACATGACATTTAAATGTCTAATGGCAGTAAGATATTCAATTCAATCAAATGAAAATGAATTTTAATGGCAACTTTTCCATGAAACGATTTTGTCATTCTTTAGCATTCAAAGTTTGATGCCATTTTTTCTGTCTCCTTTTTAAAATAATTTAGATTTTTAAATAGATTTTAGGATAAATAACCAATCAAGTGTTGTAGATAAGTATGTACGTGCATCTTTATTGGCAGGATAGCCTGACGACAGTAAGCCATTAGAAAGCCTTCAATGGTTTATAAGTTAAATTAGCATTTGTTGGCACATGCAAAATTTAGAAACAGAACTTTTGATTTCCAATCGTTTTAACAATAAAAATCTCAATCTTTTTCTTCAATTGACCAACCTCAATTTCATATATTTTTTTTTTTTTTTAAATTTTTTCATAGCCTAGAAAACTGTCACAGCTTCTTCTCTAGTTAAAGAACCGAATGTAATAAAGGATTTTTTAACAAAAGGTGTAAATGGCTTAAAAGAGTAGTCAATATTTAATGAAATTTTCCATTATCCTTTACGACGTACAGACATGTTTTATTCTATTATTTTAAAAGATTTGAAGAGTTAAAAAATAATGATGAAAATTCAAAAAGCTTTTAGTGACAGTGACAGTTGAATTTTTCCTACCGACTAAAATTTATTTGTTTTTAACAAAAAAGAGTGAAAAAACCTGAATGTGAGTAAAAACAATATAAAAAAGAGAGCAGAAAAAAAAACGTTTGGAATCCTTTAAATATTTGCTTAACATTTGAATACTGTTTTTATAGCTAATTGAACTGAAAATTAAAGCGATAGACAGACAAATGGACACAGTGTGTCGAGAGTTAAAAAAAAACACTCTTCTGTATCAACATTTGCATAAAATTGACGTTGACGTTGACGTAATTTTATTTTTAAATTTTTATGCAATTTTTCCTTTTCAATTAAATTGTGTTTTTTCTTTTTTTTCATATACGATTGGAAAAAGATTGAAAAAATTTGAAAACTTTTTTAAATGTAATTTTAGCATTTTGTAATTCCTGTATACTTACATTCAAACATACAAGGGATATACATACGAGTATGTATGCATGTAATAAACTTACACAATGAAAACTATCTATTGTATATGTCAAATAACTTGACATGACATTTAAATGTCGTTTTTAGTTGCTTTTATTAATAATGGCAAAATAAATAACAACAACAGAGAAAAAAAATTATAAAACTTAATTACCTTAATTTACTGTCTATCCAGTGTTGACCTTTTTCATTAAATTTTCTCCTTTTTTGTTTGTTTGTTGCTTTCCATTATGTTTATGAGAACGCGATAAAAAAAGAGAACTAAAAATCATTCACTTATTTTTGTAATGACAATTGAACTTTTCTCTCTTATTCTCTATTTATTCTTTTTTTTGTAATTATATTTATTTAAACTCTATGACACCGTAAGTGGTTAGGGCATGTGTTGATGTATATTACGCGCTGAGGTACACACACAGATATTCGGTATGAAGAATGTTTCACCTACTATCCGTATGTGTGAGTACGTATGTATGTTATTTCCTTTACAAATATTGTTGGTTAATTTAGTCAGCAAGGATGTAAAAATATTTAAAAACCTCGAAAATTTGGACTGCATTTAATAAAAATATATTTGCTTGAGAAATTTACACGGATTCCTTAAGTTTACTTAAGTAAAGTATATACCATTTAATAGATCCTTTCCTTTTTTTCGAAATCTAAAATCCAAAATTTTGATTTACAGGTAAAATTTTTGGCAGCCATGGAAAGAAGAAAAACAGACCTTTTTTTAGTTTGAAATTTTGCCAATTATTTTGTTGTTGTGAAGGACAATTGTTCCGGTAAATATTATTTTATTCATATGGCTATCGCGGCTGGTCTCACATTACCCCAATCGATCTTACCAATTTTTGAGGACTTTTTCGAGTGTATGGGGTCGTATCTCGGCAATGGCATCACGAATGTTGGCCTTTAAATGCGCAATTGTCTCTGGTTTATCGGCATAATACTTGTTTTTAACGGCGCCCCACAAGAAATAGACCATTTTTTTTTAACAAACTTTATTTATAATCTATCCTATTATTGAGGATAATAAGTAAATTTGATGCAATAATATTTCAAGTAGTTGGTGATCTCCAGTGAGAACAACAACATTTAAGCAACATATTTTCTAATTCTCAGTTATCTAACTTGTAGATATTATACAAAAATAAACTATATGTCAAGTATATTTACATGTTAAACAAATGTTGAAACAAAAATAACATAATTATCGAAATGGTAAGTCAAGTATGTGATATCTCTTCAGTCTTCTGACTTCTTCACTACCATCAAGCAGAGATATCGCTAGTGGATTGCAGTGGTCAATTAATCTATTCAGATAGTTTTTACTATATTGTCTTATTTCACCTTTAACTTTGGGAACGTTCAGATCATTGTGAATAGTTTGATTTGAAACAAACTTTGGAGCATTAACAATTAGTGTTATTTTGGTATCGCTGTAGAATTTCAACATTGGAGTTACTGGCAGTTCCCAACAATTGAATGCCATAAGTACACACCGGTTTAAGTATTGTTTTATATATTATTAATTTTGTTTCAGCGTTTACTTTAGACTTGGGGTGTAATAGCCAATAAAGACGTTTAGTTTCGACTTTTCATTACATCCAATAAACAATTGTGGGCTATCTCCTCTTCGTAGGGTAAAAACAACATGGACAGATTTTGTTGTATTTACTTTAATATTCCATTTAGATAACCAAATATCTAACTGGTTGAGTTCGTTTTGAACAAGATTTGAAGCATTAATTGGAAACGGACTAGATGCTAGAATTGCAGTATCATCAGCGTAAGTTGCAATTAAAACGCCATCGGACTAACTTTTTTGAGTGTATGGGGTCATACCTCGTCAATGACATTACGAGTGTTGGCCTTCAAATGCTCAATTGTCTCTGGTTTGTCGTCATAACACTTGTCTTTAACGGCGCCCTACAGAAAAGAGTCCAAATTGCTGCTTGCACCAATCTGTTGAAACTAAATATCGTTCACATCAATACCATGAAGCGCGTACCCAAACAAATCGGTTATCATGGTGCGATAGGTGTCATACATTTGGGTTTTATAAGCCACAAAAACGGCAATTTTGTTTATTAACGTACCCGCCAAGATGAAAATGTGCTTCATCCGAAAAGATGATTTTAAATGATGATAAATTTCCAATAAACCACAACGTTGCTCAAGCGTGAATCGATTCATTTCGTTTAGTGGAGATAATATACTGAATTTTGTGACAGAATTGAATGACATAAATATTGCCGGATTCGGGATAAATGCTGGTTTAAATTTAAATCAATAGATGGCTCACACGATACTTTACTTAAGTGAAATTAAGGAATCTATGTGAATTCCGGAAGCAAACACATTTTTAATTAATTTCATTTCAATTTTTCCAAGTTTAAAGATTTTTTACACGCTATTTTATATACAAATCATACCATTTATGTATTTATTACAGAAGTATGTTTAGGAGTAATAAAATGATAGTTTGTTTTTATAAATCGGCTAAGCATTGACGCAGTTAAGCACGTATCTCGTAGAGCAGCTTATGTCAATGACACTTTTTGTCAATATAAAATTAAAAAAAAGTTTGAAGCTTGCTACTAATCGCACGATTTTTTCAGTATGCTTCAAAGTATTGGTTACATAGCAGCCTTAAAGAAATCCAAGTCTGTAATGTCAAAATTTGCTGAAGAACACCAAAACAAGTAATTTGGTCAGATCAATCTTAGTTTTATCAGCGGAAAGAAATTATTTGCTGTGTAATTAAATGCACGGATATTTCCAATAAAAAAGTACTTTAAGTTTAAAATAAAAATTAATACCGCAAATAGTATAACACAGTTTCTACATGATAACTATCAATATTATAACCACGGAAACCTGATATACTACCTTGATCAAAAAGTTTCCGGAATAACCCCCGTGTGGCGGTCCCATCGTTCCAATTTGAGTTTTTTTATTTTTGTTAAGTTAGTACATCTGTTGCTGATATTCTCGATAAATCTTGGCATCATAGTTCGACATTTGCATTTTTTATATTTGTTTCTGGTATGTCCATCAGTGCTTCTTGCAATTTTTTCATTAATACATCTCGGCTGCTGAAATGCGTTCCCCGTAATAGTTTTTTAACTCGATTGAACATCGAAGTCACAGGAGGCCAAATCAAGTAAATTCTGTTGCTGTTGGATGGTATTTTCTGCGTTTTTCTTAAAAAAATTTCAAATAATGATAGCACTGTGTGACGTTGCGTAATCATGGTACAAAATCCACGAGTTTTTTGGCCACAATTCTGGTCCCTTTCGGCGAATATCTTCACGCAAACGTCTCATAACGCCCAAATAATACTCTTTGTTTAGTGTGTGTCCTTCTGGTAAAATTTCATGATGCACTACACCGTTGTAATCCATGAAAACCGTAAGCGTTGCTTTCTTTTTTGACTGAAAATTATCTCGGCTTATGTAGAGTACGCCATTCACTTACCTGATATCTGAATTGCGTGTTGTTCTCTTAAACCCAAGTCTGGTCTTCAGTAATTTTCCTTTTGATGAATGTGGTATCGGATTAAGCCTCGCAAATTATATCTTTTGACCTCAACACGTTCAAAGTTGTAAAAAATCGGCATCACACATAGAGATAGATGTACTCTTGGCTACGTAGCTTTTGCAAATGTCAAGCTTGACACTAAGATTTAGCGGGAATATCAACAAGAGACGTACCAATTTATCAAAAAAAAAAACTCAAATCGGAATGATGGGACCGGGGCTTATTCCGGAAACTTTTTGATCAATTAGTATGGTCTTAAAAAAGTGTTACGCGCATAAAATATGCATTAGAAACTCGAAATTATGATCTAAAAATTTAATAATATGCCCTGAAAACAAAAATTTCTTCTTTGTTAATAGAAAAAAAGGCTTATTGAACAACACAATACAAATAAAAATACAGCAGAATAAAAATCAAAAATTGTACTTTAATTTCTAAGGACGTCTTAATACATAACTGAAAACTTTTCTTCAAATAAAGCAGAGTTTTTTTTTTAGTATGTATTTATGGTTGTAATAAACAATAAAACATTGACTTAAATTTTTAAATGTAAAACAATGTTTATTATATCTGAGCAAACTTTTATACCTTAAAAATGTCAAACTAATGTCTACTAAAATAATGGTGACAGATTTCAAGAATAATACTATCTTAAGATAATATTTTAAAACTAGATTTAAAGAAGATAAGCTAAGGTCATTTGTTAGATATTGGCATAAACATTTTACTGTGTTTTTGCATATTTTCTTGGCTTAGTTTTTATATTCAGTTTTGTATTACAACTTTCCACACTGTCATTACTCTGAACCGTCTCAGTTAATATAGCATACTGGTCAACTAATATTATAGGCAGTTTCACAGTTTCTGACGTAACCTTTTAATGAAATCGAAGTTTGCAGCAAAAAAAAAAAAAAAAATTGATTTACTTTTTATATTCACATTTTTTAGTTCATTTATTACCACTTCCGTACTATATAATGCTCCAAAAACTTCTAAGATCTTCTCATAATTGTAAGCGTAGTAATTGAAGGCTGCAAGCCAAATTCTCCTGGTTTGGGGAGCAATGGAAGGTCTGGATATATTTCCTTAAAAATATCAAATTTATTTGGAGCTTTCAGCGACACTTTCTTTACATTTGCAATTGCTTTGTTTATATTTTCGTGTTGATCTGCAATACTATACGTTCGCTTTAGCGATGTAGTACATGAGCAATGTATGTAAAGTGGATTAGTTAAGGGTCAAACAGTAGTAGTAGTTAGTAGCTTTTATTATATACGGAGCTGCGTCTCTCACTAAAAGCGAAATCAAATTTAAGCATTTGTCTACTCTCTTTTATAAATTTTCAAAATTAGGTAATTTCACTTTGTTAGGAATAAAATACGTATTTACCCATCGATTTTCATGAATTATGGTTTATTTTATATCTATTATACGCAGTGTTATGAATAAATAGTGTAACTGGTAAATATTTGTTCTTTATTTTTTGTGAATTTTTGGAAATCAAAAATATCATGATTTTTCGAAATTTAATTTTTTTTATGAATTTTTACTCAATAACTCCAAAAATATGGGCTATATTAAAAAAATGATATTAGAATGACTTAAAGCTGGTATAATTTTGAATTCTTTAACATATGCCTTAACGAAGTCGAGTGAGTCATTTCAAAGTTATCATAAGATGTATGAAGCAGCCTCTTCAAAAATCTCATATTTTAGAAAAAAATTCGAAAAAAAAATTTATCTATAGAATCTGAAATGCTGTCGTGGTCAGAATATGAAATGAAAATTTGTTTTTAGAACATAAAAAATCCAAATATTAGTACATATTTAAAAGACTTAAATGCTCTGCAAAAAAGGCTGTTAAGAGCAAAGTATGCAAAAAAATGCAGTAACAAATCAGTGCCAAAATTCACAAAAATTCAGTAAACGAATAAATATCGTACATCCGACTTGATTGGTGACATAAGAAAAAACATCAGATTGCAGATTTTTGGTTTCCCTGTTGATAACTATGGTTTCACAGCAGAGAATGTCAAACTGTGTAGCCATTTACTGTTCAATAAGGTTTGGCAAGTCATCATAAATCGTTTAATACCAGAACAGCGCTTCAAAATCGTGAAAATGTATTTAAAAATAAATCTATTTGCGAAGTTCATAAAGCAGTTCATGCTTAGTGATTAATTAATTAATCTAATTAAATGGCTACATTAGTAACATACATACATACATACATACATACATACATACATTATTAGAGCGAAGACAATCATCA
Source organism: Wohlfahrtia magnifica (assembly GCA_023159175.1). Lineage (NCBI taxonomy): Eukaryota > Metazoa > Arthropoda > Insecta > Diptera > Sarcophagidae > Wohlfahrtia > Wohlfahrtia magnifica. Next base: position 1,999,956 of record JAKWBJ010000062.1, read on the forward strand.
AGCAGTTAACGAATCATCATTACATCCATTAAAATTGATTGTTTGTGGCAGTTTACGCACGGGCGGCATTATCAGTCCTTATTTCTTTCAAAATGAGCAAAAAGCGTTACGGTGAATGGCGAGTCCTATCAAGCCATGCTGACAGCATTTTTGTTTCCAGAAATTAATCAGCTAAACATCAACGACATTTGGTTCCAAGAAGATTGCGGCAACTTCCGTATAGCGTGCTTAACAATCGGTTTATTGCAAAATCAACTTGATGACAACTTTCTTTCCAAAAGTGGTTCTGTTCACTGGCTTCCTCGGTCGTGCTACTTTACACTATAAACGCCTCTGGTTACGTCATTGATTTATGCTGCAAACCAGCAATCATTTAATCAATGAAAGCCAATAATCAAGCCACCATTGTATGGCATCAACACCAGATTTATTGGAAAAAGTAGTCAACAATTGTACCTCGTAGACAAGGCGGTCATATGCCGGAGATCATATTTAAAAATTAAATGCCATGAAATTATCTACGGATTATAATAAATAAAATGTCATTCCAACAATATTTCTGTCTTGTATTATCTTTTTAAGTTCCTAAGCTCTTAAACAAACACCCTATATTATTTCCAAAGTTTCGAGCACCTTTTAAGAATTCTTGTCGCTAGTACCTTGTAAATAGGTAAAGCTCCCCCAATTTCCACATTCGGAGATTGTCCTTTTTTGTTATCTTTATCACTGTGCCACTAAGCCTACATGAGTCTTATACATTCTGATTTGCAGATTTGTGGAATTTGATGATATATGATATTGATTAAAATTCCTGGGTCCATTAAAAGTAGGTGACATTTTGTTTATTATTACAATCCGATTTTATTTTTAAGATAAACCTTGTCAAACAAAAGTCATCTTTATAAAAGGAAAATATTTTAAGAAGATTACATATAAATTTAATTAAATGAAATAATAATAACGAAAATAAAAATGTTCAGAAAACATATGAATCCTGAATTACAAAGGATTTTCTTTAATTAACTATTCGCATTACCCAGTAGACGATAAAGAAGTGCCTCAAATACAAGCAATTTCAAGAATATGTATTGAGATATGAGTACCTGTGTATCATTCATTTGTCAGTTAAATCATAGAAAGTAAAATAAAGTAACTTGTAGGTGATGAAGAGTATTAATTAAAAGAAATACTACACCATTAAATGGAAATATCTTCTCATTATAAAAGAAATATTATATAAAGAAATAATAAAAAAAAAACTAAAGGGTATGCTTAAAGATGTTATTTGAAGATATTAATTTTTAATGTTCCTTTTCCTCTTTGCAAATATTTTATTGTACGGGTGAGTACTTTTCGTTTTGAAGAAGCAAAAGTATATATTACATGTAAACATGGCAATTGACAATTTTACTAAAAAAAAAAAAAAAATAAAACTTTATCATTAAAAGACAACAAATACATTGTAACATAAAGAAACTTTTATAAATAGTTGATTTTTTTATGAATATCTTGTACGTATTCCTTTAGCACGTTCATTAAATCAAATATTAATAACAAGTTCTTAGCAATGTGTGGTATTTCCAAAAGGCTTATGAGTATAAAATATTAACATTTATACTGTAAGTATGTAGTGGACTTTAAAATTTTGTTTACAACATTTTAATGAGTTTTTACAACCGTTTAATGATTTTAAGATCCTATAACACAATACACATTTCGTATACCATAAATTAAAAACTGATTTGATATTTCTCTTAAGTTATAAAAAAATAGTTTCTGGTACTAAATTTGTTTAACATTCAAGTTTAATAAGCGACGGAGTTGTACTAAGGGCACAAAAATGGAAAAATTTCAGTTTTCCTATAACAAGTAAATAAGTTACATCATGTTATACTGTTATCGTTGTATAACTTTAATCAAAAATATTTTCCCGGTAACATAAAATTGCAAAAAAAATATATAAATATTCTCAATTTTAATTTCAATACATAAGAGTTCAGTAGCTTTTTATAGAGCAATACTGATTAGGTTAAATCTTATTGCAAAATATAGATGTAAAGGAGAAAAAACTAAAACTCCATTCGTCGTTAGAGAATAAAATTTGTGATTCACAACAGATGCCACATCTTTTACCATCGACATAATTTGTGTTTTTAATAACTTATATAAAGGGTCCGCCAAATAATTTTTTCTTTTTTTGAAAACAGGGCGCAAAACATCGAGTGTAGCTTCGGCTGTGTGGCACGTAGCGCCGTCCTGTTGAAACCAAATGTTGCTAATCCTCATCAATTTTTTTGAACAAACATGGCCCGATAACGATCGCCATTGACTGTAACGGCCTTTCCTCCTTTCTCTGCCTCTGGACCAAAATTCCCACCAAAACAGTGACTCGTCTTGGGTGTATCGGCTTTTCAATATATGCGTGCTGGTTTTCTGTGCCCCAAATGCGACAATTTTGCTTGTTTACATACCCGCCAAGATCAAAATGAGCTTCATCTGAAAAGATGATTTTTTTTTCGGCAAAATCGGCATCTTCTGTAAGTCGATCGCAGACCCACTTAGCGACGCGAAAAATTCGTATACACAACCATATTCGTTCAGCGGAAAGATAAAACTAATTATCTGTCAAATCAGATATGAGCTAAGTGTTACTATTCACGAAATAAGCACTAGTTGAAAAAAAAACGTTAGATGGCGGACCCTTTATTAGCAACTCCGTGATGGCTAGCTTGTTATCCCTATAGCCAGAGTGTAGTTTTAGCTGCTACAACTCGGAATATATTTTATCTTGAAAGTTTCATTAGAGCGTCGATCCTTTGTCTACCATAGAATAGGTATGTGTTTCTCAAAATGTCGTTCCCTTGTCATCTTCTGTAAGTCGATCACAGACCCACCTACCGACGCGATAAATTCGTATACACAACCACATTCGTTCAGCGGAAGGATAAAACTAATTATCTGTCAAATCAGACATGAGCTAAGTGTTACCATTCACGAAATAAGCACTAGTTGGAAAAAAAAAAAAAAACGTTAGATGGCGGACCCATTATATGCCTGTGAATTTCTATATTATTTGATAAATCTTCGATGGCTAACTTATTTTTTAGACGGTACTCTTTAAGTTTAGATATATTTAAAGTTTTTATTGTAGACAAAGGTTTTATGTTTATTTCTGTGGGTAGTTTTACAATGAAATCGTCCCAATATATGTTTGGGTTATCTTCGTAGGTAATTCCGTTGATGATATCATTACAGTTTTTGAAATTTATTAATAAGTTGCCTTCAATAATATGGTTTTTCAGAGTTACACGATGTTTTCATTTCTGTGGGCGGTAGATTTTTTTTTAACACAAGTCCCTGCTCGGGTTGTGATATTTCTGTTATCTGGCGTATATCATTGAGATTACAGTTGGTTTCTAGATTACGTATGATTTTTCCAAAGCATGAAGATTTTTCTATGGTTACAAATATGCCATTTTGGAGGGCTAATATTTGTAATATATTTTCACTTAGAAAGTTAACAAATCAGTTTCAATAACACTTTTTTAAGCGAAAATATTTTTCAGCTAAGCATTTCAGGCGGGGCAGGTATTTTTTGGTGTTTAGTCTTCCAGCTTAAATTTTTTCAGTGTAACAAAAAATTTCTTTCACGTTGTGATGTGAAGCTTAGCCAACCACACGAATTAACACCAAGGCGCTGTATTATGTACTTGAGCTACTGAAATCTGATCAGATGTTTCAGGGCATCTGAATCGAGAACAATAAAAATAACCTGAACGGAATATACGACAAAACATAAAGTCGTAATTTTTTTTCATGACGTTTGGCCATATAAGGCAAGAAAACTATTTCTAAAATAGTGGTTGTAAGGTCTGCCTAATCCTAATAGTTTTTAATCACACAAGTCATTTGTGTTAAGACTGTGATCAAGTATCGGGTGGGCCATTTAAAAGTTTAAATTTAAAAATTCAGCAAATCAAAAACGGTTTGAAATTTTGACAAATTTATTTTTTTGTACAATTGTTTCGGTTAGAAATTAAATATTATTTCCGACCAATTTTCGAGAATTTTTTTTCGAGTATATGTGATCGTATCTCGGCATCACGAGTGATGGCTAAACCAGAGACAATTGAGCATTTAATTGTCTCTGGTTTGTCGGCATAACACTTGTCTTTTACGGCGCCCCACATAAAATAGTCCAACCGTGCAAAATCCCAGCTTCTTGGCCAACTGACATTACCATTTCGGTTAATTAAACAGCCATTAAACATTTGGCGCAATAAATTGATTGTGCCATGAGGAGCGGGCAAAAAAAAATTGGTTATCATGGTGAGATAGATGTCTCTAATAACCGTAATGATTGTGCCGTCAGCTTAAGTATCGATCTACTATTTATCCATATTAAAAAGTCCACGTAGAAAATATTTATGACTAAAGTGGACTTTATAAGCACAGCTTAATCTAAAGGTGAAGGTAATAACACGCGTTAGCCATTTCGCACGTTTGGGACTTTAGGACTTTCAACGCTTTACATACGGCAAATTACTTAACGCGCTTTAGAGACGACACTTGAATCAGTTAATTGCTTAATTTTGTTTCGTTTTTATTATTTTTTATGTAAGAATGGACAGTAAAATATACATACGTGTGTACATATTTAATTTAGGTTTTCTTTTGGCTTCATTGAATTTAACAAAAAGCGCATATCACCTGTTCAACAGTCAAAACTTTTATAAGTTCAAAGTTTCTCAACTTTTGCATGTTACAGGCTTTGAATAGTTGTTTGTAACTTCCTTTATGAAGATGCACTATTTAAACCCTTTGTCTGACGGAAACCTGCAACGCAGAATGTTCCCAATGCGAATTATGTACTTCCAACTTAGGGCTGTTGCAGAATTAACAATTTTTATATTTTGTATAATGATTTGTTCGAGAGCCGTAAACTCTTTTCAAATTTAATACGTTTGAGATTGAAAACTTAATGCTTATGCTCCTATTACGGTTTACAGCCCGACTCAGTTGAATTGAAATTTGAGTTATAACTTTTTGGTGTTTTTAATTGGTTAAGTTGTTATCGATAATACTTAATTGTAAAATTTTGACAGAGTCAAGCTCTAATCTATCTTATGACTGTGATTACTAGGCACTGGGTGGCTGGTGCGCACGCTAGGAGATTGGGTCTGCCGTTCAATGACTACTGGAGGGGTTGTCAGGATGAGGAAGAGGAGGAGACTGTCGAGCACTTCCTGTGCCAGTGCCCGAGTCTTTCGGACATTAGGACTGCTTTTCTTGGCAGTTCGTTTCTGAATGCCTTGTCGGATGTGGCTGATTTGAATATCGGCAGGATCTCTTCTTTTGTGCGTGCGTCTGGTTGTTTCGGATAGGACCGGGACGCGGACATGTAGGTTGTTCATTTCCTGGATTACTTATGGGTATCACAGTGGGATCAATATTTGACCCAGGTGGGCTGGACGTTGTCTGCCTACTCTTTCGTAACTAACTATGTAAGTTCTAATCTATCCAATTTAATGTAAAAATTCTGTTAGAAGGGTCCTGAATTACCAGAGTACATATTTAGTGGTGCATTTTAGAAGAAGGCACTTATGCGTCTATCAAATAGAGAATAGTCAGCTACTATTGCTGAAGTTAGAGGACTCCACTCGCCAGATGTACTGTCATATACAGACAAACTAGAAATATGCAATTGCATGTTTTTTCACATGCAACCAAACAAGTCGGATACAAGATATTTATCCGTTTCATGAATTTTTATGAATTATGACATTGATTTGTGACATTATGACATTGTTTATTTTTGCATATTTTGCTTCTAACAGCATTTTCTTGCATATTTAAGTTTTAAAAGTATGTTTTCGACATTTATTCGTATTTAGAGAGCATTTCAAGCATTTTTAGCGCATATATGAAATTTTTGTGTTTTAAGAAATTTTTGTTTGTAATTCTGGTAGAGTCGTGGCTTTTTTAAATTATCTATCAATTAAAATTGTTTGCATCAATTAAGCTTATTACTTATTAACAGAGATCAACGTGAAAAAAAGTGTCATTGAAAGCTCCAAATAGAGTTGAAATTAAAAAAAAACTTATGTGCAGACCTCCATTTGCCGTTAGAACCTTATATAAAACGTTCGGCAACTTGGGTGGCGGACATAACTTACTCTCAGTGTTGCCAAATAAGCGCCTTTTGCGCTATATTTAAATACCGAAAAGTCGTATTTTTTCCTTTAGCGCTTTTTCTAAGAAACGCGCTATGTGAACGCTTTTCCTCAATTTTTTTGTAAGAAAATGAAAGTCACTAAGTTCAATAAACTCATTAGAATATTACGTTATTCCAGATAATATTTGTGCAAAAATTAAAAAAATAGTGTTTTTCAAACGTATCTTAAATATAAGAGCTTTTTTTCAAGACATAAGTAAAATAGAAAAAATTTAATATTTTACGGAATAATTTTAAAGAATAAGGGAGAATATTTTAAAAATGCGTCGTAGACAGCGGTTTATATATTTCTGAATAGAATTGACAAAATCACACGAGTTAAACGTTTTAATTTTCGTTTTCAGAAAGATATGGTGAGAACGCCCTATAACAATCAGTCGGCCAAAAGATTGGCTGCCTAGATTCAAACTGTTCCGAATACGAATTCTGGAATCTTCGGAAGCCTTGAGGATACTACCGAAATAGCAAAAAAACGATATATCTCCTAAATATCTGCTTTCAATTCGAAGGATCGTCGTGTCATTAGCGTTGTGTTGTTGATCATTGTGTTGATTTGCATAATATTGGTTTTGGAGACGTTTATCCAAAATCCTGCTCTATATAATTCCGCTGTATATAATACAACTGTCATTGCATGTCGGAATGTCTGTGAGCCACATATCAAATTTTCCAACTTTGTGTTAAGTCTCTAGTTTATAGCAGTTGCAACTAACAATCGAAAGAACACAATCTTGTTTAGCACCAGCTCTAAAAAGTATTTTCTTAATATTGCATACAACTGAGCCCAAAAAATGGAAATAAATTAAAGTTGTTGTTTTGTTCATATTACTAAACAAAATCTTTGCAACAATTTAAATTTAAATAATAAAAATATTTTGTTTTTACAAATTTAGTATATTTTTGGTTTTGAATAGTTTTAACGCTTTTCTACAGCGCAAATAGTTACATAAATTATAATTTAGTGCCTTTAGGCGCCTCTTGAATGGGAGGTCTGCGCGCTCTGATCATAAAAAGTTGACAACACTGCTTACTATGCTTACAGTTGTGAAAAGACCTTAGAAGTTCCTAGCGCATTAAATAGTAAATAGCAATAAATGAACTAAAATATATAAATATTAAACTGATTTTTTTCCAAACTGCGGTTTCATTGAAACGTTACTCAAAAACAGCAAATCTAACATTGGTTTGGCAGTATGCGATGTTATCTGAGATGGTTTAGAATTTTGGCAGGATGAAATATTTTAATACAAAACTTGATATTAAAACAAAACTAAAACATATTATGCATTAACAAAGTATTTAATGCCGTAAAATTTCTAACAAACGATCTTCGTGCATCTTTTTCAAATCTAGTTTTAAGATAAGTCCTTAAGGAAATGTTATCCGTTAAATATGTTCCCATTTTATCACTAGACATTGACATTTTTAATGTATAAGAGTTTGCTTAGATGTAATGGACAATGCTTTACATTTGAAAATTTAAGCCAATGTTTAGTTGCTTGTTACAATAACAAATACATACTAATAAAAAATTCTACTTTATTTTACAAAAAATTCTAAGTTGTGCAATCAGATCTCCTTAGAAATTGAATTATAATTTTTGTTTTTAATACTGTTGCATTGGTTTTGCATTGTTTATACCATTGATAAAGAATTTTTGTTTTGTTTTTAGAGCATATTTTTAAATTTTTAGATTATATTTACGATTTTTTACTGCATATTTTTTTAAAGCATAAAACATAAAACACTTTTAAAAGCATGTTTCTGGTTTCCTTTGTTATATAGATCGGAGTATATACCAATGTGTTACTACATCCACCCTATATCCTTGAGATATCTTAGTGCCCAGATAACTCTCCAAGGCTAGATAGTTTATAGGGCCGAGACGGTGCAGGTCGGCTTGAAGCAGGCCGAGCATCCTGTTACTACTGCCTCCGATGCAGAGGGGGGTAAAGAGATATTTTTCCATTTCTTGTAGCAAAGTTTAATATTTTCTAAAATATTTAGAACAATTTACGACTTATTTTTAAGCCTTAAATGAAAAAAGCTAATGTATTATTTTGAAAATATGATATATGTAGCTTATATAATACAAGCATATTTTAAAACCAATTTATTATTTAGTATTTTGGACAAATTCACAATGCAACCACTTTACAAAAAAACGACAACAACAAAAATGTTCTATTATTCTCTTTTCAAGTACAAAACACAAACATAACATTTAAAAAAATTAAAGTTCAAAAATAACATTGAAATAAAATAAATTGCAGCTTAAGCTTTTCCTTTCTATTTTTTTCTAGTTTTCATACCCACAAACAGTGGGTAACAAGGAGATCAAAACCCACAAGAAACACTCACATGTATATAAGTGTGTATATATGTATAATGACATTAGATATTATTAGATGCTATGTGGTTAGTATGAATGGTTATTAAAAAAATATCTAAAAGGAAAATGCTATACTTACCCCATCTAATGTTTTGATATTATGCAAAGCATCTTGAGCCTTCAAAGCAGCCCTACGCGTATAGTACGTAACAAAACAGCACCCTGTAAAGAGGAAATACAAAACACAAAAAAGCAAAAAAATGATACAAAAAAACACATTAATCAGGAAAAAAAAAAAACATTTTGTAAACAAACATAAATAGTTATTTTCTATTTGAATAGCAAAAATACAAAAATATACTCGTATGTCGGTATATAATACTTAAAAAAAAAAACACTGTGCAACAGTTACATTGAAATCGTATATAAACTAATATCTGTGCTTATGTCATGCATTTGTTGTTTGAATTCTCAAATGAATATAAGATTTTAACTTTTTTTCTGCTTTGAAAAGACTTTTTTCACAACCTGTGCTAACGGATAGCATTATAAAATTGGTCTGACTTTGATGTCTACCGTGAAGCTTCGAAAAGACAAGAGAATACCAAGTGTTGATTTTTCGCAGACAAATCTGGTGTCTTTGGTTTAGAACTCAATTTTTTTTAAGAATTGGGTTACAATTCATTTTTATTAAAGACTTTTATTTAAACGAAAATCAAAAGATATAACAAGAAATTAAAGAATTAGCCTCTTCATAAATTTGCCGATTTCGTTTGTTCTAGAAATGATCGTTCTATATCCCAGAAGTTGTTTAGCCAGTTTTTAAATCTTCTTTGTCATCGAAGGTAACGCCTCTCATATGTTTCAATAAGAAGGGAAAAAATTGTAATCCGTTGGTGCAATATCATGAAGCTTAGCATTGTCGCGAAGACTATTGTTTGGTCTAGATCATGGGGTGTTTTCAATCGAGTAGACTCTTTCATGCGGTATATCTGTGCTATAGCTTTTTTTAAAACCGTGCTCTACCAGTCCTACGAAATGCAGATCATGAGCTTCTTTGGATAGTGGTCAGACTTAGCTCATGGCTTTGCTGTATGTTCTGGAGCTATCCACAACTTTTTTCCTTATTAGTTTCGTTAATCATGCAAGGGAGGCAGGCTTCCAATTTTTCAACAAGTCTTATGGAATGAAGATGATTGAGAATCGTTCTGTGATCGATCAATTTAGGGTTTTTTTGCCGACCAAAAGGAAATATGAAAACACACGAACTTTTACCTTAACCCAAGAGATTCATGAAAAAGAACACATAGAATGGATGGATCTTTGCAAGGTAGTATTTTGGATCATTAATAAGAAACTTTGAATATTTTCCGGGAAATTATAAACTACTGACATTAAAACAACATTACCATAGCCGCTGTGGTATGGTGGGTAAGACGCCAGCTTACCAATTAAGAGGTTCTCGGTTCAATATCAGGCCAGATCAACTGATAATTTTCATAGTATTGCTGGAGACTAATTAATGAGTATTTAAACTATGAGCAACTTCTCTAACTAATACATCCTTTCGGAGCCGCCGTTCAATTGTAACTGCCTGTCAATGAGTCTAAATTGGGTGCAGCTATATACAGTTAAAGTTGGGAAGTCGCGGGATTTATGTATGTATCTATATATCAAAGAGCAAGTAAACGATGTATAAAATGAGCTGAACTGTTACAAAACCAGAAAGATTTTCACAAGTCTTGAAACTGTCCAGACTAAGTTTTAGGAATGTTATAGTGGATTTTTCAATACTGCCAAAGGCTGAGAATCCCCAAAAACGGACAATAAATGCTGCACAAAATGCAGGGATGAAGGGGAGTAGGAAGAATATTCTCTTTGCCATTGCCGACCTAAAGCTGTCTTGACTTTGTTTGAGAAGGTTCTATGACAAGAGCTGTTTTGGAAAGTGCGAATTATTCGAAATGAACACCTTCATTAAAGCGTTTTTGTAACTGACAGAATTTTTAGGACATTAGTACTGTATGTGTTACATGGCAGCACAATGATATTTTATCTTTGTTCCCAATTAAGCTACGTATGCATAGACAGCTGTCTAATTTAACCTTAATTTACTGTGTAAAGCATACCGCTTCTTCTGAGTGGATATGTTTAAACGGTGACCAATTTTCTTCGGATTCCTTTGGAAAAATTTAGGCCCAAAAAGAGACTAATTTTTGATCCATCGTAACTGCTTGATACGAGTACTAGTCATATCCGCCCAGAGTAGCTATTATATCCTGTGAAGATGTAGTAAAAATATGCAGTAGCATTTAACTGCTGAGTATCATGACCTTAAACCATACAAAGATAGAATGCTAGTTTTCATATTAGATGAGATGTGTAGACATTTGCATATGATTTTCAACTGCTTAACTTCTATGTCTGTCGGATGCAATCAGAACGATGCTAAGATTACAAACAAACGAGACTTTTTCCAAATTTTGGTCCCCAATTCGAAGGCTTCCAGTAATGATGGGGTAATTTTTTTAATCTTTTGGTTTTGAAAATTGAAAAAAAAAACATAAAAAATTTTGCAAAAGTAAATGAAATACTTATTTACGGCTTTAAATACTATTTACTTTTTAGAGACTATTTCACGTCAATGTTGCCAGCAGCTAGTCCGTAGGTGGCGTACTTCTTTCCACATTTCGACCGGTATCTTAGCAATGATAGCTGTAATATTGTCTCCCAGGGTTAGAACTGTAGCTAGCTTGTTCCTGTATACGAGAGACTTTACGTACGCTCACAAAAAATAGTTTAGTGAAATCAAATTGCATGGTCTTGGCGTCTAATTGACTGTTCCTAAGAATGGGTTAAATTAAATGCAGTTCTTCCCATTTGGCGATAAAAAAAAACGGTGATCATCGTACAAAACCATGCTCCATTGATTGTAACTTTTCGACTTACATCGTTCTTGAGGAAGTGTGGTCCAACTATGGTGCTCACAACCTGCACCAGACAGTGATTCATGCAGCTCCACACCAATTTCGGCAATTCTGTTTGTCGACATACACAGTGAGCAATAAAAACTTAGTCTCTGAAGACAATTTTTCGATGGGAACAAAGTTGTCACGCAGCAAATATTTTGATAAAAAGTTTAATGATTTTTAAGTGTAGCTCGTTTGTTAGTCTGTTAATGGTTAAATGACAAATCTTACTGAGCATTTTTTGCATTGCCACATTACTCTGGAAAACCAAATACCAAAAAAAAAAAATAACCATTTATACTAGCGTTCATTTGCCCAATTCTCTGTTTGCTTAGTGTTTTGGGTATGTTAAGTTAGTTACCTTCTTCATAGGTTCTATCGCTAGTTACCATCTTCATTGCTCCTATTGTTGAAAAAAATTACCTTACCCCTATCTCTTCTCAGACTAACAGCTAGGTACCGATAAATATAACTTTTTTTATTATTTTTTCTTGTCATTGTTGTTAATAATGTGAGGACTTCTCAATTTTTCTCCGCCAAACAAAGGTAATACAACAATGCTTTAACCTGAGTAAAGATAATCTGCCAACTTAATCTACATATGTACACAGCCTTACGACTTTTTCGCTTAAGGACTTTGTGATTTTTAAAATACTCCATATTCATTCATTCCTGTTTAATAGATAAATAAATAAGTAAATTATAAACCACTTACATGATATTTTTTCTGTTGCACAATGTTTTCCTTTATATAAATGCAAATAAAGCTACAAGTACATTTCTCTTAAACAAGATATGGAACAGTAGACAAAACAAAATTACAAACTGCAAACACACACTTAAGCTGGTTAAGACAGCCAGTATGGATAGAAACAAAAAACACTTTAACTGATACTTAAAAAAAATTTATTTCATAAGAATCATTTCGACTTTGTCTTCAGCAGCATTATTATTGCCATGTTTGCAACTTTCAATAGTTAAACACTTTGGCACATAAAAATGTTATGTTAATTAATCAAATAACATGCAATTTATTTAAAACATACACTATTTATTTATTCATTCATTCATTTGTTTTCTTCTTATTTTTCTTATTTTCTTTTTTAAAAAGTTTTCATTTCAACCTGCTTTTGCTGGAGAGTAAGAAACGAAATATTAATGCGCTTACATTTACTTTTGACACATAAAATGCATACAATAACGTATAAACTAAAGAGGACTCAGTACTACAGTTGCTTATATTTTTGTAATTTTTTTATTTTTTTATGCAGCCAAAGACATACATTAATTATAGAACAAAACATGCAATTTGAAGTAGATTTTCTATGCTACACATAAACTTATTTAATAGATTTTTGTTGAAGTAGATTTTCTATGCTACACATAAACTTATTTAATAGATTTTTATTTTTTTATTGAATGACGTTTAAGACACGGAACAATTTTTTATATTTTAAACATGAAAGTCTACTTAACGCATATGATTTTCAATGAAACACATTTTTAATAACTTGTTTAATTCATACAAATTATAAATTATATAAAAAGCCGTAAGTAAAATAGATACTTTTTTATTTCAATTATTAAATGGGTTTGCGATGTTATTTATAATTCTAGTATTTTTACTCAATTTTAAAGATAATATTGTTTATTGGGTGCACCTGTGCGTATGAGTGATATTTTCATACTCATACGTTATGTGGTGGTGGTCACTGGTTACGAACAATTGAATTCAGTAATCACAGAGAAATAATTAATCGAGAAAAATTTCCATGACTCCGGCGCATAAATCTGCTTAAATTTGACTGTAAGCATGGGTTAAGCTGGTTTTGAAGACCACTGTATCTGTTGGTGGCTTATTCGCATAGACCTACGGCCTAAGAAAACCCCACAAGAAAAAGTCTAACGTAAAGTCATCTTAAAGTGGGGTGACCACATCTTCATATCACTGAGATGAACCGTATGGTACTTAGAGCCGAACTTTTGAAAACACATATCGGTTGGATACCATATTATCCGATTGAGGCCAAAAAGGAATTGGTAATCATTTTTTTGGCCAACACATTTTATGATTTCCACGTGCTGTTTAAGGCTATGTTCGTAAATGTTGATGTGGCAAAACAAACTGAATAAATTCGACAGAATGGCTTAAACAATATGGCCACTATCAATTGTCACACATCGAAAGTTCCCATTGGAAGACACGTTATATGGGTATTGTTAAAACTATACGGTGTTCCAATAAGAAGTTTTATTTTTAATAGCCAGGCATTTTAACAATTATCATGAATCAACCTGTAACTATTAGACAGACGACAAGAAGAAACTGTGCCTTTGAGAAAAAATACAATAAAAATTGTAAAATTAAATCTTCAACAACACATTGAAATTATTTAAATTCACAACAAAATTGATAAAAGTTTCACTGTCATAGTGACAAAACTGAAGCAATTTTTGGTCGTCGTGTATATTTGCAACAAATTGTAGGGTATAGGCTACATAATACTGCATTGAAGTTCAAGACAACGATTCCATACAGGAAGGAATGGACGGGTGGTAATCTAATTGACGACTCTGAGTAGATCTTTACCAATGGCTTCAAACTAGATGGACTGTAGGTGGAGGTATCTTCTCGGATTCGGCAAGCAAAGCTCACTCAATTACGTTACGTTATAATTGTAGTGTCTTTTAGGCGGAGGAATCGGCCATGAGCGATTCTTTGATGATCATTCAAAAGGCCAAACCATACAGGGTGGTTGCTGAATTTAGCTACACAAAGAAACTCAAATAATTTTTTTAAATTAACTAGTAAGCTCGGAGTGCTTCGCTACCACCATCTTAGTTTTTCAGCTATTCTATAATTAATATTTGCTTAGTAAGGAGAGCACCACTACCTCTAACCCTATCTGCCCTAGATTTTTTTCACTAAATCGTTTTCATAGAAAAGTGATTGGGACAAAACTATAGTGATCACACTATAACAGTTCTGAAGATATTCTACAATCAATGTTTGCTTTCTATGAGCTAAATTTCCGCCATAATCCTATACCTCCCAGATTTTTTCTATTAATTTTTTTTAGTGAGTGGTTGTGATAAAATTTTATCGCAACTGCTGTAATAGTATTCGATAATTAATATTTAATTTATATGTGGGGTTATATCTGCCCTATATTTATTCCAGTAAATTAGTTTCATAAAAAAGTTGATTTTTATTTTATTCGATTGATAGTTTTATTTTATTACATATTTTTAATGGTTTTTATAAATAATTGGTTTGGAATAGGATCCACGCTGAGATACGCATGTGAGATATCTAAGCAAAAAGCTATTCATGACTGCCTGCAGATTTGATGTCGAAATCGCTTCAGCTACTGATTGAATGGAAATACTGAAAATGCACTTCCTGTTTACAGAAATCCTACAAGAATAAATCTGCAACACGTAGATGTAGAGACCAGGAAGGACACAGAATTGCTGTTTTTAAAAATAATTTTATTTGTAAAATTTCGGTATAACTCAGCCATAACTGACCTGTTAAAGTAAGAATTTGTCCCATCTTGTTAAAACCACGCAAAACTGATAGGATATATCTTTTGGAACATTTCAGGAAAGAAAAATTCCTGCAACATTTTTTAATAATAATATGCAGTTACAGTTATAGTGCGATCGCATTCTTTAAAGAAGTATGGCTCAACGACACAATTTGATGATACTGCACACCACACTGTAAGTCGAGCTGTGTGCAATTCTCTCTCTTGAATAATTTGTGGAATAGAGTCAAGAGTTAAGATATCTCAATATTGTCCACTTCCAGGGAATTAAACAACCATCGAAAATTTCTACGTTGAAAATCCCATTGAAGACTCACACGTTTAGAATGCGATAATAAATTCCATCAAGAAGAAGATAGCGCCGCAAATCTAGTCAAAGCTGGATACACGACACGACGTTGTTGGTGGCCAATGATTTCTGCAGAAGTTGCAGAGACTAAAAGGAGGTAGAAAGGATTCTTCATTTACTAAATACATGCTCGGCATTATGCGGCATGAGAAAGTAGCACCTGAGATTCTACCATGCGATCAAGACCACTGTAGTTTCAAGGACAGTCATTGGGAAACTTGTGGCTTTATTATGAACTCCGTGTGATTCCAGGTTTCGAGGGGATGATGGTTCGATGTAAAATCACAATGGGCTACTCTGATCGTCGTGAGGCACCTTATCCGCCAGCAATTACAAGCGGATAAGAAAATTTGAGTTGTTGGGGGACAACTTCAATTTTCTATAATAGTAACGCTCAAAAACATCTGGGAATATTGCCATTTTGTAACCCATAGTGTTGACGAAAACTCAGGTTCGTCTATTTTTCGTTCGATCTTTCAGCTAACGAAAGGATTTACGCCATCAACAAATTCGCATCTTTGCTTTCTTGAAATGCATCAAAAATTCCGAATCAGAATTTTATCAAAAAGTCATTTTGTGAGACACGGCCCATTTTCTCGTTAGAGGCTGCATTAAGAAGCAGAATTTTTACTTTTGTGGCTTTGAGAACCCAAAAGTTATTGCTGAAATGCGTCACCATCCTCAAAATATGACTGTGAGGTAATGTTTTTGGTCTGCGGATTTATTAAACATTACTTTTTCGAAAATGAGACTAGAGCAACTGTTGCGATGAATGAATTGCTTTATCAAACGATGAGTAATAAGTTTGTATGGCCAAAGTTGTTGTAGACGACATTTATATTCAATAATATGGCGCTAGATACCAGAAAAGTAAAGGTAGCATCGCTCTTTTTCACGGAAAGTTTTCCGACCAGTATTTTTTCCAAGAAGCGTTCAAAATTGTCCACCCAGATATTGAGATATAACTACTGTGGCCTTTTTGCATTTGGTGAATGCCTATGACACGCAATCGATATAAGACCTCAGGGATGGAATTTGTCAAGCTTCTGAAGACATACAGCCGCAATTGTACAAATTGGTTGTAGAAACAACATGGTTCTACAAGTATAGCCGGTAGACCATCCACAATTACAAGGTAATTTAGATTGAAATATATTGTTACGAAAATCAAGTTCGGGAACAACTGTCGTTTGTTACGTCGCTAAAATAAATAAACAGAAGGTACAAAAACAGCTACGTACTTGCTTACAAATAAAAATAAACGGCAGCCACAAATAACAGGCAGAAAAAAGATTGAGATACAATAACAAGCAACAACAGAACAACAAGATCTAAAAGGAGTAGATGTTTACATTCGCATGGCTACAAAAGAACTTAAAAGAAAGTAAAAAAAAGAAATGGAATCTACCTGAATAATCGAGAGGTTCGAGAGTTTTCGATATGTTGTTTACTCAGCCATATAAAAAGCACATTGACATGAACAACAATCAGTTTATGTGTTGTAAACTCAGCCTGAAGAGAGTTCATTGGTTTGAGCTCCGTGTGAAGAGATTAAAGCTAGTAGAGAAGTAAAAACCAGTTTAGTTGGAGTTAACTCAGTAAAGAAAGTTAAGTGTGGATAACCTATGGCTGAAAATGTGGTAATCGAACCTAAGTTGTAACAACGATCTGGTGGAAGATCTTTAGGTAGAAAGATCGGTCAAATAATTGTAATTGTAAGCAGACGGTATAACTAAGAATAGAAAATTGTTATTGCTTGTGAAAAGGTTACATGTAGTGGAACACAAAACTGTGTTCAATAAAGGGTAATAATTAAAAACCAAACACAAAATTTATTTTATTTTAACTGCAATCTACGAACTCATAAATACACGATTTTAAAAAGAGTAAAAACGTAACAGTATAATAAAGAAATGACAACAACTGTTCCCAGATCTGCCATGAGCAAATACTGATTTACCTTCAGTGAATATCTGCCTTCTATGGTATCTTTTTTTAGAGATTCATAACTTTGAGTAGTAAAATCGGTTGTCAAATAAAACACTGCTTTGGAAATTCAATTCAAAAATTTCAACAACTTTCAAGCGTTGCATGTAAGTCCATCCATAATGAACAAAAAACAAATATCAGTTGTAAAATCGGTTGTCAAATAAATCAGTGTTTTTTAAAGCAGTAGTTTATTGACCTAAAACTGGTAGTTGTTTTGTTTAGTTTGATTTTATATTTCATTTCTGATAGGCTTACACGCAACGCTTCAAAATTGTCGGAAGTTTTGAATTGAGTTTTCATTTAAAATTCTGTTCTCTAATAAAGCTTGTTTTTGATCGAATGGTTACGTAAATAAACAGACTTTTCACATTCCGAGTAAGTTTAGTTCATAAACTGTTGTCAAAACACCATTAAATCCACAGAAAATTACTCTTTGTTGCGCTTTATGGGCTAACGGAGTCAATGTTATTGTCAATGATAAACGGTAGAGGGACATGATTAGAAGTTTTTTCGTAGCTTATTGAGCTGGCATTAATCTTGCTAACATGTGGTTCAAAAAGGACGGAGTCACATACCACGCAGCGCTCGCTATAATTGATTTACTCAAAGAAGCTTCTGATGAAAGTCTAATTTCATGTAATCGTCCAATTAATTGGCCACCAATATTGTGTAATTTAACCGCTTTGGATCATTTCTACGTCGATAAACCAGATACAATAAAACACCTGAAAATCAACATTCGAAGAGTTATTGGCAAAGTGCGGTCAAATATGTTGCGAAATTTGTGAAAATTGGTAATCCCGATGGCACCCACATGGCTGAAATCACTTTTAAAAATTAATATCATAAAATTTTCTATCCCACAAAGCCCCTTTCATTGATAATGAAATTTTTTTATTTCTTTGTTTTGTTATGATTTTAACTTTTATAAGTGTAAAATATAACTCCCAGTACATATACGCGTATTGTAATATAAAAAGATATGATTTATTTTAAAATACCTTTTCATGGTTAATTTATATATCTTTTTAAACAAATTTTAATAGATTATATCAGTGTTAGCAATCCAATATGTTAAAAAATATTCAAAAATCATCCCAAAGAACTCAGCAATAAAACTTAAATACACTCCTTAAGAAGCACATTGGTAGAATGGAAATAACTATTTGTATTCCTTTCCCCTTACATTTTTTAACTTTTACTTTACTTTTGCATAAATTAGCAGTTATCATCAGGAATTTATTTAAATTATACGTTAGAAAAATTATAAACGATAAGTTGCTGTCAAATATCGATAATAATACCCCCCTTAGTAAGCATGTCACATAGCCAATATTACAATAACGTAACTAATGTACACATACCTAACGTATCGTAATCAAATGTAACGCAGTGTAACTTAATCTAATCACAAGTCATAAACATGCATGTTTAAGTATTAAAAGTTTTATTTTCACTTTAACGATAATTTCCCTAAATGGCATTGACTTCCCTCCCTCACTTCACTTCAATTAGTTGCTCTAATGCAGATAAACAAATTGCGGACAAGGAAATGAAAAATAAACTTCTAAAAATTGATATCAGTGCATGGGGATGGGAGCTTAACTTATACAAAATACTAAGAAAATGAGGGCAAAAAGAAAAAGAAATAAAAAAGGAAAATATTTATAAATTTTTTACACAAATTACCCTGTGCTTATTGGTCTCGCAGGTATCAAGTAAATTTCTACCAGTTCATGACAGGAATTGCAATGCTAGTGAACCCGGAGGAGAAGCTACTATGGGACTCTTAAACTTGCTAATTCTTGGTGTATGGAAATACTGGTAATATTGTAATTTCCATATGTTAATAGACATGTAAACGCACACACATATGTTTTCCTATGTATGTATGGACACGAAAGTAAGATGTATGGACACGAAATTAAGAAAGTATTTTGCAGGAAGTGGCAGGCTAATAAGTGAGTGGTTATAGTAGAGATAATAATTATAGGTAAAGTGGAAATGAAGGTGGCTAATGAAATTATAATATCAAAAGTAAAAAATATGTTTCTTCCATCCTTTTTTTATGTTATTCTTTCTCCTATCATGCGATTATAACATTCTGAGAGATTTGCTTAATGAATTTATTATTATTTATTTTTTTAATGCTGCTATAACTATTAGTCCCAGGGTACATACGAAAATGATTCGTAAAAATTGCATGTTAACATGTTGTAAGAATAGAAGTTTTGTAGTTGTGTTTTTTTTTATTATCTTTCTTTATTACTATTATATGTTAGTATATAATATAAGTATATACATATATAAACAGAAGTACATTTAAATGTGTTCACAAAAAAAAAGGGAAACAACTATTATTGACACAAGGTGATGTTTATGGGAGGCAACACTAAAGTTGCTACACATCGTAACGCACGCCTATATTGGAAAACATCTTTATTCCCACACTTAGGCACGCACGCACACCTCGATTAACGAGTTGAGTTATAGTGATGGCCATTAGTAGTGAACATGTAAATGTATTTGATCAGAAATAGTAAAGCGATTTAATTTTCTTTCAACTCCTGCCTTCTTTTTTTCTTATTATAATTATTTTAGCAAAGCACTGCATAGCGCAGTACAAAATTTCTTCCTTTTTTCACAATCGATTATGATGGCGCAGAGATTTCGTCACTCAGCCATGGCGAGGTCAGTGTCGCGATAAGGCGGCTTAAAAACAAAGCCGCTGTCTTAGACGGCCTGTTTGCTGAATTATTTAAAGCCAGTTGTAAGGAGCTGGCTAGGTGCATGCATCAGCTTATCGATAGAATATGGTTGGAAAAAAGTATGCCTAGCAATTGGAGCCTCAGTGCCCCTCTATCCTTTCTTGAAGAAGGGAAACCCCACAATTTGTGTCAACTGCAGAAGAGCCCTCTCCTTATCGCATACAAGGTCCTTGCGAGCGTTTTATGTGAACGACTGAAGCCATATGTCAATGCACTGATTGGAACTTATCAATACGATTTTAGACTTGGTAAGTCCACTAATGACCAGGTATTAACAGTACGGTCGATACGCACAGTCTTCTTGTCAAATTTAAAGCAACCTTCGATAGCCACATAAAAGATCGAATGTATGTCGCAATGGGCAAAATTACGTTGACCAACTCCTGTAGCTCTGTCAATATAGGTAGCCAACACTCAGAACATTTTGATACCGTGCAAGGTTTTACATAAGGTGACCTGCTATCATGTGACTTCTTCAATTTCGTCATGGCTAGGGTTCTCCGGAAGGCGGGAGTACATCGCAGTGGCAGCATCTTTTACAAAAGTGTCCAGCTTCTTGCATACGCTGACGATATTGACAAGCGATACTTGTCATTGCTGCGAAAAATCAAGTCTGCTAAGATGGGTGCAACGGTAAATGAGTTCAAGACGAAGTATTTGTGTTCGACAAGAAGGGACGTACGGCGTATTGGGTCCCAGGTTGCATTTGGCAACTATACATTCGGTATGCTGAATGAATTTATCTATCCCGGTACTGCCATTAGCGGCAGCAACGATAATCAGCTTGGAGATCAAGCTCTTGCCAACAGGTGTTATTACAGTCCCAATAGTCATCGGTCATCCTCCCCGTTCTTCTTTGTGGAGCAGAAGCATGGACGTTGTCATGCACCGATGTCTTGGGTGTACACGAAATGGAAGTTCTACGTAAGATCTTTGGGCCTTTGCGTTTTGTTGATGAATACCGTATTTGTACTAATAATGAGCTGTGTAAGGTATATAATGACATGGTCGTTGCACAGCGAATTAACATCCAGCGGCTATGCTAGCTAGGACATGTGGTTCGAATGGTTGGAGATGCTCCAGCGAGAAGAGTGTTCGACATGGAAGTTAGTTAGTGTCGGCGTTGTGGACGCCTTGTCAAAGTTGGAGAGAGATCACGTCAAGGAAGCCATGTCCGCGATGGTTGTGACCAATTGGCATAGGTGCTTGGAATAAGTTGTAACTGCGAATTGTGTATGTATATGAGCAGGAAATTTTTTAGCTGAATTCCACGAGACTGTAGTCACTTACACCTGACTAAATACATTTTACATCTATAAGGAAGTACAGGATATAAGTGACAAGATGCAGTGGTTAAATGTTTGCATACAAAACCTATAGTAGTCCACGCATAAATCTCGGTAATGGCAAGGAAATTAGTTTTTATCATGGTTTCAGAAATTTTGATTCCCTTCAAATGATTATTAATCAAAAGGATAATACCAACATTAAAAGAAGGTCATGGGATGCCAGAAAAGGAAAAGAAATAAGGTAGAAGTCTTTGATAAGTAGCGCGTTAGATTATTGAAGTCCTTTAGGAAAATGGACATTTAAATCAAAATGTGTTTCGTGCACTTAAGCATAATTAACCAAATGTGTTCACAAGTGAAGACTTGTGCACAATTTTCAGCAAACCAGGCCCAAAGAAACACCTGTGGATGCACACCCGTCGGCGGCGTCATCAGGCGTACTTCTTCGAAAATGAGGTCGGCCAAGCAGTTACTGTAAATGGTGTTCACTATCGCGAAACGAAAACAGAGTTCTTGTGACCAAAAATTGAGGAAATGGACATCGATGTGGTTCTAACAGGATGATGCCAGTTGTCCCACAGCCAACAAAACAATGGCTCTTTTGCGTGGGAAATTCAATGGCCGTGTTATCTCATGTCGTGGCGTTATTAATTGGCCGCCACGATCATGTAATTCGAAACCAAAAGCATACGTCAATTAGCCAAGAAAAATTCAAAAGCTAAAGGATAATTTAATTCGGCACATTAACGACATTGGACCTAAATTTAACTCAGAGTCATTGAAAATATGGACCGACGGATAGAGGTATGCAACCGAAATTGTGGCGAGAATTTGGCCGATCCTTCTGTCATAATAAAATATATTAAGATATTTCTCCGAAAACTTTTTGTTTTATTTGCAATTAACATCGTGTGTTTTCGTTGAACTGCCCTTTATATTTACAGAAAGTGGTGTTTCTATGCAACAACAACCCTTTAGTTCATCCTAGACCAATTAAAGTAGATCGATTGACTGCTTAGCTGCAAGACAAATTTACTTAATAAAGATTATAAAGAAACTGAAGCAAGGAAAATATGTTTATTCCCAAGACGAGTAACAAAAAAAGGAAGAATTGCAGACTTTCATTTGCATATTATTATTCTGCGAAAACTTTGGCTTGTTAAAACATGCCTCTCAATTCGTTAGGCACGGAAAATTGGTGCTGTATGACTGCTAAAATAAATAAAATCTTGTACTTCACCTATAATGAAGAAAAGAATAGAGACTTGCTGCACGAAATGACATCAATAAGATCAGAAAATGTCATATACCGTATCTGTATCAGACTAATTTGTACAGAATACTTTTTCCTTCAGATTCAATCCAGTTGCTTTGATGTTTTAAGCAAGAAAATAATTCACAAAATCACTCACTTTTCTCATATGGTCTTTGGCAGAAACATTACGTTATGTCGCCTTTGGCTATTTTAATGACATTACTAGTTTAATTAAGACATACATATGTACGAGTATGTTCACAATGGGAACATTTTCCTATAATACTCATGAAAGTACCTTGCGGTATAGTAAAGAGCGTTAATACGCCTATTAATTTAAAATTTTTAACTTCAAGGCCGCAGTAACCTAAAGTTAATGACAAGTTAGGACTTGTCAAGAAGTTTCAATAGTGTAGATAATCATCTTCTATTAACAAAATTAGATAAAAACGCTAAAGTTACCCGTGTACTTTGGTCTCCACATAGTATAGAGAAGTACTAAAGTTGTGTGCTTTCATCGTCATTCAGTGCGTTTTTGGCAATACTTCCTACGCTGCCATTTCAAGGGCGTTTGACAGAAAATATGTTTCAATTTTCTTAAGGCCTTGGATAAGGAAGATTCTAGTATCCAGAGTTATTGAGCTGGATCTATGTGGTTCTTCGGGGACCATTAGGGCCACTAGGGGCTGTCCAAGAAATAGCATTTTTTAGCTGCGAACACTGGTCATTGATAGACTTTCGGAAAAGCCTAATAGTTTGAGGTTCCGTACTTTTAGCTACGCCGCTGGTTTGATCATCCAGGTGGTCGGATGGGAGGACGTAACCATTTCGAATGCAAAGCACCCTTGATGTAACATTCAAATGGTGCAGGGAGATGAGGTTAATTATAAACGCTACTAAAGCGCTGATTGTATCATTCACAAGACGGGCCGACAATAAACGTTTCAAATATTGAATTCTTGAATGAAATGAATCATCTAAGGATCATTCCGGATAGGCCTCTGCCATAAGCACAACATTTGTCCTATGTTACCAACGATCAGGACACATTATGCCTATCAGCGCCTCTGTGGTGAATGGTCTAAAACCTACAATGATCTACTGGTCTTTTGTAATTTTAATAGAATGGAGGGGGACTCTACTGGTGTTTCAATCACGGTTGCGATGGGAACCTGCCCACACTTGCCATTGCACATTTCGGTGATTTAGGAGGAATGCCAAAGGGCTCTTAGACTGCCTGATATCTCCGGTTTGATTGCTGCCAACATAGTGAGGTACATTAGGATAGTGAGCCTATTTAACGGTGATGTTCGTGTTGGGATAGATGATTATATGTAGCACACATTTATGCTTGGCCAGAACTTTAGGGTCCGTATACTCGAAAAGAATTTATGGTTAGACAAATCGTGGTGGAGAAATATCGCGTACCAGGTTTGGATTACCGATGGATCAAAACAGACTGACAGGTTTGGTCCCAACTTCCAAAAGGCGATTTTGGGTTTTCCAACCGAAATTTTTGCCATCTTTACTTACTCAGTCACTAACTGGTCTACTTAGCGGAACATCTGAACACGTACTTTGTGAGTGCCCAGCTATTTTTATCCAGAGTGTGAGGTTCCTGGGAAATGTTGCGGGTACGGATATTTCAAGAAGAGGAATTTAACTATGGATTTTAACTGCAACTGCAATTCGAAATTTAGTAGAAATTATGAAAATTTTGTTCACCCGACAAGAGGACTATGTAGCATTAGGGCTAAGCCACGCATTGAGCGACAAAGCGGTGTGCGGCTAAGTCTAAGCGGGAAATGACTTAAAACTGACCGTAGTTTCTGAGTGGTTAGTTGTTTGTTTAATGATATTACGCTAAAACTGTATCCAAATTTACAAGAATTTAAGGAGTTTAAGGAAAAGAAGATTTGATGCTTATCCTTCAAATAGAGCAAATTTAAATATTTATGTACAAGTCTAAGTAAAATATTTCATTTTATATTTTTATTTTTTAAATAACTTTGCTTTGCTGGGGTGGCGTGGTGTAGTGGGTAGAGAGCACGCATAGCAACACAAACGACCCCTGTTCGAGCCCAAGTAGAGGACATGACGAAGAAAAAATTTTTTATTGTGTTTTCGAAAGTTTAATAACAAGGATTCAACTTCCCTTCTGACAACTCCATCTAAAACATGAAGAAGAAGCCCACTGACCTTCCCGCAATACCTCTGGCGATGATAACAAACATCAGACGAATGATCCGGAAAAACAAGCCACACACTGGGAAAAAATTACAATGATAAAGTAAAGATCACTACCAATTAGCTAGGATCTTCACCACTATGCAAAATTATATGGAGGATTAATTGGATTAATCATCTACTTAGCTTGAGAGATCAAATTGACTAAAAGAACTAAAACAAAGCAATGAATGCTTTGTGGAAAGCTAATATTGCTTTGTAGTGACGGAGAAAAGAAAAACAACTTTGCTTGCCATATTGACGGTCGACTTAGTACCAATAAAGTTAAGAGCTCAACTTTCGCTTTCGCGGCTAGGAAATGAACTCAAAATGCGACAAACTTTATTACTGCACGGCGCCGCTTGTAGGCTCATCGCCTGGTTATTTCAATAATACTTCATATGTTAAACTTTTTGCTGCTCAATGCTCGCAATTTTGCAGCATGTGGCAAAGCCTTTTAATGTTAATGAACAAAATTAATTTAAATTAATTTTAAAAAAGTTAAACTTTAGTTAAATTCTGATGTCTTATTTTTATTAATTTATAAAAATGAAACTTTTTATAAATTATTTTTTAAAAATATGTGTGACTAAATTCGTATAAACCTTTCTGCGCATTAAAATAATCTATAGAAACTGCTATTTTTATTTTTATCTTTTTAATGTAATAAAAACTTTGAATTTACTTACCTCTACTCATCATGGTCACCTTATCACGTAACACATTTAGAGTATGTACTCGTCCATATTGTTCGAAAAGGCTTCTTAGTTTTGGTTCATCCCATGATTTCGGTACTTGACCCACAAACATTTTAATGGTATCGGGGTCAGGTTGTTCTTTGGCAAATTCATCATCAGTTTTACGTTTCAACTCCACATTGTCAAGGGAATCAATTGAACATTTTCTAACAGCAGAGCAGGGAACTAAAGCCAAAGTATCATCGGTTGTAGAAGTTTCCATTGTTTCAATAGAATCATTAGTATTTGAGGTGGTATTGTTGCTGCAAAAACAAAGATAAAGATAAAAATATTTACTATTATTTTAGATATCTAAGAAGAAAAGTGGAGGAGAAGAGATGTAACATTAAAAGTCAATTAGTTTTTCTTTTGTCCTCTGTCTCTATTAAAAGTTCTTTAGCAAAACAATGATAATCGTATAATAAATATTTATCGATTAAAAGTTTTAGCCCAGACTTCAACATTTTTGTTGGAAACTCCATTTTGTTAGTGTATTTGTGGTGTAACATCGAAAACTAATTTTTGTTTCATTACAAACTCAATTGTTTCATAACTTATAACGAGTTTATTTTTGTTTTTATTTTTATTTATTGTATTTGTTATTTTATTTGTTTATTTTCCGTTAATATTGTATTTATTTAGTTATACTTTCCGCAAACAAGATTAGATTAGTTTCTACCCCAGCCACAATAGTATTAAATACAATAATTTTGCTTAAATACTTGTACGAGTATATTCATGCAGATGTGAAATCATATGTGAATGAGTGAGTCAATATGCTTTAGTGAAACTAAGGGATATTGGATATTTTAATATTATATTAGAAATGTGATAGAGCAAGTTTTTGTCTAAAATTTCTATGGAAATAAGGTTATAAATATTATTAATAGAAAATGTATTTGAAAAAATCAAATATACATATATTCGAAGTATTGTGCTGCTTCAAAATGTTCTATATCTTTATATTAGAAATTAATTTACTCTCTACAATTAAAAAACATGGTATTTAGTATCTGTTAAATAGAAATAAGCACAAATATTGTATAGGGTCCACCAAAATAATTTTTTTTTTTTTTTTTTGAAAATGCTATAAAAAAACTACTGAATATTTTCTCAAATATCTTTTTTTATTTGAAAGTACAATCCTTCCGGTTAATAATGGAAAAAAAATTAATTCAAATGGCTGCCTCAGCTGACCATGCAGTAGCGTACACGATCGGTCCAATTTTTAAGCACATTATCGATTGTGTGCAGCTGTATTTCACCAATGGCTTCACGAATATTGTCCCTTAAAGCGTTAATTGTCTCTGGCTTGTTGGCGTAACATTTATCTTTGACGGCACCCCACAAATAATAGTCCAACGGTGTCAAATCGCAGCTCCGAGGTGGCCAAACGAAATCAGCTCTGCGGCTGATAACGCGATCTTCAAAAACAGGGCGCAAAACATCGAGTGTAGTTTCAGCTGTGTGGCAATTTTTGTGAACAAAAATTCGTTCAACATGGGCCGATAACGATCGCCATTGACCGTAACGGCCACTCCTTGCTTATTTTCAAAGAAAAATGGCCCAATTATGCCTCTGGACCAAAATCCGCACCAAACAGTGACTCGACTTGGATGTATCGGCTTTTCAATGTCTGCGTGCGGGTTTTCTGTGCCCCAAATGCGACAATTTTGCTTGTTTGCATACCCGCCAAGATCAAAATGAGCTTCATCTGAAAAGATGATTTTTTTTGGCAAAATCAGCATCTTCTGTAAGTTGATCGCAGGCCCACTTAGCGAAGCGTATACACAACCATATGCGTTCAGCGGAAGGATAAAACTAATTATCTGTCAAATCAGACATGAGCTAAGTTTTACCATTCACGAAATAAACACTAGTTGAAAAAAAACGTTAGATGGTGGACCCTTTATCTCGAAGTAGTACTTATCAACAGTTTTAATCTTTGCAAACTTATCCAACTTTTCACATATCAATTTAGAGCCTTATTTATAGCTTACAAAAATATACTTCTAAAACTGATTGTAACATCAAGCCGAAAGTATTTAAAGCATTTATTGCTATGTCATTCATAATTCGACCCTCAATGAAGAGCCGAATTATATATTTCCACATACAAAATTTTTAGAGAAAATCACACAGATTGTAGGTAATTCAGCTTAAATTACCGTGTAAATTTTTATCGGCTGTTTGTGCATGCCAAATGTTCTTCACTGTTTTCTACTACTAAGATACAATTTATTGGCAAATAATAAAACAATAAATGAAATAAACAAACAAAAACTGTCAAGATAAATTGAAAAGTTATCATGCAACGGATTAATTCGTTTAAGTAATTCAAACAGTGAACAAAGTAATTCAAAGTCTCGTGTATATATTCCATAAGATATAATATCTGATCCAAACGATCATTTACTTAAGACCTGATATATTCATTGGTTCCTATCAAAGATGCATTAGTTAACTTTTATTTTCAAGTATATGAAGATCTAATGCTGCACAAATGGTAACAAAAATCTATATAAATCTATCTATGACGGTATTATGAGAATAGAAAAGCGTCCAGCAAACTAATATTAATGCATTTTACAATTGTGGTAGTAATTTGAGAGCTCAGGCCATCTTTCACTATATTTTTCCAATTTGTTTTTCCATCTTTAGTTCTCTTTGTTTATTTTTTGCTTATGTTCTGCCTATGCATGTGAGTACGTATACGTGAAAACAGAAGAGAAGAGCTGCTCTTTGCGTGAATCTATACTAGAAGCACCAAATATATCTCAGAAATAATAACAATATTCTTCAGAGATGGAAAATTTATACATATCATACATTCATTTATACATATCATATATCAATGCATTTATTTTTCATTCTATGAATGTCTTATAATTGTAAGGGATAAAAGGCTCTTGTTTAAAAGGCATATGGAATATACAAATGAGAAAGCGTCGAAAGTCCTTATGCAGAAGGTCATACACATGAACGGAGAATATTGTCAACAAGATATAACATGCTATTATATGAAGCCGTTCTTGTCTAATCACGAATGCTTCAGAAAGCAAAAGTTTGTAATTTCTCACGTTTTAATAACATAAAATTAAGGTGTGTGGACTTTCATCATTAGTAAATTATAAGTTGTTGTTGGACATTAGCAATAGGCTACCGCCGGAGTAACGAGACTAATGATATGAACGGCATTAGCAATGGCACTATAAAAATGATCTACTAACCAGAAGGTCCTCGGTTCAATACCAGGCCAAATCATCTTTAAAAAAAAGTTTTTCGACAGCGGTATCACCTCATAACATTAGCTAGTAACTGCTTATGAGTATTACTTACTATTGGAAAACTTCTCTAATGCATTTGCCATTCGGAGCCGAGGTTAAACTGTAGGTCCCTTTCAATGAGTTTAAAAATAGAATCGGGTGCAGCTCATTGACTGAGAGAAGTCCCCATGTCCTTCATGGAATGTTATGGGAATTAGTATATGTGATGTAAAACTACAGTAGTAGGGGAATTGCGATACATCCAAAGAGGAGTTAAAACCTATGCATTCATTGCATTTGTTAAAGTTATTTTATTTTGCCATATTTAAAGGCACCCGCATTTCCTTAATCGTAGCCGACATTATGTTTTTTTTTTGCTTATATCTGTGATAAGATCTCGAATTCTTCTTACTTTAATGCTAATCATAGTCTATGACACAAGAGCTACAAAAGTGATGATTCAAACGTAGCCTCTTTTCGAGCATTATGGGGTAATTAGGGTCAAATGACAGAGTTATATATATAATCGAGTTTGTGTCTCATCGCTATGTACGCACTGCCGAAAATACCGCTTATGTTAGTGAAAGTGTGGCTAATAATCCGAATTTGTCGATTCCACGGCGTTCTCAGCCACTGGGCCTATCCTCTGGATCGTTATGGTGAATTTTGCATTGGGATTTGTACCTCCACCTATAAAAAGTCCAATCACAGCCATTCACAAATTCGTTGAAATGCTGAAAGGCTAGAGCAACAGGCTTCTAATGCTGATTTTTCAAACAAAATTTTCTTCAGTGATTAGGCTCATTTCTCTCTCGATGGTTAGGTCAGGCAAGCAAAATTATCGCATATTGGTTTTGAAGAACCCAGAAATGATTGTGGAAATGCCATAACTGTTTGGTGCGTACTATAGTTTGGTGGTGTCATTTGGCCTTAATATTATTTTTGTTTTAAAGCCATTGGCAGAACCGTTACCGTCAATTCAGAGCGTTATGGCCGTGTGATGACCGTCGTTTTTTGTTTTCTACAGTATAGTGCCACGAGCCAACTAGCAAGACCGATTTTCGCTTTATTACATGACAAATATCCCGATCGCGTAATTTATCGACTTGGCGACATCAATTGGATGCCAGAATTATGCGACTTGACGCCGTTAGCCTTTTTTGGGAATACGTCAAAGATTATTTCTACATGAATAATACCCCAATGTTGGAGAATTTCAAAACCAACATTCATCAAGTTATTTGAACTATTCGAAAACTTAAAAAAGGATCGTCTGCTGCAACCAATCCAAAGGCGATCACTTAAATGATATTGTATTTTATGCATTATGGCCAGGTTATGGGATTAAATTGAAATAGAATTTTTATTGAAATCATATATTTATGTGTGTTTTACTTAACTTTACATTTAAAACCAAAAAATTGATTTGTTATCCAATATCTATCCTTATTTTTTCAACTTTTGAATCTGTGAATTTTTCTCATAAAACATGGACTGAAAAGTCCCGGCCATAAATCATAGGTGGCACTAGTTTTATTGCATTCACCTCTTTTTCAGTTAGTGATAATCTAACTAAGACAGCTGTTGAAATTTCATGATGTTGTATAAAATAGCTTGTGAGTTATTGTGCTAATGGTGACGCTACTTTTGTTATTTTCAGAACAATGGATCAAAAACAATTTCGTCTTTTAATTCTACACTGCTTCTTGATGAAAAAAGAAATAATGTTCAAGTCAAGCAATGGCTTAAAAACTATTATGGTGACCCCGCTCGATCAGAAACAACAATAAGGCGTTGATTTGCTGACTTCAAACGTGGTCGTAGAGACACCGATGATGCAAAGTGCAGTGGACATCCAAATGAGGCGGTAACACTAGAAAACAGTAAAGAAGCAACAAAGTCGTTTTGAATGATCAGAAAATGAAGTTGCGTGAGTTAGCTGGCATCGCAAAGATATCAAAAGAACGCGTTGGCTTTATATTGCGTGAGCAGTTGACTAAGAAAAACCTTCGTTCAAACAGGGTGCTGCGTTTGCACACTGTTGACCAAAAAGAAGAACGTGTTGATGATTCTGAGCAATGACAAAACTTCATGAATTAAACTTCGAATTGCCCCAACATCCAAAGTATTTTCCAAATTTGGCTGTTCGCAGGCCTCAAGAATATGCTCGGCGATAAGAAATTTCTCACGAACGAAGAAGGCAATACTCCTAATGTATATTGCGTTGATGAATAAAGCTAATTTTGAACAAATAAAAAATGTGTTTTCTTTGTTAGGCTCACGACTTTTCAGCCAATGTGTAATGAAGTGAATGTAATAGTTCTGCGTTCTAATAAATTTTTATAATTATTATAAAAAAAAAAAATTAATAACAAATAGAAATTTTGGTAATTTAAAACTATCTATAAAAAATAACTTATTTTATATTTTTATATGTTTTATTACAGGGTTAAAAATAAATAACTTCAAGAAAATCTAAATTAAAGGAAATCATAAAATGCAATTCATTATTTCTATCAATAGAGAAGACCTTAAAGAAAATGATTAAGCAAACTTAAATAAAATGTTAAACTTAATTTTTTAAGAAAAGAAATAAATTTATTTATTAAAAATATTACCAAATTCAAAACATATGTTTACATCTCACATTCTATATTCTAAGGAAAGGAAACTCCTTTAAAAATTCTTTTCCACACGCACTCAACACTTATTTGTTTGTCGTCAACCACCTTTTAAATATCGATTTAAAAGTAATTACAGACTAATTTTGTTTTTCTCGTACCAACCAAAATCAACAACATATGGTCAATATTCTCTTTAAGACAATCACACATTTAAGTATGTCAGTCAGTTTAAAATCCACCCCCTTTTTGAGAAAAAGGTAAAAAGGTTCGAAGAATAACAAAAACCAACTTAATTTGACAACGTGAGATAAACCACAAGTGTAAATATTAAGAAAACACTTTGTTTAACTTCTATGGGAATAATTTAAGATTCTTTAAAAATAAGGCTTTAAGCTAATTTTTTGTGGCAAAATATAAGCAAAAAAAATACTGTCGATTATGTCAGACTATATAATACTCTATACTACTAACACATTGTGACTGAAGGATTGCCTCAGGGGAATCTTACTACAACGTAGCAGTTAAATACTATGTGCTGACTATGTTGTGAAGCGGTGAGTTAGGTCAATTGGTGGGTTAGGTGGGTTCCCGGACATATGAAAACTGAAGTCGACTGTATGCCAGATGAACTTGCTGGTGTGAACCTTCTTGCACTTAATAGGGAGATCGGATGGTTATTATTAGGTTTTTTTCCGCTTTGTCGAATACGGCTTTTTCAAAATCTTCATTTTTCGAATACCAAATAAACCGATTGATTTAACACGAATAACCGATTAATTCAAATAAAAATAATTTTTATACGTTTGTATATGTTTTTATTGCAAATATGCTCACTGCTTAACTATTTGTATAAATATTATTATTATTTTTGTATATATGACAACCTTGAACATCTCAAAAAGAAGGTAAAAACCAAGGTAGAATGAAAAAGATATGCACTCTTGAGCAGCAATAACCTTTTCTCATATTCTGTAAATAATTATTTATTTTTATATATGAAGAATGACCAAATAGACTCATTGAAAGCGACTCACAAAAGCCGATATATTAGTAAGTGAAGTTTTTCACAGCGTAAATACTAATAAGCAGTCGCTAACAATGTTGTGAGGTGATATCGCTGTTGAAAAGGTTGGTTGCAAGGTGGGTGTCTTACATAACATATCACAGTGACACACACACTATTAAATACGTGATGCATTAATTTAATAAACACAAGCAACTTTTCTTGTCGAGGCAATTAAGGACTCGTAGATTACTAATAGATTTATTCAAAGTAAAACATTTAATTCTTCTTATCTTAGGTAACTAAATTATAACTATACTATATATATAATAACAAACATTTATGGGTCGATTGGCGATGGCAGCAGAACTTCAGTTGCGTTGTCGAATGCCAACTAGATATTTGTAGTTGCCTAAATAGCAATTGGAATTAATAAATTTTTAGTTGCCAGTTGCCATACGTAATGCAATTTTCCGCACCTGGCAATGCAACTAAAGTTCTGTTGCCATCCATAATCGACCCATTAATTCCATTCTCTACCAAGTAATACAACAACAAAAACGAAATTAGCTTCTTGTATAGCTGTTCGAAACTTAAGCAACTTTCAGTACTTCGTGTAAAAAACATTGTTTTTTATGCCCACCGCACATTGTTTTGGCATAGTTTTTATGAGATTTGTTACAATTATTGTTAGTATTGATAACCACTTTTTTTTTAAACTCTGCTTCAGCTTCGGCGTAGTCCAGCACTGCACTTTAAGAATCAAGAACAATTTTATTTAAATAAAAGAACCGGTTAACCGTTTATTTAAATAATTATTAACCTAAAACCGGTCATTAAAAAATCACAATTTTTCGAATTATTCGAAAACCGGTGTTTGAAAAAAGTCGAATAATCGATCTCCCTACTGTTAAGCATCGGATGAATAAATCCACCCGCCAAGAGACCTGGAAAATTTGGCGGTATAAAGCAGGTCGAAGAACGACTAAGCTGCAAATATGGAATAGGAAATGTAACTGGCTAATGGAGTCTTAGTGGACATGCCCCTATCAAAAGAATATGGTATAATGATTTCTCATTGTCATTTCCTTGCTTGGTCGAAGAAATTTGACGCCAAGAACAGTCTTGCAACTGGCGATAAGGACAAAGCCCATGCCTTTATAAGACTGACTGTTTGTTTATCAAGAAGTGGCTACGAGATGTAAAGACGATGAATGATAAATGCTAACACATTTAAACTTACTCTTTGAGCCCAAGTGAGCTACACAGCGGACAGGTGCAAGTCGAATCTAGCATAGTCTTACGGAGACGGCTAGTTAATACCTTCGTTTATTTTTATTGATTTAAAGCTCCTGCTAAAAGCTTACGGAAATATCTAATAGATAATAAGCAAAAGTAAAAAATATAAGGCAAAAAAGTAAAATAGTAAATAACTTAGTAAATAACTTTAGCTTAGTCAGCAAAATTTGCCTTTGCTGTAAGCAATAAGTCATTATTTTATTATTACCTAACTGCTTACATGTGTTAGTATGCTGCATGTGTTTTAAAAATTCGTTGACGGAGACGTACCAAGTAGGATAAAGCTCCTAAGACAACCTGCACTTCAACTTAGTTGCCAGTTGAAGAAGGTAACATATAACGTATGACGGATTGTTAGTATTGCAAAAGTTTCTCGGGTATATGCAAAAAACTTAACAAAGCTTGTTAAACCTTTGTTAAGCAAAATTTCTTAATGTTGTATGCAAAAACGATTTTAGCTTAAAATCCCTTTGTTAAGCCTACGTTAACTTTACAAATTTTATAATTTTTTACTTAAATATGTATTTATGATATGAGTATTTAATATAGAAATAAAAATAGCATGTTTTGGCGTCAAGAAAAATTATTTGGAGACATAAAATCTTACCCAAAACAAAAATCCATTTTTTGATAAGATAGTGATCCAAACCAGACCGTTTAAATTGTCAAAGAATGGCTGTTGCAACAGAATTTTTACGTAAATTAATGTTCACCGTAAAGACCTAATTTCAACCCGATGGAGAATTTTTGGACAATAGTAAAAAACGCCTGGAAAAATATAATTGGACGTCATGAAACTTAAAATCTAGAAATATGAAACTAACTTATTAGCTTATAAGTGCATGAAGGTCAGAAGAGCCGGTTTTTTGCCCGTAACTCGAGGTTTTGGAGGTGTTTAGGAAATTCCAAAAACATATTCTTGTTCTAATCGATAGCGCCTATCAGAAAAGTGGTATCATTTCCTAGGTATTTTAACTTCGTTCTTTTTTGTCGCACCGTATTATATATTAAAATTTTAAGTAAGCACTTAGTTATTTAATTTGAAGCTAAATATTGCAAAAAGGAAAATATGTTGTGTTATTGGTTAGGAGACTTTACTATTGAGTCTTGAGTCTAGACCTAAACTTATAGCTTGTGTATTATGATGCTTCAAGAACTAAACAACATGAAAAAAGACTATTGACTGATGCTGCAGAAAACGATAAGATAGTTCTGACCATTTAAGTAATGCGTGGTAGCTACACAAGATAGATTGTGTTAAGGCGAAATTTTTATATTCTATGAATTGAAGCTTGAAATCCCCAGGAACTAAGAGCAAGCGGCAGTATAATTTTTTTAGGCTCTCAAATCCCCTTTAATTGCTGAAGATCATTAAAAAATCTAATATCAAACACATTAAAGCCTACCAAGACCATACAGATACCTTGGCTGTGAAAGTGTTGTAAGATAACGAAACAGCCAACTTAGTGTTAAAAAGAGTTGTTTATTACTTATTGAAATCAAATGTTGTCTTATCAGGCTTCTATGAGCTATTCAAATAAACATAAATGTAACAGCTTAAGGAAAAAACATCTTAGTAAAATTTCGTCTTAATCTAGGTGACTATCCAAGAACTGACAAATACTTAACAAGTTAAAAAAAACATTGTGAGTGAAAAGTACTTTTTCTTTAGGACGGGCTATTGTAGTCTTTCGCTTTGTTTAAAATTTTTGTTTTATCTTGGTAATAGTGTCGAGAGGATTCAGTTTCTTATTACCTGTTTTGAAATTGTAGGGTATGATTATATGAATGTCTTCTTATCTTCTTTTGAAACACATGATATGCTTTAAACACATTTCAGTCTCAATTTAGAAAAAAAAGTGAAAACCGTAACGAGTAATATTGAAAATCTAATTATAATTACCCACTAATAAGAACAAGGCCATAAGGACAAATTTTGTAAAGTGGCTGTATAAACAAAAGAAACATGAAGGTATTTGAGAAGAAAGTATCCCAACACTAAGTATACTTATAAGAGAAAAGGCGACGGAATTTTATAAAGGCGAAATGAAAATTTTAAGTAAAAGACCCAACAAGATGGTTTCTTAAGCTATTTATGGAAATAAGAATACAATTACAAATTATATTAAAATTTTACAAACTGGTAACTAAAGACCATATGTTTGGTATGATGAGAGAGTCTCTGCTGGGAATCTAAAACACGACTCACGAGTTGACACTAGACAGTTGGAACAAATAAATTTTAGAAAATATCACCATTAATAGAGCTAATTAGGCCTCCACTCACTATAATTATGGTTGAAAATAGTGCTCGGGCAGAATAAGAAGAATCTTGAGAAGGCAGGAGTGATTTTATATTCGCATTAAAGATTGAAATTTTTGTACGCAGACATAAGAGGGATAAATTTTAGATAGATGTAAAACTGCCCAACGTCTGGATGACTTTCTGTAATCGATTATCTATAACTCACCTAACACTCCGTTTGTGGTTATAATGCTTCCAGATAAAAAAATTCCTCTATTACATCCCTGCTAACTGCAAATCGTTACTGGATTTACCAGTAAAGAAAGCTTCATCGTAATGTAAAGATCTATTGCTTAAGGTATTATTGGAGGGTGTTCACTTCTAACAGTCAAATTGAGTCGAAATTATTCTGGTTTGACACATCATTTGTCGTATTGCAATATTCATCATAATGTGTACCGATGTGATATAAGATCATCCTGTAACCATGAGATATCTCAGTACATCACTAAGTCTAGACCCAGATAAATATCTAAGGCTGAATATTATTACATGCTGTTGCAACTGCGACAATGGTTGTTGAATTGTGGAACAAGTCGAGTAGAATGTTACCAAATTCCACTTATTATTGGCAACAGCCTCCATATTTCTATCCTTTTAAGGGTTATAACTTAAATAGTGCGTTTCTGGCTAAAAGAGGGCAACCCCACTCTACAAGTGTCCTTATTACGCCACCTATTTTCAGCCCTTCGAATAGAGAAGCAGCTGATACTAGTTCTAATAGATCTCAATGGAATTGCAACTGAATTCGCTATGGTGGTAATCAAGGCTGGTCCCATTATATCTAATTCGGCTGCCCAATCGTGGAATCGTGCGAATAGAGTCAACTTTAATGCACGCAAGACTCAGTGTTATTTTCTGACACGTAGACATAATGGTGTTATTTGTAACCAAGGGTAATGTTAAGGGTGGTCCAACCAAAACGCAGGATGTTAACTATAAATGAAACAAAATTTTTTCAGAGAATTATCTTAATATTTTTTATTATGACAGAAGGATCAGTGACAAATATTTGTGAAAAAAATATGGGCCAAATGCCCGCCATAGTTTCTGTGGCATACTTCTATCCATCGGTCCATATTTTCAACGACTCTGAGACATAATTGAGGTTCAATGTCGTTAATAAGCCGAATTATATTATTCAGCCTTTAGCTCTTAAATTATTCTTCTCAACGGTGTCAAATTACATGATCGTAGCGCCAATTAGAATCGCCACGACATGATATAACACGGCCATTGAATTTCTCGCACGACAAGTGGCACAGGTCCATATCCTCAATTTCAGGCCACAAGAACTCCGTTATCATCATGCGATAGCGAACACCATTCGCGGTAACTGCTTGGCCTACCTCATTTTCGAAGAAGTATAGTCCGATGACGGGGCCAGCCCATAAGCCACACCAAGCAGTCACTCTTTGTGGATGCATCGGATTTTCAACAATCGCTCGTGGATTCTCATTTGCCAAAAAGCGACAATTCTGGTTGTTAACGAATCCACTGAGGTGAAAGTGTGCCCTGTCGCCAAAGATGATTTTTTTTTCTTTTTTCTTAAAAGGTTTCAACAATCTTACCGCGCTGCTGAATTGCTTACCTCTCCATCGTTGAATATGTCAAACACTGAAACAAAAATTTTCAAATTAAATTGGGCAAAAAACTTGGGGTGTGACTCACAATTAACATCGTGCATGAAGGCTGGACCAACCTTTAGCTACTGAAGAGTCAGATGCTCCTGATGTTCTGGGCATAAGGATTCGTTGTGATGTTCGCTGAAACGATCACATTTTTTGAGCGTCAAAAAAATCAATCAAGTGCCTTGGTTTTTTAAAACAGTGTAAGAAATACTTTACCTCATCTGATCTCCTTAATACATACTCTCATGTATGGGCCGGTGCTTTAAACTATATCTTGGATTGAACGCATGCAGGAGAGGGCGAATGTGCTTATCAAAGATGATAGAGTAGCCAACTCTAATGATTCATTAAAGCATATTCGCAATGTGACGTGTGTTTTACTGTTCCATCGGTACTATAACAGAATGTTTTTTGAAGAAATAAAGGATTTGATTCCTAATAAGCACATATTTTAGCCAAAAAATCGTTGTTTCCGTGGAGCTCATTCTTTTGTAATTGATTGTTCAATGAATCGTACAACGCATTATAAGGAATATTCTTTCTTCGGCCATACCGTTGGCTTGTGCGAAAGATTTTCCTTCAAATCAAACGTACGTAGACACTACTTTCTTTATGAGGATAGATGGAGGCATCCCATAACCGATTTTCCTAGTACCAGCACAATGCACTGCATAAGTAGGGGTCATTCCCTGAGTGCTCGCTTTAAGTTAAAAAACAATTTTTCTTGAATAGCTCACAATGACTTTTCGAGTTTTTACTAATTTTGACAACAATTTACATGGAGCAATGGCTCCACTTTATCTTCATTTAAATTTTTGGTTCTGTCTTCCGTGTCTGAATCTCACCAACTATTTTTCGAACGTTGAAGTTGATAGAATGGTTTTATGATAGAATGATTTGGTTCTGTAATTTACAATGACTAATATGGGTTATGGCAGTGGCACTAATGCTCTCTAAACAAGCACGCATACAGGAAGCAAGCCGCTGAACCTTACAAGTTTTTTTATCAAAATTTTTAGAGTTTGTGGTTGTAAAAATACCGAAACTTTTAGTAGTAAAATTCACATATATTAGTAATACATTAACAAATTTTTGATTTTGTTCTGAAAAATGGCATACCTTCCCCACACCCAAAAAGTCAATGAAAAAAATGATGAAAATTGATACAATGACACGAATACGACAACACGAATAGCTCTCAGCATACCTGACAGCTATTTATGCCCCTATAATGCTTATGATACCCTTGCCAAGTTAAACTAATAGTGAAAATAATCAGAGAAAAAACAAAAAAAGTTGAGTTAAGAAAATTAGGAACTAGCACGTGGTTGGGTTAGTGTGTATAAGTTTTTAACAGTCAACTGACACACTTAATCAAACCGTAATAAAAATTCCGACAATTTAAATTAATATTATTTTATCACTTCTTTCTTTCCCCCTAACTCGCTCTTTCAGTTTCGTAGCTTTTTTTTTCTCCACTATTGTTTCAACTTTAAGAATTTTGTTTTTTTTGTTTTTTTTTTTTTGGCTGAACTCCCATAAATTCCAACAAACTCTGAGCAGAGAAAATAAATATTAAAAATAGGCAGCAGCACAATGTGGCACGCAATTAAGCTGCCGCAAGCATTTTAACAAGTTATCGTTAAAGTCAATGAAATATCAGTTTGGTTGAGTATTTTGCCACTATGACTGTACTTGTTGTTAAGGCTTAAATGAAATACGAGTACCACCGCATCAGCATTAACCAATGAATTCTCATATAAAATAATTCAGCTCAGCTAGAAATGAGAAATCGTTAATGCAGGGGTTAAGTAAAGTAGTAGTGGTGTATAGTGTTGAACTTTCTTTTATCCATTTTATCTTATAATTAAATAAAGAGGCATAGTATGTGTGTGCTGTAGATTTTATCGTATAAAATTTCCGTTGGAGTATCAAATTTCTTGTTTGTGTAATAGAATCATGGTTTTAAGGAAATTAAATTGATAAATGTGTCAACAGTGTCGTATGAAACGCAAGGTCAGGATAATTTAATAAGTAAATATTTTACTTTTGATATATGTTTTAAATGAAACTTGGTATTCGTACTAATTCCGTATATTTTCTTTTTTATTATTTACTGAGGTGAAGTGAATATATCGTTCATTTATCACAATAGTGTCATAACTCAAAAAAAAAAATTTTTTTTCAGGAGAACTGTTCTAAATTTTCAATTTTCTTATTATTTGACAATAAAATAGGAATAAAGTTTCTGTTCCTGTGCTCCTTATATTGTACGAATTACAAAGAATTTTCAACACGGTATAGATCACAATCATCATATGCATATTTTTAGGTAATTATTATTTCAGCCGTTTATAGTTCAATACTATTTTCAAACATATCATATACAGTAATCCTCACTTAAGTGCGTGGCCATATAAGTCCATTCCATCACTGGCTAAGCCTCCATGCTTAAACGTTTGGTTAGTGTTTTTAGGGCAAATTTGTGCATTACGTTTACGCCACCTACTCACCGTCTACTCTATGCTAAAAACTTCAGTTAACTTTAAATTATTAAATTATAGTACTACAACATACAAAATATAAGGTTTTCGTG
This sequence comes from Wohlfahrtia magnifica, assembly GCA_023159175.1. Lineage (NCBI taxonomy): Eukaryota > Metazoa > Arthropoda > Insecta > Diptera > Sarcophagidae > Wohlfahrtia > Wohlfahrtia magnifica. Next base: position 2,040,380 of record JAKWBJ010000062.1, read on the forward strand.
GGAAATTAAGTACAATTCAGTTGGTGTAACCGGACAATTTTGCTCTAAAAGCACTAAATAAACGGTTAATTAAGCATGGAGACTTATCTATTTATGCAATGGGCTTATATGGCCGCTGTAGCAGTTGGAAATCTTCATTTTATAGAAGTTAAAATGGACAAAGCTATTTATCTTGACATTTTGAAGAATAATGTAATCGAAAGAGCACGCATACTGGGTATTTTCGATAATTTTAAATTTAATTAAGCAAACGACCCAAAGCATACATCACTGGAAGCGACAAATTTGCTGTTGTACAACTTAACAAAGATCTTGAAAACGCCACCACAAAGTCCCGATTTAAATATAATTAAGTAATTGTGGGACGAGCTTTAAAGTCGAACGCAAAATCGTTCGTGTACCAATAAAGAACAACTAAAAGTCAGATAAGTCCTAATATGTGAAAAAAAATTAGTTGAATCCACTCCAAGGAGACTGTTGGTTGCGGCAAATAAAAAGGTATATGAAAGAAAATAATAATTTTCATTTAAAAATTAGTTATAAGAGCCTGTCCGACCTTCAGTGTGAGCTCAAATTCGGAGTATCTCAATTTGGTTTGCTCTATAAAATGTTATGTTACACGAAGAAATTTCTTTTTTGTTTGTTTTTATTGCTTAATTAGTGCTTTATTAAATGTAAGTAAAAAAAATTTGCAAAAGATTACTTGGGTTTCTTTAATGTGCATCTTAAGTTTTGGTAACGAGTTGCCTGACATTCAATGTAAGCGATTGTATGTTGAATAATACAGGTGTCTAAACACGGCATATGATATCGAATAACATTTCGAGAGGTATCAAGTTAGCTAATCACCGCATTAAATTGCTATTGAATCGAAATTTTATGCTTATTGTGAAAAAATTAATCAAATTAAAGAAAAAAATCGCAATCTATGTTGAAGTAAATCTATCTATCTTAGGCTTGAATAGTTATTAATACAGGGTGTCCGCCGAAAAGGTATACTACTTTGTTTGCTTATAATTTTGGATTATATGAAGGAGAATGGATCTTATATTGTAAACGATTTATTTAATGTCGGCAATTATGTATGGAATACAATATCAGATAAATTCCAGCCTCTGTTAGCCTCATAAATGCTAGCCCTTTAATGCACATTTTTCGTTACATTCTAACGCATTTCACGCAGTATTTCATTAATTTCATTACGAATATTTTGTTTGAGCTGCTCCAGCGTTTCTGATTTGTTTGCATAAACCTTGCTTTTCAGATATCCCCACAAAAAGAAGTCCGGAGCAGTCAAATCAGACGACTGTGGAGGCCAATCAACATCACTATTTCTTAAAATAATTTGTTGTGAAAAGAGGTGTCGCAGTAATTCCATTTTAATCCTGGCTGTATGCGATGTGGCACCGTCTTGTTGAAATCACATGTTAGTCAAGCCCAAAGCAGGCAGTTGTGGCGTTAAAATTTTTTTAATCATATCACGATATCGCTCCCCATTGACAGTTACCGTTACACCGATTTCAGTTTTGAAGAAGTAAGGTCCAGTGATTCCTCCTCCTGACCAAATTGTGACTGATGAATAATTTGAGGGTTTTCCATTGTCCAGAACCGACTATTCTGTTTATTTACATAACTATTAAAATGAAAATGTGTCTCGTCACTCATTATGATTTTTTCATGAAAACCAATGATCGATTTTGATAAAATTTGTTAACGAATAAAAGACGTTGGTTTACTAAATATTTTTCCATAATAAATTTGCTACGTCTCTACTTCACGACTGCCAAACATGAACTGTCACGACTTATGTTTACCAAAATGGCGGCAAAACAAAGTGTATACCTTATCGGCGGATACCTTGTATATAAGAGTACTATAAAATGCGTAGTAATTGATGTTCTCTGCAAGGCGCCAACCGATTTTATAAACCCTTAAACGAAAAGTGAAGTCAATATCAAGGTTTTTATGTATATTCGGTTTTTGTAGGTCCATTGGTCCGCGAGTTATTTACGTTAGTGAACTCCTTTGTATTGCATAAGTTTTACTTGAAAACGAAATTTGTTACAGCATTTAAACTTTGTGATAGTTAAAGTATACGTAACTAAAAATGAATGTGTACTTGTATGTATGTTTGTTTGTTTGTGCCATATAGACAACTAAGCCGCTGAACCGATTTTATTGAAATTTTTGCAGTATCTCTCCCTGTGTCTGAAAGTACATACAAAGTGTATATTTATTTGCCTATGTCTTTAAAATGGTAACAGAAGATTCCCCGAATTTGGCCCAAATATATTTATAGTCAAGCCACATCATCAGACAAAAAATGGGTGGAATTACAAAAGTAGGCGTGGTACCTCCCATACAAAATAAATATTAATTTCTGTATATATTGTGAACAGTTAAAGCAAAAATAAATAATAATTTTTGTATATATTGAGAACGGCAACAGCAGAAGTTTCTAAATGAGGTTCAAACAACGTCGTGAGCAATGCGCATCATCAGTCAATAACTGGGCGAGATTTTTTTTTTTTTTTTTTTGATGAGAAGTACAATTTTTCCGGTTAGAAATGTAATATTATTTCATTCATATGGCTGCCGCGGCTAGCCTCATAGTACCCTATTCGATCTGACTTACTTTTTTGAATGTATGGGGTCGTATCTCGGCAATGACATTACGAATGTCGGCCTTCAAATGCTCAACTGTCTCTGGTTTGTCGTCATAACGCTTGTCTTTAACGGCGCCCCACAGAAAATAGTCCAAATCGCAGCTTGCTCCAACCTGTTGAAACTAAACATCGTTCACATAAATACCATGAAGTGCGTACACAAACAAATCGGTTATAGTGGTGCGATAGGTGTCTCCATTGACCATAATAGATGCGCCTTCCTCATTTTCAACGAAACATGTGTTAATGATGCCTCCGCTCTACAAGCCGCACTAAACAGTCATTCGTAATGGGTGCATTGGCTTCTGTAAGACCACATTTGGGTTTTATAAGCCACAAATACGGCAATTTTGCCTATTAACGTACCCGCTTCATCCGAAAAGATGATTTTAAATGATGATAAATTTCCAATAAATCTCAACATTGCTCAAAAGTAAATCGATTCATTTCATTCAGTGGAGATAATATACTGAATTTTGTGATAGAATAGAATGACATAAGTATTGCCAGATTCGAAATAACCGCTGGTTCAAATTTAAATCGATATATGGTCCACCCGATGGGGGTGGCATGGTGTAGTGGTTAGTGGGCACGCATAACAACACAAACGACCCAGATTCGAGCCCCAGCAGAGGACATGACGAAGAAAAAATTTAATTGTGGTTTCGAATGTTTAATAATAACAAAAGGCTTCAACTTTCCTCCAGACAACTGTATCTAAAAAAAAAAAATACAATGCTAAAGTGAAGATCAATACCAATTGCAAGGATCTTCACCACTACACAAAAAAAATCATATGGAGGAAGCTGCAGCCGATTAATCATCTACTTAGCTTGAAATATCAAATTGATTAAAGAAACTGAAACAAAGCAATAGATGCTTTGTGGAAAGCCAATATGCTCCCTCGAGGAGTGACGGAGAAAAAAATGGCGCACTCGATAGTATAGTTGACAGAATATATTCGTCAAATCAAAGAGCAAGTGGCAGTTACAACGACAAACAAATCCTATACGTGACCCATGCGGGTTAATAGTTTAGATAATTGATTTTTGATTTAATATGTTATGACCTTTGAATTGGATTCATTTTCTGAGTAGTATAAGTAAATCGTTAACAACTGTAATTAAGAACAAAGCATGAAGACATAAGTCTCGAGGGTCCTGTTGAAAGTTCAGTTGGATTGGACACACATTATGCAAAGCATCTGCCGAAATATTCCAGTACACAACCCACAGGGAAGTAAAAAAAGAGGAATACCGATAAAGATCTGACGGTCCATAGCACACAACTTTGAACATATGACAACGCTGACAAACTCAGAGAACGTGCTGCACAGCAATTAAGATGGAAACAGCTTATATGCTGTCTATGCCCAAAATAGAGGCAACTCAAAATCCTTGGACGAATTATGAATTAATAGCATATGTATGTCTATCTGTCGAATAATCATTACAAAAAAAATATTTATCTTGCTATAAATCGTTAATTGGTTAAAAAGGTCATAACGTTTGATAAATCAATAGTACACATGTGATTATGACATGGATACTAATGCCCAACTGTCTACAATAGAAACAAGTACTTAACTCGAGAATAGTTTTAAAAAAGGAAGCATTTTATTAGTTGTTGTTTCCAGTGTGGTCAAGTCAAAAATAAAGTACATCTTTAAAATTTTTAAAACCCTAAGAAGCTATTCTATATCTTATATACTTTTACGAAAATAAAAATGCCTAAATTTTGATATATTTGGTAGTTATGTGTCACCCTGTCTATGCCGTACATATTGGCGTATTTGGCAGCATTGATAAATCGACCATCTTTACGTTACATAGAAGATATGAGACATTTCCGGAACCTTCCAAACTGTAGGCAATTAGGTATATAAAAAGGCTACTTTACCTACACGTCAGCTAGTAATGGTTTTGCTGTCATAAAATAAAGACGTGGTTAAGCGGAAATAAAAGATAAACTGTATAAAAGTTATAGCGTAATAAATAAATAAAACTGTAACTGGTCTTAGTTTTATTTTAACGCAATTCAATAATGGGCGAAATTGCACAAGTGGGCGTGATACCTCCCACACAAAGTAAATATTGATTTTAGTATATCTTAAGAATGGTTACAGTTAAGTTTTAAGAATTTGGTCTGATTAAATTTATGGTCCTCATTAAAAAACTGAGCGGAATTGTAAAGTAGTGCGTGGTACCTCCCATATAAACTAATTCTTAATTTCTTTATATCTTGAGAACGGTTAAGGGTAAAGTTTCAGTATTTGGTTCAAATAGTTTCGTAGTTAATGCAAATCACTAGTCAAAGCAAATGTTGATTTTTGTGTATCTTGAGAACGGTAATAAAAGGAGTTCCTAAACTAGGTCCAAATATAGTCGTGAACAAGACAAATCATCAGCCAGTAACTGGACGAATTAGATAAATGAGTGCGGATCCATCCATTTTATCCAGACAGCGCACTGGATAAAAGCTATCTATATACCATCTGTTTTTGTTTGAAGACTGTATACAGCTAACCGACAGAATCTACAGTGTCTTTCTGAAAGGAGCTATAAGCTATATGAAGTGTTTGGATTTGGATCGGAAAAGGACAAAAGGTTGAAAAAAGGTAAAAAAAAGAGTAACTAAAATAACATGAAAGATAATAATTAGGATGGTGGTAGCGAACCATGCCGGGTTTTAGCTAGTTGAATATACAAAATTATTTTTTGCTCGTCGATATCCTTCAGATTTATTCAGGGCTTTAGTTGTATTTCACTCGTATTCTTTTATTGATACTTTTTCCTTCATATTAGCATAGTTAACGCCTTAAGATTTCCAATTGTTATTATCAGATGCCATCAGGTGCTACTTTTCCACATATTAAATCGGTCTAGCAATTACTAGCAATTTTTAAAGAAGTAAAATCGCTTACATAAATAGTATTTCCTATAACATTACATGGGGAAACAAGATTTTTGGATTCCACATTCTACTTTTAGACTCATTGAAAGGTAACTACTGTTTAACGCCTACTCCGAATGGCAAATGCATTAGAGAAGTTTTCTATATATGCTACGAGGTGATACCGTAGTATAATATTTTTTTCTTTTTCAGATCGTCTGTCCTGGGATCGAACCGGGTACGTTTCGGTACCATACCACAACTGCATAATTTATAGTCAATTTAAAAAAATGTCCGTTAAATTCTCCGTTGATGAAGGAATATATTTCAGAAAAAACATCAAAACCTTTGTTCCACGAAAGTCTGTGAGTAAAATCTACTTTTGGTCCTTAAACCTATTTCTATGAAAAATTTCTTATTATTCTTTATATGAAAAAAGTCAATCTAAATTGTTTCTTCCTTGCTATCACTTTATTCGTTTTAACGAATTAAATATTTTTCACCTTTACTAAATATTTATTTAATCCTCTGTAATCTCTGTCAATTTAATTTTTCTTCTTCTTAATTCTCCATCGTGCGAAAAAAGTTCTTATTACTGCTTCAATTGTAAGTAAATAGAACGTTAGTGCGAGTATTTCTTTAGCATTCACTTATTTTAATTCAAATTCCGTTTGCATAATTTTCCCATAAAACATCTCATTTTCTCACAGTTGTTTCCTTAGATTTATCAAAGAAAAAAACTGCTTTGCTTATGGACCAATAGACCAACTGAACAGTTTGAGTCAAATTCGCAATTTTAATGCACGTACTGTTACACAAGCGAAGGAATGAATGAATGAGTGAATGAATAGCTACAAGCGTTTTTCGTTAACGATTTGTGAAGAATAGCGATAAGAGAAAAAAGTCGTAACGCAAATGCCCATGATTCACAAATATCATAGACATTAGGCGCCTAATAGAAATCTTAAAATTAAAGATAAAATGAAACAAAAAAGCCTGGTGTTTGTAAAAATTTTACTTCAACTTTTAGCAGGGCGTTATAGCCTAGAACAACAGGGTAGTTTTCTTTTCAACTCCAACCACCTGTCACTGGAGGCAATTATGAGTTTTGTTATAGAATGAAGAAGTGATGGTTGAATTTGCTTTTGCAACCTGCCGTTAAAGTGCTTTTGAATTACAATTTCCCACACACTTTTCGATCTTTCCCTTCTTTTTTTTCTTACATACATACACATACACCATACACTTACGCTCTACCACTTCCGGAAATCACAACGTTATACATAAAATACATACATATACGAGTATCGTTCTTTTAAGGAACAACAAAAACAAAAGCTTCAACAACAAAAATGAACAAATAAGACACAAAAAAACAAAAACAAAAAAGTGGCTTTTAAAATCTAAATCAAACCACTTAAGCCTGCAGCAAAGACTGCATTTAACTCCGTTTATATTTTATCTGCTTGTCTGTTGTATGCGGTGTTTATAGTGGAACTTGTTGGCTGTCGATAGTCTGAGACATAAAATAATTCACAATCTATGTGCGGTATGAATTTTATACACGCGGGACATTAATAATTTATATTATTTAAATGCTTTATCCAACAATTTCATCCAACACCCACTACTACTTAGGCGGTTGTGTTTGTTTGGTGGCTCCTTTTTTTTGCATTTTAATGACAAGGATTTCCTTTTAGTAGTTGTTGTTGTGTTGATGAATAAACGAAACTCGATGACTGTAAAGAGTGTTACATAATTTAGGAATTCGAGCACTTACACACTTAATTAAGTACAAGAAAATTAAATTAAGAAAAAATTATCTTTTGCAAATGATAATGACTAATACTCTCAAAAGGTTATAAATTTTTCTGTTTTTTTTTATAACGGGTCCGCCATCTAACGTTTTTTTTTCAACTAGTGCTTATTTCGTGAATGGTAACACTTAGCTCATGTCTGATTTGACAGATAATTAGTTTTATCCTTCCGCTGGACGAATATGGTTGTGTATACGCTTTTTGCGCTTCGCTAAGTGGGCCTGCGATCGACTTACAGAAGATGCCGATTTTGCCGAAAACATCATATTTTCAGATGAAGCTCATTTTGATCTTGGCGGGTATGTAAATAAGCAAAATTGTCGCATTGGGGTACAGAAAACCGCACGCATACATTGAAAAGCCGATACACCCAAGACCAGTCACTGTTTGGTGCGGATTTTGGTCCAGAGGCATAATTGGCCATTTTATTTCCAAAATGAGCAAGGAGTGGCCGTTACAGTCAATGGCGATCGTTATCCGGCCATGTTTGTTCACTAAAATTGAAGAGGAGGATATTAGCAATATTTGGTTTCAACAGGACGGCGCTACGTGCCACACAGCCGAAGCTAAACTCAATGTTTTGCGCCCTGTTTTCAAAAAAAAAAAAAAAAAAATTATTTGGCTGACCCTTTAAGTAAAAATTTGGAACCTCACTGTAATGTGAGCGTTATGGCAGATAGCTCGCAACTCTAAGAGATGTTCCGTTTTCGAAATTATTGTTTAAACAAAGACTACAAAAAAAGCAATGTAGCTTTTTTTTCTTTTAACACGCAAAGCCGTTATTTCTTCTTCCTTATCGAGCTTATAGAGACAAAGTACCTATTAATTAACTGAATGTTGCAGATATTGCAAAACTCAAGCAATATATACCAGCAGAATTTACAGAATTTGTAGATGACATACTGCAATGGCCAACTACAATTGAAAAAGAACTTCCTGAAGACGATTTTTGATAAAAGTATATTTTATATTTTTGGTAGAAGTATTGCCTTTAATTTTTTGATACCTAAAATACAATTTTCTGCAGATCAATATAGTTTTTTTCGTTAAGTTTTGTATACTCGATATCATAAATTTCGAAAAGGGCACATCTCATTAATTTTTAATATGTAACAAACATATTGTTACGTTTTTACCTTTTTAAAAACGTGTTTTTATGAGTTCGTAGATTGTTATTAAAATAAAATAAAATAAGTGTTGTTTGGTTTTAATTAGAAAAAATCTTTTATTCAACATAGTTTTGTGTACCACTGCTTGTAATCCTTTTACAAGCAATAACAGTTTTTATTTTTAATTACTCTGTCTGTCTACAACTTTGTAAACAACAACAATTACTCGACAGATCTTTTTTCCTAAAGATCTTCCAACCCGATCGTATCTATAACTTAGGTTCGATCACAACCTTTTCAACCAGAGGTTATCCACACTTAACTCTCTTTGCTGAGTTAGCTCCAACTAAACTGGTTTTTACTTCACTATTCACTTCACGAGTTTACTCTTTATAAATTCTCTTCACACAAACTGCACTCGCTGGGTTTACTTTACTTACTGATTGCTGTTCGCATCGATGTGCTTTTTATATGGCTGAGTAAACAACTCATCGAACGCTCTCGAACCTCTCGATATTTTTCAGGTAGATTCCATTTCTTTCTTTTAATTTCTTTTTAGTTCTTTTGTAGCCATGCGTATGTAAACGTCTACCTCTTTCAGCTCTTAGTATTTGTTGTTGCTTGTTTATTGTCTGTTACTTGTTTTCTTTGCTGCTTAATAATTGTTGTTGCCGTATTATTTTTATTTACTTTGTCTCTGCTAATGGTTGTTGTTGTAGATTTGGATATTTGTAAATAGCACGTATAGTTGTTTTTGCAGCTTTTGTTTATTTATTTTAGCGATGTAATAAACGCTGTGGTGCGCAACCTTATTGTCGTAACAATATATAATAAAGTTAATATCCAAATATTTCTGTAATTTTCGGTTAAAAATTAGCCCCAAAATATAATCCGTATAAACTTTTTTGAACTATTATACATCATTAAAAAATAATTAGTTTTTTTCATTTCCTGTAAACTTTAAATATTCGAACATGTGCCCTATTCGAAATTGCACATCCAATTGTACTATGCTAATTTAATTCAGCTGGAGCGGTGTTATGTATCATTGATTAATGGGATTAATTTGTCATTGTCATTGTTTCCGCTCTTCTTTGAATCAGTTTCAACAGTCTTCTCTTCTTAATGGGATGTGGTTAGCATCGTTATAGATTGCACTGGCTAGAGGATTCGATAAATACTAGCTTCTTCAAATATGTCTTAGTATACTTTGCGAATTCCTCTCTAACCAACAGATGTACGTATTGCTAATAAACCAGTTGTTATCAGTCGCAATACATTATTTTATTTATCGCCTTTGAATAGACTAAATTTTTGAAGCTGAGACAGTGTCCTATATACGTACTTACAATCTAAGCTAAGGAACGAGTTTCTATTAACAAGCCAATCAATTTGCATCACCTTCAATTTCATTTTCGTCAACTTAGCATTAATGTGGATTATACACATTAGCCGGAGATTCCAAATATTTAATCTCAGAAACCAAGATGCTTCCGGCGGGTCTTCAAGGATGCTTAAGATAGTTGAATCATCGGCGAATGTTGGAGTATAGGTATGAATGCATGTTGACGTATCAGACGTATGTATCAGATATAGTATAGTTCCTGAGATAATTCTTTAAGGTACTCCATCCTCAATAGTCTGAGATTCACTTAAGCAATTGCTTTTTTTGACCTTAAACTTAAGTTCAGTTAGATATTCTCGTAATAGGTTACAGCTATTTGGTTGTAAATTTTGTCTCAGATTATGTATCAAGCCTTCATGATTTACTTTATCGAAAACCAGTGAAACGTCCAAAAAGTGAGCGGATCAATGTTTTTTTTCCTCAAACACTTACCATATGACCCTCAACAATCTATGTGTCCGTTTCATAGTGCTTTGTTTGCTTCTAAATCTATATTGATGATGTTAAATACACTCGTCTTCACACAGTAGGCTCTCTCAGACTACCTGATGATTTCACTGTTTTTCAAGCAGAGGTAAACGCTATAAACATGACCGCTAGGCGTATCCGGGTGGGCAGTCGAGCGAATTAAATTGCTGATGAGTGCTTTACTAGGGGGTTCTCTCTAGTTCTCGTGCAGAGGGACGTGCATGTCCCTCCGGTTGCGTTGATAGATAGATGCGCACTGAGTAAGATGGTACACAGGTGGCACAATATCACGACTTGTAGAATATCTAGAGTGCTTTGTCCTTCTCTTTCTATGGAAAGAATTAAGTCTTTTCTTATGTTTGGAAGGCGTTCGATCATCCTTCTTTCGGGCATAATTACCGGTGGCTGTATGATAGTCCGCACATCAGAGCTCATGGGGCATCCAGTTCATGACTACTGTAGGAGGTGTCTGGATAAGGAGGAGGAACACCTTCTCTGTAACTGTTACGTTCTACGGGAGTTTAGACAAAGGCACTTGAGTGCATATTATTTTCATAATCTAGACTGTCTTAACGTTGTGTCACTGTCGTAGTTGGTTGGCTCACGTGAGGGGACTTCAATTTTAGGTCTCTAGTGGGAATCTTTTTTGGGACTCTCCCATGTCCGACTTTTCAGCCTCTGTCCTGTGAAGGGCAGCACAATGGCTTATTGTCATAGGGCCTTCAAGTGAACTCGTGAAGTGCAAACGACCAACAGAACCTAACCTAACCTTATACTTCGACATAATTTTTATTTATTTATATAAATTAGAATATGTATACATTTATAACTAAATAATTGATTATAAAAACAGGTAACTAAGACAATACGTTCTATGTTGATACCAAAGTCCCTGAACAGAATTGATTGACAGACTAATGCATTACGTACTAGCCTATCTTAATTTGTCAATAAGCAGGTATTCGCTAAAACAATCAAAATTTTTCGATACATTTACTTTGAATATAAAATTGCAGGAAACGTGACAGGTGGCTTATCTTTTACAATATTGTTACGTTTCAAACTTTTTAAAACGTTTGAGTTTGTTTAAATGGCATTAATATAAAATAAACACCGCTTTATTTTGTTATTTTAAAGTTTTTATTTATTCCACTATAATACAACACTTAATATTCGTTTATGCATTACTTTTATTTCCGCTTTAACACAACTTCATTTATTGACAACCAAACGATAAATAACTGGCGTGTAGGTAAAGCAGCCTACTTATATACCTGACTGCCTACAGTTGAGAAGGTTGCGGAAATGTCTCATATCTTCTATTTATATATCCGTTAATTCAAATGTAACGTAAAGATGGTCGATTTAGCAGTGCTGCCAAATACGCAAATAAGTACGGCAATGACAGGGTGACACATAATTACCAAATATACCAAAATTTAGGCATTTTTATTTTCGTAATAATGTATATGGTTTATCCTTTAAACTACGTATGAGGTTTGGAGGACAAAAAAGTTTTTTTTATATCCAAATGCGCAAACTTCTAGAATCATTGGAAGCCACGCAAGCGGCATTTTAAATTTTTGACCAAGTGCAGTATTTATGACAACGTTCTGCCAATTGTTGCAAAATATTCATCAAGAACTAAAATCTCTTCAAATAATTTGCAATATTTTTGAAATTAAATTTTTTTATTCTTATCTATACGTATGTAGCAGGTTTGGTGTAATAACTTAAAAGAGATCTTACACGTTCTTAAACTTTGCTTAATTTTTAAACTTTGCTAATATTCAAGCGGCAAAATACTGATTAAAAAAAAAAAATAAAGTATGCTTAAAGAAATTTGGATTTCGTGAGCTATTTTATGAAGAACCATATAATTGTGTTGAATAATTTTTCTAAGCTTGAATGATTGAATTTTCACTGAAAATTTATTTATTTAGATTTTTACCATACCGCACAAATACTGATCATATACATGAAATTAATTCCTTTTATAGAAGTTTTGCAATAATATTTGGGTGTATTTTCGTCTTAAACGTGTTTTGTTAATATTTTTTGGTATTATTGCTTTCTAACCACCTGTAGTTCGATTCAGTAAATTTTTTCAACAAAAAGCGTATTGTTTTAAATTTGGAATTCAAAGTTTTCTTCTCTAGGAAGTATAAATATAAGAGGTTTGAACTAAACGGGGTTGAATTAAAACTGTAAGATGAGGGATTGTGTTGAATAGCAAACTAAACTGGAGGGAGAATACCCTTTTGAGGATGAGTAAAGGATTCAACGCCTATTATGCAGTCAAAAGTGCTGTTAGTAAAAGATGGAGTGTCTTCGCTCAAGGATGGCGATGTAGATCTATGAATTTATAGTCATACCTGACCTGTATCGCATGGTCTACAGCTCTGTAGCCGGATTCAGTAACTTTTTTTTCGATAATCGTATTGCTTTCAACAGTAAATGGTAGAAATATCGATTTTGTTATTCAGCTTTTATTTAGGATTTTTGATATACATACATACGAGTAGGTAATAGCATTTCTAATTAAAACAAAATTTTAGCTTTAGGAGTAGTAAAAAAACATATATACATACATACGTGCGTATATACATACATTAATTTTTAACATTAATTTATAATTTGAGGATTCCCCTTATAAGTAGTTTAGAAATGATGTTACATATGTATTGTCTTTAATTTTTTTTTTCTGAAAGTCTATTTTTTGGTTTTTTTGATTTGTTTAAGTTTTAGTTTGTGAGCAATAAAAACTCTTTAAACTACACTATTAAAACTGTGTTTGTTTCAAATTTTTACATTCATGAATGGCAACAATCTGATAAACGTCAATATCTGCAGTCTTAATTAGTTGACGTTATCCCGAGTGCACTGTAAATATCTTGTGCATAACCGATTAAACATGTTTCTATACCTCAAAATTAATTTTATTTATTTATTTTTTTTTTAATTCTTCTTTGTGCTTTTCGCTTTTTTGACAGAGTTGCCACTTTGAAAGGAGTGTTAGTCTCGTTGTACACTACGAAAGTTTTCTTGCTGAAGCTATCGTTAATATTCTCTTTTCAACTTGCATTCGCGTTTACACTTTAATATTTATTGCAATGAAATTTAAGATTTTCACAATAACATTGTTGTTGTTTGATATTACTTATAAGGAAACGAAAGAGTATTTCAGAGTACACGAAATTGTGTACTCGATTCCATACTTTTCTCCCCTTTCGCCCATAAACTCAGACTTGCTTATCAACTATCGCTAAAGTGTATGCAGTGAGTCATATAATTGTTACTGCAAACGACAAAAAATATTGAGATCTTTTGCGATCGTCGTATTGTTAAAAGTTACAAAATTGCACTACTGATCAAAGCATTTTGGTAATTATTATACTGAAATAATTTCTTTATAGTTAACTGATTTGGATTAGTTTGGCAGTTTTAAATAAAATTTAATTCATTTAAACTCATTTATAAAATTAAACGAAATTGACGAAAAAATAATAAAACCCTTTAAAACTATTTTGATGATTTTGTATTAACTTTACATCACCTGTTGCATCACCCTCTCAAGCCACTTTTTTCATTTATGGCTGCAAATGTTGCATACTTCCTGGTCATGGGTATTTGGGGGTACATATTTTGTTTCCGTATTTTTCATCCATTCACATACATTTATTCATATACATTTTTCTTCATTCATTCATTCATTCATGTAGTGTTTATATATTTGAGTTTTAAATGAAAAAATCTCATGCGGCTTTATTGTGTGCAAAATGTTGGATGGATTTGTATTTCGTACGATATTTGTTCTTTCTTAGAACTCTTATACCGAACAGAGTGTGTACGACTGAGTATTAATATTTGAATATTCACATTTTGTGAATATTGTATACTTATGTATATACAATATTTAGTTTACTTGTTTTGTTACTCCGATGGTATTCTGTTTTTTATTTTTTTGCTTAATCCACCATCAAAAAACGATGATTACAAAAACGTAATAATTTATTTAACAAATAGCTGTATTTTATTTAATCTGTATACCGTAATGTACAAACATTTTGGCGCAGATAGAGAAGGCATGGAGATGAGAGGAGAAAATAACGAAATATTTTTGTGTTAATAAGAAAAGAAGGTTATAGATAGTCAATCGAGGCCGCATGTTTGATAATCTAAAGCAGTTGTACTCACAAAAAACTGTTTAAGCTACTTAATTTTGTGGCCCGTCCAAGCATGGGATGACTTGACCCTGAAGCAAAATAGATAATTAGCTGTTTCCCTCCTCCGCTTGCGGGCACCAATTGGATACACCAAGCTTTTCAGCTTCCGCTGCGCCGGAGAATTGGTCGCCATTTTTTGTTTTTCCCAGCAGCGGGCTCTTTCTTGTTTCTCTTAAGAGCTACAGTGTCTTTAATAATTCGTCAAACATGTTCAGGTCAGTATCTTCGTTAGATTTTAACGCACTTGATTTCGTCTACTTTGACGTATAGCTCATACAGCTCATGTTTCATCTTAACTCAGAACCCATTATCAACGTGTAAAGGGAAAAATCAATATCACAAGCATTGCTAATAATGTTTAGTTAGATCTTTTCGTTGTCTATGTCTCATAGGTAAGATAAGTGTATGATGTACAATATCATTTACGCCCGGGGCTTTACTTTGGGTTTTTGAGTAAGGGTTTGTATAATGGCTTTGGTAAATTACAGAAAACTTATCCGGCCAACTGATGGAAAGTGTTGTGGTGGTGAATGTACCCATAGCGGGGACTTTCTTTTTATACACACCGAGAACCAAAGCCTTAAAAACCCCTCAGTTTGTGACGGTTATCGGCTTAAGCTTCAATATAATTTTACACAAGCTTGGCTTTATTAGAATTAAACACAACCTCTTTTTATAAAAACAAGCTGTTCTAAAGTAACAAAAATTTTTATCGAAACCGATCTTTTAGTCGAACTCTACTGCGTATGAAAGGAGACTTACCAAACTCAAATAATTGGCGCGATATCACTTTACTCTGTATGGTCAACAAACTCATAGCTTTTCTAATTGACAAAAGAATATTCGAGAAATTTTGCCTAGCTCTGAAAATTTGTGTTAGTAGCATTCTCACAAATCTGCTATAGACAATATATATCCCCAGGATGTCCAACATGGTCTGGCTACCACGAACTCTACCACTGAAGTCTTCTGAATCGAAAGAAATTTATTTGGAGCCGATCGGTACATATTAAGGTATTGAAATTCCCTTTTTTTATATATTGCCCTAAACGCACCCCTGTGGTCTGGCTGGACCACATATTATTTTACACGCTCACTTGATTTGTCATGAAGCCTTCTTTTGGTATTATGAGGATAGGTACTCTTTGTACACCTACATCCAAAAAAATAAGGCTGTATTACTGTTATTTATTCATATAAATATAATTATAGCGATGAACCAGATAGCGCAACGAACCAAATTATTGACTACAACCATACAATGGATCAAAAAGTATTTCATTAAATCTGCAAGTGTAAAACAAAACGTTGGCCCTGCTTTCGAATATGCTGGACATATCAGGATTGGCTGCATTTATTATTTATGAAAAGATATTAAGAGCCGCCGCTTCCGTATTGAATTATCAAATCAGTTAGTACAGCCAGATATGAAATTTCGTGCATCTAATGCTTATATATTGCGTTATCCACACATCAGAAATACTATGACAAAGTTTGAAAAAATTCAAAAAGTTAATCTAAATAATCTTTTTCTTGTGGTCTTGCTAGACCACAATTATCGACTTAGTAGTGAAGTGTATATTGGATATCTTAGGGATAAACTATTGACACTCTAAATCTATATAAATATATTATATTTTTTTTGCAAGTTTATTTATTTGTTTGTTATTCAGTCACGCGTAAACGACTGAACCGCTTTTAAAGAAATGTGGAACATAGGTGGATTGAGCTAATGAAAGTCTTACAGAGAATGCCTGTTTTAAAAATTGGACCGAAAGGAGGTAAAAATCGGGGGAAAATAGGCAAATTAAGTCACATAATAAATAAATTTATTTATGTGTCAATCAGTCTCAAACCACTGAACCGATTTCAATGAAATTAGGAACATAGTTACTCGTAGATGAGCTAACAAAAGTTTAAAAGGATATGTCTGTTTTCAAAATTGGACCTGGGAAAGATATAAATCGGAGGATAAACCATTAGATCATATAAAAAATAAATTTACTTATGAGTCAATCACGCTTAAACGCCTCAACCGATTTTGATGAAATTCGCTACTCAGATAGATCTAGCTAGCGAAAGTGTTGTAGGCTATTCTTTTTTTAAATTTGACTTTAGAGAGGTATAAATCTGGGAAAATGTTCAAAAATAGATCATAAGAGAAATAATTTTACTTATTAGTCAATCACGCGTAAACGGCTGAACCGATTTTGATGAAATTTGGGACGCGTATAAGTCTAGCTAACGAATGTGTTGTAGACCGTGCCTTTTTCCCAAATTGGATCTGAGAGAGGCAAAAATTTGAAAAAAACAGATCAAATTAAGTCTCTTGACTTTGGCATACTTTTCAATACGTAGTTAATATGTTTTTAACATTGAAAATTTAATTGATATTTGAAAGTGCAAAATTTCCAAAGTTGGATCCTGGAGAGGTAAATATCTGAATAAAACGATTTGCTTTTATTCTAAAACTGCCTTTTTCCTTCTATTCCGAATTTGACTGAATTTGGAACGCAGATAGATAGATAGAACTAGATAGAACTAACGAAAGTATTGTTACGAAAATCAAGTATGGTATCCTCTGTCGTTTATTACAGTGGTAATAAATAAATTATCGATAAGCACTGCAACAAAGAAGATGATACGATCAGATCGCTGCAAAAGAACTAAAAAAAGAAATGTAAAGAAATGAAACTTCGAGAGCTTTCGACAGAGATGCAAGAGGGAATAACTGAATATTTTCAGCAGATCGGTCGCAACACCGAGTCTTATGAGTTTTCTAATAAGGAGAAATGTAAAGTGTAAGGAAAAGGGGCAAAATTAGGTCACATGAGAAACAATTTTATTTATTCAGTTTACTCATGAGTTAATCATGCATAACGACTGAATTGATTGAGTTAAAATTTTGAGCACAGATATATGAAAGTTAACGAAAGTTTAACAACGTGTCTTTTTTTCAAAATTGACACTAGAGGACGTTAAATTGTGGGGAAAGGGTAAAAATTTAAGATTGTCTTCTGAAATTAATCGTAATTTTTCTTCTTAAAACAGAGTTTTTTGTTTGCTAACATTCATCGTTCACTAAAATGTTTCACTTTGAGGGGCTAATAATGGGTAAATGAGAAGTTTTTGTTCATAGTTTACGAGACATGTACGAGTAGTTAAACACATTATTTAAATAATACTATTTATTACCGTACATATAAATAAATATATCAGCGGGAGACATCAAAAATCATCTTAGCATTTTTTATAAAGACGGATAGGTGCCAAAAAATGAATAAGATTGGGAATTAAGGAAATTCCCACTTAAAATATGTTTAAAATTTTTGGCAACGCCGAATAAGTAAACCTAGTCATGATATAATTTGGAGATAATTAGGGTAAAACTTGTAAAGAAATGTTAGATATAATAAGAGGTTTGCAAAAATACAATACAACTATTATAATATAGACAGCATGCTAATTCCTTTACACCACATTATGATTACGTATTCAGAAATCTTTCTAGAAAATTTTTATTTAATATGCTAATATAGCATAATGCGTAACATTTTTACTTCTCTATACTATCCGGCATTATCTTTAATTCCACACTTTACATTACAATATCAAAGCTTCCGAGAAAATTTAATTTCTCTTCCCTGTTTTACAACCAATTGTTGGTTTTTCCCATTTTTTTTTCATTTTTCATTTCCAAGTTATTTGCTGTAATAGATCTTAAATACAACCATGATATATTTAAAATTAAACAATTTATTTTATTTTATTTTCTCTTGCTATTCCTTTTTAAATTTTACACAGATGTTGATTACCAATAGAGTCTAAAACAGAAATTTTCAACAGAACGAAAAACATTTCTGTGTAGAGACTATTTAAGAAATAAATTTATGGCAATTAAATGCAAAAAAACAATAATAAATTTCAACTGAAAATAAATTAAATAAAAAGATAATAATAAGAAAAAAATATATATTTTATTTGGCCAAACATTAAATATTTTAATGATTTAATTTAAGTTTAATGACGAGGATTATTAGAATACATAAGTAAAAATTATTTGAAATATTTTTCTTCGTGGTTACAAGAGCAATGTCTGTTACTACACTCCATTATGTTGGGTTATTTAGATGATTTTATTTAATTTATTATAGCCTACAATATAGGTAGGTGGTCGATGGGAGTGTATTGCGTGTATGTTGATGTTTGTGAAAAAAAAAACAGTGCAAAAAAAAACAGTGTAGGAGCTATCTTTATTTTTACCTATCAATTTAAAATGAACATTTTGGTATCCATGAAAGCCTTAAAGTTAATCAAATGACAAGATTTGATCATATATCCCCGTATTTAAAAAGTATCCTTGGTGTGCATCCCGATGACTACCAGAAGCTAAAATCGTATTTTTTATATGAAATTATGTATAAGAACGAAGTAACCTAGGGGCTAATTCTGGCATTTTATACGAACGAATTCTTATTCGAACGGACGAGTTTTTAACTATTTGGAATTCCGTTATTCGATCACGAATAAAATGAATCGAAATTTCTAACGATGGCATTCGATATCGAAGTATAAGCAAAGGTGCATGCGAAGAAATCATCAGAATGTTAATTAAAAAGTTAGTTGTTTTTTATTTGATATATTTAGTCATTTTTGGTCCAAAGTACTAAAATTAATTCAACGCAAAAGGAAATACTTAGGAACTTTATGGCACGGCAAACACACTTAGCCAAAAAATTTAATGCTGAATAGTTCCCACGGAAAAGCAAGGACTAACCAGGGATAACCATACCTTTAAATTTAAAGTACATCGCCCAAGAGATTTCAAGTTGTAGTGACACACAAAGAAAAAATATTTTTTTTTATTTTCAGTAGTAACTTTCTATTAGATACACACTGATCAAGAATAAAAATTATAGTGGACCGAATAAAAAGCAAGTTTTTTTCATGTAGAAAACAAAAATTTTGACTAAAGCAAGCTTCTAAGCTTCTCTGCTGAAGGACTAAAAACTTTCAAAAGAGTTCGATCGCTTTTGCCAACACAAACAATAGGAGATCTATCTCAATTTAATTTTAAAATGCACCGGTTTATTCGGTATTCGACAAAACTAAAAAAACTAGTCTAAACCTGTCGAATAATAACCATTCGATCTCCCTAAAATGCAACTTATTAATGTCGATTTTATTTCTTCAAAAAAGCATTTATAATAATAACAAAATATTGATATGTTATTCAAAGTATTTTCCATCGTCAGCCACTACTTTTCCAATCTTTCTGGGGTAGTATACTGATTTAGCGCCAAAAGAAATGGTCCTGTTTAGAGGTAAAAAATATGTGTTTAAAGTTAAATACGAAAGTTAAATATGGTTTTCTTAACATAACAAAAACTTGTGTGAGTTAACAGAAGATAAATACGAATATGAAATTATTCTGTTAAGTTAACAGAGACTTCTATGTTAGCATTACTTCCACAATTATGGATTATAAAATATAATTTTGGGTAAAAATAACTAAAATAATGTAAAGAATTATAAAAATTTGAAAAAATATTTCCTAATTCTCATTATTTTTATTTTTGGTTTGCTATATAATTTATTGGTTTGCTATAATTGCAATGAATTCAATTGGCTGGACGGCAGGGAAAAGGGAGCGATAATAGGGAAAAAAATGTTAGCTACGGTCTATATATCTCCGATCTGGTACTTTGCAGCCCAAAAGGGAAAACTGGCCCTGAAGCCCTGATACCTTGGCTATAAAGTCCATCAGGTCCGATTCCCTCACAATTGCATCTTAGGTCAGATTTTTCATGAACGACATATATACATGGAAAAAAAAAGTTAGCCACGGTCTATATATCTCCGATCTGGTACTTTGCAGCCCAAAAAGGAAAACTGGCCCTGAGGCCTTGATACCTTGGCGTCCTTGGCTTGATACCATCAGGTCCGATTCCCCCACATTTGTATCTTAGATCCGATATTTTCATATTTTTATGTACGATTGTTTTAAATATAATTACCAGCTATAAGAAATAAATTTCACTTGTTTTTGTTACTGTATCTCTCTAATGATATTTTTTTTTTATTTTTATAACCATTTACCTTATTTTGGTTATTTTTACACTAAATTGTGTTTTATAATCCACGATTTTGGAAGTAATGTTAACAAAACAGTCTCTGAGAAAAATTTCATATTCGTATTTATCTTCACATGTGCTCTGTTAACTTACACAAGTTTTTGTTATGTTAAGAAAAACTTATTTAACTTTCGTATTTAACTTCACACACATAAAAGAAATAAATCAAGCCAATTTCTGATACCCTCTTCTGAAGTGAAGCGTATTCCAGTAAGGGCGTTCGGCATCGATCGAAACAAATGGTAGTCAGAATGGGCACGGTCTGGGCTATAAGGCTGGTGAGTCAAATCTTCCCATCTACTGTTTTCCAAATAGTATTTGACCGATCTTGCAATATGTGGCCGAGCGTTGTCATGATTAATTTTATTATTGCATCGTGTCTGGTCAAATATTCTTGTCGTTTTTCTTTGATTGATCTCTTCGAACTATTTAATTGTATTCGGTACAGGTCCCTTGTGGTCGTCTGAACCAATTTCAACAGCTCATAATACAAAACACCCTTCTGATCCCAGCAGAGCATTATCTTGGCATCATGGATATTCGACTTCGGCGTTGACTTGGCTGGTTGGCAGGGCTTTACATATGAGTTTTTGCGCTTGAGGTTATCGTAATGTATCCATTTTTCATCAACAGTAACAGTACGATGCAAAAATGACTTGTTTTTGTAGCATCATTTCAGAAATGGAAAATCGCCTTTCATCGTCTTTCGGCTTCAATTCATATGGGACGCAATTTTCTTGCTTTTAAACTTAGGGAAATTTCTTGTTGTGTGACTTCCAATGATAATGCTAATTCATCTTGCCTTTGGCAGCAATCTTCGTCGAGTAATGCTTCCAATTCCTCATCTTCAAACTTTTTCGGCTGACCAGGCCTCTTTTTGTCTTCTACATGATGAATAAAAAAAATGTGTATTGACTAGGGAGATCGGACGTTTATTATGCGACCAGTTTTAACCGTTTTTTTTTTGGTTTTGTCGAATACAGTTTTTTCAAAATCTTCATTTTGCGAATACTGAATAAACCGGTTAATTTAGCACGAATAACCGGTTAATTTTAGTAAGTATAATTTTCATACGTTTGTATAATTTTTTATTGAAAATATGCTCATCGTTTAACTATTTGTATAAATTTAATTATTTTTTTACAAATGACAACTTTGAACGTCTCACAAAGAACGTGAAAACCAAGGTAGATCGAAAAAGATATGCCCTCTTGAGCAAAAATAACCTTTTTTCATCTTCTGTAAATAAATATTGATTTTTATATATGAAGAATGATCAACTAGACTCATTGAAAGCCCTCAAACACACAAGCGACGGTTACGAACAGCAGATATATTAGTTAGTGAAGTTTTTCACAGCGCAAATATACATAACCAGTCGCTAGTAATGGTGTGAGATGATATAGGTGTTAAAAATTGCCAGATGGTGTGGCCTGGGATTGAATCGACGACTTTTTGATTGAAAGGTTAGTTCTTCCCCAACATACCACAGTGACACACACATTATTAAATACGTGGTGCATAAATTTACATACACAGTGCTGCTCGAAATCTAAGCAAATTTTTTTGTCGAGGCAATTAAGGACTCGTATATTACTAATAGATTTATTGAAAGTAAAACACTTATTTTTATCTTTGGCACCTAAATTATAACTAAAATAACAAACCTTTAATTCCATTTTTTACCAAGTAATACAACAAAAAGGAAATTAGCTCCTTGAGTAGCTGTTCGAAACTTAAACATTTTTCAGTACTTTATGTAATAAACTTTATATTTTATGGCCTCCGCACACTGTTTTGGCATAGTTTTTATGAGATTTGTTAGAATTATTGTTAGTATTGGTTGCCACTTTAATTTTAAGCTCTTCATCAGCTTCTGCTTGTTTTTAAAACGACGTGATACAGCTCTGCGCTTCAAGAATTAGAAACATTTTTATTTAAATAAAAGAACCGGTTATTTGAATTATTATTAACCGAAAACCGGTTTTTTGAAAAGTGATACTTTTCGAATTATTCGTAAACCGGTTTTTGAAAAAAGCCGAATAATCCATCTCCCTAGTATTGACACAAAACTTTCAAATATGTCCCTTAAACGTTTGAAAGCTATACGAAAATTGCGACGCAGCACAAAAGCACTACTGGTTTCAGTTAAGCTATTTTTTTATAAATTGTAATTTTCACCATATTATTAATATTATATAGGTCTGTTACTCTACATTGGGCGCCCTCGGGCACCCAATTTTAGCGAAAAACGTTCCCGTACACAAAAATTGGCTAAATGAGAAAAATTTTTCTTCTTCTTTAAGCACAAAACAACCCGTCTTTTTTCTTTGGGCATATTTGTTGTTTGACAAATGATAAGTTTAAAAAAATATTTTTTTCAAAAGCTAAAAGATTTTAATAATTGTATAATTTTTTTATTTACTATTTACTTAATCTTTTTACATAATCGAGCCTAAAGGCGTTATATATGATTTAGATATAACAAATGCAATCCAAGTGTAGCTTCTGACCCATAAGCATTTGAAAGTGCTAATAAACAAATTTAAGTTAAATATTAACCCAGAAATCTTCAGTATACTTAGTTTCCAGTCCAAACAACAACCAACATCAATAACTACTCGCCTTACTAGAATTAAACTTAAGCCGGTTATTTCTAGTCAAAATATTTTTTTTTTTCAAAACAGATTTTATCATAATCCCGTGCGAACGGTCCCTGAAATGAAGGTCCTATACGATCAAGAGACTGACTTTGCCTGAATATGATGTGCAGCGCACTTGATCACTCATTGGTCATGGTAAAAGCAATATGACTAGTGGTAAAAGCAATATCACTGTCGCAGCTGTGGAGGAGGAAAGAGGTTTTGCACTTCGTATGTGAATGCCCGGCGCTTTTAAACCGTCGCTGTAATGGGGATCTCTTCAATTACCAACTTTGTTAAATTTTTGATGTTTGTTTTAATTCTCAAAACGATGTGCATGTTTGACACTCGTGGTAGCTACAGCTAGCCACGTAAAGCACTCGATTAGGAATTCATAAATTGAGAATTCCACGCAATTTACTGTCACCTACCAAAAATTAACGCACTTATCAGTTTTCATGAGGTAGATGTAAAGTTAAAGTTAGTATGCAGTTTATCCACCAAGAAATTGTAATTCACTGTTCCCTCCGATATTGCGATATTGTTGTTGCAAATATTCTCTTTCAGTGATAACAACAGTAAGAAAATAGTCACATCAGGGCGAAAACCGTATAATCTGGTTCTTAAGGAGGGTCTGAAAAATTTTGAACAAGATGTTAAGTATTTATGCTAATAGTCCT
The DNA here is from genome assembly GCA_023159175.1 of Wohlfahrtia magnifica. Classification (NCBI taxonomy): domain Eukaryota; kingdom Metazoa; phylum Arthropoda; class Insecta; order Diptera; family Sarcophagidae; genus Wohlfahrtia; species Wohlfahrtia magnifica. The sequence continues at coordinate 2,064,419 of JAKWBJ010000062.1, forward strand.
AAAATTATCCGATGGTGTTATGAAACAATGCGGATAGTTTTTCATTTAAAAACATACGTTGAGATGGTTAATACTCCATTACATATAAAAAGTTAGGAAATTTAATGGTAATCTATCAGCTTCGATTTGATAATGGTAACTAACACTGAAGAACAGTACTAAGACACACTGTAAGAAAATAGTAAAAAACTTGTGTTGGACAAATTCTTTTTTATTCTTCTTAATATATTTTTTTGTTCTTATAAGAAAATTGTCAAATATTTTTTTTGGTTTTGTGTGTTCCCGTACTTTTGTATATTTTTCTCTCTAATTGAGAGAAATTATTGTTTATTCTCATTAACAAACAGACCTTATAATTATTTTTTTTTTATTCTTATTCAGAACTAGCATTTTTTTTCTTTATAATACAAAAAAATAAAAAATAAATAAATTATTAAAACTGATATTTGTCTAAGTGCGAGTATTTTATTTGACATTATTTTCTGCTGAAAAGAATGTACAGCAGTTTTCATATATTTTTGCAATAATTGCATAGCGCTAAAACGGCTAATTTTTTTCGACATATTTGGGACGTCAAGGCTTATTTAATCAACCCCTGTATGTGTACAGGGATCACGTATGTTATTCTTAATTCGTATAGCAAATTTCATCTATTTCCCTCAAGAAATGAGGAAGTTGTAGATTTTTGGCCGGAATTGATCATCGTGCACTGTCGCAGTTATGTTGTATGTTGCCATATATTTACTTAACTTTTATTTTATTTTTGGACACCCAAAATCCTTATATTTTGTTAAGATTAAGAATACACGCTTTTACTGCTTAGAATTGTTGGAGTAGTGTATTTTAGTAGTTTAGGGGAAGAACTTTTTTCAGATTTATTTCATCTTAATACAGTTTATAGACGTGGACCAAGCATTCATACACATTGTTATATGTTTGTGTTTTACTGCTAATACTCGTACTCCATCATACCTTGGATTTTGGTTTTATAAATTAAAATCAAACCATTTAGAAACTATGAATTTATTTTATTGTTTTTATATATAAATTTTTTTGTTATTAAATGCACAAAAAAGTGGTCGTATTATAAACTAAAAAGTTTAAAATTTAAATCAATATCAAGCATATTAAAGAGCCCCACCACTAACAATACCTCTGCTTTTCTTCTAGCCATTATTTAAAGCTCTTTCCATTATCAGAAATCTAAAAGCTATAGAAACAAGAGACAAACGCCCATCATGCAGTGCTTAATTTTCCCACAAACTAACAGAGTGACAGTTGCTTTAGTGTACAAAGAAAATGTTAAAATGCGTGTTTAGATTTTAGTGCGTATACAAGAGTGAGTGTGAGTTAATGTTTGTCTGCGTGCTACTATTTTATTTATAATCTATTCATTTTCTACTCCCATACACAAATATAGAGAAAATATTGTCGTTACAAATACAAAGTCTGAAATATGGGTGGTATAGACTCTATAGTATAGAGGCTCAAAAGGACATTAAATTAAAAAAAAAAAAGAAAATTGAAACGAACAACATGAACAACATTCACTCAGGTCATCATGCTGTGCTTTTGTGTGGGTGTAAACCATGTCATGGGTGTTGATTTTTTTTCCTTAAAAAAAACAACGGAAAGAAGGCTGTTGTTGTTGCTGTTGTTATAGTCATTTCGTTGTTATTCGACTAAAGACAATGTTGTTTGTCTGCATGTTAAGTTCGTTTCGCCATAATAAGTGGGGCATGTCATCATTGTAGTTGCTGGACGACATACAGTTGTAACAGTCCAGTTGAGTTCGTTTCAGTTCAGTTTAGTTCACTTCATATTCAACGAAGACTATAAAACACACATGCAGGCATGATTTTCTTTTCCTTGATGATTGCTTTCACTAGCTGGCAGTTCGTTGCTGAGACTGAAGTTATTTATTTATTTTATTTATTTATTTTTTTTTTTTTTGCAGCAGTTTTTGTGTAAATGACACTTTCGTTGTCATTCCCTTTAAATTTAATGCTGTGTCTGTGTTGTTGTCTCATTACAGGCTCCTGAAGTGTTACTAAGTGGTTTCATTGTGTTACAATAACAACAATAATTAACAATTAACAAAAGTGTCATTCATAATTTATATTATTAATGAGGAATAATATTTTTGTTTAACTATGAGTAAAATGTAAAAAGAAACACAAAAAGAAACTGGAAATTTATGAAACGAAAAGTATTTGTGTCAAAATGAGCTTAAAGATTTTGAACTGGAAGATCATCTCATGGTCTGTTTGAATTTGTTTTTATTTAAGAGTAAAAACTGAAGGATTATTAAAGATTTTGCAGTTTTAATTATCCAGTCACTTTAATTTTCATAAAAAGAAAATTTTTTACAAAATTAATTTGTAATATAATTAAAACTTCGTGTTAATTGTTATGAATTGTAATAAAAAATGAAAAAATTCGTATTATTTCTCCAAGAAATCGTCATGAAACTTAAGGCATTTTTTTCCTTATTCTCTTTGGAGGCATATGGCTTCCAAAACACATCTGCGTTTTAGTCAGTTTGGCAGCTTTCAGTGTAAGATTTCACATTTTTGAGTATGTAAGAACAGTTTAATACTGTTAACTGGGCTATTGACCGGGTATTTGGGGAAAAAATTAACATTTGAATAGAATGAGTGTAGTTTCGGAGGTTCTGTGGGCAAGAGTCTGTATCACCGGAGCATATAATTGGTGATTGTGTAGATTAAGTAGAGTGTAAGGAGCCACCACTACTGGTATTCACTAACATATTGATAGAAACCTCATACTAGTCGATGGATATGAAATAGACCAAAGCATCGCAATACTATAACTCTTAAAAAAACAATAATAATCGCGCGTCTACAGTCGTTCTTTGGTCAATCAAAGCATCTTGAACATTGAGAATTCCACTCTTCTGTCATCTTTGTGAAGTTATGCGGTGTCTTTCTGTTGGTATGGCCGATTACGATACGAAAGCTTGTCGCAGTGCCCGGCATACGCAAGTTTATTGTTAAACTTCGTGAAACTGGTTTCACTGTTGATGCGCCAAGACGTCAGCGTGCTCGTATAGTACGTACACCCGAGAATATCGAAGCTGAGAGTGTGCGTTAAAATCCATCAACATCACCTCGTCATTGTTCTCAACAATTGAACATTTCATGCACCAGTTTACGTCGAATTTTTCGAAAAGATCTCGGTATGACGCCTTACAAGGTTCAAGAGTTGAAGCCGCATGACCAACCGCTTCGTTTTCGATTAGCTAGATAGGCCAACGAGAAACTGCACGATGATGTCGATTTTTCCAAAAAAAGCCTCTTTTCGGATGCATCTCATTTTCATCTTGGTGGGTACGTTAATAAGCAAAATTTTCGTATTCGGGGCTCAAGAAACCCAAACGAGGTCTTACAGAAGCCAAGAAGCCCATTACGAGTGGCTGTTTGGTGCGACTTCTTCTTCAAACGCACCACCACTTATATTTTGTGCAGCCCCCTATGGTATCTACATCAAAGTGAGGTTACGAGTAAAGCCATTGATGTAACTAATCTCCTTTTTGGAGTTCCTATAGACTCAATTACAAAGCTTATCCAGCGAACGGAAATAGCAGAGATTCAGAAAATAAGTGTTCAAATGTCTTAACATTATTATTATCATTTTGAGCAGGTACAATTGCAAAACACATCGTTCCTATAGCAGAACGACTGTCTTCTTAATGAACCCTAGCAGACACTAAAGGTGGATATATCTCCCAATGAGACCCTGTGTCTCCCTATACATTTCCGTCTAAATTTATCAAGAACCTACAATTACACAATTTATGTGCCGCTGTAGAATCTAAACAAATCAGCCTAAAAATTTCTCAATCCGGGTTTATTGTTGGAATTTATCCTGCACCTTAAGTATCCCAAAATGGCCTAGCTATGTTATAATTCCGTCAAGCTTCTCTTTTAGCAAGGGAGTTGGTTATATCGTTTTCTGGGTTGTGCAACAACACACCTTTGGCCTTACCTCGTAATATGACAAAGACTTTAAGGCTGCCTGGCAGTCTGGCATCATTTAAATACTGTAGTCCTGCTAGAATCTTGTATATGATGTTAAGCAGAGTAATTTATCTCTAGTTGTTGCAATCTTTCAAGTCTTCACTTTTTAACAATTTTACAATGATGCATTTTTCTAAGTTAAAGCCAGCCCTTCAGCTTTTTCCAGTATTTTTTATTAGCAATTTATCAATTGGCCAAATTCTCTTACCACTCAGTTATTTCTTGCAACTTGGAGACAACAAATAGTCCATAAAATTGAGTTCCACCGTTTCCATATCCTTGTTGACAGTCAAATTCGAAGCACTCTTTAGTGCATATTTAGCCATTTTGATTGTTCTATCATATGTTATAATGACTCCATGTCAAGTTAGTCATTCAGTGTTCTTCCAGGAGATAACAGCTAACATGAAAAGTATTGCATATAAAGTTATTGCGATAAAAATATAAAAATCCAAGTACAGTTAAATATGTCCTCATATTCTTAAGGTCCCGATTAATTTTATAGGGTTAATAAGCTCATTTTGTGTTGTAATTTAAAAAAAGAATGATTTCAATAAAAAATCGATTTTTTTTTTTTTGTAATTGTACGACTGCATCTTTATAACTTCCTTTGTTGTCCACGGATTAGTTGTCTATTTGAATTTTGTCCTGCTTATTTCTCAATGGACTGACACTTTACACACTAGTTTCTATGGTTGTCCTGGTAGCTGGTATAACAAGTTGTTGTTGTTGTTGTTGTTGCTAACGCTGTTGTTGCCAGTTCTATTACCATTGTGACAAGAAGACCATAACAAACTGCCATAATAAATTAAAAAACAAAAACGATAAAGAACATAAAGAAGAAGTAGAAAATTATAACGTCTTTAATAAAATAAACACAAGGATATAAGCACACACAGGCAAAGGACACACGCAGGCAGTCACAGGCAGCCTTGTTTTGAATTATAAATATAATTACAAACAAGTGCACACGAATACACACACATATATACACACACTTTGAAGTTAGTGGCAGGGATAAAGGAGATTTATGGATATGGAACGAGCAAATATAAAAATAAAGTCCATGGGGTCTAAAATTAAAGAGCCAGTGTTTTTCTTTTAATACCTACATATACTCACGTTTTAAGATAAGCTTTAGAAATGAACAATTTTCATTTACAGTAATCGGTATTCATTGGTGCGTTCATGAGATGGGAAATGTTTGTAAATATTTTTGACTTTAAAGATAAATGTTTACTTAAAATCCTGAAAATTGTTTTTACCAACCCACCCCAGGGAATAAGTTTCTTCACTTTTGAAACGAATAAATATGAAAGCATTTCATATATTTTTTCTCTTAACCAACAATTTTCAAATTTTAATTTATTTTATGTTTTTTTTTTTTTGGTGTTTAATTTTTGCAGAGATAGTAAATGAAAACGTAGAAGAATTGACCAAAAAATAATGTGTTTGTTTAGTACTTAATTTGAGGGCACATTATTTAAAATATGATTATGGCCAAGTTAAGAAAGAGATTGCACGACATAATATACAAACAATTTTATAGAGATATAAAATATATATACAAACATTGATTAAAATCGTAATTATTTTTTAAACAGACCAAGTCAAAATACTTTGTAAATTAAAGTAGTATTGAATCAAATATTCATTTGGTTATGTTTTCAAATGATATGAAACTGTGTATTAAATTTTTCATTCGTTATTTTAACTTCAAAACAAATGATTCAATTTTTAATAAACAAGAGGTTATGGGCCGAGATACCTATTAAAAAAAAAGTTAAAGGATTTATTAATCAACTAGGCCGAATATTCTTGCTGAAAAATAGTGGAATTTAAAGAAGAATAAGATGGCAATAAACGGTTACAGGATTGAACCCCTTGGACGTAATAATTTCGATACCTGGAAGATACACGTAGAAGCGTTGTTAATCAATAAGAACACATGGAAATACGTAAATAGATCCTATCCAAAGCCATCGTCCCCACCAACTAAAGTTGCAGAATGGGAAGCTGGAGATTAAAATGCAAAATTAGACTTAATTTTAGCAATATCTCCATCAGAATTACACAGCATCTATGAGTCAAGAGGTCCTGCAAGAACAGCACTGTTGCTGCAATCACTAATTTTATCAAAAATGAAAAATTGTGAATGCATGAAGGAATATATGGACAAATTTTTCGAAACCGTCGACAAATTATATGAAATGCAAATTGAAATCCCAGATAAATTGTTAAGTATTCTTTATCCTGTATAGCATCCCTGAAGAATATGACTCGTTCCGTATAGCAATAGAAAGTGAAGAGAAACTGATGTCATGTGATACCCTTAAAATAAAATTACTTGAAGAGTATGAAGATAGACGATCAGTAAGTGAAAATAATAACGATGCTTTAATGGTTAAAAAATATAACAAAAACAAAAATGAAACTTTCCGTAAGAAGCAATTTAAATACAAATGCTATAATTGTGGAAAAGTTGGTCATAAAGCCAACGAATGTAAATTTAAATTTGAAAATGTGAATGTGAAATCTCCCAAGTATAATGAAAATGTAAAGTCAGCAGCCTTACATGTAAGTACTTATAACGAAGAGTGGTGTCTGGACTCAGGTTCTTCATCGCACATGACATCAAATAAAAATAAATTTTCAAATAAAGGGTCCGCCAAATAATTTTTTTTTTTTTTGAAAATGCTATAAAAAAAAACTACCGAATATTTTCTCAAATTTCTTTTTTTATTTGGAAGTACAATCCTTAATAATGGAATATAATTTCATTCAAATGGCTGCCTCGGCTGGCCATGCAGTAGCCTACACGATCAGTCCAATTTTTAAGCACACTATCGATTGTGTGCAGCTGTATTCACAGCGTCAATTGTTTCTGGTTTGTTGGCGTAACACTTATCTTTGACGGCACCCCACAAATAATACTCCAGCGGTGTCAAATCGCAGCTCCGAGGTGGCCAAGCGACATCAGCTCTGCGGCTGATAATGCGATCTTCAAAAAACAGGGCGCAAAACATAGAGTGTAGCTTCGACTGTGTGGAACGTAGTGCCGTCCTGTTGAAACCAAATGTTGCTAATATCCTCCTCTTCAATTTTTGTGAACAAAAATTCGTTCAACATGGTCCGATAACGATCGCCATTGACTGTAACGGCCACTCCTTGCACATTTTCGAAGAAAAATGGCCGCATTATGCCTCTGGACCAAAATCCGCACCAAACAGTGACTCGTCTTAGGTATATCGGCTTTTCAATGTATGCGTGCGGGTTTTCTGTGCCCCAAAAGCGACAATTTTGCTTGTTTACATACCCGCCAAGATAAAAATGTTCTTCATCTGCAACATTACCATGATTTTCAAAGTAATGTCGCAATATTTCCCAGCGTTGTTCAAGCGTATACACAACCATATTCGTTCAGCGGAAGGATAAAACTAATTATATGTCAAATCAGACATGAGCTAAGTGTTACCATTCACGAAATAAGCACTAGTTGAAAAAAAAAGACGTTAGATGGCGGACCCCTGGCAAATAATAATTGTACAAATATTTTCGGAAACGGAACAGTAAAAATAAAAACAAACAGTGACTACTTACTAAATTTGCAGAACACGTTATATGTACTCGTACCAGATCTTCGTTAAAACCTGTTATCAGTACCTGTTATCAGCATTAATATAAAAAATGATAAAAAACTTCAAATTTGTGAAATATGTATTCAAGTGAAACATTCTCAAAAACCCTTTAAGGAATCTAAAACAAGTTCTTTAGAAATTTTAGACCTGATACATAGTGACGTTTGTGGTCCTATGCGTAACAGTTCGTTATTTGAAGCAAAATATATGGTGCTCTTTATCGATGATAAAAGCCGTTGGAGTGAAGTGTTCTTCATCAAAAACAAGAGTCAAGTTTTTGAAAAGTTTATTGAATTTAAGAATATGGTAGAGAAACAAAAAGAAAGGAAAATAAAAGTTTTAAGGACCGATAATGGTGGTGAATACACTAGTAGAAGGGTGTGAAGATAGCTTCGTAAGTTAAATTCTTTTTTTAACATTTTAGTAATTTTAACAGTCACTGTTATTTAACATGAAAAAGTGTGAAGTTAGCTTCGTAAGTTAAATTCTTTTTTCAATAACAGTAGAAATAAAAGAATTTAACATTGCAAAAAAGAATTTAACTTTACGAAGCCACATTTTTTTAGGCGTTATATTTTAATTTGAAAGATAATTAAAAAACATTAAAATCTAAAAAAGTAATGTGAATGAAGAAATTCTAAAATATTTACTAAAGAAAATGTAAAATATTTATTGTTATTGTACAAATTGTAGTTTTATAAAAGCATACAGTAATATAAAATAAATTTATTTGGCCATAGACACATTAACTATTCGAAAAATCGGGTAAAAGATAAAATTCTGGGGGAATCGGACCTATTTGGGTGGAAAGGTATTCCATCAAGGAATTCACGAGTTTTTACCCCATGACCAAAAAGTCCTTGTGGACCGAGATATAGCCCGTTGATTTTTCTAATATCTTATGTGTCTATGGCCAAATATGGCCTTTTTCAACGGGGTGAAAAAAGAATTTAACTTACGAAGCTAACTTCACACTTTTTCATGTTAAATAACAGTGACTGTTAAAATTACTAAAATTTTAAAAACAGAATTTAACTTACGAAGCTATCTTCACACCCTTCACTAGTAGGCACTATTTAAAGAATAAAGGTATAAAGCATGAATTTACTATTGATTATACTCCTCAGCAAAATGGTGTAGCTGAACGGAAAAACCCAACATTAGTGGAAATGGCTCGGTGTATGATGATCTAATCAAAACTTTCAGCAAAAAAACTTTCGGGCTGTAACTATTGATAAAGTTATAAAACATGAATTTACTATTGATTATACTCCTCAGCAAAATGGTGTAGCTCAATGGAAAAACCGAAAATTAGTGGAAATGGCTCGGTGTATGATGATATAATCAAAACTTTCAGCAAAAAAACTTTCGGGCTGAAGCTATTGATCATCGTTACAGTTCGCGAAGTATTGGAGGCGAAACACCCTTTAAATTATGGATTGGTAGACGTCCATCAGTAAATAATTTTAGCAAATTCGGATCAGCCGCTTATGTGCTAGACAGAAGCCTCGAGAAGGTAAATTTTTTCCTAAATCAACAAAATGTATTTTTCTAGGATATTCAGTAAAATCCAAAGGCTACATACAGATTGTGGGATCCTGAACAGAGACAAATTGTTAGAAGTAGAGATGTTAAATTTACGCAAAATTTTGAAAGCAAAGAAGACTACACAGATTTCATTGATGACGAAATTTGAAAATTTCAGGAGCAAGTTCAAAATGAAATTGTAGAAGACGATGGAAATGAACGTACTGAAAACTATTACCAAGAAGTAGATCTTTTTCAAAAAGAACCTGTTGAAATTATAGAATCTGCCACATTTATACTGTCAACAGATCCATTAAATGTTAGAAAAGCTTTAGAATCAAAGGAATCAAACGAATGGCTACAAGCTATGAAAACTGAGTATGAACATTTAATGAAAAACAAAACATGGATACTTGTTGATAGACCTAAAGATAAGGAGGTTGTAAAATCGAAATGCATTTTAAGAACAAAATACAAATCTTATGGAACAATTGATAAAAGAAAGGCTAGACTTGTTGCTCAAGGTTTTACTTAAGTTCCAGGAATAGATTTTACAGAGACTTATGCCCCCGTTGCAAAGATTTCTTCTATAAGACTAGTAGTGGCTCTAGCAGCTGAACTAAGCCTTGAAGTACATCAACTAGATTTTGTTAGTGCATATCTAAATGGAGAATTAGATGAAGAAATCTATATGGAATTGCCAGAAAAACTTGATCAAATACTAGAAGGTAAAGAACCGAAAATATATAATAAAGATAAGGTATGTTTGTTAAAAAAATCAATTTATGGTCTTTAAGAATCTGGAAGGCAATGGTATAAAAAACTACATAAACACTTGATAAAAATTGCGTTTATACATATTGTTGTAAAAAATGCTTGATAATAGTTGTAATATATGTAGATGACCTAATTATGGCAACAAGCAATAGAAACGAGTTATGTAATATAAAAATGAAAATATCGGAGAATTTTGATATGAATGATTTGGGTGAATTGAAATATTGTCTTGGAATAGAATTTAAAAAATTTCATTATTGTGACATAAGTAGCAATGTTTCAGTCGAAACATATTAATGATATTTTACAGCGTTTTAACATGGGGGAGTGTAAGGATGTTTCAACGCCGTTAAATCCAAGCATAAACTTTCTAAAGAAATGAGTCCTAAAACAGAAATTAATCAAGTTAAAGATTTATCGTATCAAAATCAAGTAGGATCATAAATGTATTTAGCAGTGTGTACAAGACCAGATATAGCACACGCAGTAAGTTTGTTAAGTCAGTTTAACATAAATCCTGGAATGCAGCATTGTATTGCAGCAAAAAGGGTTCTCAGACATCTGAAAGTAACTCGATCCTGGGGACTTAAGTTTTTTAAATCAGAAAAAAGATTAGGAGGGTTCGTTGATGCTGATTTTGGTGCATCAATAGATGATCGACGTTCTTATACAGGATATATATATTTAAATTTGCTAATAGTGTAATAAGTTGGGAATCGGAAAAGCAGAGGACAGTTGCCTTATCGACAACAGAGGCAGAATATATGTCCATATCGGAATCATCTAAAGAAGCAATTAATTTAAAACGCTTTATTTACAAAATTTTGTCTTTACAGGGACCAGTGACTATTTATAATGATTATCAAGGAGCTTCCAAATTGTGCAAAAACCCGGTATTTCACAATAGAACAAAGCACATTGACATTCGGCATCATTTCGTTCGAAAAAGAGATTTCATTTCGTTTGAAAGAGGAGATGTAGGCATTAAATACTTACCAACAGAAGAAATGCCAACTGATTTGTTAACTAAAGCTCTAAACAAACCTAAACATTTAAATTGCTGTAAACGTATGTAACCAAAGTCCAGTTTGAGGGGAGGTGTTGGAAATCAAAATGTACTTTGTTTAAAAATACTTTGGACATTGAAGTAGCATTGAATCATGAATTATGTTTTCAAATAATATGAAATTGTGTATTAAATTTTTCATTAGATATTTTAACTTCAAAATAAATGATTAAATTTTTAATTAGCAAGAAAAACCACTTTATTTCCAATTGTTTTTATTTTGCATCGATGACAAAAACAACCTGGATTTCAATTCTCATTTTCTCATTGAATTTCAATATAAATAAAAAATTATTTCGTTTAAATTTAAAAAATATCAAATAATATAGAATTATAGTGTGTTTTTATACCAGACCTGTTTCTTTACTTTTTGGGTAATATTCGGTCAAATGAGAGTAAGTAATAACTTTACTCAATAAGAGAGAAAAATATACTAAAGTACGGGAACACAAAAAACCAAATATTTTGTACCAAAAAATTGTTTGGCAATTTTATAAAAATATAAAAATTAAAACTTTGCGAATATGTATGTTTGTACATATGTACACAATTTTTCTTTGTTTGGTTACAAGCACAAATTTTATTGGATAACTTTAGCATACATACTTAACGTCTTCTTCAAAATTTTTGGAACGAACCTAAAAACATGATTTTTAATCATTATTTGTTAAATGATAGTACTTTCGGTTTTCGCCTATGTTTCAGTATTACCTCACTGCTCTTATAACCGAAATAGAATGTTCGCAACAACAATACATATTACAATATCAGAGGTGAACTACAATGGTGAATAAACTGCATGAATACATACTCACTTTAACTGTTCATCTACTTTATGCAAACTGATTTTTTTATTTTTGGTAAGAGATCCATGCGTTATCTAGTAAAGGTAGGAGAATCCTCAATTAGTGAAATTAAAAGTGGCTTGCGTTCAACGATTCCACTTAATTTGTTGAAACCTCACAGTGTGGATCAATGGCGTGTGCGTAATTTGTTATTTATAGGTGACAGCGAATTAATTGATTCGCACTCAGTTGGTTGGTTCACCCATAGCTACCATAATGGTCAAGTAGTATCCCCTTACATCATTATGAAATTTTGTACAAACACTCGAAAAACAAGATCGAGAATATCTCACATCACAGTTGCGAAGTGATAATTGTATCGTAACTCTATCCTATAGGCCAGTGCTCGGTAAGCACAGACACCAGTTTAGAAACATTCATTCTACTATGAGCAATAAGCGATCGAGTGCGCCTTACACCATACTCAGGCCAAGTCAGCTCTCCACCTGCAGTCTGCCGTTCGCATGGGGTTATGATATACTGTGTTTGGAACGGACTTTTATATGCGGTAGAAATAATCGAATATTGTTTAATTCTATGGTAGTAAGTGCTTGGACCTTAAACTCAGCTTATGATTTATTCTTAATGGTGAAAGAACTATGAACATACACCCTATGCATGTACAAATGTATGTACATACAGGGTGTCCGCCGGGAAGTTATACTACTTTCTTTGTTTATAATTTTTGATTATATGAAAGAGAATGGATCTTATTTGTTAAATGTTTTACTTAATGCCGGCAATTATGTATGGAGTACAATATTAAATAAGTGCCAGCCACTGTTAGCCTCACAAATGCGAGCCCCTTTGAGCACATTTTTCATCACATTCTCACATATTTCTAGCGGTATTTCATTAACTTCATCACGAATATTTTGTTTGAGATGCTCCAGCGTTTCTGGTTTGTTTGCATAAACCTTGCTTTTGCGATATCCCTACGAAAAGAACCTCGGTGCAGTCAAATCAGGCGACCGTGGAGACCTATCACCATCACCATTCCTTGAAATAATATGTTGTGGAAAGAGGTCTCGCAGTAGTTTCATTGTAATTCTGGCTGTATGCGAAGTAGCACCGTCTTGTTGAAACCACATGTTAGTCAAGCCCAAAGCATGCAATTGTGACGATAAAACGTTTTCAGTCATATCACGATATCGCTCCCCATTGATAGTTATCGTACGCCGTTTTCAGTTTCAAAGAAGTAAGGTCCAGTGATTCCTCCTGACCAAATTGTACACCAGATTGTCACTTTTAATGGATGCAAAGGTGATTGATGAATAATTTGAGGATTTTCCATTGCCCAGAACTGACTATTCTGTTTATTCACATAACCATTCAAATGAAAATGTGCCCCGTAACTCATTATGATTTTTTCATGAAAATCGATGAATTATATTGAAAAATATTTAACGAATTAAACATGTTGGTTAAGTAAAGATTTTTCCATAATAAATTTGCAACGTCTTTACTTCACGACTGCTAAATATGAACTGTCAAGACTAATGTTCACCAAAATGGCGAAAATAAAGTAGTACACATTTCCCGGCGGACACCCTGTATATATGTATGTACGTTTGCTAACATTTTAAAGTATTGATGAATTACCTTGGATCAGAGGGTAAACTTCGGCTATGTAGAGTAAAGAAACAATCCTACTGTGAATTAAAGCAATCGAATAGAAAATAAAATAAAGTTTACATAAAGTCTTATTTCAACGGTTGATTTACTGCCGTAATTAAACCCTTAAAAACCTAAGTTTGAAATAGATATAAAATTGCTTGAGTAATTTTTGTTCTGGTATATTCTTCGGCTCTAGGAAAGCTACAGAACGAAAAAAAAGGCCGTCTGTAGACTGTGTTATGAACTTAGGCGAACTTTGTTTTTAGAAATACAATAAATAAAATACAATACATAATTGAAAGAAAATCAATTCTTTCTTCAACTGTTGATTGAAAATGAATGAAATGTAAAAACCAATTAAACTATGTATTATGTGAATGGTATTATGTAAAATAGTTTTAGTCTTTGAAAATCATAGATGGATGTTGAACTTAGTACAAAACGTATGAACTTCATTGTAGAAAATTGCTTATTTTGTCGAATTGGATAGGAGCCAGAGAATAAATGGCTTTTTTTTCCAACAAGAGAGCTATTCGCCAAATGACAGATGACAAACTGAACGAAGAAAGTTTAATATATTGTTGTTCTACAGCAAAACACGCCTTTCTACCCTTCGCTGCTGTACAAAAAATAATATCAAATACTTCTTATTTCCGTAAAAAACGTTACAGAAAATTTTTTTATATAAGTTCCTAAGACCGCCTACAGTAAAGACGGTGTTCGCAAGAATATCTACTGAAATGAATTTGTTGCTTGGTTTACCTTTCTATGATGTTTACTAATCTGAAAGTAATCATGTCAACTACTTATCAAAAAAAAAAAAAAAAACTCCGGACTCAATAAAATTAAGATAAAATTATAAAAAATTTAACTGGCAACACTGCCTTATTTAAAAGCTGATACTTGCGTTTCTCAAATTGAGGGACTTGTTTGTGCAATGCTCCTCAGATTTGCTGCCATCATTAAAAATAAAGGCTACGCTACGACTAATAATTTTGTTTTGAAATACTTTCAGAAAAATGCAAAAGCTGCTTTAGTTTTGACCAATCATGGGTGCAAAGGTCCGCTTGATTTATTTTTACGGATGCATTGCGTACTACACTTACATCAGCGATGGAGGTGATCCTTCATCTACCGACGCTGGCTGTGAGTCAGCATCTGCGGGCGCCTGGACGATGGCATGGCTCATAGGTGGGTCACTCGAAGATCCTGACGAGTTTTGGGGTTTTTGAAAGGGTTGACTACACAGCACCGCACTATGACATCTCAATGAAGTTTCGTATCACGATTCCGGATAGGGATTAATGGGAGGGTGAAATGCATCTTATTAGAGACTCGGAACAAATCTTCACTGACGGCTCTAAGCAGAACGGAGCTGTGGGTGGGGGTGTATTTTCGGAGTCGGCAAATGTAGCATAATCTATGAGGTTACCGAACAATTGTAGCGTCTTTCAGGCGGGGATATCGGCCATAAGAGCTGCCTTGATGATCATAGGAAAGGGCCAAGTAGCTATAAAGTCTCTGGGATCTACAAGTTGATCTCACGGTTAATGACTGCCGCAGATCTCTTAATGACATGGCTGGGTAGTATAATATTTATTTAACATGGGTTCCGAGTCACAGTGACGTTCCAGGGAACTGTAGGCCAGATATGGCACTACTTTTGGACTCACTGATGAATTCTCCACTTTGAGAATACTATTAGAAGCCAGTAACCTCATGATATACAATAATGTAAGGGACACCGCCAACGCCGCATGGGTCACATAACCACAGGTTATTAAACTTCGGTATTGGATTCAAAAATTCCCAGGCTCACACCACTATTTATTTTCTATTCTATTCATGAACGGATGAATATCCGTTCACCACACTTGATTCTGAGATTGATTTAGTACGTAGTGTGGAGGTGATCTCCCGACCAATTAACATGGCCTGAACCCATGAGATTGTTCAAACTTTCGATTGGGTTATAGACAGTGTTATCAAACACCAAAAAAGCAAAATCCAAATGGGTTAGTCGCAAAGGAAGATAGAGTTTGATGTTCTTTCTGATGTGAAAGTCCGTCCAAAAGACTTTCCAGGGCCTTTGATAGGACTTATGGGTTAATAAGACTTTGGTAGTTTTGTTGAGCAGTTTGTACCACATAAATCTGCACGCGCTAACCTTCAAGAAATATGCGGACACTTCTAAAGGCACTGTTTGGGTTCGGGCCTGCATTTCGAGTGCTGGTGCGGACAAGTTTGCAAATTCTATTTTATTTTTGGAAAAATTGTCGCATTTTCTTATCTAAATATTCTAAAAGAAAATGAAAAGTTAAATGGGAGATATTGGGTATCGTAAACAATCGCAAATTCTATCAAAATAACGATCCCATGCACACATCAGGTGTCACAAAGCCTCAGTTAATTCGTAATTGTTCCGAACATGTAGAAACACATACACGAAGTCCAGAACTTTCCGTCTTTGGAAGAAATTGGCTAAGGTAGTTCAGCAAAAAATAGGTCAACACTCCTGTACAGCTTGATGTGACATTATTAGCAATATTGAATTCCATAGAGCCGGTAATATATCAAACTCATTTCCAAGACGCTTACTGACTGTGATAGATTACAACGGATGTGTAAATTATTACTGATAAGTCGATTATTGCATTTTAGTAGTTCGAACTTTACTCTGTCGAATTATGCGTTGTGTTTGTACAGAAACTTACTGCTATTAGTGGATAAATGCTTATTTGCTACTTATTATTCATTAATATCTCATATAATAAGACCCCGATCTATATATCAAAATCACGTATTCGATTATGCGTCAGTGATAGAGATGCAAAACTATCGATAGTCGGCCTATTCGATAGTTTCGATAGTTTGCAAAAAAACTATCGATACTATCGGATTCTTTTAAGTGCAAAGTGTGGCAAAAATATTATAATTTAAGTGAAATGGAAAGAATAATAATACATATATAGTGTTGGAACAAATAATAGGGACATTTTATTTTTTTCCAGTACGTCATAAAATTTGATGTAATAAAGTTTTTTGATGAGAGAGTAGTTTCTATATATAGCGAAAATTGCTCCAAAATTAAAGTAATTAATGCGATCAATTGAAAGAGAACTGCAAAGACTATGTGAAAAAAGCGTTTACAGACGGCCAACACCTGCAACGAACAAATTTTTGCAAATGTGGCTTAGACTACACTTAGTGGAATCCGTATTTAATTTTAGAATTTGTCGATAGTATCGATAATAATAAAAAACCATCGATGGTCAGCCAAAAACAAAATTATCGATAGTACTATCGACTGTTTTGCAGCTCTAGTCAGTGTCACTGTATATAGACTTAAAACAAACATAAACACATTGACCTCAAACCTTTTTTTATGCAAATTCGTTTTATGCGAATTCAAATTTATGCGGTTTTAAATTTTTTCATTTTTTTTAAGCGAACCCTCTTGCATTAAATAAAATTATGACTGCATCTGCAGCGCCAAAAATACGAGCGCAAACCTTGATTGCGTGTTGGAAAACCACGTGTGGGTAGCAACACATATCGACATTACCGAATGAAATTTAAGCCCCGGCTCGCCAAATTTGAGGCGAGGGATTTTATTCTCTAAGCCATAATGATTAAGCAGAACAACTTATAGAAATGCTATTATTCGATGACGATATTATTAGTTAAACTACAGATTGGTTGATTATTGTGAAGAAATAGTTGAACCTGACAAACATCAGACGAATTATCAGGAAAACACCCCACCTACTGGGAAAAAATTATAATGCTAAAGCAAAGATTACAAGCAGTTAGCAAAGATCTCCACCACTACGAAAAATCATTTGGAGGAAGCTACAGTGGATTAATCATCTACTTAGCTTGAAAGATCAAATTGATTAAAGAAACTGAAACAAGGCGATGGATGGCTTGTAGAGAGCCAATATGCTCCCTAGAGGAGAGACGGAGGAAAAAAAATTAGAGAACACTAATATTCTATCCCCGAACTCGACTAATATTTTATTTTTAATCTTCCCCACTCACTTCCACAATCTTAGCGCATCATTTTCAAAACAAATTTTAAAATTATGATCTTAAGGATTGTTATCCTCGAAATATGTCCCCATTATATCAGTAGACATTGATATTTTCAATGTATAAAAGTTTACTTAGATGTAAAAGACAACACTTTACATTTGAAAATTTTAGTCAGTGTTTTGTTGTTTATTACAACAACCCACACGTATCAATAAGCAAATTACGCATCAAATGCATCAAAAATTCCTTAAAAATTGAACTACATTTTTTGATATATGTTCTGTCGTATTGTTTTTTATATTCTTAAGTAAAGCGTGTTTTTTATAGAGGTATAGAACTTTAAGTTGGTATTACTTTTCAAGATGGTGACCGATTTAACAGCTGTCAAGTGATTTATTCTCAGTTTGGTTTGGCAATTCATCATGAATAGACTCACGCCCGGCGTAGATTCGTCGAATGGGCCCAAAACGAGATTACCTTTGTTCCCGATTTTTATAAGCGAATTTTGTTTAGCGATGAAGAGCACTTCTGGTTGAATGGCTACGTCAACAAACAAACCTGCCGCATTTGGAGTGAAGGTAATCTTAAAGTGTATGTGGAAATACCGTTACATCCAGAAAAACTGACTGTTTGGTGCGCTTTATGGGTTGGTGGAATCATTGATCCGTACTTTTTCAAAAACGATGGTGGCCAGAACGTTACAGTCAATGGTGGTCGGTATAGAGCCATGATTACTAACTTTTTCATACCTGAATTGAATAAACATGATGTCCAGGAGATGTGGTTTCAACAAGACGGCGCAACATGTCACACAGCTCGTGCCACAATAGATTTATTGAAAGACACGTGACCTCCTAATTTCACGTTTTGGACTTGTGATTGGCCTCCAAGATCTTGTGATTTAACACCACTAGACTACTTTCTGTGGGGCTATGTAAAGTCATTGGTCTATGCGGTAAAGCCACAAACGCTTGACCGTTTGGAAGACAACATTCGCCATGTTATTACCGATATACGGCCACAAATGTTGGAAAAAGTCATTGAAAATTGGACGTCCAGATTGGACTACATCCGAGCCAGTCGTGGCGGTCATATGCCAGAAGTCATATTTAAAATGTAATGCCACAAGATTATCTTTCGGATAAATAAAATTCATGTCAATCGAATAATCCATCGTTGTTTTATTGCAACTTAAAGTTCTATACCTCTATAAAAAAACACCCCTTATATTCAATGGGCATTGAATTTTGAATTAATCTTTTCTATAGACAAAGAAGAAATATTTGTTTTTTAGCGCATATTTTTAAATTCTTAAATCATATTCTCAAATTTTTGCTTCATATTTTATGCGCATAAAATACTCCTTAGAAGCATATTTCTGATTTCCCTCGTTATCTGTCCACAAGAGAAAATATGAGCTTTTCTTTTTTAATTTGTGTGGTAACTACAGTTAACTCTGTTTCTCACGCACATGCATTCTCCAATATTCCAATGCCATACCATTGATCTTATTGAATATCTGTGCTTGACGACCACAATTTAACTGTGTAAACTACTGTTTAATTATTGAAATTGATGGAATCTCCATAGCATTTATCAAGTCTCCACTTGTGGTTTTAAAAGTGGTTTTGTACTTTAACGTTTTATGTTCGAGTTTTAACATTTATTTTTAAAAATTATCTTCAAATTATTCAGGAAACTTGTATGCTATTGTATTCGCTAAGCAAAGTATTTATAAATTTCTTTTTATCCCTGCCCAAGGGTTGTTTTTTTTTTTGAATTCCTTACTTAGCTTTTCAATTGGTCTTTCGTTTTTATCACTTTTGGTGGGTTTTATAACCCAAAGTTATGTTAACAATTTACACCTTTTTGAAATTTCATCTTTTTATTCATATTTACTTGCTTACGTATATATTTTATGGCTTTTCTCCCTTTTGACAACTATTACATTAATACAACAGGGAGAATTGTCATCTCTTTTCTTTTTCTCTATGGAAAAGGTAGAATTTAAAACATGCGTGTAAATTGAGTTCTCAGTCCATAATTTTTTTTTCTCCATTCTTTATATCATTTTTAACATTTAAAACTTATGTTAGAAGAGTATGAGATCAAGGAAAAACAATTTTTTCTTTCATTTCATCAAGTTCCTCTTATTACAATATTTATTTTCTTTTTAGCGTTTTTTTCTTATTCTTTATTTCGGGCTTTTAAAGCGTCTTGTTGCTTATAGATGGTTGGATTAATAATTTGCATAAGAATTGTTTTATGTAAAACATAAAAATTCAATTTTCGTCGTATTTTTTTGTAAGTGGAGTGAATGAATGGGTGGATAGTGTGAGATGAAAGCGTCTGTGCTAGACTGACAGTTTGGTGTTAAAATTCTTTATATTTTTGCCAGTTTTAAGATGATTTCCTTTCCTAAAACCTTGTTCAGTCAAATTTTTAAAAGAAAACAAGAAAAAATAAAAACGTAACTTTTCTTTAAGAATAAATAAGTGTTTGAAACTTAGTTTGTGCTATACCTTGTACAACTGTAACTAAAGGTATAGCTTGGATATTCATTCTCCTTTTATTTATATTTTTGTTTTATTATTTTTGGTTCACAAGAGAAGAAAAAAAATAAGAAAAAAAAATTTGATATTTTTTATTACTTTCGCCATCCATCCCCTTGGCAAAAACAATTTCTTATTCCAGGTGTTATGGAGTTTAAATTGGAGGTTTTGCATAATTTAGTAGTTTATATTTATGACAACATTAAGAGTCTCGTGTTGAGTATGAAATAAAATCATATTTCTTTGAGATATTTTGCGAAATATAAGAAGATTTAAAAGAGAAATGCTGTTAAATTTGATTGTTGATATAAATTGAATTTATAAAATTAATTTCGAAAAAAAAAAATATAAATTGTTAACAACAAAGCAAAAGTTTTAACTATACCAGTGAAATGATCACATATGTATACCATATTTCGAAAAAAAGTGATTTGACGTAGTGCAAAAATTGGCGCGGAATCATTATTAGCGAAATCTCCAATAGAGCTAATGCTTAAATTAGAAATAAACGTCTCTCTGAGGCTTTTAATTTAGTGCTACGCAATCAACCAGGGTTGGCAAAAACTTGGGTTTTATTAACAATGCGTTGTTTCAGTAGTATTTAGAGTGCAATTTTGCACTCCTGATGGGATAAAGACGACTGCTAAAACTCGATGATCAGAACAGACTACAATTACTCCATTTGAATCATGCATTATGAGAAACACGGTCGGAATATAAGGACAGACATGATTAATTTATTCCTTTGCATGATAAAAAAGCAAATAGTAGAAACGATCGAATTCCGCATCCGCCGTATTCTTCGAACATTGCTCATACCTCCTTATACGGGTTTTCTCTACATGGCATTTCGCTATAACGGCCGGATTAAATTTTGGAATACATTCGTTTTAAGCTCCAACTACTTCGTTTCACTGCTAAAAAACCGTGAATACTCCGTTTTTTAACTAAAAATGTAAGGGAAGCAAACGTAACACTTATTCAATTTGTTTAAAGGTATTCCGATTTACGGCCTACATTTTCAGAAACTATCTATAAAGAGGTATGAGTTTATCTTTTAGCATGTCACCGTATCATTTTCTTTGAAGAAATATTGTACAAAATCGGCTTCAAAGTTGGAGCGCCTTAAAAGACGAAAAGTTTTTCTGAGACGGGATTTGGAAATTGGCACAGAGGGGGTGAAAAGATGTAGATCACTTTTGAAAGTTTGAAGAACGAAACAAATAAATTTGTAGTCCCAATACGTAAATTACACTTGTTTTAAATAAATTAGGTTACCCAGTGGGTTGTAAGCCCTGCAATGAACAAGCAGGATTTCGTCAACTTATATCCCGTGATGATTTTATAAACAGCCTTCCAATCGTTATTGAGAAGTCCGTTGAGAGTGACACTCGACACTTTACCTTTAATTTGTCTGCAGATGGACTCCTAGAAAAATTGAGGGCATAATTAACAAATTACTATACTACACACAAATGAAAGCTGTCATATCCTAAAAGGTGGTAGTGTCAGATGAACAATACTATCAAATCATATATTAGACCAGATTCATCAATCAAATAACACAGATTAGGCACAATCTTCCTAAGTAACATTGATTAGATGATCTTAAAGAATTACGTTTTAGATGCCGAGCTTATCAATGATGAAAGATAACGGCACACTGATTTCTCAATTAAAATTTGCTTTTTGAATCTTCCAAGTCTTCTTAGCTTGTGAAAGGCCGACTGATTTTCTCAATGACATAACTTCCAGTTATGTACCCGGGCAAACATGTCACGCTGAAAAAAATATTAAGCTGCTCACAAGGATTAACACTAAATAGACGACAAGGGTGATTTGACCCATTTGTATATCTAACTGCCAATATTTGTACTTCATCAATGATTTTTTTGAGTTTATCTTTAGTGACTTTTATAAAAATTGCTTAAAATTTAATTTTAGTAAAAGTGTTCCTATTTCATTGAGTGCTTCAAATGCAAATAAATAGCACAACTACCTAAAAAGATGGAAGATATTTCTTTTATCAGCTACATCGTCAAATTGACGTTAAATCTCCATAGCTGCGTTTGTCATATGCGTCGTGTGTTTTTTTTTTTTTTTTTTAGTTGTTCATAACTTTTAACAACTGATAGTTGCTTTTTGTTTAGTTTGGTCTGATAAAATTTTGTTCTCTGTTCTGTTTTGGTCTCTGAAGCCCATTTTAGGCTGAATAGGCACGCAAAAAATAGAACTGTCCCACTTAAAGTGAAGATAATCCATACGCTTCTGTCTAGGCACCGTTGTATCCACAGAAACTACTATTTAGTACGTTTTATGAGCCGGCAGAGTCATTGTCTTCAAAAACGATGATGATCAGAATGTTAGTGTGAATGGTGTACAGGGACATGAATATAAATTTTTTCGTATCTCAATTAGCTGGAAATAATCTTGCTGACATGTGTTTCCAACAGGGCGCAGCCACATGCCACACAGCGCGTGTTACAATCGCTTTACTCAAATAAACTTTTGATCTAAGAGTAATTAAACGTAATGGTTCAATTAATTTGCCACCAAGATCGTGTAATTTAACCCCATTGGATTATTTTCTTTGGGGTCTATTTAAAGTCCATTGTCTACGTCGATAATCCAATTGAGACAATTGAACACCTGGGAATCAACATTAGAAGAGTTATTGGCGAAATATGGCCGGTAATGCTGTGAAAAGTTTGTAAAAATAGGTGTTCCAGATCGGGTCTTGTAAGTGCCAATCTTGGCGGCCATATGGCCGAAATCATATTCAGGCATTAATGTTATATAATTGACTATAAGTATTTCTTTGTTGTATTATGATTTACACTCGTGTAACTATAAAAAAGAATACCCGATATCCGGTATTATGTGCTATAGATCACATGAAGAACAGGCGGCCTCAAGAAATTTCTTTCATTTGGTTCTTTTAAGTGCATAATGTTTAATTTTTCTCCGAATTCGGCCAGTTCTGTAGATGTTGAGATCAATATTTTTGCCTCCAAATGCGCAATAAGCAACTAATTTTGAGCTTTTTTCAATGTGAATTCCAGTTTATGACAGTTCTTGCTATAAATTCATGTAGTTTATGGAGCATGTGACCAATCCAGCAATCATAAGCTAGAGGTACCGTGCTTTACCGTCTTAAAAATATACTGAGGATTGTAAGCAGCATTATTTGGTATCGACATATTGATTAATTTAATTAATTTAATTAATTATCATAAATAAAATTTATAAGCGCTTTCAATAAATTCATACACCCAGAGAAAAAACAGCAGGAATCCAACTAAAACAACTTTATATCAACAAAAAATAACTATGAAAGCTCGCCATGGTTAAAAATTGTAAATTATAAATCCAAAAGCAATATGGAAAAAACTTTGATTTAAAATTGTTTTACTTGTTTTAACATTGGCCAAACTCAAATCAAAAATTGTGCGTTATTAAACTGAACTTGCTGTACACTCTTAAAAAATAAATAATATTATCAACAACGTTTATTATGATTTCAATTATGTTTTCACATTGATTCGAAAATGTACTTCGTTACTTTAAAAACATACGCCTTCAAATGTATATTTTGGCATTTCAATGTCGACATTAAAACATTTTTAACTTGCGGGTGTTGTATTTGATATTAAACCAATTCAAAATCCAAAATTTTTATGTTGAATTCAATGTCGAATATTTTCAAATTAATAAAAACATTTTGTTTCATAGATACGTTTCATAGATACGTTTCATGAATACGTTGAATTAACTTTAAAAAAATTGAAGTTGTAATATTTCAAACTCAACAACGATTCACTTCGATTTTAAAATGTGATATTTCTCTCTGTGTAACACTTTTAAGACAGTCAAGAACGGTGGCGGTAATATTAGCAATAATTTTTCTAATGTATCATCAACAGAAACTTATGAAGGCAGTCGATTATATTAAAATCTGAACTTGTATGTATCCCACTCCTGAATAAACTATACTACTTTTACAGATGCTCCACTGCAAAGTGTACTCAGAAATTATACAAAAATTACAATTTCACTGTATTAGACCGGTCCCCCCACAGTCTTGAAGACACAAAAGCGATTGAAAATATTTGGAATGTAGTAAAAACAGCAACCAGAGGAAAGTATCCCACAATTTGCGATAAGATTTGAGAATAACTTAAGGCTGCCTGGTATATAATACCGGATTCTGTAGACCAAATTCCTGTCGATTTTTCTCCAAGGCCATGTTTAGTTTTTGAAACAACCACGGAGCCTTGGCAAAATACTCTACAACAATATTAGAACTGAAATGCAGATCTGTTGTCATATCATTTTTATTTTATTTTTATTTTATTTTATTCATTATTTATTTTATTTATTTATTTATTTATTTTTGTAGAACTATTTTGACGTACTTAATTATCTCAATGACTTACATTAGTGGTGTTATCATTTTTCACATCACTGTACAAACTTCCCCTTCGCATGTTAGAAAGAATATTTTTGATATATAAAATGTTTATTTACTTATGTTCTATAAAAAAATTTCTATGTGCATGGGGTATGCATTCCATAAACTTTAACTAGAGCGTGAGATACTCCCATCTGATGATTATTAGATAAATGAAAAATCATAAAAATTATATTTTATTCCAACTTTTCATAGTTAAAGTCAAAAAAAGATTTAAAAATTTTCCTTTACATCATCATTCGATCATATTGTTTGTAGTCCTAGGACACGGTAAACAGTCTAAACTTATGCTTACAATTGTTTTATTCAATTTTAAATGTAAAAAGTTTTTAAATTTCCCGCCCTTTTGTTTGTTTTTATTTTAAGTCCAGTAGTAAAATTGTTTAAAACTTTTTATTTTTCTTTTTTCTGTTCGTTTTCTATTCAAATCAAATACAAATGCTAGATTTTTAAAATGATTTAAATTACAGTCACAGCCTGGTCAGCAGAGAGGAGAGACAAAGAGTTGGAAAGCAGAAAAAAAGCGCACAATAAAATGAGAATAAGTGAATAATAGAAAAAAGAAATAAAAACAAAAACAAAACTTACGGATTAATTTGTGAGCTTTGGTTCTCCATATTGCTGCTGCTGTTATTGTTGTTGGCTAATGAAGTTGTTGATACTCCTGTTGCTGCTGCAGTAGTTGTTGGTGTTGGCAAAGTTAATAATCCACTTGATGCTGTTGTGGCCAAAGAAGTATTAGCTGCTAAACCAGACACTGTTGTTGTAACTATTTCACCTGATGTTGGTGTTGTTATTGCTGCCGTTGCAACAACCGTGGAATTTAGTTGATTGTGTAAAAGTGTTTGTAATAATGTTGTTGGAGTTTGTTTGGTTGGCTTGGCTAGCAGTGATGATGGCGTCGTGGAATACAAATTAGCTGTTGTTGATGGCACTAGGGATACTGTTGGTGGTGGGTTTACTATCGTTGGTAAGTGGTTAACAATTGAAGTTTTGGTTGTAAGTGGACGTAAATAGGGATGAAAAGTTTTTGATGTTTTTACATTGCCGGCAACAGAGGCAACAGCTGCAGCAGCATTGGCAGTTTCCAAATATTTGGCTTGATATTGTTGTAGTTGGTGTATGTTTCTTAAATGATTACCGTTGTTATTATTATTGTTATTGTTAGTTATTATATGATTGCTGCTATTATTATTGTTGTTGCTGTTATTCTGACTATAACTTGCAAGTCCATTTGCTTGTAAAATTAAACCAGTTGCAGTTGTTACTGCTGCGATACCAGCAACAGGTGTTGACAAAGCTGCTGTAGTTGCCAAAGTTGCTGCTACCGCTGCTGGTGTTGGTGTTGCTATAAGATTAGTAGTTGTATTGCTGCTGTTATTACTGTTGTGGCTATCCACACTATTATTAGTTGCATCCATAAGTTTGTCTGCGCGCAATTTTAACGATTGCAACATTTTTAGTCAATTTTTGTATTTTGTTTGGTAACTCTGTTTTATTTTTTATTTTATTTTGTATATAACACACATATTATTTTGTTGTATATTTGAAAACTTTTGATTTTTCCTTCTTCTTCTTCTTTTTCTTCTGCCACAGATTTAAATAATTTTTATCACAGTATTAAAAATATTTGTTAGAATAAATTTTGTTAAAAGCACTTAATTTGTTTACTTTGAAACCACTTTTTTCACCGATTATTAATTTTTTTTATATGAATTACTTTATATTATATTTAATAGTAGGATAATAACTATTTAATTTTTGATCTGTAAAGATAAAGAAAAATAAAAAAAATAAGTTATGAAGATTATGCCAAAAAATTTTAGTAAATATAGAAAAATATATTTATTGTTAGCGTCTACATATATTTTACCCAAAATTAGCGACTTATCAGCAGTGGTGACAGATAATTTTGATTTAAAATCGGCATATATAAAAGAAAAAATATCGGCATAATCAGCACTTCAAGTTAAAAAACAAACAGAAAAAAAAATCAAAATATTTTGTTATTTTGACATTTAGTTGAACATTGCGCTGGTTTTATCATAATTTCATGTATTTATCTATCTATTCAATTAAGCTGTAAGCATCTGCATTACCATTCATCTTTTGAATCCTACTACTCTCTCGATGTTTTTCTCAAAGAAGGGAACTGAAACTGCAGCTGAATAACAACAATACCTTCAGAGGTAATACCATCAGCTAGCGAAACAAGTAAAGAAAGCTGCAAGAAAAGACAGAAGAAAGTTTCATTAACGACTGGCAATGGCAGCAGAAGAAGCAGTTTAAGAATACCATGCAACCCTCCCAATCTGAATGAGGTAAAAGAGGCGATTGGTAAATTGAAATATAATAAGGGGGCAAACGAAGGGTTGACAGCCAAACCTCAGCTGAACTTCTATTGCCTCACATCACATCAGTGTGGGAGGAGGAGAGGCAGAACGGCATTAAAGTTACCAAAAAGTGGCGACTTGTAAGACTGTAATAATTGGAAATTCTCTACTTAACACCATATATAAGATACTTGCAGTCATAATACAGGGAAGGCTTCAGAGCAGTATAGACAACATTCTGCGAGGCGAACAAGCTGGCTTCAGACCGAATAGAAGCTGCGTAGATCAGGCCAACACTTTACGAATAATCATTGAACAGTCCATTGAAGGGGGGTACGCCACTGTTCGTCGATTTCAAGAAAGCGTTTGATGCCATCAGGCGAAAGCACTAAGGAGTACCACAGAAGATAATTTGAATAATCAGAGCGATGTATGAGGATGCAGAACTTTCAGTTCTTCACAACGGAAGCGGCAGCCGACCATTCCACACCAATGCTGGAGGTAAACAAGGATGCCTACTATCACCTCAGCTATTCATTATCGTACTGGATGCCATAATGAGCAAAGTCTGCGTGAAAAGAAGAAGAAGCACATGGAGTCTCCCACGCCAACTCGAAGACTTCGACTACGCAGATGACCTTTGTCTACTTTTGCATAAGATTTCCAATATGTAGTCGAAACTGGAAGATCAAGTAAGACAAGGCCATGAGAATAAACAATACGAGTGCGGAAAACATCATGCTACAGGGTAAACCAGTCGAGTATGTAGATAGCTTCTGCTATCTAGGAAGTACAATGACTACAAACGGTGGTGCAGAAATAGACGTAGATAACAGGCACAATAAAGCGAGAGCGGCATTTGGATAACTGCCGTCAGTATGGAGAAGCTCACATACAGCTTAGAATATTAAACTCATGTGTTAAATCAGTATTGCCATATGGCAATGAAACCTGGCTTGTATCGAATAACATCACGCAGAGTCTCCAGGTATTCATTAACAAGTGCCTCAGAATCATATGCAGAATATTCTGGCCTAACACCATAAGTAACACAGAACTCTGGAGCATGACTAATAAGGAACCCATACTGAAACACACAGTCGGTCACACCATTCGAAAAAGTCCAGAGACTATCACCAGAATGTTATTTGAGTGGAATCTTCAAGACTGAAAAAATCTTGGTCGACCACAAAACAACTGTAGGCGCACAATTACCCCAGAACCGAGACAGAAAAAAATAAGATGGGAGGAGGTACAGCCAACAGCAGTAAACCGTGTTATATGGAGATGCTTTGTGGAAGCCATATGCTCTCAAGAGGAGTAACGGAAAAAAGTCTCGATGTTATGCTATAATATAAAATACCACAACTGATGTTGCGTTAATGATTTCATTATTGATTGCAGCGTGTGTGTTAAAACATGCAATCCGAATGAAAAATGCGTTGCGTAAATGGATTTTATTGTGTGTACCCACTATGGTATTTATAATATATAAAATAATACTAAAATAATAATAAACGTTAGACAAACAAATTGCATTTTATTGCTATTGGTTACATTTGCTTATCTTAATATTCGAGAGCAAAATACAGGGAAAATGGGTATCACAAATAACAGCAAATTCTATTAAGACAACGATCTCACACACACGTCAGGTGTCACAAAATTTTCGTAACTGTTCCAAACTTTAAGATGTACCAGCGCGGAACCCAGAACCTTATGTAATTGTACATTTTTGAAATGAATTGACTAGTGGAGTCCATAAAAAAATCGACATCCTCGTTCAGCTTAAAGCATGGGTGGCAAAAACCTGGGTTAAAAAAAACCCATCCCACCAGGTTTCATTGAGTTTTTAGTTGTTTTTTTTGTTTTGTTACTGCTTTTAAATTTCATGCAAATCTATGATATTTGTTTGTTTGCAGATTTGTTTTATTATTTATAATGGAATTTTGCATGCTTGGTAGGACCAAGGGGGCGCTATGTACTACGAGCTGCTAAAACCACGGTATACACTGCAATTACTGTGTTTGAACGGTGAATTATAAGAAAAATGGCCAAAACATAAAGACAAACATGATAAATTTATTACCTTGTGTGGTAGCGCAAGTATTCACGTCACAAAAGTTACCAAAAAAAAATTTCGAAACGATAAAATGCGATATCTTATCGCACCCGCTCTATGCTCTGTATATTGGCTGTTCTTACTACTTGCTGCTTCGACGGATACAACAAGGTCACCTCTTCACTTCTTTCGAAGGAATCGAAAATTGGCTTCAAAACTGGACTGCTTCAAAAGACGAGAAGTTTTTTCGAGACCAGATTTGAAAACTACCGGAGAAGTGGGGAAAAATTATAGCAACGATGAACAATATTTTGATTTACCTCTCAATTCATTATCTTTTAAAATAAATTCATTTCTTGAGCTAAAAGAGCTGGACTGAATTAATTAAAACTCGCAATATATAAATTATATGGATTTTTTTTTTTCTACCTTTAAATTAAGTTTGTTTTACTGATTATACACAAAAAAAAAAGACTAAATCTTACCGAGTTATTATTTTAATTGGGTATTATATTAATGAAACCAGATGAATTTATTAGAAATATTTAATTCCATACAGCCATAAGTATGACAAAATTTGTCCAAATAAATTCCAAGAAGCTTTCTGTCTGTTCTAGATTACGAAAGATATGTAGATCGCATCTGCTTGGCCGATTAGTACATTTTAAATTTTTTATCTTTTTTTTCGATGAAAACTTACAGTTAATATTGGATAAACTGATATTATACATGTCTGAACTATTAATAAGATATCTACATAATTCTTATATTTTTACTTTTAGATTACTTATCGTGTCCGATAATGCGTTGGAGGCACTGTACTAAATTTTAAATAAATTTAACCATTTTTCTCTTTAGCAGTAGCGTTGACTTATAAACAGTTGTGTCTTTTTAATATAGCAAGTATTTCAGTATAAATTGTGAATTTTACTAAGACAAATAACGATGCTGTGTTTTTAGACTTTCTCGAAAAATCGCCAATTTTGGAGCAAAAATCGCCAAATCGACATTTTGATAACTTTAGAGTAAAAGATTGGCATCGGCAAAATGACGATAAATCGGTAAATATAGCCAACTTGTCATTATGAATCACGAACTTGAGGTACCCCAAATAAAATTATTTGTTGCTTAGTTGCATGTTCGTATGGTGACCAATTCCTTAACGCTTTACTCCAATAGCTTAATTAAAAAAAAAAAAAAAAAAAAAGATAAATTTAACAAATTTACTGGTATCATAAAAAGACGATGATTGAAAAATCTCTATACCAAGGATCATCTTATATATACACTGTGGTGCAAAAGTGGGCCAATATAAGTAAAATTAGTGTAAATTTTCTCCTATTTTCTGCTTATTTAATAATAAATAAATAAAGAGTTAAATGAAGCGATTATCTATTGATTTTAAAAGCGTTGTTTTAAAAAAGGCTAAAAATGGCGATTCAACTCGAAAAATCGCATATATTCATAAAATATGGCAGCGGTCAGTAACTAGAATAATTGTTAATTACAAAAATTCTAATTCAGATACAAGGAACAAAAAACAAGTCCGAAAGAATAGAAGTCCTTGGACGTTCTTTCGTTCTCCAGGAGGTCACCTTAAAAACTACAAAAAATAATAGCAACCACGATCCCTCACTTTGACGACCTTCGGAATAATAGCCAAGACCAGATTAAGAACATGGCATATTCGTACTCTCAAAAATCACCCAGATAACAAAGAAAGTCTGCAAGTAAAAATTAACCCTTAACCAGGAAAAGATATTTTTAGCTGGAATTGAACAAATATTATACCAGATATTCCTTCTCACGTAAAAAACCAAATCAATCTCGGTGTATATGTATTACACCACCATACTTTCTATTAACCAACCAATTCAGTAGTCTCGTAGGATTAGAAATCTCATAAGTAAAATTTCCATAGCGGAAATATGCGATGTGATATCCACTCTGAATATACATCTGAAGAAATCGATAGAGTTGCTCCGGAAATGCTCAGTGTAGATTCCATTGATAATTAACGTGTCAAAGAATGGCAACCTCTCTCACTGCTGCAACTATAAGGGTAGTTCCACCTAAAGGTGTATCAAAAAAAAAAAAAAAATTATATGATTCGAGTCATGTACGGCGGACTCACACTGTTATATCTTATACAATGGTCTGACGGGCTAGAGAATCAAAATACACACAGGAGTACGGCAGAGATACGAACTGTCCTCTCTTCTTTCTAATATTGTGTTGGACACAATTATGAGGGCTGCGATCCCGGTACCCAGCGGTATCACATGGGGCTTGACTACACTGATGATATATGTATGTCTTATGACTCATCAACAGTCTTATGACACATAAACGCCGGAAATACAATAAACGTCTGAAACGCAACACCAATAACTTAATATAGTACACCACTGGAAGAAGTGACGGAATCCAATGATCACGGTAGCATATTAACGTTGATCGGAGGCTCAGGAACGGATTACAATAACTATATGAAAAAGCAAAGCAAGCACAGATTACAAAACACAGAATACGTCTGCCAGAATAATTAGTAGAATTCAGGTATTCATAAACAGTTGTCTTAGGAGAATACTACAAATCCATTGGCCAAACATAATATCGAACCAACATCTATGAGAAAGGTGCAACCACATGCCAATGTATAATGAAGTGAAAACCAGGAAATTACAATGGATTGGTCATACATTGAGAAAACCTGACAGGAATATTGCCAAATAAGACCTTGAATGGAACCCGCAGAGGCAGACCCGCTCAAATATGACAACGACAAATTAAAGATAAACTACCGAAAGTGAATAAATCATCAAATTAAATTAAAGTATTAAATAGAAATGATTGGAAAATATTTGGTTGTGGCTCTGTCTTCCACCTAAGCACTTGGATAGCAATGAAATATTAAAAAATGAATGCTGAAGAACATTTTGGACCACTTTCGACTAATACGATTATGATCTACCCAAAGCTTAAAAGAGAAAAGCTTGTGTTTTAAACGCTGTGAGAACTCTTCCGAGTTTCTGTTTAGGTTAGATCTTTCCTCAAAAATACTAGAATTTTAAGATTTATGAGCTATTAACTTTAGCACATTAATCAGTAATAAAGTTTTATAGTAAAGATTTAGGAAGCATATAAGATAAGATAAAATAAGATATATAATATAAGGTATATATATATATGTACGAACTTGAGCTAACTACCATATACCTTCATAACATAAAAAAGCTCATTCGAATTTTAGTTTGATTTATCTATTTATAAAGATAACACTTCATTTTTCTAAGAAAAGACAAAAACAAAGGAAAACATATTTGTAACAGTAAAAATGTATATTAGAGTTACGAAACTGATATTTTGCATGGGTCAAAACAATAGCACGAAATAGTTAAATAGTTAAATTACCAACGACAAAAATCATTCAATAACCAAAGCGATCATTTCAACATTAGAGGAAACATAGAGAAAATTTTAACGTTGTTATAATCGTACCGAATCTATCAAACTCTGTCCCTAGCCAACAATATTTTGTAATATTCTACAAAAATGGCTAACAGTTATTAGCAATAGAAAAAGAAAATAGAACAAGTAATGATTAATGATGATGAATCAATGACATCAATTGCAAGCAAATTTGGAATTCAACACCGTATTATTTACCATATTATAAGCTGTTTCCGTTTATCAGGCTCATTCACACCCATACACAGAGGTAGTAGACCCCTGAAAACCAGCAAACGGAACGACCAAGTGAAACTCCATTTAACAAAAAGGTATGTCTTTATATCAGGAAGGTCTATCACAAATCAATTAAAACTAAATGTTTCGATTAGGTGCATCCAAGCACGATTTGTAGACGGTAGACTTGTATCATGTCAAAGTGCAAAAAGATCATTTACTATTGCCAAAAACAGATTAATCAGCATAGAATTTATAAAGGAGCAAGTAGTAAACATAGGTATACTTTTAATGGAAGACCGTATTCTTTTCTGATGAATCCAAGTTTAATGTGAGACCTTCTTATCGATTTATCATGAATGAAAGGAACAATGTATTAATCCTCGGTATACCAAATACTCAATAGAACATAAAGAAGCTAGAGTTTTAGTCTGGGAATGCATTTCTGGTAATGGAATTGGGCAAATACACAAAATAAAGGGTGTAGTGTATCGATTCGTCTACAATGATATCCTGGAATACATACTGATACCGCATGCAGAGGAGAAAATACTACGATAAAGCGATTTGCACAGATAAATGTGAAATGCACAAATCAACGTTTTGAAATATATAGCGCAGTCATCAGATCTCAATCCCACAGAAAATCTATGGGATGTTTTAGATCTCAAAATAAGCCTCGATAATTGTAGAAATAAGGACGAACTTTATTGACAAGTGGAAATTG
The DNA here is from genome assembly GCA_023159175.1 of Wohlfahrtia magnifica. Taxonomy (NCBI): domain Eukaryota; kingdom Metazoa; phylum Arthropoda; class Insecta; order Diptera; family Sarcophagidae; genus Wohlfahrtia; species Wohlfahrtia magnifica. Next base: position 2,097,796 of record JAKWBJ010000062.1, read on the forward strand.
CCTTGAATGCAGCGTTGCCATACAAGAAATTGACTTCCAACAAAAACTTTTTAAAAACTACCAAAAGCGTTCACAGCCTACCAAAAATTTAAAATACATTTTTTAAATAAAATCTATTTAGTTATACATATGTAGTAATAACAATAATAACCTCTAGTCCTTAATAATAACCATAAAAATATACATAAAACAACAAAAGGATGTACATATGTATGAATGTCTCTTAGGGTGGGTCAAATTATATAAATAAAAAAAAGCTAGAAAGTCGTATAGCAAAAATAGAATCTATGCGTCATTTCAAGAAACTTTTCAGAAGAGACCATAGGTCTAAAATCAAATTATATTCTGCCCAAATCGACTTAAAGATTATCTGTTTCCATTATTCTATAAACTGCATAGCTGGATTAAAAAACACTATCACATCATTCAGAAAATACAAAATGATAATAAAATATTGTATTTTTCTTTCGAATTTAAAATTTTATGTCATGAATGTAAACAAAATAAGTTGCTGAATATAACATTTAGAATATAATGCAAGAAAGACTGCTAGAAATGTATTTAAAACAAATGTAACAAGTAAAATCGAAATTCCCCTTACTGTAAGGAATTTAGATCAGTTTTTAATTCCTTTTTACTCTCTATTTGCGGTAATCTGGACCGATTTTCTATAGTCACTGCCATAACATAATCTCTATTCTTTGCTATAACTCGTCGTGAAACAGTGGTAAGCAGTTGCACACATCGTTCAGTAACAGTGGTTACATTATTGAAAGTTGTTGTTAATTCAATTCAAAGTTACGTTTTCTTAATTATGGTATGAACTATGTTTTTAAGAGGAAAAATTTACTATGCCTAAAAAAATTGCTACAGGAGGAATTGCAACAAACCAACCAAACTACTAAACTGTTTTTAAAAATCAAAAAACTACCATCTTTGATCCAATCGAAGCAAAGTGGCAATGCTTATTGAATGAAATTTCTGGTGAAACATTAGATTCAATAGTCCACGAATATGTAAAGAACTTTTAAAAAAATAATGATTATGCGACTAAATATTAGTAAAATGATTACTTTAAGTGAATTTATTGAAGACGTGCTTATGTATTGTCGCATGCAAAAAATTGCATTCTTGTACCTTAAACGATCTTTTCTAATTTAATTAAGAATATTCCTTGTTTTTTATATTTTTAGGGATTTTAGATGATTAGCTTTATAAATAAATAAAATAGTTTAAAATCCAAAAGTGTTTGCTTTTGTTGTTGAGATATTTGGTATCAACCAGAAGTTCGTTCATATGTTTTGTCCAATACTGTACGTATACGTACGTACGTATATATGCATAGGAATAGCGAAGCATATTGGATTTTAACTAGTACATAATAAAGATATAATTTTTTATAATAGTAATTTTTTTGATAACTAAATATCTGTTATGAATTTCGCTACATTTTACAACAGAATCTAATTGGCAAAAAAACTGTTCCTAACTGATAACAATTCAAACCCTGTTAAGCTTTAACCCTCATTAATTGATTAATTAGAGCATATACATACACATATTAATAACTTCTATTTCAAATACATTCTGGCATAAGGTACAATATAGCCGTATTTGTGCAACACTTACATTGATGTTCGATTTTATTTAAATTAAATTAAATTATATGATGCCAAATTAAATAAATCGTAGTTTTTTTATAAATACGAGTATCCTTTACTGTTATTTGCCCTTTTTGCTGATTTCATGATAATTATTTATTTTAACGAAATTGCATTAAGTGAACGTCAATTAATTAAAACCCATTAAAATGGCAAAAATACTTAAAAATTTAACCGCGAATCAGATATTTTATTATAATTTTTTTTCTTTTTGATTTTTTTTAAGGTAATTTTTTTAAGTTGATTTTAAAACAATACTTGACTACATTTATTAAGCTGGTACAAGTTAATTAACAAACAATTTCGAGTTTAATTATAATTAATTAAGATTGCCATTAATACCATAACAACAAAACCCACAAAACACATACAATTAAAGATACAAGTTTTGTTTTAATTAAAGTATCTTCAGATACATGATGTGAATTGAATTTGTTTAATAATAAATTCCTAGAAATGTTATCCAAAACTAATTATCTTTTTCATTAAAATGTTGAATTATTCTTAGTGATAACACTTTAGAAGAGACTTAAAGGAGGCCACAATATGGCAGTTCCACTGAAGAGTGAATTGAATTTATATTACATATGTGTATGTTGGAGTGTGATTATTAAGAGCTATTTACAGAGATGTAAAAAATTTCAGATAAATCAAAACTATATCTTGGTTCAATTAGAAATGCAGACTTTTAGCCAGATCTATACGATACGATTACGATTACACTGATTTTCGTGTGATGCAGTACTTAGGCATAAGAAGACTCTTTGCGATCACCGCTTTTACGCTAAAGTTGTTCTTTTCCTCGAGTAAATAAGAGCTTCTGGTCATTCCTTAAAAATAAGAGGAAAGGCACTAGTTCGAAATAGTGACCAGTCATTTTTTTGGCTGAATAATGTGCAAGTAATTCATGTTTGCTGGCAAAAATTCACCACCACTCGCACTCGGCTTTTCGATGCCGGCTCGTTCATTAGATTACGTTTTCAGTTGCTAATGTAACGCCGATCCATAAAAAGAGTACCAACCCTAAAATTTTCCGGCCAGAGCAAGATTAATCACTACCTTGTGAAGTATGTTGAGTCCAACGATTTGTTAAGCAATATTCAGTATGGTTTCTGCAAAGTTGGGGCTCTGAATATTTCCCAGGCGATTGATAGTGTATAGCATAATGCGCTCACATCGAAATTTATTGGGTTTGGTAACGGTTGTCATTTCTATCTGGCTTTTAAAGACTTTATTCTTCTTACTTTCAATCACATCTACTCTTTAGCAGACGTAGGAAGATCGGACGGTTATTATTCGACCGGTTTTTCCAGTTTTGTTGAATACGGTTTTTTAGAAATCGTAATTTTTCGAATACCAAGTAAACTGGCTGATATAACACTAATAACCGGTTAATTTTAATAAGTATTATATTTATACGTTTGTATATATATATTTTTTCTATTGGAAATATGCTCATCGTTTAACTATTTGTATAATTTGAATTATTTTTGTATATATGAAAACGTTGAATGTCTCACAAAGAATGTGAAAACCAAGGTAGATCGGAAAAGATATGCTCTCTTGAGCACCAATAACGTTTTCTCATCTTCTGTAAATACATAATAATTTTTATATATGAAGAATAATCAACTAGACTCATTGAAAGCGACAGCAAACACCAGCACCGAACGATAGATATATTAGTTAGTAAAGTTTTTCACAGCGTAAATATACAGAACCAGTCGCTAATGTTGTGCAGTGATATCGCTGTTGAATATTTTCAGACGGTGTGGCCTGGAATTGAACCAATAACTTCTTGGTTGGAAGTGTAATAACTTTGTTTTTTATGACCTCCGCACACCGTTTTGGCATAGTTTTTATGAGATTTATTAGAATTATTGTAAGTGTTAGCAGCCACTTTAATTGTATGCTTACCGTCAAGTTCTGCTTATTGTTAAACCGAAGTGGTCCAACTCTGTGCTGCAGGAATTAAGAACAATTTTTTTTTTTAATAATAGAACTGGTTAACCAGTTATTTGAATAATTACTAACCGAAAACGAATATAAAAATTGCTACTTTACGAATCATTCGGAAACCGGTTTTTGAAAAAAGTCGAATAATCGATCTCCCTAAGCAGACGACATCAATGTTTATTTTTTATATTATTTTGATCGTAGACAGCGCATCTTTGAGATTAGGTTGAAAGGCAAGAATATGAGTAGTAATGTAAATATTGGGGAGTCACACTGTGACGTTCTATAGAAAGATCACACTTCTCGAGTTCTTAATATTCATAAGACATATACCCGACCTAAGATGAAATACAACTCACATGTGCGAGCCGGTGCTTCAAAGTCTATTTTGCGGCTTCTCTACCGCTTACACAAGAAAGTGCTCATTAATGGCATTAGCATATTCAACTTCTCCGATTTGTTAAAGAATCTTAACAACATGGAGTGTGTATCAGCCTCCGTAAGATAATAAATTTCGTGGGTAAATTTGACAAAAATGGAAGCCATATAATTTGATCAATAAATATGTAAGATTTGTAACATATTCACGACAGATAATCAATAATAACAAATATGGTATTTTGGAGGATAAACATCTGTCATTATAATTTAATATTCGATAGACGCCAAAGTGTAAACACACATTTTTAAAACCGCTAGAATAATGATGAATCTAGCTATCGATTGTTGGTAAAACCTTACGGTCAATATGTACCAATGCAAAAAACTTGTCAATGATGGTTTGCGCGATTCAAAAGTGGTGATTTAGCTATGGCAGACAAGGAGAAGCACGGTCAGCCGAAAAAGTTTGAAGATGAGGAATTAGAAGCATTACTCGACGAAAATTGTTGTCAAACGCCAGAAGGACTTGCATTTACATTTGGAATCACACAGAAAGCCATATCCATACGTTTAAGATTCATTCAAAAACAAGGAAATTGTGTTCCATATGAATTGAAACGGAGAGCCGTTGAAAGGCAATTGTGTTTGTCAGAACTGATGCTTGAACGCTACAAAAAGAAGTTATTTTTGCATAGTATTATTACGATAACCACAAGCGCAAAAAGTCGTATGTAAAGCTCGGACAACCAGCCAAATCAACGCCGAAGCCGAATATCAATAACGCCAGGGTAATGCTCTGTATTTGGTGAGATCAAAAGGGCGTTTTGTATCATGAGCTGTTGAGATCGGGTCTGACGATCACTGGGGTCCTGTACCGAACACAACTGATTCGATTGAAGAGAGCAATCAGTGAAAAACGACCAGAATATTCTACAAGACTAGAGGCCTTCATGACAACACTCGGCCATATGTTGCAAGACCAGTCAAAAATTATTTGGACAACAGTGGATAGAAAGGCCTTATAGCCCAGACCTTGCCACTTCTGACTACCATTTGTCTCGATCGATGCAGAAGGCCCTTATTGGAATAAGCTTCACTTCAGAACAGGGTACCAAAAATTATCTTAATTCATTCTTTACCTCACAACCGGAGCAGTTCTTTTGGCGCGGAAACCGTATGCTACTAGCAAGATGAGAAAAAGTAATTTTTCAAGCAAAAAAAATCGACTTTATTAACTTGTATACCCAATAACATCTTCAGGATTAATCATTTCTGAAGTCTCACACGTACTATTATTAAGAACTTAACGAGTCTTGACGAGTCATTCAGTATCTTCTCATAGAAGAGTTTTTCTTTTATGTAATAACTACTTCGTAAACTATCAATGCCTGTAGGTGCCCCAATTTTTTTAACCTATCAAATTATAATCAATTAAAGATAAGTTTTTTAGTTTTACTAATATACGCCAAACCTATGGTTTACTACATGTTTATACGGAAACAATTTTCATCTGCAGCTTATCACCTGTTAAGACCATAAGTTTTAAATAGTAGAGACCGGAGGGTACATTGCTAATTACACAACTTTTGGATTACTTTATATATACATACGTAGCATTTATCATTGCACGAGTATATTTCATTTACTGACTGATAATTAAACCGAACGAGTATGCGGTTAATTCAAGTGCGACAACAAATAATTCGATTTCAATTTAACTAATTAGTTGACAACGATGTGTTTTAAATATTGTATATGCATGAGTATGTTTTTGTATTTACCGTTAAATGTATTTATAGTTTAATATAATACATACAAGTATACATTACACGTATATGTTTATCTACATATCTACTATTAATTTTACATTAATCATTACGATAACACTGGATATTCACATTAATTGGCCTTATACTGTGTACTAACATGAATTTAAAAGATGAAAATTTAATGTTAAAACAGAGAATTTCTGAGAGAAAAAGTTGTAGATTTTAACTCTGAGTAGGTTAAAACTCAATTGTTTATGTGAAAAAGTATATGCAAGTATGTGTATGATCTTTTTGCTGTAAATCCTTTACGAGAAGAATATCTACAAGTTCCCAAATAAATTATTAGCAAAAGACTTTTATGGGATTCCAAGAGCTATACAATTATATGAGGCATATTATATGTATTGCCGGTAAAGTTCGATTACAAATTGTCGTTGGATGGCTATAAAATGTTATTGTTTTTTCTTCGTCACTCCTCTAGGAAGCATTTTGGATTTTGGCAAAAAATTCATTCCTTTATCTCAGTTTTATTAATAAAATTTATGTTCAATCTAAGTAAATGTTTAATCTACTGTAGCACGCCTCCATATGATTGTGTAATAGTGATGATCTTTGCTTAGTGGTGGTGGTGATCCTCACTAAGCATTGTTATTTTTTGTCTCAATAGGTGGCATTATCTAACGATCATTCGTCTGATGTTTCTCATCGTCTCTAGGAGGAGGTTGAAGTTTCTTTATTAAATACTCAAAACTGTAATTTAATTTTTACGTCATGTGCTCTACTGTTGCTGCAGGATCTGGGTCGCATGTGTTGCATGCGTGAGCTCTAACCTCTACACTCCGACAAAATTCACAATATCAGGCGCTTATTATGAGCTTTTACCTATAAAATTTATTGGCTTGTGTCAAGGCTTAATAACTGCCAAAGTTAACTGTACTAATTAAGAGTGCTACCATCCGCATCGAGTTGCTAGTTCGATTCCTCTTTGTGCTTATAAAGTTATTTTAGACCATTTGTATTAGCGTAGATAAATTGAGGATTCGTGTCTGTACTAGGACATTCAAAACTAATGTTGAAATACTATAAAAGGATGGCTCATTGCGGCTGGTGAATTAATGATCATTTAGCTGTCGATAAGTAAAGTCGCTTTTAGGAGTAAATAAAGTATTGTATAAGCGAATTTGCTGTATTAAGAGATAACGTATAAAAGTTATAGTGGATTTAATAAAGACCGTAAAAACAACAACAGAGTATAGTTTTATTTTATTTAAGCGCAATATAATGAAACTCAAACATTTTAAAACGGTTAAAACGTAACACTATTATTCTTATCAGAGTAGATTTGTATAGTATTTTTTATTACTGTCTACCATGCGGATAGTCGGTGCAAGGTATTTTTTGCTGGTAACCGCTTTGCTGCAATGAACATGGCGGTTAGTGCGAAATTTAATTGTGCAGATGATCACGGAAAGACAGAGTAAGTATTTAGAAAACTACAAATTATATTTTATGATGTTTATTGACAACATTATATGTTCATTTAGATAATAAAATAAGTTGCAATTTAAGCCGGACAGATTAAGTTTCAACAGGCCAAGCCAAATAAAGAAAACACGCTACAAATTAATTTTTATTATTGTTTTCGCATCGACACATGATGCTGCCGCAACATCCCCCTTTTTTCAGTTGCAATGTCGCGGGAATTATGTTTGTGTACATATATACAAAAGTGCATATTTTATATTTCAACACAGGCCTAACAATATACCTGTTGAAATAATTTTTGTTATTATCAACTTATAAAGTGTATTCCAATAGCTTCTACGGACCTTTGAAATTAAATAGCTGCCATATTGTTGAAGATAAAACTGTCGAATGCCTGCCATTCTTTTTCAGTTCCTTTTGTTAAGAAGATCGATTATTCAACTTTTTCAAAAACCGGTTTTCGAATACTTCGAAAAGTATCACTCTAAAAAAACCGGTTTTCGGTTAATAATAATTCAAATGACCGGTTAACCTGTTATTTTATTTGAATAAAATTGTTCTTAAATCTTGTCGTTTTAAAAATAAGCAGAAGCTGACGGAGAGCTTACAATTAAAGTGGCAATCAATACTAACAATAATTCAATCAAATCTCATAAACTAGTTTCGAGCAGCTGCTCAAGGAGCTAATTTTGTTTTTGTTGTATTACTTGGTAGAGAGTGCAGTTAAAGGTTTATTATTATAGTTATAATTTAGGTGCCTATGATAACAAAAATTAAATCTTTTAATTTGAAAAAATCTATTAGTAATAAATCAGTTCTTAATTGCGTAGACAACAAAATTTGCTTAGATTTCGAGCAGAACTGTGTATGTAAATATATGCACCACGTATTTAATAATGTGTGTTTTTCTGTGGTATGTCTGGTAAGAACTCACCTTCCAACCAAAAAGTCGTCGATTCAATCCCAGGCCGCACCGTCTGACAATTTTCAACAGCGATATCACCTCACAACATTACTAGCGACCGGTTATATATATTTACTCTGTGAAAAACTTCACTAACTAATATATCTGTCGTTCGGAACCGGCGTTTGTTGGTTTGTTTATCATTCTTCATATATAAAAATTAATATTTATTTACAGAAGATGAGAAAAGGTTATTTTTGCTCAAGAGTGTATACCTTGGTTTTCACGTTCTTTGTGAGACGTTCAAAGTTGTCATTTGTACAAAAATAATTGAATTTATACAAATAGTTAAACGATGAGCATATTTTCAATACAAAAATATAAAAACGTATAAATTCTTATACTTATTAAGATTGGCCGGTTATTTGGGTTAAAGCAAGTGGTTTATTCGGTATTCAAAAAATGAGTATTTTGAACCATCCGATCTCCCCAGTATTTAGTTTTAATCAACATCTGAAAATAACAAAAGTGTTTTATCAAAATTTTTGTTCTGTTCCGTTCCCAACTTTTATCAAAACACATCTTTGGAGAAGAAGTCCATTTCTGGAAGAAAGGATATGTTAACAAATAATATTTTCAATATTGGCAAGATGCCAATTTTACGTATTTTGAAAAGTTACTGTTTGGAGTAGATTTTAAGCTGTTTTAACTGTCTTTTGGCCTAATATGGATGGTAAGCACACTAACGATATGTAGTTTCAACAAGACGATGATATGTGCAAACAATTTATGTCACATTAGACATTCTGCATGAACGATTTGAGAGTGAGTGATGTAAATTGATCACTAAGATCAGATAATCAGATAATTTTCAACAGCATTATCACCTCATAGCACTGCTAGCAAATGGTTATGAGTATAAACGCTGCGGAACCCAGGTTTAATTGTAGGTCCCTTTCGATGAGTCTGAAAATAGAATCAGGTTCAGCTCATTGATTGATAGGAGTCCCCCTTGTTCCACTTGTTATAACGCGGGAATTATGTATGTATGTGTGTAGATCACGCGATTTGACCCCTTTAGACCATTTTTTTGTAGGAAATTTCTTAAGCTACAGATATATGAGAATATGCCACAAAATATATTACAGTGACCTTCAAAGCCAACATAACTCATACCAGCGGCCAAATTCTACTAGATTTTTGCGTCAGATGCATAGAAATTTTGATATTTCAGATGCGCGCCACCGAGCTGGGCCATGACAGATACAATCGAAAAAAAAATTTGGCGTAACCTCACGCGCTATTTGCTTTATTTAAAACAAAAGGTAAAAAAGAAACACCATGACTCCAAGTTTCAAATTTTAAGTTCAAGATGATTATAAAAAGCTGCCTTATTCTTAGGTAACAAATGTGACTAAATGAACTATGGCGCCTATTTTTATTGTGGAGAGTTTTGTTAAAACCAGTTGTTATTCCACTTTGCAGCATAACATTAATTGTATAATTATTCGTGTAATTGTGCAAATTTCATATATTGTAACTATTGAACAAATTTTTTTGTTTGTTTTTAATTATATTGAAATTTTAAATATATTTTGTTTTTTGTTTTTACCGATTCACTTCTATAACTTATTATTATTGTCCAGTCAATGAAATTACGGCTTTAAAAAAAACAGTAAAATTTAACTTTTTTATTCCTCGACAAAGAAATGGAAAACCAAAATCTTATTAAATACGAACTTGTCTAACAAAAACAGAATTTAAGAAGACAAAAACCGAGCAGACGATGAGATTTGCTTTCACTTATTGACGTGACTATGTAACGTGTAGCACAACAACACTATAACTACTGATGTTCAATATTTTGAAAAACTTTTATCGTCACTCAGTTGTTGCTTTTTTGTTTTCTTCTATCATGCTGCTTTAGTTTTATGCGAATTACCAAATATGTATGTATGTATACATGTATGTGCTTCATTGTGGATATACTTTTATAAACCAATAGTATCCTGATATAGTTACAGCAGTAGTACTGGTATGGGTATTGTATTGGTAATGGTAATACAGAACACAGGCCTTTTAGTAAGACTGAATAGAGATGTTGAAAATTAGAAATTTTTGTAAAAATGTTGTTATTTTTGAAATACCTTTCATTTTCTTTCTTGCAACCAAACACTACCACGCATACAAATATTTACATCTTGGTTCAGGTTTTGAAAGGGTGTTGCTTTAATAAAGTTTAGTGAAACAATTGCTTGTAAAATTATTATTTAAATTCCTTAAAAAAATTTGCTTAAAAAATTATAATATTGTATGTGTTCTCATTATTAACATCACATTTCGAAAAACCGTGTTTTGAGATTCGCATTATTTATACATATTTATTATAAACAACCGTACTTGATGTCTTTTTTTAATTTTACAGTGCTACGTAAAAGAGGCGCTATGTTATCTAATTAAAACGAAAAAAAATTTTTTTCATAAATTTATTATATTGAATAAATAAAATAATAAAAAAATCTTTTGATTTCGTGCAAAAACCATATAAGTCCTAGAAGTGTAGAGATCTCTAGAAAATAATGAAACACCTGGTGTGGAAATGTTTCAACTCTTCCAAACCATTAATAAACAACCATGAAGAAAAATGAGAAAATGTTGAGCAATATTCAGTACCCCATTCAATATGCCTTTTTACCGAAGACGTGACATATCCAGCGCAGTTGAAATTGAACAGGGAATTAGGATACTCAAGAGTAATAAAGCCCCCAAAATCGGCAGTAAATGCCCTGAGCTACTACAGACGCAGATACAGGTGTAAGTGCACAAATTATAGATTCCATCAGAGATAAGTTCAGGGATACTAATCAACTTAATGATGACCTTAAGAAGGTTATCATAATTAAAATCCATAAAGAAAGGTGACCTAAAGAAATTAATAATCGACTAGCAAACATTCTCTCAAATGACGTTCTTAATCAGCAGGATTACTTCCGCTCTAGCAAATCAGGCATCTATTTTATTAACTGCCTTAGAATAATAACCTAACAATCAGTCGAATGGCGTTCACCGCTATATTAAGATTCGCTGTAGGAGAATACCAGAGGAACTCGTAGGGCCTATTAATGCCAAAAATGCACATTCGACCCCAAACCGCACTTAGCTGCCAGATAGATTTCAAAGTAGGTGTGCGACAGTAATGCTCACTATTTCCTTTTCTATTCAATATAGTCATGACAGTACAATGACAAACGTCCAGAGGTATCGAAGATATGGAGTACGCTAGAATCAACATCCGAAAAACTAGGGGTTTGAGAATAAAAGCCATTAACACAAAGCAATTCACCCTGCAACAACAATAAATTGAACACGTTCAATTGTTTTGCTATCAGAGCAGTATTATCACAATTAATTACGGCTCGAAAGCAGACGTTACACATAAATAAAGCCCAACAAGTTTACTGGCAACTAAATCATGCTTGGATATATTCTCATATCTCTAAACTCACCAAAGTAACCATATTTGACAGCTGCGTGATATCAGTTGCGCCTTATAGATGTGAATCGTGAAATTCAAAACAGAGCAACACCAAGGCTCTACATGTATTCTTCAGCCCCAGCGTACGTCGAATACTGAAAACTTTCTTCCAAACTTTTCATCTCAAACGAGCTTTTGCGATTAGAGTGCGGGCAAATGTTCCATCTCGGAATAACAGGAAATATAGGCAACACAGGGCATATGCATCATATGTTATTAAAGATGATTTAAGATCACTGCAATTTAACATTATCATTGACTGTGTGCTACAGCAAGCCTTATCCACAGCATGAGTTACAATCTGAGTATATATTTTGACCAACGGATATTACGACATGCAGTGCAAGTTGCAATCTTTACAGGCAGATGCATACAGAGCGGGCCTGCAAATTAATATCCCAAAAACAAAAACGTGAATCAACGATAGTAAAACTGTAGGTCTTCGAATTGGGAATACAAATTTGGAGGAAGTTTTGTTTAGTGGATCTACTGCGTATTCAAAAATTTATTCAAAATTGTTAGAGTGCATTAGCTTACATGTTATGCAATTATATGTATATAAACGGACTTGGTCACTAATCGCAATAGCGATCTATATAGATATATTGAGGAAATAAAAGACAAACAATTGGCGGCTTTCAGACCACTTTTAGATGAGAGCGGAATGATTACCTTATCAAAACTTTAGACACATAAAATGTATACCGTGTACTACTCCAAAAATCTACTACTCAAAATACCGCCTGGATCGTGACCTCCACACATGTTCGCAGATTAATATCTGCTATCGGTGATGGAAAACTTTGGGATAAGTGATTATAATTAAGCTTCCGAAAAAATCAACTTATTGGAATGCAGAAACTGGAGAGGCATATCTCTTCTGAATGTTATTTCGAAAATAATATCGTATATTGTGGTAAAATATTGGAACCACTACTAAGAACAGAGCAAGCAGGCAATATAGTGTGTGATGAAGTGCAAAGGTATGCCGGAAAAGTTTAAGAAATTGCATGAAGATGGAGTGCGTAACAAAATTGGAATTTTTGCTGGAGTTAATCAAGGTTGTTTACTGTCCCATCTGCTGTTTAATATATTCTTGGATGTAATATGAGGAAATCAAGGAAGCCAACTTGCGCAATCTTCATTATGCCGATGACATTTGTCTGCTCATCCACAAAGACGCGCTAGCAGAATTGAAAATAAATGTTAGTTACACAACACTCCTTCGTCAAATGTGACTATCAATTAAACGGTAATTGAGAACGTCAGTTCCTTCATGTATCTTGGCAGTATGACGGCGGTTTAATAAACGAAGATATGCTACACCGTATCAAGACAGGACGATGTGCTTTTAGAGCATTAGATATAGTGTGCCGCCCTCAGTTTGTATCAATACAGACGAAACTTCGATTATTTAACTCGATCGTCAAGTCCATATCACTCCTTGGCTGCCTGACATGGAATGCTATAGAATACGACTAAATAGAAGCCAATTACACAGGAAATAACAGAGCGCAAATGGAAATGGATAATCCATATCTTAAGAAAGTTAAGAGACAATATTTCCAGACAAGCGCTAGAATAAAAGCTGCAAGGAAAGCATAGGGTGGGCCATACTGGAAATACTTATAACATTCTATTCTGTCACAAAATTCAGTATATTATCTTCACTGAACGAAAGGAATCGATTTACGCTTGAGCAACTTTGGTCGGAAATCGCACGAAAATCCAGTACAAAATTTCGCCGCAAAGAAGGGCCAACAGTGCCCAGTATACGGAAGTTTATTTCTAAAGTTCGTGAAACTGGTTTCATTGTTGATACGCCAAGACGTAAGTGTACTAGTACAGTGCGTACAGCCGAAAATATCGAATATGTAGCTGAGAGCGTGCGTAAGAATCGACCAACATAAGATCATCACAGTTCTCAAGAATTGAACATTTCACGCACCAGCTTACGGCGAATTTTGCGAAAAGATCTCGGTATGACGCCATACAAAGTTAAATTGGTTTCAGAGTTGAAGCCACATGACCATCAGCTTCGTTTTCGCTTTGCTAACCGCCACGCTTTGCTAACTGCCACGCTTTGCTAAACTGTACGATGATGTCGATTTTATAAACAATAATCTTTTCGGATGAAACTCATTTTCATCTTGGTGGGTACGTTAATAAGCAAAATTGCCGTATTTGGGGCTCAGAAAACCCAAACATGGTCTCACAAAAGCCAATCCACCTATTGCGAGTTACTGCTTGGTGCGGCTTGTGAAGCGAGGCATCATTGGCCCATATTTCTTTGAAAATGAGGACAACGCAACCATTACGGTTAATGGAGACACCTATCGCACCATGATAACAGTTTTTCGCTTCCCCTCTGCACGGTATTGATGTGAACGACGTTTGGTTTCAGCAGGATGGTGCAGCTTGTCACACAACTCATGCCACAATCAATTTATTGCGTCACATAATTGATGGCCGTTTAGCCGGAATGGTGATGTTAGTTTGACACAAAGAAGCTGCGGTTTGACACCCTTGGTCTATATTCTGTCGAGCGCCGTTAAATATGAGTGTTATGCCGACAAACCAGCGGCAATTGAGAATTTGAAGGCCAACATTCATTATGCCATTGGCGAGATACATTCCGAAAAAGTTATCGAAAATTGGTCCGATCAAATGGGGTACTGTGAGGCCAGCTGCGGCAGCGATATAAATAAAATAATATTTCATTTCTAACGGAGCAATAAAAACTTCACAACAAAAAAATAAATTTGACAAAATTTCAAACCGTTTTTGTTTTATTGCATTTTTAAATATAAACTTTTAAATGACCCACCCGATACTTAGCATTGAATAAATCTAAATGGATTTACTTCATTTTCGTCCTATGCTCCTCACAGGAGTAAAAAGGAATATATAAATAATATAACAATAATAGTTGTTTGTGTGAACCACGGACATCGGCCAATACCGTCAATAGCAAAACCCAGGTCTCGTCTCCAGTACTGATCATTTCGATGAATGTGGGATCAGATTCAGCCCTACAAATCATGTCTTTTGCGACCTCAACACTTCCCTGTAAAAAATTGCCAACATACATAGAAATAGACGTACGCTTGGCTACGTAGCTTTTGCAAATGTAAAGCTATAATGCTAAGATTTAGCGGGAATATCAATAACAAATCGAAACGATGGGACCGCCACACGGGGATTATGCCGGACGCTTTTGACCAAGGTAGTAAGTTCACAATAGAATTCAGCTTCCAACAAGGCATAAAGATGTAAAGAAAAAAATTGGCTACTGGATCATTTTGCAATCACAAGTCGCAATATCGAATCGATCATTTCAAATGTTGATGCTTCAAGCACTTCCATTCGTCATTGACATGATGTACATAGCAACCTTGTAAAAAATCCTACTGCAGATATATATAATTTTATACGATTTCCTGTCTTCCAGAAATATAGTCAAATATATTATTAATTGCGTTAAAGTAACGCTAAAACAGCCTTTTATTTGATTTTGATTGAAAATTTTATCCTCTACTGTATACATTTAAAAGGTTTACCTGTGTTTGTGTGCTATTTTGAGTGATGCAAGCAATGTGAACATCATGAGCAAATAAAAGATGCTTATGTTGTTTGAGTAACTGCGTGTGTGTGTGTGTGTGTGTAACTGTATCTTTATATTAAATCTTGTTGTTGCTGTTTTTTATTTTTTGTTTTTTCCAAATTTCAATGATATCCTTTTGATATTGAATTTGATAAAAAATATTGTGCAACTATCGGTGTATACTATATACGTGAGTGTGTGTGCGAAAGACATTCTTCTTCAGCATGTTGCACAAAATAATAGCTTAACCAATACTGTCATAGGTTTACGAAAAGGTGTCGTTTTCTATGGTTAGTGTTGTTGTTTCTTATACACTCACACACAGATGAGTATATTGTAAGGAAATCTGATTTGTTTCAGTATCTGGGTCGATTTTATTTTTCATGTCAATGTTGTTCTATTGTTTTCTTGTTCCATTTCTTTACTTTTTTTATATATTTTGTTATTGTTGTTGTAGTGTTTTATTTATTTTATCACCTTGCAAATTATATTTGTCTTTTTCTAATTTGTTGCCATTGTTTTTGCTATTGCTGCTACCATGTATTGGGTTATTTGTTACTGGGTTATCTTGAATAGAAAATCTGTTGTTTTCTTCAATGCATGTATTTTAAATTTAAGTTTAATACCCTATACTATCCTAGCTACAGACCAGGTCTTAAAATACACCGATATTTTCGAACTAATCTTGGATTTCAGTGTAGTACTTATGCTTGCTTCGTGTAAATAACTTATGACAGATTTTTCTCTTACATGGTCTGAGTTTTTAATAACTTCTATGGCATTAGGATGGTAAATATGTGCCATTTATTATTACAAAATCTTTGAACGAAGTAGTGTTCATAATAAAGTTTCGAAAATGTCTAATACGAGGGGTACTATTTATATTTCGGGAATAGCAAGTTATAATTATAATAATTTTTCTTCAAAGTATTCCTCTTGATGATCAATGCATTTTTGTATTCGTTTAAGTCATTTATCAAAAAAGTTCTTCCATACATCGAAAGCTCTCGAAACTCTCGTTATTTCAGGTAGATTCCATTTCCTTCTTTTAATTTCTTTTTAGTTCTTTTGTAACCATGCGTATGTAAACTTCTACCTCTTTCAGCTGTTAGTATTTGTTGTTGCTTGTTTATTGTCTGTTACTTGTTTTTTTGCTGTTAGTTTTTGTTGTTGCTGTGTTATTTTTATTTACTTTTTCTCTGCTAATGTTTGTTGTCGATTCAGGTTATTTATAAGCAACACGTATATTTGTTTTTGCAGCTTTTGTTTATATATTTTAGCGATGTAACAAACAACAGTTGTTCCCAATCTTGATTTTCGTAACAATATATATATTTTTTATACTATATTTTTATACTAATATTTCCTTAACTTGCTATTTAGAATATTCACTGTAGCGGCTCTTCAATTGCAGCCAATGACAAATTTATAGTCATATCAAAATAATAACACTGGTCTACAGCAAAAAAAGCCTTTAAATAAAACTTCATGGAATAAAATGATTTTGATGCGCTGAATTCAAATCCGTTTTCAGTTTTTTTCCATTGGGCTCAAATTTTTTTTATGGGCGTGGCAAATTTTTCACTCAAAATATGGTAGTTATGTGAATATATTTCATCATAACTTTAAAACGACTTGACCGATTTTAATCCAAGTACCACCATAGGTTTAGAAATAAAATTTCCTATAAGCAACCTTTATATATATATATTTTTTTTTTTGTATTTTCAAAAGTTTCAACAGTTATTCATAACTTAATTGGAAAAAAAATTCTTTCGCTCAAAATGAGAGGATTTTATTATTATTATTTTTTTTTTTTTCAAAAAGTCATACAAAATTGTTCAGAATTAATATTTTACATGTTAAAACTTAAAATGTTAAGAATAAAATTAGCTATGAATCATATAAAGCGATTGGCTATTGCTGATTTTAATTGCAGACACTTAACTTTAACCAAAATTAGCGTAAATTTTCTTTTTTTTTTTTTGTTTCCAAACAGTTATAAAAAAAATTATAAAATATTGAGCATTTTAATGAAATCCAGATAAGTTCAAAATGAACTAACCCAGTCAGTGAATATAATTTTTTCTCTTGCTTCTAGAGGGTTTTCTACAAAATTTAAGGTATACGGTATGCGTCGCTGAATTATAATGTCGCTATATAAACAATCTATGCTGGTTGTGTCAGTTTTTAATGTAATTCGCAAAAGTTTTAGTGCATTGTGTATACTCATTGTACTTAACTTTACGTTATGGATTTTTCGAATAAAAAACAAATTTAATTTGAAATAAAAAAAATTTATTTGAAGTGAAAAAAATTTAATTCAAAGTGAAAAAATTTAAATTGTGTTGAAAATATAGTTTAATTTGTTCCGAATGAAATTTAATTATGTTTAAAAAAATTGCGTTTAACTTGTAAAAAATGTAATTTGTATCGAAATATCGTTAATTTGAGAGTAAAAACATATGTTAGTGTAAGCCTTTATATCCTACTCTACCTGTGCAGAGCAAACTTTTGTTTTTATACAAGAAAGTTTTCATTATTATGTAGAGTATCTTATATTCGGTGTACTATAAGCACCTATAACTTTCTTACAATTTCTTTTTTTTTATTAATTTATTATAACTTATAGATATTTTTTCTGTTCGAAGCTGTTGCATCCTTTATTTATTTTATTTTTTTGCTCTCGATTTTTATATTTTTCTATGTCATATAAAATTTAGTCCAGGGTTGGTTTTACTATTGCCGCCTTTATGTTTGCTTTCTTTGCCTATGTTGTTGCTGCTCTTGTACATTCATTTTGTGCCACAGCAGGTGGCTGTGCTCTTTAAGACTTAATTAAGTTTTGTGTTGCTTCTGTGTGCAGCAATTTGGTGCTGATGTAGAATGAGAAGAAAACATAAAAAAGGATTCGTTTAATGCGGCCTGATAAAATTAATTGTCTCTCTACAGGCATTGGGGCGCAATTATTTGATAGTCGTACCCAATTGATTAAATTTGTTTGGGTTTGCTTTAAAAAAAGAAAGAAACAAATAATTGGTGAAGACTTAATGTAATATTTGTTAGAAGTGAAATTTATTTCTGGTGAATTAGCTACGATGTATTTATTTAGTAAAGCAAATCATTTTAAATTTAATACTCTTTTATGTTGAATGTTAAACAATTTTAATGAGCTGTATACGGAAAGGCTACTTCACTTTTCCAATGTTAAAAGGAAAGATTCACTGTTTAGTACGGCTTGTGGGCCCTCAGAACCACTGGATTGTGATTTTTCAAGAACGATGAAGATTACAACGTTACATTCATTGGATCAAGGGGAGATAATTACCGACTGTTTTTCTTCCTAAAGAATTGGATCTGGTTAATTTGTAGTTCTCAAACCTAAGGTTATAAACAGTTAACACTTGTGGAGGGGGCTATAGTGGATTAATCATCTACATAGCTTAATAAATCAACTTGATTAATGAAACTTAAACAAAGCAATGGGTGCTTTGTGGAAAGCCAATATGCTTTCTAGAGGAGTGACGGAGAAAAAAAAAACACTTGAATTCCACGACCCGCAGTGACGAATTCAAATTGGAATTGAATGTGTTGATCTCAACGCATCTCGAATTGGTTGAGTAAAATTTTTTAACCGGCAAGAGATATCTTCGCGGGAGCCACGGTATTTGTTATGTAAGCGCCAAAACAGCAGAGAGGATTAATTTCCTCCAGAGTTCTCTTGTACTGCAGAACAAACGCTCATTATCTTCGTCAGTGCGGCCTTTGTTTAAATTTTCGACAGCCTAATAGAAATGTTGGGGGAAGGGCATATATCGTCCGTATACTACACCATGTAGAATACAGCAACTTCGGGAGAATGAGCCACCATTTAAAATACGGCAACTGAATCCCGTATATAGACTTTTTGTTAGGCGAATCAGTTTCCGTGGCACGCCCTTACATTCCAGTGCCTTCCAAATCAATATAAGTGGTTTTCAAATTCAACCGATTATACCACGATAATTTTCAATAAGTTAATATGGCCAATAAATGTCATATTCGGCCGAAAGCCAGCTTGATGTTTTCCTTATGTTGGCACTAGGCTAATCGCATGTCTTTTGACTATGATGTGAGCCAGCACTTTGTAAACCATATTCCGCTTGATTGCGCAAACGTCTGATGGCCGTTTAATCAGGCGGAATGGTGATATCAAAAAGCTGCGATTTTACATCGTTGTACTATTTCCTGTGGGGCGCATTAGAGCATTTGGAGACCAACATTCGTGTTGCCATTGCCGGGATACGATCTCATACACTTGAAAGAGTTCTCGAAAATTGGACCGATCGAATGTGGTACAGTGAGGCCAACGGCGGCAGCCATAATACGAACGAATTAATATTTAATTTCTAACCGGAACGACTGTACTTCGCAACAAAAAAATAAATTTGGCAAAATTTCAAACCGTGTTTATTTTATTGCATGTTTTAATTTAAACTTCTAAATGTATGGTGATCGTCAAAATAAAGTGTATTCTCTTGATTTTAGTGCTTAATTCTGTTTTTTAAAATACAATATATTTAACCATTTTACGCCTTTTAAAACACTATTTAAAGCTTTACAAATTTTTTAAAAAACAACAACAAAATTCTTACAACAACTAAAGTTATGCAACGAAAACCATAGGTACTTTATTTTTTACGCATCAAAAAAGTGTGCAAAAAGAATACTATGCTACAAAAAAGAATAAAGTGGAAATACCTAAGAAGTGATACCAATTTTTTGAAAGGTGCTGTCGAGTACAACAGAAATCTGCTTTTAACGTTTTCAAAATATGTTCAAAATCTCAAATAATAGGTAAAAACGGTTTTTCGTACCTTCATGCGCTTAAATGTTAATAACTTTGCTAAATATTAAACGATTCCAATATTTTTGGCGGATTTGGAAAAAAGAGATACAGACCTATTAAATGGTGTATACTTATCTTAAGGAAACCAAAGCATGCAAACACATTTATATCCATTTTTATACGCTATTTTATATACTACATTGATCAAAAAGTTTCCGGAACAAACCCCGAATGCCGGACCCATCGTTCCGATTTGAGTTTTTTTTTTTCTTAAGTTGGTACATCTATTGTTGATATTCCCGCTAAATCTTAGCGTCATAGCTTGACATCTGCATTTTTATATTCAATTTTCGGTATGTCCATCAGTGCTTCATGCGATTTTCGGCTGCTGAAACGCGTTCCCCGTAATGGTTTTTTAACTCGATTGAACAGA
This sequence comes from Wohlfahrtia magnifica, assembly GCA_023159175.1. NCBI lineage: Eukaryota > Metazoa > Arthropoda > Insecta > Diptera > Sarcophagidae > Wohlfahrtia > Wohlfahrtia magnifica. The sequence goes on from JAKWBJ010000062.1 coordinate 2,118,352, forward strand.
AAGAAGTCACAGGGAGTTAAATCAGATAAATTCGGTGGCTGATGAGTTGCATTTTTCGTCAAAAAATTTCGAATAATGATGGCACTGTGCGACGGTACGTTATCATGGTGCAAAATATATATATAGATATCTGCCCTTAATTCTGGTCTCTTTCGGCGAATTGCTTCACGCAAACGTCTCGTTATGCCCAAATAATACTCTTTGTTTATTGCTTGCCTCTCTGACAAAAATTCATGATGCACTACACCGTCGTACTACATGAAATCCGTGAGCATTACCTTCATGCTTCACTGAAAATGGTCTCGGCTCATTTGGTGAACGCCATTTACTTGCCTGATGTTTGGATTGCGTTTCGTACTCATAAACCCAAGTCTCGTCTCCAGTTGTTTTGATGAATGTGTGATCGTTTGCAGCCTCGTAAATCATGTCTTCTGCGACCTCAACACGGTCAAAATTGTAAAAAATCGCCAACACACAAAGAGATAGATATACTCTTGGTTACGTAGCTTTTGCAAATGTCAAGCTATGACGCTAAGATTTAGAGGGAATATTGTTGTGCCGACAACAAAAAAAAAAAAAAAAAAAAAAAAAAAAAACTCAAATCGTAACGATAAGACCGATTCACGGGAGTTATTCTGCAAAATTTTTGGTCAAGGTAGTAAATACCGTTCTATTTTTAGATTTATTACAATAGTATGCTTAGTTGTGAAAATAACACTACATTTTTTTAAATCGGATTTAAATTGACGGAGTTATAAGGACTTTTGGGCAACTCCCTTAAAAAAAAATAAACATTATGGCGAATTGCTGTCAAAGTTGCTGCTGATGAAATTATACAATAATTTAGTCTTTTTGGTAATAGCCTAAGGTATTTATTATCTTATCCATTTGTTTAGGCGCACTTTTTTAAAAACAAGGTTTATTATTCTACAAAAAAAAAATTGTATGGAAATTAATTATTATTTGTGTTTATTTTTACAAATTTGTATTTAATTGTATTTAAAATAAAAGTACGATTGCTAAAAGGCCTGATTTCGTAAAACTGCCTTTTCTCTTAAAAAAAGTGACTTCCATACCATTTTTATTTAAATATTTTTAAAAATAAACACAAATAATAAGTGATTATTTATTTTAAAGAGAAAACGCATTTTACGAAATCAGGCCTTCTAGTAATCGTACTTTTATTAATGTGAAGCATAATACTATTTGTTATTTACACTTATACCTATTTTGAAATTGCCAAGAATTACTGCCTACTTAAAGAACTTTTTTAAAATACGACTTTTTTTATTTACCATATAAATCTCTTTTTTTATTTTCAAAAATAAATTTTCAAATTTAAATTTCCTTTTGGCAAATTATTATTTTTTTTCTTTATTTAAAAATATATTTCACAAATATAGCGTTTGTTTTAAAATAAATTTAGTTGTTGTTTTTATTTTGCATTAAAATTTCGATCGCTTATTCACTCAATTACCTAAGAACGTATTACTATGCTTCGAAATAATGAAATTATCACAACAACAAAGAACAATAAAACCGAAGAAGTGACCGTTTAATTATTCATAAAAAACAACATCGAAAATTAAAGTAAAAATGCACACATTCACACGCAATAAAAACATAAAAAATAAAACAAAACTGATGAACCGTTCCGGCGCTCTGTTTCAATTAAAACTAAAAAGAAATTATTTTGAGGTGATTTTACTTTTACTGTTACTCTTCAACGCACTCCCTTATACGAAACAGTCATATTGGAGGCACATAACTATAGCAAAACACTCTATACAAACTCCTCGATACGAGTACAGATAAACTACATACGCGTACATACCTTTCTAAAAATTGTATACCCTACACTACAATGAGTTGCGGAGAGTATATTGAGCTTATGCTAGTGTTTGTTGCAAATACAAGCGATAAATATAATTCCTATTTTCAATTATATCGTACAACTGAGAATTAGGAGTCGACTCGCTTAATCTCAGCTTATCGCATTGATAGCCGTGCACACAAGACGTAAATACTACTCAGGTAAGAAGATTAAATTATTGTTGCCTTTTAGAGAAAAAATATGTCACAAAATATATGTTCCTGTTTGCGGCTAGTACAGGCATCGTATGAATCATGAACTGCTTCATCTTTATGCCGACATTGAAGAACATAAGTATTATTATTATTGTTTAAGTATGATTTCGGCCATGTGGTCGCCAGGGCTAACGCGTAGAAGGCGCAATCTGGAACACTAATGTCAGGAAGGTTAATGCCAGCTAATTGAGGTACGACAGAATTACTAATCATGTCCATATATCATTACCATCATCGTTTTTGAATGGATATAGGCCAATGACTCCGCCAGCCCATAAAGCGCACTAAACAATAATTTTTTGTGGATGTAATGATGTTTCGCCAAAAGTTTGTGGACTCACCTCATTCCAAATGAGACAATTCTCTTTATTTTCGTACCCATTCAACCTAAAATGGGCTTCATAGGAGTACAAGATTACGAAGTTTGACGAACAGAACCATTATTTTGATAAAAAATAATTAAAAACCTGGCTCTGGTGTAAGTCTGTCCACAATGAAATCTCAAACCAAACTAAACAAAAAAAGCTGCGTTGACTCTGAAAAACACACCAGATAGTCAGACGTATGAAAGTACAACGTCGTCATTAGCTCTGACTAAAAGTTCTTTCCAGTATATAGCCGAGAAAAGACCGCACAGAACTACTGGAATATACTGATAAAACGATAGAGTTGAAAATGATTTTTCAAAATTTCATATGAGGAACTGAAGTAGAACATTCAAATCAACGCTGCTGCAGGCTAAAAATTAAAAATTAAATGTAATTAAATGTAAAAAAAAACGCAATTTAAGTGTCAATCTTAATGATTGACGGGTGAGATTGATGTGTCTAACAATGGGTCGGCAGATTTTTATATAACGACTTAAAATAGAAACTGTTGATCTGACTGAGTTTACTTAGAAAAAGATAAAATGCAGAGATACCCTATAATTTAAAAAAGAATTCTACGCTTACATTTTTGAATTTAAGTCTTAACTCCCTTCTATTGGATTTTATCAGAAGAATTATATAAAACTATTTTTTTATTATTCGCTACATAACATAAGGAACTAGCGGCAGCAACGGAAGATCTGGTAGAAGTTTGAGGGGTTCACTATAGGCGTATACTCTCGAAGAATGATTAACCTCTACGGATTCCGAATATACTAATTACATGAGAACGACCCATAAGTTGCTACTGCATATCCTACGAGGGATTAGACCGAGAATTTATTCAGCTATCTTAAAGACAACAAATCTGCAGATGTGAACGGAATGACTGCGGAGCTACTAAAATTATACTTGTGTTGGAATGATGTATGGAATGATAAAATACTACTCATGGAACTTATTGTGGCAGCAGTATAAGATATACTGAAGAAGAGTGATCTCAAGGGGCCTGGCATAAAATTACTCTGATTTGTATTATTAGATTGCCGTCCAGGTAATTACCAGAAAGCTCTCCAATAGGGTGACATCAAGATTGAAAAAGAAGCAAGCAGGATTCAGACTCCACACATTACATTGCGGATCAATTTAACGAATCGTTTCCACCATTGTATCTACGTTTTGTATACAACAAACTGAATCATAATGTGGCTTGGGATATATTCTCATTAAAACTCTTTCATTTTGTTTTGCAATGCAGCTTATCATACATAGTAAGTTCTTGAGCAGATCGATAGAATTTGGGATTAAAGTCAAACAAGCCTGTTTGCTGTTACCACTGTTTTTTAATACAGTTCTAAGCACGATCTTTAAAATAGCCATCGGTTACGGCAAGCGTGTTGTATGGAGATTGCGACGTCGGCAGACCGATTTTGATTACGTAAATAATATCTGACTACTAGCTCACAGCTTTTTAGATTTAACCTCAAAATTTACATAGTTTGACACTGGCGACATTGACATAGTTAAACATATTAAGATACAGCGACTACTTTCTTGGGGTATGTATTGGGAATAGAACGAAATGCTGCAGCGAAAAAGTAATGCAAGAACAATCTTGGTGATGGCATCCTGTGGACGACCTAAAGCGCAGAAGATCGGAGTGATCGACGGTCGACCAAGACATTCATATGTACATAATTTTCGCGATATCCTAACTTGAAAAAGGGGGGTTTCCCTCAACCAATGTGCTGCACTCGATTTTTTTTAGACTTATTGAAAGAGAACTGCAGTTTAGTTATACAAGTTCTTTCATAGCGTAAGACTCATAACAAGTCCTTAGCTACTGTTATGAGGTGATGCCGCTGTTGAAAATTATCATACAGTCTGGCTTGATATTAACTACCATATCGCATTGGAATACAACTTGTAAATGTCAACCTAAGCGGAATCGACTGGTATGAGGATAAACGTCCTAAAAGGCAAGTTCAAGTACGATTTCTACGCCATATACCCTTAAAAGACTGCAGTAGGTTGAGGCAGCAAAGTGTGTATGTGCGATGACCGGCATATTATAAATAATAGAATATCCCTTTTTCCACATCCTCCTTATTTTACTGCTTTTAATACGGCTGAAGTGCGTTATTTTTCAATTATTTACTGGATAATATACAGTAGGGTGTATATCCATTAGGTGCGACCGTATCCGATTTTCTTATTTGTACTTATTATTGTCGTTGTCATATGCCATGCACTAATTTTGTTGATTCTCATAAAAAAGGCTCACATATGCATACAGTTACATATACAATTATATATCATTATCTATTTAATCATAAGAGAGCATACTGGAATATATTTTCTCCGTTCTCTTTTTGTTTTGTAGTTCATTTGGTTACATTTTTTTATACAATAGTTGTTGTCTTTTTGCCTAGATAAGGATTTGTTATCTTTACACATATTTATTGTTGTTTAATATTTTTTTTCGTTTTGCTTAAATACATATTGATAAGCACATTCATTTCTTATCTTACAGTTATATTCTGGTTGTAGTTGGTATTTTTATGCGGTTTAAAGTATTGTTGTAGTTGATCGTCATAAAGCAGTATTTTTTATTCAATTCTTCGTTTCAGTTTTTGTTGTTCTCATTATTTCTGTTACTTTTTATTTATTTCTCATTAAGAGAGTGCCCATTATTTACTAGAGTGTAGTGTAAACCGCATGTACTCGTATTGTTTGCATTTGTGTGTCTGAACACAGCTAACTTTTACACGTGTGTGTGTGAGTGCGTGTGTTGTTTACATTCATTCTCGCCGCGCTTAAACCTGACAATTAAAAAAAAAAGAAAGTACTCACTCTCGGCCAAGTAGTAGTATTTATAGTTCTATTTACAGGTAAATTTGCCGGTTTACAACTATATTTGTGACTTTTATTTATACAAAATTAAATTTCCGTTTATTAGATGGGTGAACGAGGTAGAACAAATGAGTGAATATGTAGTGTTTACTACCTGGTGTGGGACTTTATGTTTGTCATGTAGTGTAGCATTGTTTACTTTTGTTTATTCTCTTATTTGTTTCATTTCAATATGATGTATATACAAGTTTTAATATCTTTTGTAAAGTTTGACTTTAGCATATACGAGGTCAATTGTGAAATTTATTATAAGCCCCATATTCATAAAATTTTAAATGAGTTTGAAATATATTTTATTTCAAAAATAACGTACAAAATAATTTTAAAATAGATTTAAAAAACACTTTATTTTTTATGAATATGAGGGTTAAAGTATGAGTAAAAGTTAGTTATACTACAATATACACTTTGGATTGATATCGGTTTTTCATTACAATATTTCAAACAAGAAAAGTTTAAAGCCAATGACCAACAGGGTCATTGTCTCCACTATGGGATCAGCTACCGTCTACAGGATGGCTGAAAAGGGCACTCCCCTCCTGTAAAATTTGACCGTTAACACTTTGCCCGTGAGGCTTGATTCTAATAGATTAAGACGGTAGCGTATGCGGATGATGTTGCTGTGGCTGTGTCGGGAAAACTACTTGACACAATGTCGCAGCGCCTTTAAACATCTCTGGGCCTTTTCAGTCGGTGTAGTACTGACAATGGACTGAACGTTAACCCGGGAAAGACGGCATTGGTACTTTTCACGAGCAGGTACAGAGTTCCGTCTTTTCCTTACCACGTATGCACTTCGTTGAACTGGGGCTGTCAGATAACGCGAAGTATCTGAGGATAATCCTGGATTCCAAGATATCGTGGCTCCAAAATACACATGCGAGGGCGGCGAGGGCGAATGTTGCGCTGTACGCTTGTCGTAGGGCCGTTGGAAAGTCCTGGCGTCTAAGTCCTAGGAGGTCCAATTGGATTTTCAACACGGTGGTTAAGCCTATAATTATGTATGGTGCGGTTGTATGATGGAGGTCTCTAGAGAAATCCACATACTGCAGGATCTTTGATAGGGTTCTGCGGAGTGCGGCATTGATGATTCCAGGTGCGTTCAGGTCCATTCCTTCGAAGGCCTTGTTTGTACTGCTTAACTGGCTTCTAGCGGACTTGATGGCTAGGCAGATGGCGAGCATGTCTGCGATAAGGTTGAGGATGGCAGGGGCATTGTCGGACACGGTCTACGGGCATGCGGCCATCTCTAGGTATTTAGATATGATACCTGAGGGGATACTGCACACCCAAACCCTTCCTGGATATGTCCTCCGTTTGAAACTCACCAGAATCGGTAATTGGACACGGTACTGTTGAGACTTACACGGATGGATCAAAATCCTCGGAAGGGGTTGGGGGCGACATCTGTATTCCTGTATACGGCGTGAGGGAATTCTTTAAACTGCCGGACCACTGCAGTGGCTTACAGGCGGAGGTCTCGGCGATAAAGAGGGCAGCGGACTGGTTGATGTACTACAGAGTATATGACAGTGATATCCGGATGTGTACTGACAGTCAGTTTGCGATCGGGGCGCTTCCGGTGTCTACTCGACATCGCGACTGATGTGTGAATGCCGGGCATCTCTGAACGAGATGGCGAGACGTCCAGACCTGGAAATTATCTCGGGGGTCTAAAAGGTCACTCGGACACCCGGGGGAACTGTGTGGCTGACGGACTTGCGAGGGCTGGCTATCTCTTCAGAAATGAGGAGATTGACCACTCAGTTGGGATGCCACTCTCCTCTTGCATACTTATGGTCATACAGTACATATTTGGCAGGGCACAGCTATGGTGGGATGATGAACCCACGTGCTCTATGTCGAGGCAAATTTGGCCCCTAAATGATCGGGCTCGCTCGCGAACTCTTGTGGCTGTTATTACTGGGCACTGGGTGGCGCACGCAGATTGGGTCTGCCGGTTAATAACTATTGTAGGGTCTGTCAGGATGAGGAGGAAGGGAGGATCTTTCGGACATTAGGAGTGCTTTCCTTGGCATTCCGTTTCTGGATGCCTTGTCGGATCTGGCCGGTGTGAATAGAGGCATGATCTCTTATTTTGCACATGCGTCTGGTTGGTTCAGATCGGTCCGGGATGCGGACATATAGGTAGTTCATTTTCTGGATTACTGATGGGTATCACTATGGAATCAATATTGGACCCAGGTAGGCTGGACGTGTCTGGCTACTCGTCGTAACTAACTATCTGTTATACAGCTGGCGGCAGTAAATTGAAAAGAATACTTTGTTGAAAACTTATAATCTTAACAAGCATCTGTACATATGAAGCTTCAAGGTGCAATTGAGGCATCCACGCAAGCAACGGTTAAGAAGGCTTACAAAATGGTATTGGAAAGTCATTGAGTAAAGGTGCGTAAAATTTTTAGGTAAGAAAGCCCACAAAAGAAGAAAACAGCATTGAGAATATATTTCAAATTTTTTTACACTCAGTTAATTATCTATCTAACCACTTAAAGACGGGCTAAAAATACGATATTTACGATATCTTAAACAAATATTAATTATTATCAATATCGAAATTTAGTGTTTAAAGTAAATAGCAGTAAAATATTTTATACCTTAAGCCGGAAAAAACTATTTCCGTGTGTATTATTTTCAAACTGTATCACTACGTTTGAAATATTTTTTAATGACCCATATACATATGTACATATTATTTACATACATATTTACATATACATATTGAATAAGACATATTGAATAAGACGTCATTATTAAGTTCGTCATTATTTGAAAAAGCAAACAAATTTTTAAAGATTTGTATTTCATTGATCACAATGGCTTGTATTCGTCACACCATTCGCAATTTATGGGACATGTTATTGAGGGTGTTTCTTTTACAGTTACACAAGTTGAAATCATAATAAAACAAAGAAATATATTTATAATATCAATGAAATCGGCTTTACGGCGCGTACATGGCGCAATCTGGAACACCAAATTTCACGTCCATATTTCGCCAACTCTTCGAATGTTGATTTCTAGGTGTTCAATCATCTGTGATTTATTGACGTAGAAAAGTGTTGAAAAAAAAAACAAAAATAATAACCCAATGGGGTTAAATTATATATGTGGATGGCCAATTAATTGGGCCATTAAGTAAAATTACACTGACACATGTCAAACTTTTACAAATGCTAGAGAGAATTGGAGTTAGAGGAAATCCTCTAAAATGGTTTAAGAACTATCTTGATTGCAGAACTTACCGTGTTCGTATATACAATAAGCACAGCGAAGAATTGATCTTAGATTGCGGTGTACCACAGGAGTCTAAACTTGAACCAATATTGTATTTAATATACGCCAATGAAATAAAGTGCACTACAAGGAAACTCAACATTCGCTTACGCAGACGATATCTGGTTTCAGATAAAAACGTTGAACATGCCGCAGAACTAATGCAAAACCAACTAAATAGAGCAACGAAATGGTGTCACGACAATGGCCTAAATATTAATGCAACAAAAACAAAAATAATGCATATAAGACCTGCACATTGTACACACTCAAATATACACCTAAAATTTCTTCACAAAAATGCTGAAAACCCTGATAAAGGGTTTTTTGAAAATGTTATAAAAAAAACTACTGAATATTTTCTCAAATTTCTTCTTTTATTTTAAAGTACAATCCTTCCGGTTAATGATGGAAAATATTTACATTCAAATGGCTGCCTCGGCTGGCCATGCAGTAGCCTACACAATCGGTCCAATTTTAAAGCACATTATCGATTGTGTGCAGCTGTATTTCACCAATGGCTTCACGAATATTGTCCTTTAAAGCGTCAATTGTCTCTGACTTGTTGGCGTAACACTTATCTTTGACGGCACCCCACAAATAATAGTCAAATCGCAGCTCCGAGGTGGCTAAACGACATCAGCTCTGCGGCTAATAATGCGATCTTCAAAACCAGGGCACAAAACATCGAGTGTAGCTTTGGCTGTGTGGCAAGTAACGCCGTCCTGTTGAAACCAAATGTTGCTAATATCCTCCTCGTGTTGGGTGTATCGGCTTTTCAATGTATGCGGGCGGGTTTTCTGTGCCCCAAATGCGACAATTTTGCTTTTTTACATAACCGCCAAGATCAAAATGAGCTTCATCTGAAAAGATGATTTTTTTTTTTTGGCAAAATCGGCATCTTCTGTAAGTCGATCGCAGGCCCACTTAGCGAAGCGTATACACAACCATATTCGTTCAGCGGAAGGATAAAACTAATTATCTGTCAAATCAGACATGAGCTAAGTGTTACCATTCACGATATAAGCACTAGTTGAAAAAAAACGTTAGATGGCGGACCCTATATAATAAATTATAACTGTAACACATAAATAGATTTAGTGGAAACTTACAAATATTTAGGTGTATATGTAGATAATAAATATAAATGGAAGACCCATATTTTAAGTCTACAAGAAAAACTGTGAAAGTCTGCGTATATGCTCAACCATTTTAGTTACTCATCTACTTACGAAGTTCTAAGGCAAACGCATTATTCATTGGCCAGAATATACATAAGACATGGCATAACAGCAACTCATTGCAGAATATTAAAAAATATCCAAAATTAATTATTAAAAATTCTTAAGAGAGTTACCATTTCTCTAATAACACATATAATAGCAACCATTTAATAAATAATATCAGCAACAACATTCAGAGCATCAGAACATTTCATTTAAATACTTCACGTAACACACCCAACAACATACAACCCCCAGCGCAACACAAAATAATATTTTCACTGACACAATCAACAACATGTCTACTAATAACAACTTAGCAGCAAGTAATTCACAAACAAATCGCTCATCGTTAAAAACTACCGACAATACAACAACAAGAACAACAAACACAACAACCAACATGGTAGCGAACACAACAGAATGCACAACAAGGAACACGACGACGAAAACAAAATCGAAAGATGATGGTAATCTTGACTCTAAGCTCGATGTTTTGAGCACTACGAGTATTTATTATTTCACGATAAAAAATGAATTCTTTAGGTACAACAGATATCTCAGCATCATTGATTACGAGCATAACACAAGACGTCGGACCCAAGGCAGATATAAAGTAAAACAATTTTTTAATGAATATGGCAAAAACAAGCTAGGCGGCACGGTGCCGACAATTTGTAATAGAATACCAGTAAATATAATTAATGAAAATGAATTTTATAATTTCGAAATGAATTAAATTTATGCAGTAAAGGGTGTCCGCCGGGAAGGTATACTATTTTGTTTGTTTATAATTTTTGATTATATGAAAGAGAATGGATGTTATATTGATAAATTTTTTATTTAATGTCGGCAATTATGTATGAAATACATTATCAGATAAATGCCCGCCTCTATTAGTCTCACAAATGCGAGCCATTGAGCACATTTTTCATTACATTCTCACACATTTCACGCGGTATTTCATTAATTTCATCACGAATATTTTGTTTGAGCTGCTATAGGGCTTCTGGTTCGTTTGCATAAACCTTGCTTTTCAGATACCCCACAAAAAGAAGTTCGGAGAAGTCAAACCACGCGACCGTGGAGGCCAATCAACATCACCATTCCTTAAAATAATTTGTTGTGGATAGAGGTATCGCAGTAATTCAATTGTAATTCTGGCTGTATGCGATGTGGCACCGTCTTGTTAAAACCACATGTTAGTCAAGCCCAAAGCATGCAGTTGTGGCGCTCTCCATTGACAGTTACCGTTATGCCGTTTTGAGTTTGAAAAAATGAAGGTCCAATGATTCCTCCTGACCATTGCCCAGAACCGACTATTCTGTTTACTCACATAATCATTCAAATGAAAATGTGTCTCATTACTCAATATGATTTTTTCATTAAAATCGATAATTGATTTTCATAAAATGTTTCAACGATTAAAACACGTTGGTTTACTGAATATTTTTCCATAATACATTTGCCACGTCTCTACTTCACAACTGCCATTAATGAACTGTCAAGACTAATGTTTACCAAAATGGCGGCAAAACAAAGTAGTATACCTTCCCGACGGACACCCTGTATATTGAAAAATGTTAATACTTTAATACAGTGGCTAAGCGGGTTAATTAATTTAAGTTCATGTATATATTTAGTAGTAATAAATAAAAAAGCCTCTTTGAAAAAAACACATAAACTTACAGTGACAGTCTGATCACTATCCTTATTGAAGACATATAGACCAATGACTCCGCCATCCCATGCACAATTCCGTTTATTTACGTGCCCATTCAACCAAAAATTGTTTCATGGGTGAAAAAAATTTTCAATGGAAAATCAATATTAAGTCTATCCATAATGAAATGTCAAACCAAAGTATACAAAAAACAATTATCAGCTGTTAAATTGGTTATCAAATAAAGCAGTATTGCCAGCTAGTTATAGTTATGAACCTCTAAAAGAACACCCGATATTCGGGATGTGCATTGATTCCCATTGTTCAGCAATACATTGCGGTAAAAAGAATTTTATTTTAAGGTTTCAATTTTTTTTAATGCGAATCACTTAAAGTCAGAATACGTCCTTTTAATTAGTCTGAGTTAGGCTTAGACCTACTGTAGTGAAGCTTTTTTCTGACGTGTTGCCTTTTTCTAATGCTCTATAACAATATCACTTTTGCAGTGAATTTTTATGGCTTATAAAAAGTGTTGCAACTGTTAGGCTACCAGAATAAACATTAAAAATTTTTTGGCATTTTTAGGAAAAATTTTGAATTTGAAATAAATCTTGAAAGTCAAAAATATTAGTCTTCGAAACACTTCGTTTGCAAATTCTTGGTAGATGGCTCTTAAACTTGATATCTCTAGTAATATTAATTGCATCAGGTAACAGTATAGCTTTTTTGATAAGAATGATTATAGGCGACTAAAAATGTACCACATACGACAATAATGTGCGAAAAATTACATGGACGAAGCGAGGTGGAGCTTTGCAGACGGCGGAACAGACAAGATTGACACCAAGAAAGGTAAAGCTGAGCGTCTGATGGGATTAGAAGGGAATCGTTCATTATGAGCCTCTACAACATGTTCAGCGGTTGATCCTAGACAATTCAAGTGCATCCACTATACAGCCCTGGCCATGCGACTGCAGATTATCATTTGTTTCGATCTCTACAGAACTCTCTTAAAGGTGTAAATTTAATTTCCGTAGAAGTTGGATAAGTCTTTCGCTCACAAACCTCATAAGTGCTACACTGATGGAATAATGACTTTACCCAAAAATGGCCGATCAAAACGGCACACTTTTAGATTAAATAAGCTCGTTTAAAATATAGGAAAGGGGTCTTTAATTTTTGGTCAAATATATAAATGAACTTTTTGAACATTGATTATAAAAATTAACAGTCTGACCCAAGTTGTGAAACGTTATCGTTTCGAACGACAAGCAGCTGTTTTGCTGCACACAAATATTCTCTATTCGAAATAAAATGAATACGAACGATAACTTAAGCACTTGAACACAAAATTACGGCTCACTATTTCGTTTTTTTTTTAATGTTTTTAAGAACACAAATGTCAAAATCACTCACTCCTTTTTATCGTTGCTTGCATTATAGAATGCTTCTTCGAGTATTTCGGTATTTGGTCCATGTAGAGACTTCAATTTGTAGCCATCAAAGTATAAAATAAGTAAGAATTATTTCCATAAATTGAACGGTGTTGCCAATTAAATTTTTGAGTATTAAGCTTTATATTTGAATTAACGTAGCTGAATAGAAGATTGTAGATTAGGGTAGAACATTCGAAATTAATGTGAATTAAATATAAAAGGTAGCACATTATGCTTAATAAGAGTGTTGAGTAATTTGTATAAAGTTGAAGTTAAATAAGTTACTGTATAAAGATAAAGTGTGGAAATAAAAGGACTGTATAAAACAAAAACAATAAATTTGTGTTATTGATTTTATTTAACGCAATTTAAAAGAACTCAAATGTGTTAAACAGATTAAAACGCAACAATTTTGAAAAATAAATTCAAAGTAATCCGTTCTGTTCCAATGTATTTTGCAATCGATTGTCATTATCTTCACCTATTTCCTAAAATTGATAACGAGAAAATGTAGTAGATTGTAGACTGCAAGTATTCGGAAAAGTTCTGTTACAAGTTGTTGGTAGATAGCTCTAAAATATAATATCTTTGGTAACATTAATTGAGTCCTTTTCACTTTTTTGGAGGACATTATGAAAATTTCATTATTCTGGGATTGGAAGCAAATTCTCATTATAAGCTTCTACAACCTTATCAGACAACTGATTCTGAGTACTACTGTAACTAATTAAATAACTAGGAAATTGATGCAAGCAATTCAAATAAAACGCCCAGAATGGATCAAGAAAAATTGTGTCTGTTCCAAAATAAATTGAGACAGCTTGGCTAGCAAGTGTTATGTTCTGAAATGGCGATGCATTGGCCATAAAAGGTTCCAATACACCTATATCCGTCCGGAAATTTGCTATTCAGTAGATTATACAAATATGCGACTTTTACTTTTGTTCGAGTAAGAAATTAATTGATTTTAAACTTCTAAAATTGCTTGATTAATCAAGTAAGATTTCAAATTTTCGAATATACTTATTTTCTTTTCTCATGGGATGGCCCTTACTCATGTGGTGTATTGTGCTGGTACTAGGAAAATAGTTTACGGGAAAGAGGATAGAATCCAGTATGAATGTTTGAATTAAATTTATTATGTCGTAAGTGGCAGGATAAACTGTAGAGGGAAGATCGTTTCACAGACGAGCGGTGCAGTAAAAAACGAAATCTCTCTAAAATGCGTTGTGTGACTCATTGGGATACACTCTACGAGAAAAACTAGTACTACGTGAAAATATGTGATTATTAGGAATTAATTGCCTTATTTCGTCATTCCATTATAGTACCGATAGAACAATCAGGCGCACACCACATTGCGAAGATGCTCTAACGAATCGATAGAGTTGACTACTCTACCGTCATTAATAAGTACCTTGGCACTCTCTTGTACGCGGTAGAGAAGCTCCAAAATAGGCTTTGAGGCACCGGACCATACATGAAAGTTGTATACAATTTTGATCGGTTATATAGTAGATCGTGTAAATATTAAGGAAATCAGATGGAGTAAATTATTTCGTGCACTGACTCAATCTTTGAATGCTTCTTTCTACACATGGAATATTTGATCGTTCCATCGAACATCACGAACAATTCTCATTCCCAGAACATCAAGAACACCTGATTTCCCAATATCTACATTTTCCATGGATACAGATGACAACATACCACCACATCTGAGTGATAAAAAACAACATTGGGTCTTGCTTTCATTAAAATCGTGACTGTTTGCACGAGCTCGAGCCGACTCAGAGATTTTTCGCCAGTTTGCTTAAGAGAGTGTCCTTCATGTTCTTCCTTTTCGCCACAATCTCCAAGAGGCTCATCCTACTATCAAAATAAAACGAATGACAATGTTGAAAAGAAAAGTTGTTAAGAAATATTAGAAATAGCATAGGAGAAAAAACATAACCTTACGGTGCGATGTTGGTAATACGTGAAAACGTCTATAACACTGATACTTTTTCTATTAGATTTTTTAAAATTTGCAATACTTTGGATCGTTTTGCTAAGCTCGTCTAGAAGATTCTTTTCGTTTAGATCCATATCTTCTTCTTCCTTAGGATCATCGTTAGGTACATTTTGGTAAGATTTAATATTAAACAATCGATTGCCCGATTTGAATATAAGTTCTATGGTTTTGGTTTTTGAAAAATATTTTAAAAAAAATAATCACTATTGAGTAATCTTATGGATTTTGGTTGATTTTAAACTAAAATGTCTAATAAACCATTAAATGCTGATGAGAAAGCAAGCAAAATTATGTTAGAAAACTGTGTAATGAAAACAAAAAGTTTAACAGATAATATAAGAGTAAAACTAAATAATCATAAACATTTGGTATTTTACATCCCAAATTTTACATACAAAGTTGCTCGATTAATTGACACACATTATTCGAGTTATTTGTTACTCGAAATTGGCTTCTTCCTTATTCGATGAAATAATGACCAAAACAGATTAATTAATAATTAAATAGAAACTCGATTAATCGAGTGGATACTCTACTAGAGGGTATATGCCGGAAAGGTATACTACTTTGTTTTAGCGCCGTTTTGGTAAATATTAGTCTTAACAGTTCCATATTTGTCAGTCGTGAACGTAGAGACGTGGCAAATTTATAATGGAAAAATATTGAGTAAACCAACGTGTTTTAATCGTTAAAACAATTTATCAAAATCAATCATCGATTGCTGTGACAATGAGAAAGTTTTGTGAAATTTTTTGGGAAAAACAACGTGCCAACAAGGCGTACTATTTACCGTGTATTTAATGATTTCGAAGAAAGAGGGACTGTAGCTGATAGGCCCAAGCATGGAACACAACGAACTGCTAGATCGGCTGAAAACATTACTGCTGTTCAAGAAAGTGTTCAAGAGCTCGGTCTTCAAAGAACAACTTGAGTCACAATTTCGTACAAAGATTTGCACTTGTTTCCATTTAAGATTCAGTTGATACAAGAGCTTCTTCCAGAAGACCATTTGCACCGCCGTATATACATATGCAAATAGGATGTTACGATTTTCATTAAAAAATCATAACGAAACTGAAAACAGGTCAATGGAGAGCGATATCGTGATATGAGTGACAACTTTTTAACATCACAACTGCATGCTTTTGGCTCGCATACAGCCAGGATTACAATGGAATTACTGCGACACCTCTTTCCACAACAAATTATTTCAAGGAATGGTGATGTTGATTGGACTCCACGGTCGCCTAGTTTGCCTGCTCCGGACTTCTTTTTGTGGGGATATCTGAAAAGCAGGGTTTATGCAAACAAAGCAGAAACGTTGGAGCAACTCAAATAAAGTATTGGTGATGAAATTAATGAAATACCGCATGAAATGTGTGAGAATGTAATAAAAAATGTGCTCAAGAGGGCTAGCATTTGTGAGGCTAACAGAGGAGGGCATCTGATATTTTATTCCATATATAATTGCCGACACTAAATAAAACGTTTACAACATAAGATCCATTCTCTTTCATATAATCAAAAATTATAAACAAACAAAGTAGTATTCTTTCCCAGTGGACAACCTGTATTAAGCACCACTTACTATCATTAGCAATCTAGCCAAGGATTGGGAAATTGCCTAATGCTTGGAGCATTGGAATGATCAAAAAAGACTTCGTCACCTTAAAGTGGCAATTAATTTACGATTTCGGCGTCGCTCTGAGGTTCTCAAGTACGACAGGCCGGACTTAAAACTCCTAACGGAGTTTCTTAAGAGTCACTGTAGATTAAGAGGGCATCTGAAAAGGATGGTGGTCATAGATGTGGATGTTTGTAGACTTTGCTCACAAGCGCTAGAGGTACCGGAACATATATTGTGTGACTGTGGGGTTCACCATAGGTTTAGATGGACATAGTGTCTCACTGAGTGACATATCCCCCATTTAAAAGAAGATCTGCTAAACAAAGTATGGACCTGAAGGGGCACAATAGATACCAGGAGTCAAAGTGTAGTACAATAGTGCCTAGTCAGGATAACATTAAAGTTTTTATGTTTTCTTTTTTTACACCTTCAAATTATCATTTGTTCCAATCTCTGCAGAACTTTTTTAATGGTGTAAATTAAAATTTCGTAGAGGCATGCGAAACGCAATTATATCAGTTTTACGCTCAGAAAATCCAAAAGTTCTACAGTTTCAAATATAATATAAGCAAAAGGAATTTAATTTTTGATCAAATTTCTAATCGAAATTTTCGAATGCTTTTTTTCAATATTATTTAATTACAATTAGATGTTTCCCTCTAATTTACCAGCTGCCGGCTCTTATATACAAATCCAATTAAGGTGTTATGACTGATAAAATGAAATCAACTTACCATATAATAATTTTCCAAGCAGTACTACAGCAATAGTTAGTGATTGTGTTCTCTATTTACTGATAAGATTAGAAATTGTAAAAGTTAGCCACTAATAAAAAATAATACAAATTAAAAAACAAAACAAAACCTTAATATGAAGCCACCTAAAATCAAAAACTTCACAAGATGCCACTACAAAAAATATTAGAAATTGTTGAAAATTTTTAACATTAATTGTTGTTATCTTTTTCTGTTAGAAAATAGTAGATTTTGTTTTTTATTAAGTTTATTATCTGCTGGATTTATTTTTATTAAAGTAAACACATCTTTCTTTATATATAAATATAAATTTATCTTTTTACACATTCTTTATTATTTTTTTTACTATTATTTATTAAAAGTTACTATGCAATCGTTCGTCCTGATAATAATGTAAAAAGTTAAAGAATTATTTACATAAAATCACATTTTCATTATACATATGCCATTTTAGTATGTGTGTTTGTTGTTAGGTAGAAAATTATATATAATTTTTTATTTTCTGTATGAAAAAAAAGTAAAAATAAAAATAATAATAAATATACGGAGAGAAAGAGTTTTAATAAACGCGTTTTTAACAAACGATACTGCGATATCCGTTCGATAATGACAATAAATATAAACTAAACTTTATAAGTTCAATAAATATAACAAATAACTCAACAATAACAAGAACAATAACAAATGTAAGTGTATACATACATATACAGAAGGTATACATTTAAATGTGTGCATGTGTGTGTGTGTTATATTCCAAACAATTCAACTGACCAAACGACCATTATTATCAGGTAACCTGGTTGCGGGCGTTATTAGTATTGCTGATGGGGTTTGTGTGATGGTAGTGGTAGCGTTAGTGGGGCTGATATCTCACCATCTAAATAAACTGAAGTGCTTAAAAACGCTTGGAAATATGAAGGAAAAAAGCCAAAACCAAAACAAAACATTTGCTATACATGTGTTCAGTAAAATTTTAGTTATTGCTTTATAATACTTTTAAAAAACTCAAACACACATAGAATACAAACACACATAGAATACACACACACATGTACACATATGAATGCACACACATACATATGAATTGAATAAAATAACAGCGTATTAAATTGTATATCTACAGCCATTCTTAAATAATTAGATGTAAAAATTTTTATACAAGATGGACCAAGAGTCGCCATGGGGTTTAGAAATTTAATTGCTTTTTCTGTTTATATATATGTATTATTACAAAAATCAGGTTGGGCACCCCTGTTGTTTAATACATTGCTAAAAGGAATAAACAAGAGCCGAAAAAACAATTATACGTACTGTTTACAAATAATCAAACAACAACAAAACAGACAGAAAAGAAAAAAGTTACAGACAATAATAAAGAACAACAAATACTAAAAGCTGAATGAAGTAGATGTTTACATTCGCATGGCTACATAAGAACTAAAAAAATAATAATATGAAGAAATGAAATCTACTTGAAATATCGAGAGGTTTGAGAGCTTTCAAAGTGTTGTTTAAAAGCATGTCGATGCGAACAAAAATCAGTTTATTTGGTGTAAACTCAGCGAACGAGTTATTGCTTTGAACTCACACCACACTAAGTTTAGTGTGGTTATATTTACCATGGTTGAAAAGGTTGTGATTGAACCTAAGTTGTAACTACTATTGGGCTGAAAGATCTTTAGGCAAAAAGATCAGTCGAGTAATTGATGTGTAACTAAGAATAGCAATTGTTATTTCTCGTGAAAAGGTTACGAGCAGTGGAACCGATAACTGTGTTAAATAAAGGATTTTAATAAAAAACCTCACACAACAATTATTTTATTTTAACTACGATCTCGAACTCGTAAATAAACGCTTTTTAAAAGATAAAAACTTAACAGTATATATGTATTTTTTAACATTACATAAATAGCACCGGGGATAACACCGATTATTTATTTTAAAATTTCGACGATATAACATTTTAACGGCAGAATTTTGCCCTCTGAAGCAATGATTCGTTGTTTAGCTTATCGTCGCCACCAACATGGCACCGTCAAAAATATTGCTCGAACCGGTCAACCACGTTTATTTCGCACTATGGAAGTCATTGAAAGTGTAGAGCAAAGTGTAAAAGAAATACTAGAAACGTTTTAAAAAAAGAATAACTGGTATTCCCATATTATTCTCAATTGGTTCAAGAATTAAAACCCGCCGATTATCGGCAACGTCAAAATTTTTAGAGAGTGAAAATGTCCAGTAATTCGAAAGTTAATTTACCGGCTCCTTCACCAGATTTGTCAACACCCGACTATTCTCTTTAGGGTTATTTGAAGGAGCGAGTATATGAGAACAAGCCCGAGACAATCCTTGAACTCAAGGCCAGCATTGTTTTTGTTTTGAAAGAGAAGCATTCTCCTATCTGCCACCTTGGAACGCATCTTATAGTTGTTATGAGTTTCCCCAAGGAAATATGTCCCATTTCATCATTTCCTTATATCGTCAGTACATAATCCGTTATAGTATCAATAGAACAGTAAAAAACATTCCATATTGCAACGATGCTTCAACGAATCAATAGATGCTTCAAAGAATCAATTTTCTGTTCGGGGTCGAGTAGCTCCAAAATATACTTTGAAGCACCGGTCTATGCGTGAGAGTTGTATGCTGTTTGAGATCGAATAAAGGACTTGTGAAAAGGTCAAATGAAATAAAATATTTTTAGACATTTAGATGCCTCTTTCAACAGTCAATTCTCATTCCCAGAAGATTGAGAGCGTCTGCATTTAGAATGTTTGCATTAGCAATATGATGGGATGAGGTGGTATGTTTTTCAAGTCAAGCTTAAGCTTGTTCACTTGAGCATACGTAGCGGTCCGTTGTAATGCCACATGAGACGAAGGCTCAAATCTACCAAGCAAACACCGATTCACTCAATAATCAGTCGCTTAAGAGCCCAACTGCGCTAAGTTATCCTGAAAACCAGTGCGAGAGCTTAATGAACCTGGAAATAGTCGCAATGGCATGAAATAACAGAACCATAAAGCTATCGAGAAAGGATGTGCCAAATGCAAGAAGTCTGCGTTAAGCTAGAGTCGGACACTTTCTTCGTTCTCGATCGATTTACAGCTCCGACAGAAATCTTTTGCAGGTAAGCAAAACCTTTCCGTATGCCTAGCCATTACGTAATTACCTCTAAGCATAGACGCAGCATCAGATATGTCCCCACGAAAAATCTTCATTAGATGATTGGTGAGCATATTATCTGAGCTTACTTACTTAGCAGATTTCTTCTCAACTTAGCATCTGTCAGGTCTCTATCGGACACCTGTGGTTAAAAGTTAGTTTAAGTGAGGTAAGAGGAACACCCATATTCACAAACGGATAGACAACAGGTGGAAATGCGCCCCCTTTAGCAAGTCCATCTACCATACAACTTGCTGGGACGTACCTGTGATCAGGGAATCATATGGGTGGACACAAAAAAGGATCAGCCTCTTGGCTGCCAGAGAAGATAGAGAAATCGGTGGTCATATATCCACGATTCCACTGCATGTTTTACGGTCATTACTTTGGCCTAAAACAAGTTACAATGATCGGTATACGGAGAAATACATTAAGGCTAAGACTTTTGGGAACAAATGTATTAGCAATAGTCACAGATGATTCTCTACGTTTAGATATCAAAAAACAACATTGGGTCTGTTGTCATTTTTTCTTCATCCCAAGACGCTTGCTCCACGAACCAGAGGAATATAGGATGAAAAATGTTACTTTCATAGAAACCCATGGAAAATATTATTCTACATTTGAAAAAATTAATAGTTTCTTGAAAAAAAGAGATCATATATAGCCGAAGCTCCGTCCAAAAAGTGTATTTCAAGCTAAATATTATTACAAAATGTGATGTCTTGGGGGTATAGCTTAAATATGCGGATATTTAGATATTAATTGGGAAGCATTAGTTCAACACAATCTTATTCAAAGCTATGAATGTATCCATCATAACATATGGAGTCTGCTCTAAAAGATATAATATAATGGCTTAAAATCTGGTTGCATATTCTGGACGTTTTACTGCCAACGTTCGTTTTAAACGAATCAATTGTGTTCTGCGGTCTGTCCGGGATTACAATTTCTTGCTTTTCAAGTGAGATTTAAAAATTATTATACTGAAAAAATTCACGGCGCCTGCTACTGCAGAATCTATTTTTCATTAGCCATTTTATTTTTTTATTTATTTATAAAAAATAAGTTGTAATTATTTGCCAACTGCTGTAAAAAACGTAAACGTATAAAAATGCAGTTTGTCGATAAGTAATCATTACTGACTGTCAAATACACAATACAATAGCAAGACATACACACACTGTGGCATACATACAACAAACATATACATAAACATTAATACAAATGTACTTATCAATTTATAAGGACACACACACATAGCACAATAGTTTAAAAGGAGCAGGAGCAGGAGGGAGATCTCCAACAAGCGATGAACGTAAATTTTTTTTATAGAAACGGAAGGATAAAACATGACTGACTGACTACTACCTTTAACGATTGAATGGCCACCAACCTTTATACGATTCTTTTATACGATAAAAGCCAAAAGCAATAACAAAAGCCACCAACTGGCATAATAACGTAGAGAAAGCAAAAAAGGAGGTTTAATCGGTCACCCAGTTAAATATGCACATTCAAGCATATGAAGTATAAGTGTATGAAGGTGTTTGTATAGGGTATGAGTATGTGATAGTATTTGAATGTTCCTGTAAACAAAAATAATTTACCCAACAAGCTTATATTGGTGCTTTTAAAAATTTTCGTTTTTTTTTCTCCAATATTATTAACAATTTACCATGTCAATATTGAATACATTGTAAAAATCACTTCAACAATATAATAAAGTGTGTGTCCAATATAATGGGAACAAAATAAGTGAGAGTGAAAGTGGGCAAATTAAAAAGAAATTTTTGAAAACTTTTGTAAGTTAACTTTTGAGAAATGGGTTCGATAAGATCATCGTAAAATTTTCCGAGAAAATAAAGTAAAAACGAGAACTGCTATTCAGTTGGCGAGCAGTGTACATCTGTTTCAATGCGATAGTTACGTTCCAAAAAAAAAAAAAAAACATATTATGTAAAACCGCTTTATATCAGTCAAAAAGGTAAATCATATGTTTTTCTTTTAGATAAAATCGGGGTATTATATACATAATTAAATTTCGTACTTGCTCACAAATAAATGCCGAGTTGGCCATAATGGTAGGCTGAGTACTAGCTTTTGTGTAAGAAATGTAGTACGACAGGCATGCATATCATACAATCTCGCTAATAATCAGTATATAAGATGTGGACCTTACAAACACTTTGAGAGTTTGGCACGCAGCACACTTATAACTTAGCACACAGCTATTGCCAGATGTCTGCTAAACTTAAATCTCTGAAGAGTGAAGCTCCAAAGGTGGGAATAATTTTCAACTTTGATAGATGTAAGATAACATGATATGTAATATCGAATTGGAAGAGGTTAGTAATTGCTGCACCCTTGGTAGGACCGAATGCAAGAAGTTTGTTGCTGCCATTTGTTCTTTATAGGAATCATAGGACATATTGTATACACGCTCACAAACGCAAAATTTAGAAATGCAACTGATTAAAAAAATATTGACTTTGAAATATACAAATGGGTCAAATGTCGGTTATCCGTCTTGTTAGGCAATTTTGCTATTCATTTATGTTTGTTACACTCCAATAAAATAGGAAACTTTTAAATTAAATACAACATATGAGAAATAACCATGTAAGTGCTCGATATGTGCAAAATGTAAGGATATTCTCCAAAAAATTGTATTCATAATAGGTAAGATTACGTTTATCGCAAATTATCTAGTTCATTTGAATAACAATAAAAAGGTGTTCATAAAATATATAAGTTGCGCCTTAGAAGCGCAATGATCTGCATTAACATATGGGTTGAAAAGTTCCGGGTCTAACACATAGATATTGTGCTATTATTATTATTAAATTGAGTCGGAGAGGCCTAAATGACCACGGAAGTGCGACCTAAAAAGATATATTGTGCCAAAAACACCGGGCACAAGCCCGCCAGCGTAATGGCCGATGATGGTAGAAAACCCATCGAGTCAATAGCCCTGGGTGGATGATTGTCTGATAAGTCTGGAGGCGCCAATTGGAGCAGTTTCCAGAAGAATACTCTCTACCCGGTGTATGAAAACGACAATATCTCTAATGGGTAGTCGACGAACTTGTTCAGGCCCAATAAAGGGCTCCATAAAAGTTCGTCTTCGAATATTTGGAAAAGCAACACATTCACAGAGAATATGTGCTGTAGTCTCCTCCTCCTCACTACACAGGTGACACTCACTCCGAATCAGCCACCACACCCACGTTGAAGAGGTGGAATCTAAGGGACTGACAGGAACCGAATATACCACCTAATAGTTGTCTTGCCCATGTAACTCCCTATTATAGGTGAAAGATCTTATTAGCCGCTTCGCCTGCCTCAGACCAGGGTATTGTAACCAGTATGACAAACGTAGCTCATACCAGCGTGCCCAGGCATAAACAAAGCGTTACCTTGTAACTCACTGCCAGTTTATTCACATTCGTAAAGCACTCGAGTACCAGTCACGCGTCCATATATATCGATTTATTGTGGTAAGAGTGACGGTACTTTTGTTATATTCAGACCAATGGATCAGAAACAATTTCGTGTTTTAATTCTACACTGCTTTTGGATGAAAAGAAAATTCCCTTCAAGCGAAGCAATGGCTCGAAAAAAGTTATGGGGAATCTGCTCCACTTTCTTGACTTGATCTCTCCAACGTAGACAAATGGTTAAATGGCGTTCTCTACGCCTACATCCACTCACTTTTTCATCAAACACTTTTCTAGCAAAAGATCGAAAATTTTTTCTTCGAACACACTCAAGGCAGCTACATCGATCGTGAAAATGTCCATGCTTCTACTCTATAAAGAAGAACGCGGAGGATGACCGACTTGTACATTATCAATTAAGATACGCTAATTGGTGTCGTCATCGCCACGCAATAGTGTAGAGAAGTTCATCAGTAAATAAGTTACCGTTTTCATCTCTACAGAAAGATATGACAAACATTAGATTTTCAATATCAGTTTAAATATGACGCCAGTGAATAGTGTAATTAAGTCAATATTTCTATTCATTGTCTTTGTGATACAATTAACGAAGTAACATTATAAATTATTGCAAAGTAGAAATCTACCCGTTACTACCTGTCATACTTACCACTCGTTTAAATTAAGCAGGCAGTTATGTTGACTAACGTCTTATTCAAACTTTGAAGACTTTGTCCCTAATAACTGAGCTTGTGCTTCACTAATATACATATATTCTAGATAATGTCCTAACGCCGGCAATCGATAATGGTGAAAGTCGTGGAGTAATATCCTGAGCAGAATATATAAGGTGTCTTTTCACAGCTCTGAAAAATTTGTAGACCATCCTCCATATCAACTGGTACGAAAATACGATTCTTTAACTCAAATGTAAGACCAGTTCTGCTGTTCGAGTGCGACACGTGGCTGATAACAAAGACACTAAGAACAAAACTTCAAGCTTTTATCAACAGGAGTCTGAGAAAGATACTCAAGATCTGGTGACCAAATACATAATCACACGGGAAATCATACAGATTGAAAAGAGAGGGTGGATTTGGATTGAATACACTCCACGGAAACAACCAACCAAGATTTGCACAAGGCACCAGAGTGCGAGGTAGGCCGAAACACACATACAAGCCTAAAATAGAGAAGAACATACTGCGATATTCTTTCAACAAGGTGAAGAGCATAGCGAATGACCGAGGTAATTGGCGAAATTTTGGTGAGCCCCTATTCTCTACTGAATGCTGAAGGACATTAGAAGAAGAATAATATGTATTTATATGAGTCATACAGAAAATATAATTAATCCACACACGCGTGTACATTGTACCACATAAGGGACTAAGACTAATCAAAACTTCAACTAAATGTATGGAATAATCCTGTTACATTTTACATTGTTAGGTCCTAGGTGAGAATCATATAATTTAGCCATGCGATTTATGAGTGTAATTCCAAAAGCACTCCATGTCACATAGTCATTCGTAGTCCATGCCTGAATTACATAGAACCAGTTTTAATATTGTCCCTTTTAAGTAACATGTATTACGTTTTCCAATAATTTACATAATCAAAGATAACACGATACTTTAACATTATCTCTTCGCCATTTTGTGAATTTTGCCACCCCCGGCGATTCATAATTAACTTGCCACCGAAATAATTCTATTCTTTTTCTTGCTTTATCCATAGAGAGATCGAAATGTTTTAATCGCAGTTTTTTTTGGTTTTGTCTAATACAGTTTTTTAAA
The DNA here is from genome assembly GCA_023159175.1 of Wohlfahrtia magnifica. Taxonomy (NCBI): domain Eukaryota; kingdom Metazoa; phylum Arthropoda; class Insecta; order Diptera; family Sarcophagidae; genus Wohlfahrtia; species Wohlfahrtia magnifica. The sequence goes on from JAKWBJ010000062.1 coordinate 2,144,140, forward strand.
ATGTTATTTTTTCAAATACCAAATAACCAGTTAATTCAAATATGTATAGTTTTCATATGTTTTTATTGGAAATATGCTAATCGTTTAAGTATTCTTCTAAATATAATTTATAACGTCTTATTTATATACATATGACAGCCTTGAACGTCTCACATGAATGTGAAAACCATGATAGATTGAAAAAGATATGTGCACTTGAGCAACAATAACTTTTTCTCATTTTATGTAAATAAATATTAGTTTACAAACGCCGGATACCGCCGTTGAAAATTATCAGATGGTGTGGTCTGGGATTGAACTGAGGACTTCTTGGATGCTAGGCTAAGTGTTTTACCACACGTACCTAGTGGCACACACTACTAAATACGTGGTGCATGCATTTATGTTTCTACAGATATCCTCTGAAGTGTGAAAATATTTTGAAATCTATGGGAAGGATAAGTCTGGATGTATTGAATGTTCTTAAATACAAAGCTGAAAAGGCTTTTTGGTACTTGGAATTATTAACCAACCTAAATATGTTTATGAGAATGACGTTATTGTGCATTAAGGAAAACTTGATTCGATACCAAGTAGTCTCTAGGTGTTGGCAAATCAAACTCCTACAAAATACGCTGTAAAAATGAATCAGTGGATGAAACATTAGGACGTTGCGCTGTCGAGGAAGAAATGTTCGTTAAGGTCCTAAAAAAGGCGAAACTACAACATGGGACAAAAATGTATCAACTGTATTTGCTAATGCAACAAGAATTAAGAATAATTTTATTTTAATAAAAGAACCGGTTAACCGGTTTTTAAAAAATTGTAATTTTTCAAATTATTCGATAACCGGTTTTTGTAAGAACTCGAATAATCGATCTCCCTACTTCTAAAGCCTTACAGTGTTAGTTTTAAAAATGCTTGTACCTCTTTTATAAAGTAGGACTTTATTTATGTTCAGTCGCAAAGTATTTAGAAATATTAATGCCATAAATAAGGAAGTATATAACCCCATAAAGGAAACGGAACCCAAATAAATATTTAAAATTATGACCCACACATACTCCAACACATATTCAAGTATGTATGTGAGCATTTAAAAAATTTTTAGTAGCCAACAATATACGATTGCAACACGCATAACATATAAATACTCAAATTATTCATGCAATACAATTAGAGAGACAGACCTTTTAAAAATTTTTAGTTTTCTTTTTTGATTTGATGGAACTAAACCAACTAAAGATACGTTTATTTGTATTATTTTTGTGTACATGTGTATTCAAATATGTTGCTGTTATACTGTTACTGTTAAATAAATTGGAAAATATTGTCCACAATTGTGTGAGTAAACTTTTGTATTTACAAAACTCTTTAAAAAATACACACATATACACACACACACATAGAAAAACTAAATAATTATAGTATGTGGTCAGCCAGCCAACAAGCTAGCCAATCAGACAGTCCGTTAGTCTGTCAATCATTTTCAACTCTGGCCAGTTGTTAGTGACTTGTTGGTATGGTAAGTGCATATGTTAGACATGTCCTTTAACACGATAGTATCGTGTTAAACAGTGATACACGTAACTTTATGCGTATGAAAATGAATACGAACAAATGAACGAATGGGCAAGCAAACGTATGTATACTCATTAATTTCCAATAAGAAAAAGGATACTTTTGGAAAAGTTTGTTACGTTGTATGTGTACTTGGTATTATTGTGTAAATAAAAATGGAAAATATCAAGTGTTTTATTTTTTCTCTTATTTAAATTATTGATTTTAGTAGGAGAACAACGAAAAACTTAAAAATCGATAATAGAAAGACAAAGAAAATAGTAGTTCAGCAGAGGGGTTCAGTTGAAAGCAGGCGGCTATCTAAATTTAGCAGTGGCTTGCACTTTAAGTTTTTTTGAGCTCGAGTTCTCCAAATAGGTTCTAGAAACAGCAAATAGGTTCTAGAAGACGACAAGATGGACGAACAGCGACATAGGAAAAGTTGACATTTGAATTTATTCCGGACGTTACGTTCGTACAGGAACACACAGATTTTGGTTTCGGCTTGAGCCTGGGGTTTTGCATTGTATTGGCCGTACTGAATCTGCAAATTTCCGGTGGGGGCTGGGGATTGGGAATATAATAAATTTAGGAATTTAGATAGTATGGGTATTACTCATACTGAGGGTGTAGGATTTCAGTAGGGTCTTGTTGGACGTTCGTACGTATGATAGGTTGGGTGCTTCTGCCCTGGAAGTATTTAGGAGTAGCGGAGGTTGAACCTGCGCCATCTTAGCGGTCTTCTGGTCAGCATTTATAGCTCGGTTGCCGGTGGTGTGCTAATGGTTGGTGTTTTCTGTTTGCTGTCTCAAGTTCGTAGGCATGGTGTAGTGCCGTGTATTATTCTATCCTTGACTGGTTGTGTTTTTGTTCTTGTGTTTTGTGTCGGTGTCACTTTGAGTTCTCCAGTGAGTGTGGGTAATTTATTTTTGTGTTGTTGTTGAGTGTTTATGTTTGTTGTTTTCAACATGGCCACCAGTCTGGAGTCGTTTGGAACTTACAGTGGTAGTAGCATTAATACTTCTGGTACCACGAGTGTCGGGTGCCACAAGGCCCTCGGTCCCTGCCCGACTACGGTGAGGCCCCCTTGTGGTTTAAAACCAATCGCAGGGAGAGCTATGCTGGCACAGTGTGGGATTACACTCTTAACCGGGTGCCTTGGCCTATAGATCGGTAGGAGTTTAGATAATCTCTGACATTTGACCAAGGTGGAGATAATGTTCAAATATCATAGCTTTGAATTGGTACTCACTGGTGAAAGTTAAGTCCTATGGCAGGTACTCATGTAAAGCAACTGACTTTATGTCATATATTTTTCAGTTAATATATAAGCACTATGTCTAAATGAACTCACACAGCTATAGAGCGAAAATAATTTAGAAATTAATGACCACTGTACACTTTTAAGAAAACGTGTAAATTTTCTCAGCTTATTGTAGGATTTGAAATAAATGAAAAAAATGGTACCACATAGTATTGTAGAGATGTATATGAACAGTTGAAAAGAATTTCCTTTGAAAATTCTGCCTATTTGACAAAGTAAAAAAAAATCCTGTTTTGTAAAGTTAAAGACAAGCTCCTTGAACAATTTTCTAATAAAGAAATAAAATATTTCGTTTTCATTTTCAAATCAAATTATTGCACCGGAAATACATACGCGTGTTCTGATAATTTTTTAGGACGATTAGCAAAACAGTAATCTACAGTATGCCAAAACATCCTTTTGTTTGCCTTCACAGTCTTGTGCAAAACATAATACATATTCATTAAATGAAAGAAACAGGGGTAGCGTAGTCTAGTGGTTAAAGAGCACTTAGAAAAATTAGTCCCAATATTTTTTTTTTTAATCAGTAGGAAGGATAACCGGGTGAAATTTATCTTTATATATAAAAATCAATGCGTGTTTGTTTGTATGTATCTATATATGTAGATATGTGTTTGAAGTCTATGGACGGCTAAGCGGCTGAACAGATTTTTCTCAACATTTGCCAAAAAGAGGGCGTGGTACTTGCTTACAAAGAAAAATATTGATTTTTGTTTACCTATATAACGGTTGAATAGTAAGTTTCAGAATTTGGTCTGAATTACCCCATAGGCAACAGTCAAAAGATGAGCGGAATTGAAAAAGTGGACCTAGCATTTTCCATTCATACTAAATATTGAATTCTGTATATTTGGAGAACAACAACAATTAAAGTTTCGTTATCTATCCACATCAGCCAAAAAGCGGGTATTGCAAAAAGCACACTGAATAATAGTTATAATGTATCTACATACGTATGCTAAATAAAAATGAATGTGTGTTTGAAGATCGTATACAGATAATCTACAACAGACCCAACAGAGTCTTTCTGGAAGGAGCAAATGATTGGATATTGACCAGAAGGAGAAAATATTGGGAAAGAGGAAAAATAATTTAACTAAGATAGCATTTAAGATAATAATTAAGATAGGGGTAGGGAAGCACTTCGGGTTTCATCTAATTTTAGATAAAAACCTATCCAAATAATGCTTTGCAAAGTCTAAAAATAACTGAGAAATTTTAATTAAGAAAAAAACTAGGATTCGACCTGCTTTTTCACACCTCTATGCCAATAAACACAATTGCCTTAAAAATACATGTAATATCTTACCACCTAATGAGCGACACGCGGTTATAAGCTGCGCCTTTTGTACCACACCATCACAAGAGCTTATAAAATTGTGCCTATATAATATAAAATATAAAACAAACAAAGCAGTGAGTATCCAGGAGATACGCCATGGTCGAGAGTCAAGCCTAACCTACATCCAAAGAAGACCGTGCTGTGCTTGGTGTAGAATGGCCAAAGAGGAAACTTGTAGAAGTAGTAGTAGTAAATTTTTGCAGTGTATGTTGAAGAAAAGCACTAATAAGATAAACAACAACACAAATCAATAATTTTGAAACGCAAAACGACATGCGACTGCTTTCATCAAGACCTATTATAGAACTAAATGAAATTTTCGTTTATTTGTTATTATCTGTTTAATATTTTCGTTTTCGTTCGGTTGTATACATATACGGAGTATATAATTCTCATGCACTTGAGTGCTTATATGGCCATGTACAGTTTATGGGTCTAACAGGGTATGATATGTTACTCTGGGAAATGCTCTAAAGGAATACAGCGGTCAACAAGCAACTTTAACAACTTTAACAACTACTTTAACAACTACAACACGTAAAAGATGCTATACTACTGAAAAGACCACACCGAAAAAGCCAAATTAAACTCCTTGATGTCAACGTCAGGTCCAAGTTGCCCAAGTCGTCAAGACCGTAATCTAAGGGATCGAATTGGAGCTCAATTAGTATTTCCTCTATTCTACGGTCCTTGCTGCAACGGATAACCATCTTTTCTGTTCCCTGTCAAACCATGAGGAGCGTTATCTTCGACAATGAAAGGCATCCTGACAACTAACTCAATAAAATAAAAAATTTAATAATTTAATAATAAATTTGAAATTAAAGTCAGGTTACCTGGTTTTATTAATATTTGAATTTAATTTAATAAGAAATATATCGATCCATTTGCGCGAAATTATAGTTTGTAAAATTTTTTATTAAATTGACTTTTTGATGTATGCCGAAGTAAAACATTATATCCATTTATATATACTTAGGGAGATATTACTGAAATAATTTTCTCGTATGTGACATTATTGTTTTTCCTGTGAACGAAATTATCGTATGTATGTGCCATGTAAATATTTGATGCAAATCATATATCGTACGAATAAAAATATTAAGAGTTGTTTGGATTATTTTGAGTGACTAAGCAGAAAGAAAGGCGGAGAGGTTTTTCGCAGAAGTGGAGAGCAATCTACCTACATCCCCAACTGGATGACAAGAAGCGATTCCTTTGTCGTGAAATTCCCAAGCAGCTCACTACTTCCGCTCTTATACCAAGTACCCCATTTTAGCTTTGTGCAGATTTCCGTTTCTGAGCAATTTCTAGCAGCAAGAAGCACAGTTGAGTAACTTGATCGGAATGTTAGCACTGTTGCGTCTCAAAATTGAGGTAACATTTTAATTTTGTTGCCATTATCTTTTTTTTTTCTTTTTTATTCCAAATTTTTATTTTCATATTATAAATATATTCCGGTTAGTTACTATGGAACGTTACACGAAGGAACAACGTGTTTTTTTTAACATACTTTGAAAGTGGCAAAGATTTCAAGATGTTATTAGGAAATTTAGAACAAAATTCGGTAGAAAAAATGCTCCAATAAATCTTGCCATCAAGCTGATAGTTAAGAAATTTAAAGAAGCTGCATTCGTTCATGACAACAGAAACAGAATTCATCAACGTAGTGATCGTTCAAACAAAAATATAGCAGCTGTCGCAGCAATTAAACACCAAACGATCCAGATTAATCAACAGATTAATCCAGATTAATAATATAGTGATCTCCACTTAAAAGCTTCTAGATCCAGCGGACCCAAGAATTTAAACTAGCTGACCACGGATTACGTCTCCAATTTCTTTCTTAGGCCAAAATTATCTTAGAGCAATCATTACATCCACAAAAAGTTACGGTTCGGTGCGGCTTGTGGTCGGAAAAGTGTACAGCAATAATCCCGCAACAGTTCAAGAGCTAAAAACCAATTTTACCGAGCAGATATCAACCGCTGACAACAGTTTATTAAAAAACGTGATTGATAACTTGGTTAAAAGATTGGGCGCCTGCCGAGACAGTAGGGGTGTCACTTCACCGACATCATTTGGTAATAACCTGAAATAAAATTATTTTTATTGGGTATACAAGTTAATAATGTCGATTTGGACAACATATGGCATAACAATCACATACGGTTTGTGTCAATAAACGCCAAAGTGTGAACACACAATTTTTTCAATCGCTATAATAATGTAGAATTTTGTGCCTAAATATGAAGTCTGATAAGCTTCTTTCATTTGAAGAAAACGACTGCTGAAAGTTATCGATTTTTGGTAGAACAACTCAAACAACTTGTGAACGGTGGTTTCCGCGATTCAAAAATGGTGATATCGACACAGAGGACAGGTTTGAAGATAAGGAATTGGAAGCATTACTCGACGAAGATTGTCGTCAAACGTAAGATGAACCTGCATTATCATTGGGAGTCACACAACAATGCATTTTCCTACGTTTAGCATTGGGATTCATTCAAGAGCAAGGAATTTGTGTCCCATATGAATTAAAGCCGTTGAAAAAGCGACGTTGAAAGACAAGATAATGCTCTGTTTTTGGTGATATCAGAAGGGTGTTATGTATTATGAGCTGTTTAAGTCGGGTCAGACGATTACAGGGGACGTGTACCGAACACAATTGATTCGTTTGAAGAGAGAAATCAACGAAAAAAGACCAGAATATTCAAGCAGACACGAAGCCATAATCTTCCATCAAGACAACGGTCGGCCACATGTTGCAAGACCGGTCAAAAACTATTTGGAAAACAGTGTATGGGTATCTTTAGCTCACGCGCCTTATAGCCCAGACTTTGCTCCTTCTGACCTTCTCCTGACTACCATTTGTTTCGATCGATGCCGAACGCCCTAACTCGAATACGATTCATTTCCGAGCGGGTACCAGCAGTTATTTTGGCGTAGAATCCATATGCTACCAGAAAAATGGAAAAAAGTAGTGGCTAATGATGGACACTACTCTCAATAATGTATGTTAAGCAAAAAATCTACATTATTACCTTGTATACCCAATATTACACTTGAAATTTGGTATTGATATAACCAGCCAAGCAAAGATATTTAAAAAAACGCTCTTCTGAAAATTTTGGTTTTCGCAACATACGATAACATTGCGCAAGGGGGCTAATATATATTTTTTTAAATCACACTTTCAAGATTTCGTAAGTAATTTATTAACTGCTTTAGAATAATATCACAAATAATATCGAATACCTGCTATGTATGAGCTTTAATATTTTCATTTTTATTATGCTTTGTTAGTTCACTAAATAATTTAATAAGAAAACGATTTTTTTATTTCTTACTTTCATTATTTTCTCCCACCCCTTCCTCTCAACAGCATTAAACATAAAAAAGAAACGGATAATGAAACGTGTAGAAATACTGAAAAGCAACAGCAAAAAATAAACGAATAGATAATATATCAGCGATAATAACAAAAACGTTGTACGAAAATATGTAGACAAAAGGATACAATATTCCTCGAGCATTGTCCAAAGACATATTCAAAGGAAGTAGAAAAGCATTTAGTCCTGTTGGGGTTTACGTGTGTAAGTACATGTGTAACATTTACACAACAGTAGACAATTGTAAGCAGTGCCTTAATCAATACATTTTCAATGGATTTTACAATGTTATTGAACATGTTCTTGTTTTGTAGTGGATTGGTAGACGTTTTTCTTCTTTATCTTCTTTTAATATTGCTGTTGCTGTTGTTGTCGTTATTTTTGTTACAATACGACATTACAATAGGGTTACCAAACGAACTTTGTGTAAAATCCTTGCTTATGAATGTATGTATCCTGTTACACGACAGTGTATGGTCCATACGTATTCCATTTAATACGTTCGTATGTCCGTTCGTCGGTATGAGACTTGGTCTGTCTGCATTTCAGTCTGTATGCGTATGCAATATAAATGAAAGCGAAATGTGATTATACATGGTCATGTTCTTTGTTGTTTGTTCGATCGGAACCAATGCATTGACCAGAATTTAACTATTTAACATATGTGTTGGGAAAAAATTTTTTTGGAAAAATTTATATTATATAGCAATTTTAATTTGATTGTATATTTGGTCTCATCTTTTTTATTAACACGATTCAAGCTTCTTAAACATAATTTAAGTACAGAAATTCTTAAGGTAATTATATTTCACCCATTCCCAAAGTTTTGATATTTGAATTAATACCACTTTGACCTTGCCACCACCGAATTGTTTGAAAATTGCGTCTGTAAAAGGAGTATCACCTATTTAAGGAAGATACTTTGTGGAAAAGTTCAATACACATCGATCTAGACAGCTCAAATATTAGAGAGTTCGAAGCTTGTTGCAGTCAATAGAAAATAACTGGATCGATCATACTACAAAACAGTTTTATTAAATCTTTCGATGATCACAAAACAAGATGCAGGTAACAGTGGATCTGCAACAAGACATCGGATCTAATAAGCAGTATTTTAACATGGCTAGAACACTTGCAGTTAAGGAGAGACTTCGCGCCAACTATTACGAATTATAAAAGCCACAAATTACGAGAGTAAGAGGTTAAGTAACTGTTCTTAAGTTCCGAAAGAGGCTGCTTCACATAACAACATGAAAAATCTCTATCATTTCATTTAACAACTAAAGCGTTTGCTGACAGCTTTATGGCCTGCAAACTAGTCCGGCAATGTAATGGGTAACCAGCAATGTATAAAGCTAACCAGTTAAAGGCCTGATTGAAACACTACTTCCTGCCATTAAGCTAAACGAAAGTACAAAATCTCTGTTATTTAATAACTCAGTCTACTGGACTGAAATTATTAACGGCTCCGCCTGATATAAGAAAAGTAACCCAGAACATAAATAAAGTTAATAACGGCAAAGCCACAGGATTGGACAAGTTGTATCCTAAGCAACTTGAAGCAGCTGCGCTGGAAGCAACTTGAACAGTCTGCATAGGTAATCATTTGACTCCAAAATAAATTTTGATATCATGCTAACCTTCAGTTTAGTCAAAGATGATAAGAAACAGGAGGCCAAAAACCTCTGTCGTTTAATGGTAAATGCTGGGCACTGAAATAAGATGAGAAAGAGAGAGACGAAAGATCATGCTGGGGAATACTAAAACTATCGGCATGTCTTCTAATGCCGAAGGAAGGAAGACAGTTAGTCCAGCAAAGCCTAGCAATACCGAAAGAATATTTAGCCTAACCGAGGCAGTCGGAATATTTATGCCTGTTTCCTGTTCGAAAATTTCAAGCTCCCTGTCGCCTTTAGTCAGCTCATCAACAACGCAATTCCTGACTATATACTAGGTTCCCTAACCCATGTGAGAATTACTGAACCTATTTGATAGGTTCCATGAGGAATATATTTATAGATTAGAATGGACGTTGAGGTGACGTTCGTAAAGGACTTGATCGCAGCCTGGCTGTCCGGTAAATGAAAAGATTTTTAGAGAAAATCCTATCACTCAACAAATATTTTTCAGTATGGCAAAGACTTCCGCCTGAAATACACTGCAGTCAGTCAGTCTAATGTCAGAACCCCTTCAGCCCACCCTGATTCGCATTCTGCAGTCGTCGGTATTTACCTCATAGGCATAGCCAAAAACCCTCTAATTTTTTAGATCAGATGTCGAGATATTAAAGTCAATTAAAAAGTCAAGAAAATTATGAAGATCCCGAGTGAGTCTGTGGTTCCCAAGGATCGCAGCGTGCCTTAAGTCCAGATTGGGCCAAAATTTGACTGCATTTAGGCTCACTGATATCAGCTTAGCCTTCTGCTTCAACATGAAGTCGGTAGGAAGCTTGTAAAATATAGCAAAAAATGCTTTGGTTGGAGTGAAGTAGACTGAACAATGGCACTACGGTGCTACGCAATGGACAAGCAGGGTTCCACTTATACAGGGCCTATGAGGATCACATAAACAGTTTATTATTGAGCAAACATGACATGACCTTGCTTTAATTGATTTCGAAAAGGCTTTTGATACCTTTGCATATTAGACTCTTGGAATGTATTGGACTCCAGTGGGACTCTTGTGAATATATCGACATAATATCATGTCTAATACTATAGGATGGAATCGTCTGCCGATCAATCACCATCATACAAGGGTATGTCTTTTCTACACAGCTGTTCCACGTTGTCCTTGACTGTGTATTACAAAAATGAGCCTTATCCGCGCTAAGAGGTAAAACCTGAACACTTAGCCCAAAACCGGAAAGCCTCGACTACGCCAACGAACACACATCTTTAATTCATGGAAAAAGTCTACACTTTTGCATTGTTGAGAGTCGTGGAACTCAGCAGACATTTGTTAACCGCTGTCTACGCGAATTTTGAAAATATACTGGCCAGACATAACATCCAACATTCTCTACGGCAAATCTCACAACAACAAGTTCCAATAATAAAGTACATTATGCAGAAGAAATTAGAATGGATTACACCTTATAATGAGTCTTAGACAGACACAGGTAAAATGAATGTTAACATAACTAAAAATACGTTTTCACTAACCCAATAAATATTTGTGTAAATGCCAGTGCAATACACTCGTTTGTATTCATATTAGTGCAATTGCTTGTGTAACAGTGAGTGTATGTTCGTGGATGTTCCTTAGACATGTTTCTATTATGTTTTTAGAAAACGACATAATAAAACATATACCCTCTCTTATATGCGTACACATTTATGCACACACATTGACACTGTCAGAAACAGCAAGGACTTAATGTGTGTGTAAATGCATATGTATGCGTGTGCTCTTATGTTTAAATAAACCTGCTCTCTGAGGACATTTAAATCGAACGCCTTTAACCTGAGGCCAATATATTATTAAAGATTATAATCGTTTTAAAGATTTATTAATGTTTTGTGCATAATTTTCAAAGTGTTTAATAATAAATTTAATTTATTATTTTTTAAATATTTATTAAATAGACCCACTTTTGCACTCCCACTTTTTGTCGGTATAGAAAAAAAGGCTATAAATTAGAAAAATAATTACAATTCTAAAGGAAATTAAGTACAATTTTTGAAGTTATTTAACTATTTAATGTGTTTAAGTGCAATAAAAAATTTATGTTAAAAAGAGAAAAATTAAACTTAAAAACAAAAAGGACGGATGTTCGTATATTTTATTATTATTTATTTTACTCCAAAAAAGGACGTAGGACCCTAGCCATGGAGTTCCAATTTAATCTATTTAGAGCATAGTTTTTTTTTTGTTTTATTCCAGCTTAGATAGTCTGCTTTTCACCCTCCCTGTTATAGCTCTTCCCTACGTAGTTGATTCAGAACAAAGTTAAATTGAAGACATGATAACAGATACCTCTATAATGGTTATCCTATTGCTTAAGTTTCCGTAGAGTACTCGACACATATTGTTGGCATGCAAATTTCTTATGAATATGTTATCCTAACGCAAAAGTCGAATGCCTTCTGGATGTAAGTTAATAGTGATATTAAGTTGCTGATATGTAAGGTATAGGACCATAACTTGTTCTTTTTTGATTACGGATATTTTCACATCTTATACTCTCCTATTAAGTATTTTAGTAATCAACTTGTTGTAAGTTAGGCAGGATACAAAGATTCGGTTAACAGCGGCTTTGGAAGGCCTAAGGGTGACGACATATTCGGCGACAAAGTCCCGGTGTATGTCGGGAAGTCTGTCCATTTTATGCAGGGTTATCGGCGAAACATTTTTGGTCCTGGATATCATGCCTTTGCATCTGTGCTTTGGCAGTTGATTCAGGTATGAATTCACGTACCGGGACTGTTGGTCTAAGGGAGACTTAGCTCAGGGTGAATTTGATTTGCACTAGTATAACGATGGCTCCAATATATATATCCAACAGAGACTTGTCGATCCCACTTGCGAGATTGCTGAGTGTCTTTTTGGCTGAGACCATGGCAATTGCTTTATGTACGGAAATTACCCGGACAGTGAGCTCAAGGGTAACACTATTAATATACTGTTCCGTTTTTACCTTTTTAAAAACGTGTTTTTATGAGTTCGTAGATTGTAGTTAAAATAAAATAAATGTTGTTTGGTTTTAATTAAAAAAAATCTTTTATTCAACACAGTTTTGTGCACCACTGCTTGTAACCTTTTTACAGGCAATAACAATTTTCTATTCTTAATTACTCCGTCTGTTTACATTCTTGTAAACAACAACAATTACTCCATATATCTTTTTACTTAAATATCTTCCAACCCGATCGTAGTTTTTACTTAGGCTCGATCACAACCTTTTCAACCAGAGGTTATCCACACTTTACTCTCTTTACTGAGTTAGCTCCAACTAAACTAGTTTTTTACTTCACCTCTAGCTTCACGAGTTTACTCTTTATAAACTCTCTTCACACAAACTACACTCGCTGAGTTTACTTAAACTCCACTCGCTGAGTTTACGACACATAAACTGATCGCTGTTCGCATCGATGTGCTTTTTATATGGCTGAGTAAACAACACATCGTAAGCTCTTGAACCTCTCGATATTTCAGGTAGATTCTATTTCTTTCTTTTAATTTTTTTTTAGTTCTTTTGTAGCCATGCGTATGTACACATCTACCTCTTTTAGCTCTTAGTGTTTGTTGTTGCTTGTTTATTATCTGTTACTTGTTTTCTTTGCTGCTTAATTATTGCTGTTGCCGTGTTATTTTTATTTACTTTGTATCTGCTAGTGGTTGTTATTTTAGATTTGGTTATTTACAAACAGCACGTATAGTTGTTCTTAAAGCTTTTGTTTATTTTTTTTTAGAGATGTAATAAACGCTGCGATGTCCAACCTTATTTTCGTAACAATACTATCTGACAGCCAAGCTGCTTTAGGGGTACTTGGCTCGAACCGTATGACATTTAGACTAATTAAATATTACTACAATACTTTGCAAAGGCTATCGCTTAAAAACAGAGTCCAGTGGTTTTGAGTACCTAGTGGAGTATCCACTCGATTAATTATCGTTCGATTAATAATGATTATTTAGTTTTACGCTTATATTTTCTGTTAAAATTGTATTAAAAAAATGAGACATTTATAAATATCACTTCTTTTTGTTTTCATTATATACTTTTCGAACATAATTTTGCTCGCTTTTAGATTAGCCGTTACTAGTTTGATAGACATTTTAGTTAAAGTTTTTAAAATCAACCTAAATTCCGCAAGGTTCTCCAATAGCGATAATTTTTTAAAATACGTTTCCCAAACCAAAACAAAAGAGCTTGTAATCAAATCGTGCAACTGATTGTTTAATATTGAACCTAACCAAAATGTACCAGAAGATGATCTTTATGAAAAAGAAGAAAATGTGGATCTAAACGAAAACAATCTTTTAGACGAGTTCAACAAGTTTCAAAAAATCTAATACAAAAGTATCAGTATAATAAACGATTTCGTGTATTTAAACAAGACAAAGAGAAGAGCAGAAAAACTTTTTAATGTAATTTTATCGCTATCACCAACATCCCACCGCAAGGTTCTGTTTTTTCTCCTACGATATTTCTAATATTTCTTAACGACTTTCTTCTTCTTACTTCCAATCCTATCTACTCTTTCGCAGATGACAGCAACATTTGTCATTCATATTCTTTTGATCGTAGGCCGAGCCTCTTGGAGATTTGGGCGAAAGAGATGAATATGAAAAACACACTCTCAAGCGATCTGGCGAAAATCTCTGAGTGGGCTCATGCTCGTGCAAATAGAGTCGATTTTAATGCAAGCAGACGTCAATGTTGTTTTTTAACACTCAGACGTGGTAATGTGTTGTCATCTGTATCCATGGACAATACACAGGATGTCCGCCGGGAAGGTATACTATTTTGTTTTGCAGCCATTTTGGTAAACATTAGTCTTGACAGTTCATATTTGGCAGTTCTGAAGTAGAGACGTGGCAAATGTATTATAGAAAATATTCAGTAAACCAAAGTGTTTTAATCGATAAATTATTTTATCAAAATCAATCATCGATTTTAATGAAAAAATCATGTTGAGGGACGAGGCACATTTTCATTTGAATGGTTATGTGAATAAACAGAATAGTCGGTTTTGGGCAATGGAAAACCCTCAAATTATTCACCAGTCACCTTTACATCCATTAAAAGTGTCATTCTGGTGTGCATTTCGGTCAGAAGGAATCATTGGACCTTACTTGTTTGAAACTGAAAACAGCGTAACGGTAACTGTCAATGGGGAGCGATATCGTGATATGATTGAAAACTTTTTAGCAGACACTGCATGATTTTGGCTCGCATACAGCCAGGATTACAATGGAATTACTGCGAGACCTCTTTCCGCGACAAATTTTTTCAAGGAATGGTGTTGTGGATTGGCGTCCACGGTCACCTGATTTGATTGCTTCGGACTTCTTTTTGTAGGGATATCTGAAAAGCAATGTTTATGCAAACAAATCAGAAACGCTGGAGCAACTCAAACAAAATATTCATGATGAAATTAATGAAATACCGCGTGAAATGTGATGTAATGAAAATGTGCTCAAAAGGGCTCGCATTTGTGAGGCTAACAAAGGCGGGCATTTATCTGATATTATATTCCATACATACACTGGAGCATATTCCTATAAACGCACACTACCTTTTTTTTAAAAAAAAGGTAAAAATTAAACAAGAAAATATTTAGGGGGCTATAAATTTGTGTATTAAATTAGTTAAGACTTCACTTATTGTTTACAAAAAAAATTCATTTGTACTTTAATTATTTTTTTTTACTTAATTTTCGATATTAACAGCCATTTTTAAGGGTATTTTCCTATAAACGCACTTTAATGTTTTGGGCCATTGTATCATTATTAATAATGTATGGATGATCCTTTGTTATGGATTGTTTCAAAAATACGGTCTGGCATTGATTCCACTAATTTTTTAAGCAGATCGGAATCAATTTCCTTCCAGACTTGTTTAATTCTTAGTTTCAGCTCTGTCACAGTCTTTATGCCTTCATTCTGGGCATTATTTGCATAAACTTTACGGGCCATGTATCCCCACAAGTTTTCCATTGGGTTTAAGTTCGGACTACAAGCCGGCCAGTCCAACAAAGGAATGACATGTTCATTGAACCAAGATTTCGATTGCTTAGAAACATGGATTGCAGCATTATCTTGTTGGAAAATGCAATCTTCATTCATTTTTTCGTCCATAAAAGAGAGAAGAGCATCTTCCAACAGTTAGTTATATATCGAACTATTCATTTTTGTCGGAACAAAACAAATTTTCGACATGCCAACTGCAGAAAACGCTGCCCAAACCATAACACTGCCACCACCGAAATTACGTTTTGACATCAAAAATAAGAAAAAAAAAATTGTTTACATTTAAAAAGTACCGTTAAGTTGTCTCTCATTAAAATAGTTAAATTTTGCTTTTGGATGAGAACAACAAAGATATAACAAAAATACAGAAAAAAATTAAGTGCGTTTATAGGAATATGCACCAGTGTAGTTGCCGACATTAAATAAAATATTTATCAATACAAGATCCATTCTCTTTCATATAGTCAAAAATTATAATCAAACACAGTATTATACCATCCCGGCGGACACCCCGTAGATATTGGGAAATTAGATGCTGTTGATGTTCTGGGCATGAGAAGTCACCGTAGCGTTCGTTGGAACGAACACATATTTCATGTATCGAAAGAGCATTCAAGCATTAGGACAATGCAGGAAATACAACACTCCATCTGATCTCCTTAATATTTACAAAACCTATAACCAACCCAAAATGGTATACAACTCTAATGTATGGACCTATGCTTCAAAGTCTATTTTTGGAGCTTTACCACGTACTGGAGAGGGCGAAGGTATTTATTCATGACGGTAGGGTAGAGCGTTAGAGCGTCGTCTTAATGTGGTGTGTGTCATATTGTTCTATCGGTACTATAACGCAATGACGAAATAAGGGAATTAATTCCTAATAATCACATATTTTCACGGAGTACTAGTTTTTGTATTGCTGTACACTTTCGATTTCAAAAAATAATGCGATTTTCGAACTTTTCTTCCAAAAGTTCCATTGTTCCTCTTGTGTGACAAGTGGCACTATCCTATTGAAACCACATTCTTTCTACGTATAAAACATAAATTTTCCACCACAAAAAGTTTCGGATCAATTCCCTGGAGCGATTTCTATCGACCGTAATCGCATTTCTGTTTTCGCTTTCAAGAAAATATCGTCCGATGATTCCTCCGGAAAACAAACCACACCTAACTGTAACTTTTTATGGCTGTAATGGTTGCTCTAAGGCAACTCTTGGGTTCTCTTCAACCCACATGCGGAAATTCTGCTTGTTAATGTAGCCATTGAGCTGGAAATGGGCTTCGTTGGTGAAGATTATTTTATTAAACAAATTCTTCTTCTTCAACATTTCTGCTTACGGCTGCTATATTCTCGGTTGAACGACCACTACGTTGATAAGTTCCGTTTCTGTTATTATGAACGGATCCAGTTTCTTCAAATTTCTCAACCATCAGCTTGATGGCACGATTTGTTGGAGCATTTTCTCTAACCGAATTTTGTTCTAAATTTCCTAATTACATTTTGAAAACTTTTGCCATTTTCAAAAAATGTTTTAAGAATAAAAGCAAGTTGTTCGTTCGTGTAACGTTCCATATTAACTAACCGGAAGGCATTTAGAATCTCAAAATAAAAATTTTGAATAAAAATTACTAGTACTGGGTGGGCCATCTATTGGCTTAAATTTGAACCAGCGGTTATTTCGATTATGGCAATACTTATGTCATTCTGTCACAAAATTCAGTATATTATATCCACTGAAAGAAATGAGTCGATTTACGCTTGAACAACATTTGTTTCCAAAACAAAGACAAAGTTCGTGAAAGGGATTTCATTGTTGATGCGCTAAGACGTAAGCATGTTCGTACAGTGCGTACACCTGAAAATAGCGAAGCTGTGACTGAGAGTGTGCGTGAGAATCCATTAACATCAACTCGTCAAGAATTGAACATTTCACCCACCAGTTTAAGTCGAATTTAGCGAAAAGATCTCGGTATGATACCTTACAAAGTTCAGTTGGTTCAAAAGCTGAAGACGCATTACCACCCACTTCGGTTTTGATGGGCCAACGAGAAACTGCACGATGATGTCGCTTTTGCCAAAAATAAATCATCTTTCGAAAGAAGCTCATTTTCATCTTGGTGGATACGATAATGAGCAAAATTGCCATAGTTGGGGCTCAGAAAACCCAAACGTGGTAGAAGCCAATGCACCCATTACGAGTGACTGTTTGGTGCGGCTTGTAAAGCGGATATATCACTGGCCCATATTTCTTTGAAAATGGGAACATCGCAACCATTACAGTCAATGGAGACATCAATCGCAGCATGATAACCGATTTTTTTGTGCCCGCTATTCATGGTATTGATGTGAACGATATTTGGTTTCAACAGGATGATGATACTTGCCACACATCTCATGCCACAATCGACTTATTGCGTCAAGCGTTTGATGGCCATTTAATTAGCCGAAATGGTGATGTCAGTTGGCCGCCAAGAAGCTGCAAATTGACACCTTTGGACTATATTCTGTGCTACGCTGTTGAGTACATGTGTTATACTGACAAACCAGTAACAATTGAGCATCATAATTCTATTGCCGAGATACGACCCCATAAGCTCGAAATAGTTCTCAAAAATTGGTCCGAACGAATGGAGAACAGTGAAGCCAGACGGGGCAGCCATATGAATAAAATAATATTTCATTTCTAAAAAATAAATTTGACAACATTTCAAACCGTTTTTGTTTTATTGCATATTAAATTTAAACTTTTAAATGATCCACCCTATAGAAAAAATTTAAAATGATACCTTAATTTTAAACACCCTTTATCAAGTTGAAATACTGGAATGAGAGACAATCAGACAGACAGGATGAGTAAGAAACTAACTAAAATAAACAAATTTTTATTTTGACACGTTTATGGAATAATCCACTTTTAAGCTTCAGCTATTAGTCAAACCACTTTGACCTTGGCCAAAAATAAATTCTTATATCTTTTATTCAAAATGATTCTTAAATTATTTTTCAATAAATTTTTCTTGCTTATTATTTTGTTTATAGACAACATCGGTTTATTTTTAGAATTTGTTTTTAATCAATTTTAGAAAGACGAAAACTATAAAAAAATATTTTTTCCCATTTTTGTGTTTCTAAAGCCACAAAGATGGGACATTTCACAACTAAAAAAAAACAGAAAATTATAATTATCTTGCTTTCTTTTCGTTTTTTTTTCAGACACTAAAATTTATTTGAAATAGATTGCTTCTTAATTATTTGGAATAGATTGCTTCTTAATTACACAGTGCGACAAAAAGAACGAAATTTAAATACCTGACAAGCGATACTACATATTTTTATATATTTTGATAGGCAATATAGAGTAGAACATGGATCTATTTTTGGAGTTTTAAAAACACCTAAAAAATCTGGAGTTACGGGTAAAAAATCTATTTTTCCGAACTTCATATATATCATTTAAAAGGTCTGTTTTTTTCCACAACCGAAGAGAGACTTAAAATCGGGTGATATGCAGTTAACCTATAACTGCATGAAGGTCCGAAAAACCGTTTTTTTTTACCCGTAACTCGAGACTTAGGAGGTGTTTTGAAAATTCCAAAAACAGATTCTCGTTCTACTCGATAGCGCCTATCAGACAAATCTTAACGCTTGCCAGGTCTTTTTTTTGTCGCACCGTGTTATCACTTTTCTCTATGCAAATAAAATATTGTTTGTTTTTCACGAAAAAGAAAAATGATCATATCTCAAATCCGACTATATAATACCCTATATTGGAATAATGCTTTCTTCTGTGGCTATTACAGTAACCGATTATTCGATAGATGGGTATAAAAGCTAAGCTAAAATTAATTTGGACTAATTTTTTAATTTTACTTATGATCAGAGCTTAGATATTAGTTGCAATTTAAATAAAAATAAATTGCTATTTAGTTTTAATTTAAGATTCCTCATACAACAACTATGTGTGTCATTGTTTACAATCTTTATGTAGCAGAAAAAATTATATCTTTATTTTTCTGCTCACAGCTTCTATGTAAGCAATAATCACTGTTAGACATACTTGAATATCTTCCAATCCGAATACCATATTCACAAACTCTTCCCAACTTCAGATTGAAGACTCTCTTTAACCAAAGTTTACTTCCTTGCTTTCTTTACACTGAGTTTAAGCTGACTCCTTGTCCTTGTGCTTTTTATATAGCTGAGTAAACAACTCGCAACATAGGGCATATTCTATAAATGTCAACGTAAATTTCAGCTTAAAAGTTCAATTGGAGGTGACTTAGTGTAGCGCCTTAGTTGCACCGCAACTAACCATCCCTATGGGAACAACGTGTTCGGGTAGTAGTTACACGCTATAACCCATTAATTAAATTTTGATTGTTTGTTTGGTTTGTTTAGTACTTTAGTGGTAAGATATGTAAAACCAAAAACCACGGTTTCCCAAATTTGTGATTTTTGTAACAATTTTCGATAATTTATGGACATCTTTAATCGAATATGGTTCTTTCACTTGCTTTTATTATAAAGACAAAAAGAAAATATGTTTTTCATACATACGTAGTTGGTCGGTTACTTTCGGTCTAAAGTGTAATATCTGCGTTAATATTAATTCCATCAACTAACACTATAGCTAGTTTGAAAGGTGATATTTTAAGATTCACTTCATTGGAAGACATTATTAAAATCGCAAAAAGTGATCGACGTTTAAATATGAGTTTAAGTTCGGAACATTACCAGCATAGTTTCCTTTTATACTAAAGAAAATGTAAGAATCCGTCGAATACTGCTTAAATCAGGTTGTGCGCCTCTGCCGTTTATTACATTGCAAAAAAGAATAAACAAAAGCCTCAAAAGAAACTACACGTGCTGTCTACAAATCATAGAAACTACAAGAAAGTAGGGAAAGTAATGGGATCTACTTAGAATATCAAGAGGTTCGAGAGCTTTTAAAGTGCTGTTTACTCAGCCATATAAAAGCAAGTCAATGCTGAAAGCAGTCAGCTTATGTGTTGTAAACTCAGCGAATGAGTTACCGGTTTGAACTCAGTGTAAATAGAGTTTAGTGTAGTTGAAGAAGCCGTGATCGAACATAAATTCTAACCACGTTTACAAATAGAAATTACTTTTGCTCGTGAAAAGGCTACGAACAGTGAAACAGAAAACTGTGTAAATAAAGGATTTTAATTAAATACTGAACACAAGATTTCTTTTATTTTAATTACATTCTACGAACTCACAAATACACGTTTTTTAAAAGGTAAAAACGTAACAATATGTTAAGAAAAAGCCTAGACTTATGGCATTTAAAAGTCAGACCTAAAAATCGTGTCGCCCCGTGTTATGTATAAAGTTTTGATAATTTACGGTCGTATTTCATCGAATATAATTTTTTCAATTTCTGATAGCAAGACGGCGATCAGATCTATTTCGGAGATAACTAAATAGCTCTAGGCTAGATAAGGACTGTCGTGATTCACTTGGGATGATATTACGGCAGTTTTAAGTCAAATTCCCTTAGGTTCCTGGTTACAGGGACATCCCGGTCAACTGGTTAAGATGTTATTTGGCAGAAATATTCTAGACAAACGTAAAGTCTGAGCTTACTTGTGAATGAGGTCGTGTCGCGTGAAGAGGAGGAAAACGTGGTCCACTTCATCTGTCTCTGGGTCAGCGGAAAATTCTCGTACTGGGTTCTCCCTTTCTCGATGGTTTTTCAGAGCTATACGATTCTGGGAACTTACACTGTAACACAATGGGCCGCTATGAGTGCTTATTCTATTATAATTTTTCACCCTTTGACGCCGAATTGGACACATACGGTATGTAAGCTCCACTTGCTTTTGTTTTTTTGTCATTACATTATATTTTCCAATGGGTTTAATCAGTATTGTTAAATGAAAACCCGAGTAGGAAAAGTGCTTGAATTGAATTCGTTTGTAAAGAACGATTCTTTTTGAAAGCCGAATTTGAAGAGAATATAAAATACGACTCGCGAAAAGAAACGAAAACAAAAAAATTTTAAAATAAAATTCGGAACGCAAGCCAAGCCCAAAAACATCAAAACGAGTTGAAAACGAACAATTCATTTTAGTAAGTGTTGCACAATATAAAACATGCATGTGTGTGATACTTATTAGTCGCATTACACACATAGTCGTATTACACACATACGAATGCATGGTATTACGCATATAATTTTACACAAACAACATGCATTGAAATTAATTGTCCGTTTCGATTCTTTATTGCTTATTTATAATTCGTTTGCAATATAAAATTCGAGCTCTCAAGTTAAAGAACAAAACTCGTGAGCACAAATTTAAAATTTTTAAAAATTTTTAAGATTTGTGCGAGTCCAGCAAAAAATATTTTGAGCGAAAAATATGATTATGATTAAAAAATAAAACTCATAAGCACGAGTCACAAAACGAGCGAACCAAAGAAAATTCTGCTCACGATTAAAGTCTTACGTACCATGATAGAAATTAATGCATTTTAAGGTATTCGGGTTAAAATTAAGATTTGGAATTTGGAAACTTTTTTGTTTGCAATTTTAGTTCGACAGGAAATTTTTCGTTGTCAAAGCATTAAAGCAAAAAAAAAAAAAGAAAAAAATTGCTTATAAAGGGCCAGCCAAATAAATTTTTATTTTTTAGAAAATGCTATAAAAAAAACTACTGAATATTTTCTCAAATTTGTTTTTTTTATTTGAAAGTACAATCCTTCCGGTTAATAATGGAAAATAAAATCATTCAAATGACTTCCTCGGCTGGCCATGCAGTAGCCTACACGATCGGTCCAATTTTTAAGCACATTATCGATTGTGTGCAGCTGTATTTCACCAATGGCTTCACGAATATTATCCCTTAAAGCGTCAATTGTCTCTGGCTTGTTGCCGTAACACTTATCTTTGACGGCACCCCACAAATAATAGTCCAACGGTGTCAAATCGCAGCTCCGAGGTGGCCAAACGACATCAACTCTGCGGCGATCTTCAAAAACAGGGCGCAAAACATCGAGTTTAGCTTCGGCTGTGTGGCACGTAGCGCCGTCCTTTTGAAACCAAATGTTGCTAATATCCGCCTCTTCAATTTTTGTGCACAAAACTCGTTAAACATGGCCCGATAACGATCGCCATTGACTGTAAATGCCACTCCTTTTTTGTTTTCGAAGAAAAATGGCCCAATTATGCCTCTGGACCAAAATCCGCACCAAACAATGACACGTCTTGGGTGTATCGGCTTTTCAATGTATGCGTGCGGGTTTTCTATGCTCCAAATGCGACAATTTTACTTGTTTACATAAGAAGGATAAAACTAATTATCTGTCAAATCAGACATGAGCTAAGTGTTACCATTCACGAAATAAGCACTAGTTGGAAAAAAAACGTTAGATGGCGGACCCTTTATTTTTTGAAAAGAATTAACTTTTAATACATTTTTTATACCCACATGGGTAAAAAGTGTATGAACTAAGGCTACTGAAAAAATATAAAAAAACTCTAATGCACTCTAGAAATTAATTGGAAAATATATTTCTTGTCGTTTGGATATTTAGAATTTTAAAATTAAAATATTCAACTATAGGTGGGCGTTATTTTTATGTATCGTTCTTCAAAACGTTTTGTTGTGACTAAATCACATTTCGGTGATAAATTATTTTAACTTGTATATCGTTCACATTTTATTGTTTAAATTTTTGCTAGAATATGATAATAAATTAAGATTTTTTGCTGTTTTGCAAAATTTTTCAACAATTAATTAAAACAATTAAATAAGACGCTAACAATTTTGCACATATGAGGTAGGTGGCGTATGAAAACATAGAATTAAGAAAACAAAACGTATTAAATAAAAAAAGAAACATTGAAAAATTAAAATTAAAAATCTTTGTTTTAAATACTTGTAACATTTTTGCTTTTCAAAAATTTATTTAAAATATTGTTTGTTTTAAATTTTTTGAAAACTTAAGCATTTTATTCGTTTCGTTCTCATTTTGCAAGTGTTTTTAAATTCATACCAGCTGCAGTTGTAGCTTTGGCAACAACGATAGACGAATGAAATGAGAAAAAAGAAAAACAAAGCAACAGTACCAATACTGGCTTAAAAGAACCACCACTGAAATGCGGTTAAAATGTTACAAAGTCGAAACACAATTTAGTGGTTTTTCCTAACTAACCACAATGACAAATAACACAATAACACCACACATACATACAAACGAACTGGTACACATACATACACACATACATCCAAATTTACATATACACAGACAAGTCTTAACATATACCCGTACAGATAATTTTCTTATAAAAATTGAAAAATTCAAAAGTCATGAACAATGCATGAGGGCAAGCAAGAATGAATGCAATGGTAGAGTAAAAAACAATAATATTTATATTGCAAAAAGTTAAATAAATTGTGAATAATAAATATAAGAGAGTATTGTTGATCAAGTCTAGCTAAGGAGTCCCCTACACTAAAAAACAACTAAATATTAACTGCTGTCGATGCTAGACTATAAGAGGACATTGATCATGTATTCAGCTAGTGCTAGCTTATTTAAGTGCCAGGACACTTTGGATAGCAACAAATTAACGATCTATTGACTTGTTATCAGAGGAGAGATGTTGAATTTGTACACAAACGAAATCATTGGCTATAGAAATTTATGTGACATTTGACAGACCAGATGAACCTTATAGAGAAATCCTAAAGAAAGTAAGAAAAGTATAATGCTCAAATAGAGAATATCTAATAAAATTAACTATACTTTGTAGAAACTAACATTTCTCCCATTTAATGCGTAACTCTTTGGTGCAGCTACCTCTAACACCTTCACAAACTTCCCCAAGCCCTTGATCACATCCTTGGGCGAATAAGAATATCGTCCGTGTAAACTATCACCACACCTTCACGTATTAAATCTCGAAACACAGCCTATATAGAACGAGTGTATACTGTAGGCGAGTTGCTTAAACCGAATGGTGCAAACAAAAACTCAACTTTCCATTATGTATCACAAACGCAGTATACTTTCTACAAGATTCCTTCAAAGATATATGAAAAAATCCATTTCGTAGGTCTAATGTCGTATACAGATTAGCACTTGTAGCTTGTCAAACACTTTATCCATAAACAACATAGGGAAGCGGTTCCTTATAATTTTCTGATTTAACTTCCTGTAGTCGCAGTATAATCTATTTTAATCGTCTTTCTTATCAACTTAAACAATTGAAGTTGCATACTCCTAATTACTGGGCTGCCCAATTTTTTTAAACATTCTGTAATCTCGTTTTCATCAATGGCTTGATCGGCAATGGGTAAACGTCTTGGTCTATGATGAATGGATATACTTCAACACTATGTTCATATTTACTGGGCTCTTTATATTTCGTCTGGGTTAATAATTAGTTACGGTTTCTACTATTGGGTTCTTAATGGACTCATCCAAATGCTCTAGGTCGAGAGGGATATCTAGTGTGTATTCATCTATGTTCAAACAATCTCCTGAAAATTTATCTGGCACTGTATTTTCCTTTACGGGCATCCCAATATTCGCTCGCCGTTCGATACATCGCGTCAGCTTTGCGTATTAAATTATTTCCTAGTACAATAGTATGGTTAACATCACGTTCTCCAACAACTTGAAAGGTGACCTAAAAATTCAAATCAACGTGCACAACCTTATCAAATGGACCCATGGTGACTGTAGCGCTATCGCTAATACCGAACAACTTCATTCTCTCAGGCACAATTTTCAATTCACCCTTTACGAAAAACCTGTAAAATCGTATTATGAACATGTCACACCCTGTATCTACCAATACTGTTAGTGTTTTACCATATATCACTAAGTTCTTGGATATCAAACTTGGTTCTTTGCGAACCATATTCACCTGCTTGCATTCTCTTCAATTTTATTTTCTGTATTAGAGTAGCTGACCAAAATTTTTGCAAATAAAGCTTTTAGTTTGTTTTTCTAGACAATTTTTAGCAATATGGGGCACCACACTTATGACACCTAATATCGGTTCTACCAGCATCTATCCTCGGTGCACCGAACATCTTTGGCGCGATCATAGACTCCTTCCCCTTGTATAGCAACTGGGAAATGGGTCGTGTTTTCTCTTACACCCTGATTATCTTCTATAATTTGCTGACGTTATCTGTCTGATATAATACTGGCTTGTTCAACTTCGAACCGGGAGTTCTCTCTATAAAATATTCCACAACACGCTTCTCATCTAAGTTAATTTGAGCTCCAATTTCCATAATATTATAAAGGTAATTCATAAGTGTTTCGTTTCTGTTAAAACGCCAATTGGGGATACAATGTTTTACTTCCGCTACTGAAAACTGCCCATATTTGCATATAACAAAAAAAATATAACATATAACAAAAAAATTGGTTAACTTATTAAATTTCTAACACGTTGTGTATTTCTGATAAAAAAAGAATAAATTAAACGAATTAGAATCTTAGATGAAAACTTATTGAAAAAGTTTCTCGTTGTTTGTTGTGAAACTTGTGATTTTTTTAAAATAAATTTTTTTTTAAGCCAAATTTAGTTATTTTTTTACTCGTTTAATCGATCCAATAAGTTGGCATAATGTTTTTCATTAATTGTTTTGACATCTTGAAGACAGTCGGTGTAGATTACACCGCCCATATCACATAATACGATCGCCAGAACTTCAATAGCTGACAAACCCACCTTGGCTTTCTTTGACGCCGATTCAAAACCACTATTTTGACCTTATTGTGGGGTATCTGCGTTTTATCTACGGTTACGAAACGGTGTCAAACACACCTGCGAAGTTGTCACTTAATTGCGGCCAACATCATATCTTGAATTTTTTTTAATGGTTGAGGATACAGAGACTTAAGCTGGGAACGACTAGGTAACGACGGATGTGGCTAGAATCTTCGAGTGGGATCGTGCGAACAGGGTGGATTTCAATCTTGAGGAATCAGATACTCTTTACATTCTTGGCATAAAAATTCATTGTAATGTTCGTTAGAATAATCTCATATTTCGAGCATTGAAAAAGGAAGTGTAAGAAGTATTTCACCCCATTTGATCTCTTTAATATTTACAAGACCCATATCCGACCTAAAATGGAATACAACTCTCATGTTTGGGAAGGTTCTTCAAAGTCTGTTTTGGAGCTTCTTGTGCTCGTAAAAGAGAGGTTGAATGTGCTTATTAATGATGGTAAGATTGCCAATTCTAAACGAAATATGTCCTGACGAAATAAAGGAATTTATTCCTAATAATTACATCTCCTTTCGTAATACCCATACTTTTCATTGAGCGCATCTTTTTGTAGTTGATTATCCAGGGAACACTCCCACAACGCATTTTGGGAGAATCCTTACTTTAGTCGCACTGTTCGTTTGTGGAACAATCTTGCCGCAAAAATCTTTCCTGCCACTTACGGGTAAATTTAATTGATTAAATTCAAATTGAACGGCCATAAACAAAAATTGGTAACCCTACAAAGCCTGTGTTTTAAATATCAAGATGCCATGTTGTTTTTTTTTTCTGTGATGGAATTTTGAACCGCTCTCGTAACTGTCTCCTTTTTAAGAGAACTTAAGATTAAATTTTACACATATACATTTTTATCGGCTTTTAACATTGTACTAAAATTTTGGCTTGAAAGCAAACTCAATACAAACTATCGAAACAAATTTGGCTTTCTTTAATCACGTATGTACAAGTCAATCCCAGTAGAAAAATAAGTTGGTCCATAATTCGTTCAAGCCATGACAATATGTTAAACTCTTGATGCCTTAAGGAATATTTTAAATCTTCTCTTAGACACCACCTGATGTCGAACTGCCACTGTTGATGGTCCGACATAAATTTTCTATAAAAACAGAATCAAAATGAATCAATACTATTTTCAAATTTCTACACAATAAACGAAAAAAAATTGAAAATATTTCTTAGGTTTTGGCAGGAAAAGGACAAAGCAAACTGACCAAATAATTAGAATCTTGCCACAAATAAACCAATCAATTCTTTTCCGTCCAAAAAAAAAAAAAAAAATAGAAATAAATAAATAAAAGGGTTCAGTAAAAAATGTGTATAATATGTTGTGGCAACATGTTTTGGTTAACCAATAATATAAATGTAGTAAAAACCGATTAAAATTGTTATACTGAAGACATTTGACAGAGGGGCAAACAAACAAACAAGCAAACAGACACACTTTAATATCATGCAATATAAACAATATCCTTAAACTGTTATACATATGTCTACTTATTAAAACATAAAATGTACTAACAGTGAAGGATAAAAGTGGTTTAAAATATTAACATGTGCGTTTTGATATTTATGAAATATAGGTATATACGAGTATATGATATATATAAAAATATGTAAAATGTAATAGAAGAACAGCAACAGGTCCTGGATTTAATATTTGAGAACATTTATATTTCGGGAGGGCTATTAAGCCCTATTTTAATTTAACCGTATATCTAGACACTCAAATTAATTCCGAGTTATTAGAAATTCAATTTATGATAACATACATATATTGCTGGCGGTAAGTATAACTCCAAATGTAAATGAGTGCCTAGACATGCATACAGTGGAGAGCAAAACCAAGTAGATTATTTGAAGTTCAATGGAAAGTTTCCTGTAAAAATTTAAATAGCGTTCAAATGAAATAAGAATTCGCACATTTATTCATTGTTAAGTCCCTTCGAAAAACATTAACAAAAAGTATGATATTCCAATACTGGAGTGAGAGAAAGCCAATCATATAAAAAAATCCGCAGGTACTTAATTTTGTACTTTTCCCAAAATAGACAGAAACTTGCATTTTTAACACTCTTCCTAGAGCTACTTATTTTATTTGGCGTTTTAAAGAATTTGGACATACTCTATACAATATTACGCGAAAACGTAATAGAAATCTGATTCCATTCGCATTATATTCTCCATTCAATTAGAATTTGGGCTTTACGGTGACCACTAATTCACCTAAAATTTTTGTTGCAACTGCTGTTCTTTGACAATTTTAGCGGTATGGCTTGGATCACCATCTTACTGAATGAAGAGACGCGTAAAGGCTCTTAACCGACGCTCTTAACCTCTTGAAACATGAACATGAAGCGATTATGATAAC
This sequence comes from Wohlfahrtia magnifica, assembly GCA_023159175.1. Lineage (NCBI taxonomy): Eukaryota > Metazoa > Arthropoda > Insecta > Diptera > Sarcophagidae > Wohlfahrtia > Wohlfahrtia magnifica. Next base: position 2,172,590 of record JAKWBJ010000062.1, read on the forward strand.
AGATTTTTTATATATCTTTTATTCTAAAAATAAATGACGATAACTTTAGTAGAAATGCCATCTGTTGATAGTTTTAGAAACTCTAGAGTTTACCAAATAATGTCGCTACGTGTGATAAATAACGATAATTTAAGGTACACACATGTGTACTTGGGGTCTCAATAAGGGTCTCCCATAAGGTCTGTAATTATTATATTGTTATTTGCCGGTAAATTGTGCCTTACAACTGGAAAAAAGATAAGGAAATTAAATAAACAAATTTAGAGGTGACAAAAATCTACGCGGTAATTGAAACTGAATTACTGGCGCCTTGGGTGATTCCCATATAAGATGCTCTCCACGGGAAATAATGGTACTCCGAAGAACATATGTTTATTACGAAATAATATTTTTATTTCATAGGAAGAATGATATTTCGAAGGCAAAATGAAACACACGACATTGCTCCATTGAATCGATAGAGTTAGCTACCCTACCGTCTTTAAGCGTTTTAGCAGAATATGGCATTAGACTATACATTTTTTAGTTGTATTTATTTTCTCCTGTGGTGATACCCAAGTTTGACTTAAAACTTTGCCACACAGCCGTTTTTTAAAATTTATATAAGAAATTGTCGCTCGGGCTAAATATGAACAAAAATCTGTGTGGTGTGGCAGTTCGCATGCCAATTCTTGTATTTTTGGCATAGTGAAAGCACAAGTGCAAATCTGTGAATTGTCTTGACTGGGTCGTTTTAGAAGAATGCTTCAGTTTCTTTTTTCAGTTTCTGGTGAATTGCGATATGTCCATATTTTTCCAAACATGCTCTCGAACGTGGTTCTACAAATGCAAAACCCAACTAAAGAACTAATTCTCTCTGTAATGCATTGTGTGATTTACTAGAAAACTAATTTAAACAGTTGAATCGCCTACCGTCATTAATGACCCATCCAACTGATGTCGGTTTTGATGGACGTTGTAACAAAATTTCATACTAATCGCCAAATTTTCCGAAAATCGTGAATTTTTAAGTTATACATCCAATATGTTGCAAATTAAAATGCAACAAACGCTAATTTCCTACCAACGGTTTTACTTATTTATTTAATCCAATCAGCCGAGAGCTAACGGACTAGCTTATTACGTACTGTCCTAAGGGATACCCACCAATTGTTTTAAAGTTTTGCTAATCATTATTCGAAAGTAAAATGCATTGTTTTTTTGTTACCCACTGTATTTTATTGAATATTATTTCGTTTGTCCTAATAGAGTAAAAAGGAATATCACGAACTGTACTGGTGAAATGTGTACATATATTAACATGTGTATGTGTGTGTGTATATATAAACGTATGTATATAAGAGAAGTAAATAATGGGTGGTCCAACCATTATGCAAGATTTTAATTGTCAAGTTTTTTGCCTAACTTAATTCAAAAATTTCTTTGTTTCAGTGTTTCACATATTCAACCACGGAAAGGTACACAATTGAGCAACGCGTTAAGATTGTCGATGCCTTTTACGAAACTGGGCGTTTAGATCAAAATACATTTTGAGCACTTTGTGATTTTTTTGGTCAGCATAATCGACCAAATGTGTCCACAGTCGGAAGAATTGTGAGCAAATCTCGGCAAACCGAGTCTGTAGGAAATACCTGTGTATGCCCGTCCAGTTCGTTCTGCGGAAAACATTGCTGTCGTTCGTAATAATGTGGCAGGAGTGCCGTCAATCTTGACTCGTCGTCGTGCCCAACAATTGAACATCTCAACAACATCACTGATGCGAATTTTAAATAAAGATTTGAATTTACACGCTTACAAGCGTAGTTAATACGCTGAATGATTAGCTGAACAAACAGAAGTGAATGCTGACTTTACAAAGAAAAAAATCTTCAGCGACGAGGCACACTTTCATATCAGTGGATTCGCATTTAGGCAAATGAAAATCCATTGGTGATTGTTGAAAAGCCAATGCATTCACAGAGAGTGACAGTTTGGTGCGTTTTATGGGCTGGCGGCGTCATCGGTCAGTATTTCTTAGAAAATGATGTCGCCTAAACAATTACTGTGAATGGTGTTCGCTATCGCGAGGCGATAACGGACTTCTTGTGGCCAGAAATGAAGAATATGGACATAGAAGATATGTGGATGCAACAGAATGGTGTCACTTGCCACATAGCTAACGAAACATTGCCTATTTTGCACGAGAAATTCAATGTCCGTGTTATCTCATGTCGTGGCTCATGTGATTGGATACCGTTGTACTTTTTTCTTTGAGGATATTTAAAAGAAAAAGTGTACGTCAATAACACAAGGACAATTCAAAAGCTGAGATAATTCGGCACATTAACGACATTGAACCTCAATTATGTCTCAGAACCATTGAAAATATGAACCGATGGATAGAGGAATACCACCGAAGCCCTGGCGAGCATTTAGCCAATATTTGGTTTCAAACATAACTGTCATAGATTCTTCTATCGTAACAAAAAATATTAAGATAATTTTCTGAAAACGTTTTGTTTAATTTATACTTAATATTCTGCGTTTTGGTTGGGCCACCCTTTATATCTGAAAAATTTAAACCACAAATACCTTTCCATACAAAGTTATTATTTGTGTAAATGTGTGTATGTATGTATGTAGTGTTCATAAAACTGTGTATGTTTGGATAAATTTATTTGTCTGTATAGAATAAGACAAAGTGGTTATATTTATAATTATTTTAGTTGTTGTTGTTATTGTTTTTAAATGATGGTACTTTTTTCTGGTATGTTTGTAAGACAAACATACAAAAATACCAATACAAATGTACACGTGCAAGTACACATGTATGTATATATGTTTGTATGTAAAACGAACCAAAGTAATTTCGTTTGACATGTTTGCGGTAATTATTGACCATTATGGAAAATAAATGAGACGAATTGTGAGGAACGTGACATATGTCGGATGAACAATAATTTTCATTATGAATACCAATAGGTATGTGTATCCGTGTGTGTGCAAGCGTATGACGAGAAGGATTTAAAATGTTATTTTATTTTATTTTTTTCTTTCTTTATCCATTATTATTCCCTGTAATTCTACATGTTTTTCTTTAACGTTTTGTCACAAAATTAATTGGGGTTTTAAAGTTGAAATAATAAATTAATTATTGCTCTTTTTGATTGGTTTTCTTCAATTTTATTTGTGAAACGTTGTATGTGTGCGTAGGTAAATGAACGAATGTATGTGGTTTAAGAAAAAGTCCACTGTGTGATTTATTGTAAATTTCTGGGAAAAATATTATTAAAAGTTTGTTTTTTCCGTTACATGTACATATGAATCCTTCAGCAGCTTTAATTGACCTTTAAACTTAAGAATTAAATGTTATTGGGTTTCTGTTTTTAGTGAAAATGAAAACCTGATGCATTAGTTATTGTATGAACTGCCACGTTAAAACTAAAGCTGGCACCACATGATTGTCGCAATACACCTATTGTGCGGAATCGTGTTACCGTTCGATAGGTAATTATGCTGCCAATATTTATTGTGTTCTTGTGCAGTAAGCAAGATGGACGATTTGTATCACTATTTAAAACTTTTATTTTCCTGAAACAAATTGTGACAATTTTGGTTGTGACAATAAAGCGAAATAGAATTTGTGTCATATCGTTGCATTTGCGATAATCGTGTGATTCTAGCTTAAAAGTGAAATATTATCCTTGAACTGATGTAAATGCACAATTGTGAAGCTGCATAAACGCTATACACATTATAAGGTCTCTACATTTGCGGAAGCTTATAATCGTAAAATTCTTAAGTGTTGCTCCCTGCTCAGTGCAGGGTATTAATACTAAGAAAATATGTTTTTGAAAGGCAGAAAGAGAGAGTAGTGTTTAAAGATATATCGTTTGAATTATTTATTTAGCAGGAAGATCATTCTACAAATAAATGATACATAAGCAACCTTCCAGCACGATAAAAAAGACCTCATGATATAATGCAATGAAAAGGTTAGACAATAGACGCGCAAAAACACTTTTAATAGCAAGGCAGGTGGTTGAACGCTCTCCAGTAAGTGACAGTTATTTGCAAATAATTTAACTAAAATATTCACGTCTTTAAGTAGGTCAGGAATATCTCAGCCATTCTTTATAAAGGAAAGAAATTGACCAAAAGGCCTTACTTAACCAAGGAGGGAAGATTTAGCACCAAGGCGCAGCTGGTATAAAGCCTTCTCGCACCTAAGTGCGATACTTGTATACGACGCCAGTCTGTGTCGTGCAGCTAAGCAAGTTTTGAACCATTCTTCCTGCTATTTAAATCCGTATAACTAAATACCTCAGAAACAAATTATGAGATTTATTGTACCAACTAATTTTTAATCTTTCGGCAATTTGTTTTCCTTCTTTGCAACATATCTGATACTCGATTTTTTTAACTTAAGGCCAGCACTCAGGGGATGACGCCTACTTATGCAGCGCATAGTGCTGGTACTAGGAAAATAGGTTGTGGGAAGGAAGACAGAGGAAGTAGTGTTTATGGACGTTTAATTTGAACCGATCCATATCATAATTGACAGGAAAAACCTTCTCAGGAAGCTCGTTCCACAAACAGTGCGGCTAAAAAACGTATTCTCTCTATAATTCGTTGTACTATTATTCGGATAATTAACTACAAAGGAATGTGCTCTACGGGAAAAACAAGTACTGCGTGAAAATATATAATTACGCGGAATCAATTCCTTTATTTCATTACAACACATTCCGTTATAGTACCGATAGAACAATGGAACACACGCCACATTGCGACGATGCTCTAAGAAATCGATAGGGTTAGCTACACTACCGTCATTATTAAGCATATTCGCCCTCTCCTGTACGCGGTCGAGAAGTCCCAAAATAGACTTTGAAGCACCGGCACATACATGAGAGTTGCATTACGTTTTGGGTCGGATATAGGTCTTGTAAATATTGAGAAGGTCAGATGGAGTGAAGTATTTCTTGCACCGTCTTAAAAAACCGAGGCACTTGAATGCTTCTTTCGACACATTGAAAATATGATCGCTCCAACGTACATCACAATGAATCCTCATTAAGAGTACCTGACTGGTGTGGAATCTACCTAATATATCGAGAGGTTCGAGAGTTTTCGATGTATTGTTTACTTAGCCATATAAAAAGCACATCGATGCGAACAACAATCAATTTAAGTAAAGTTAACTCAGCGAACAAGTCTTGTTGGCTTAAAGTAAGCGTAAAGATGGTTTAGAGTGGTTAATCTCTAGTCGAAGAAAATTTAACTTGTGATTGAACAGAATCTATGTTATAACTACGATCGGGCTGGAAGATCTTTAGGTAGAAAGATCTGTCGAGTAATTGTTGTCGTTTACAAACTTGTAAATGGACAGAGTAATTAAGAATAAAAAATTGTTATTGCTGTTAAAAAGGTTACAAGCAGTGGTGCACAAAATTGTGTTTAATTAAAAACTAAACACAAGATTTATTTTATTTTAACTACAATCTACGAACTCATACATACACGTTTTTAAAAAAGTAAAATTGTAACAATATTTTTAATATTATTGTTATATCGACCCTTTTGCGCAAAATTATCTTATGTTTCAAAAACTTAATTTTACAGGAGAGCGTTTTATCTAAATTTATTTGCTTTTGCTGGTTGCATACATCAATACCAAATTCTAAATGTGGTACAATAACCGATATGTTAACATAAATTTAAAACTTTTTTTACGGAAAAGCTTGTATATTGAGAAATAATGAGGATTTTGGGCACATACGATATTTTTGCCTACAAAATTTTATTCGTGCCAAAATATTAAAAAGAATCTGTTTAAACTGTATTTAAGTGACTAGATTTTTTATAATTCCACTATCAACTATGGTAAATTATGGAACCATTTTACCAAATCATAAAACTTTTTATTTCATCATTAAAAATACTTTTCAGGAACTCAGCATAACTTCTTTCTATTTAAAACTAAAGTCTAAATAAATATATTCATGGGATCAATAAAATGACAAATTACAATACGTAATGCACAATTGGAGACCATTATACTCACTCATATATGTATATGAATGGCATTACTATGTGACGTGTCATATTGTATCACAGCGCAGTGTAATGTGGAATTCATAGAAAATTCAAATACAAAATAATGAGGGTTCTTGGACTCTAAACATTCACTTGAAAATCGCACCGCTTACCCTCCTATTCATTTCTTCATACGTCATATGTAACAATACTTAATGCGTTAAAATGCTCTTTTTATGCTTCAACTTGTATGTTCTTGCCATCGTCATCGTCGCGACGTCTTTTATGACAAAACACAGAATCGAACAAAAAGTCAACAATGAATGTAAGAGTATTTGTTCTTTTTTAAGTAGTAATACTGGCATTAATGGATTGACATTTGAAGAGCGAGGTCAAATTGCCGGGTAATTTATTGGTTGTAAATGTTTTTGAAAAGAAACAAATTTCTTGTTTACCACTAGTTGTGTTTCAATAGTAAGAATTACATTAAATGGTTTTATTTAAATAAAAAATAATTGCAACATTTTTTCAGAATCTTCAAAATAAAACAAACAATTTGAAATCTAAATAAATTGCGTGCAACAATTAGTTTAAATAAAATTAAAAAATATCATACGAATTTTCTATTTCATCCTTTGAATAAAAAAAAAATATTATTTTGCGAGTTGCAATGTCACAAACTTATACCATAGACAGATGACAGTGTTAATGTGCATTAAAAACTCACTAATGCAAAATAAAATTTAATCCTGACAGACGACAGAGTTTGCATTAAGTAAACAGCTGTTTGTTTCTCAGTTATTTTTTTTTTAGAATTTGTACTTAGATCAAGTGGATAGAAGACAGAAAGGATGATTAGCAGCTCTGCTGTTGTTGAAAAATCACTGAAATCTTTTAAGAAAAAGCTGAAATTACTTTTGCACAAACTGCCACATAATCCATTAGAATCGATTTTAATTTTTTTATTTAAACATTCATTCACAATAGTACAAAATTTGGTTGATTATCCGCAGTATTGCCATATTGAAAAAACTAAATTCAGTTTAAAAGCTGTTTAGTTTCGTGCATTTACACCAAATTTATTGCATATTATATATATATTATATATATACTCATATTGGGCAGACCATATCGTGTTCCTTGATGGAATATGATATTATTATATTATTATATTATTATATTATTATATTATTATATTATTATATTATTATATTATTATATTATTATATTATTATATTATTATATTATTATATTATTATATTATTATATTATTATATTATTATATTATTATATTATTATATTATTATATTATTATATTATTATGTTATTATTTTATTATATTATTATATTACTATATTATTATATTATTATATTATTATATTATTATATTATTATATTATTATATTATTATATTATTATATTATTATATTATTATATTATTATATTATTATATTATTATATTATTATATTATTATATTATTATATTATTATATTATTATATTATTATATTATTATATTATTATATTATTATATTATTATATTATTATATTATTATATTATTATATTATTACATTATTATATTATTATATTATTATATTATTATATTATTATATTATTATATTATTATATTATTATATTATTATATTATTATATTATTATATTATTATATTATTATATTATTATATTATTATATTATTATATTATTATATTATTATATTATTATATAATATACACGAGGACTTCTCCCATTCAATGAGCTGCACCAATTATATTTTTAGACTAATTGAAAGGGACCTACAGTTTAACGTCGGCTCCGAACGGCAAATGCATTTAGAGAAGTTTTCAATAGTTTCATAACCAGTTACTAGCTAATGTTTTGAGATAATGCCGCTGTTGAAAAAACTTTTCTCTTTTTTCAGATGGTCTGGCCATGATCTTCTAGTTGGTACTGCCTACCATACCACAGCGGCAAAACAAGATGGGAATAATTCACACGTTAATTTGCATTAAGGCTGTTAATGCAGATTAACGCGTCGTCTGTCCAAAATATTAGCGATAAATTTGCTTTTATTTTATCTTTTATCGTGTTGCCTATCTAATTTTCTGTCAGCATCCTAAACTAGCCCAATATGCAGTGATGGTAGAACTACAATATATCGAATATCGTGAAGAACTCTCTACATTGCAAAGTCACTTTTGGGATTATAATTTATTTGTTGTTCAGCAGAAGCGTTACGTCGAATAAGAGTAAGTCAAAAAAATTATCTTTCGTCTTAAACTCGACATCAGAAACTCATAATGATGAAGAAGGCAATAAAGAAGAACAAACAGCTTTCTAAGAATGGCATTAACAGTGACGTTTCAGCAGTATCTCTCGTATGACGTCAAATTCAAACCTTCATTAGCCGGTGCTTAAGACAAGTTCTTCAAATTTTCTAGCCGAATTGGTTAAAAATTAAGCATTTACTGTAGCTTAAAATTCTAGTTCGGTAAGCAAATAATGTGCATTAAATGTTTTTTGATTGAGCAAAACCACGAAAATCTAAGGTGATACAGTAAGAGCTGCCTAGAATGCATTCAGCAAGGCCATAGAAGAGCAGGCCACCCCAAAACAACATGCAAATATTGTTCTGAGGAGAGGAATGAGAATTTTTGCTGAAATCAAACTAAAGCATTTGCTTCCAATTCGAATCGAACTGAATTTTCAGGCTTACCAGGGCATCTTGGGACACTTATATGTTTCGTTCTTGTTCATTGGTCTGTTCCTTAGAGAGTAGCACAATAGACCATAAGGCCTTCTAGTGAACTCGCAGATCACGGGCGGGTTCTACATGCAAAACTAAAGCAATTGGGATGTCCTATGTGCTGGTAACATACAGATGAGCGTTATGATTCATCATAGGCCAAACATCATTGATTTTTTACACATAAGCATAAAAGATATCAAAGGTAATAATTTATTCTCAGAGTGAGTACTCGTAATGTATTTATGAATTTAAGTGGAATATTATGTTGGTCAGAGTAAAACGCATCACCACCAAGAAGGACTTCTTATGCAGCGCCATAGGTTCACTACATCAGATTGTGCCAGTTATACTATTTGGTGAGAGAAAACATATCTCTTTCCTCAGAAAACTTCATTCTCTGGGCCACAAAAGCTGGGCTCTCATAAATTATGTGTTCAGATGTCTCGACAAAAGTCGTGCAGAACTTATATTTATTATGCTCAACATTTTCCAAAATACACACAACGGTATCTAAGCCCACAATGCCCGATAAATAGGCAATTTAGTATCCTGCCCACCAAGGCTACCGAAAAGTGGCTCAGGCCAAATACTATACCCTAGACAGTCAGCTCTTTCATTTTCCCGATGGACCTTTTTATAATGGTCCAATATAGAGTAACCATGTATTAAATTTCAAGTTCATTGCAGTCCATAAGAACCATCGATCTAGCCTCATAGGACCAAAAAACCACAAGACCGCAGACTATCTGATATCACATATACAGTCACTAAATAAACATTGAGACGGGTTTTTTTACTGTTGACAAATATTAATACAACAACAAATATAAAGACCCAATCTTTATGATTTTTGATCTAATCGCTTATTGAACTTTTATTTACACCTACAATTAAATATATGTTGAAATATGTACCGTTATCAAAAAGTAAGCAAAACGTACTCGTATGTTATAGCTCGTTAATAAATTTTATAAAGTTTTCAAGGCTTCGTATTTTGTATTGCGCGGCATACTGTCCGCTAAATTTTTCCAGATGTTTGGGTCAATATAACTCCACGCTGTTCGTACATGCTTCTACAATTTTTCTAAATTCAAGAGTCGTACCAAATTTACTAGGTTTGACGTCAAAGTAAAAGTTGTAATAAGATTCGTGAACGGCAGAGGACTTCTTCCAGTCTTATTGGGTCAGATGATACCAAATTTAATCATTTAATGGTAATGGTGTTGACAAAAGCCAAGAAAAACTTTCCAAACAAAAGATGTCATACCAACTTCAAAGTTTAGCGGTAGTTGGTTGGTTGTGTGTGGTTGTAGACTGTTCTGCCCAAGTAAATCTTTCAGCACCAACTTGCCCAACACTGCAGAAAAGTTCGGATTATAGATGACGGATATCGTTTTTTAATATGACAATGACCCCAGTGGCTATCCGAAATATTAAGTTTTAAAAAAATAATTAAATTTATCAAATAAAATAAACCCAAAAAACCGTTATTTATGTTATGCTCATTTTTTGATACCGATACATATTACAACAAAGATATTTAGTTTTAGTTGCAAATAAATGTCCAGTAAGCAATTAGATCAAAAATCATAATGATTGGGTCTTCAGCTTTGTTGTTATTCTTATATCTGTTTACACTAGCTAAACATTGAGACGGTTTTTTGAGTGATTATATACTCGGTTATCTTCTAAGATAGAAGATATTTGCTCATTTGCATAGCCATTTGGAAATTGATATCAACAGCACTGGTATCAGTCTCATAACCAGTCTATTTTGATCCATCGATAAACCAAACCTAATCAGCAATTTTTCCAACCTTAAATACCTTTCGGGTATAAGGACCCTAAAATTCCTGTCCGGCATCAAAGTAAGCGATATTCAAATAAGCGTAATATCCTTATGTGCCTAGCCATGTCGCCAGTTTTTAAACCAGAATCATCATTCAATTTAAGACCACTTTTACATGCCTCCTCCATCACCGAAATGTACAGTGGACGTATGTGCAGGGTTTTTAAACAAGTGCGGGACAGGTCATGTGATTTAAATACAAGCAAGGCATCAGACTGAACCTAGTGGAACCTCCGCATTACCTTCAGCCTTCACGTTAAGGCATTAGAGTACTACTTTGAACCCTAGACCACACGTTTTCCCATAGAGGTGCTGACAGGCACAATGTACACTGATCGCCTTGTTGGTAAAATAGGCCAAGCGTTTTCTCTATGTGAGAGACTTATTTAGAACTATTCCCAGATATTTCAGTATTTTATTTTATATATATATACTCTGGTTCAACAGGACAGAACCTCCTTTTTTTACATAATCTATATATATAAAAGAGGATTATAAAATGTGTTGTAATCGATGTTGTCTGATATGCGCCAACCGATTTTATTTAGTAAATCATTAAATGGAAGGTGAAGTCAATACCAAGGTTTTTATGCATATGTGGTTTTTGTGGATCCATTGGTTCACGAGTTATTGACGTTAGTGGACTCCTTTGTATTGCATAAGTTTTACTTGAAAACGAAATTTGTTACAGCATTTAAACATTGTAGGAGTTAGAAAATATTTTTATAACTGTGTATATAAAGAGCATATGTATAAAGCTTTCATTTGGTGTGTGGCTTAACTATTGTTCAGCAGGGCAGTTCCACGCCTATATAAAATCTATATTTATATGTCAATATCCTTAAAACGGTAATAGTAAGTGTCTAAATTTGGTCCAAATAGCTTTGTGGACACTACAAATAATTATTTACAAATAGGGCCGAATTAGATAAGAGGGAGTGGCACCTCCCATACAAAGCAAATATGGATTTTTGTATATCTTCGGAACGGTAATAGCGGAAGGTTCTGAATTTGATCTAAATAACATCATCAGTCGCAATATGGATGAAATTGAATAATTGGTGGGGCACCTCACAATTAAATATTGATTTTTGTATATCTTGAGAACGATTAGAATGAAAGGTTATGAATGTAGTTTAAATGACTTCATAGGTAGTACTAACCATCAGTTAAAGAGTGGGCGGAATCGGATAAGTGGTCATGGTACCTAGCATACAAATTAAATAATGATTTTTGTATGTCTTGAATATGGTTAGAAGTTTCTGAGTTTGGTCTAAATGACTGGGTAACCAATAAAAATCACAGTTTAAAAGTGTATAACTGAGCGAGTCTGAATAAGTGGACGTGGTACCTGGCATTCCCATTTTCCATGTGTGGAGACAAAGCGGAAGATATTAGATCTGTGGATCATAATTTTTATAAAGGGATATTGAAGCACACTGGGTAAAAGCTATTTATATATGTATGTATCTATATGTGTTTTTTTTTAAGTCTACAGCTAAAAGACTGAAACGCTTTTAGCCTTGAGACTACAGGAGGAGATGAAATAAATAGTAATAAATAGTCAAATTATAATTAATGTAGTAATTAAGATAGCATTATCAAACCACGCCGAGTTGTAGCTATTGTGGTATAAAGAGTTAGAAATAACTTTTTTCTTTTCTTGAGTTCGGTATGTCAACACTTTTCATAATATAAGGTGTGCTTTAAAATTCAAGACCTTTCGTGAAATTAGCCGAGTTTCACGGGCAGTCAGGTCCTTTGGACGACCAATGCTTTTTAATGTTCTATAAATTTCTCTGTTTTTGCGAAAATTTTGCACAACACACAGAGATCGTCCCAGTTTTTTCGCCATTCCACACATACTCAATCCCTGCTCATGAAGTGCCACAGTTTGTCCTTGTTCATAAGGTGGCAAAGATTAGATTAATTGCTTATTAATCACTGACCTTATCATTTTGACACATTGAATTTTGCACCTATTTACATAAATTTAAATTTACGTAATATAACGGTACATCTCTGAAAGCAAAACCGGCTTATTATTCACTTATTTGAACGTATAATTATTTAATAAGGTGACCATACATAATATTTTATAGTTTGGATGAATTCAGCAAATATTAAGGTGACCTTATCGTTTTGGAGCACACCTTATTAATTAATTTCATCTAAAATATACTTAATATTTAGCCGTAATTCTCAAATTAAATAAATAAATAAATAAATAATAATAATAAATAAATACATAAATAAATAAATAATAATTAATAAATAATTATTTTAGTTTTAATAATTATAACTTGTACATTTTATAATTTTTATAATCTTTAAGCCTTATGTGTGTAACAAAAAAAAAAAAAAACTTTAACTTGGTGACAAGATACGCTGGTACTACACAGAGGGTATATGCAGTTTCATATTATTATACTATTAACATACAAAAGCTGGAGATGTAGCATCGGAAGCATCTGATGCAGAGCAAGAGGGATGTATAAAATCTGATGAGGACTCATACGGCACTGGCGACCACGAAGAGCGTGAATTTAACAATCAACTTTGTGGTAAGGGTGGAACGCATTGGCAATTTAAATCATATCCAAAATTCCAGGCTTCAAGTAAAAATATTTTACGCCAACGTTAGAGACCTGCGCTTGGCTTAAATATATATACAATTAAAGATATATTTACATATTTTTTATCCAAGGAGACATGTGACAAAATTTTGCAAGAAAGTAATAGAAAAAGAAAAAATGACTGATGAATATAATAGAAACTTGGAAATAAACTATCCAAATTTCTGTGAACGTCTACCAAACAAATTATATTTACAGGAAAAGAGCTAGACACCTTTTTAGAAATACTAAATTTTTACGGAGCAAATAAATCAAACTCTAAGCATCTTTCAGAATTATGTAAGCCGAACCACTTACCCCTATTTCGTGCCGCAATGTTCCGTTGTAGATTTGGACTACTTTTACGTTTTATTTGTCTTGATAACGAACAAACTCGAGCAAGGCGCGTTGAAATTTATAAATATGCTGCACTTAGAGACTTTTGGGCAGTGCTTAATGAGAATTTATTTAAAGGTTACATCTAAGCCAAAAAAGTATGACATTAAAACATTTTGGCTCGAGAAATTCGTACCCTCTCAAAAGGCAAATTTATACGGATAAGCCAGTTAATGGGGATCATCAAAGAATATTGGCGAAAAAGTAGTCTTAGACCTAGTCAGTCTATAGAACTTCACTTTTTTGCAACTTGCCTCGACGTTAAGCTCATTGAACCTTACACTGGTGGGAACAGTGAAAAAAAAACATTTCAGCCATCAAATACGCTGCCTGTAAGAATTAGCATGTTTATTTATTTTATAAAACTATGAAGCTAAATTAAAACGCGGATTAAATTAATTCACTTTTTTTCATATGTTTTGTATAGTGGTACCCGGGTACCCTGTCACTCTGTTAAGGGTGTAAAATATAAATTGATCTATCACTTCCACCCAAGCTGAGACACAAATGTCATCAATATAAACAAAAGTTAGGAGTTCTCAGAAAGTCTGAAGCGTCTCGGAATTCTATGTACAAAGAAAACTGCAATGAAAATACAAAAAGGAGCCCGGGTACTCTGTCACACACATAAGTGTTAAAAAAATTATTAACTTTTAACGCGAGGGGTACATACAGGCACTCTTGTATTTTAAGCAAGTTCTCTTTGTGCCTATCACTGGTAGAAACAAATATAACTTATACTTTATTTAAAATAAAAAACAAATTTAAAAATGCTTACACTTAAAATGTAAACTGGCTTATCATATACACTGTATCCAAAATTGCAGGAATCATATTATACTGAGCAAATAAATTTTTTAAAACACTATTTATATACAAAGGTATTTTTTTAATTAATTTTTTTTTTAACTTAAAAAAAAGCTTTTCATTTATGAATTTTAATTATTTTGAGATCATTTTTCATATTATATTTTTTTTTTTGCACTCATTGACCGAAAAAAACACGGTAAATCTAAAAAATATGCTTTTTTTCTCTTTTACTTTTAATATTTTTTTATTTTATTAACTTATTAAATTTTGTTGTTGCTCTTTCACATAAATACACTTTCGTAAAGCGCGAAATGACTGCGTGACGCCTGTGACGATCGAAAACTTGGAGAAAAGAAAACGTAACGAACCGCGAAAAGAAACACTTTGCTGGCTACAAGTGACTGACTAAAGAACGTGGAACAGAATTATTTTTTTAATGGACAAAAAGAAGGAAAAAACGCACATTAAAACTGCACAGTAATTTTTGCACTTGCTGTGCAATATTTTACAAGAAAAAAAATCAGAAAATCTTTTCAAAATTTCAGTCAAAAGAAAAGAGCACTGAAAGTGTCATTGGCCATTAGATGATACATTTTCTTCATTTTTATTGTTTTTCTTTTTGTTTTTGTTTCCATACAACCGGACATTATTTTCCTTTTGCAAGTTTAAACGAAAACAACACAAGATACACAAAATAACGAAAGTGGGCGAATGGATTTTAAATAAAAAAGAACAATTTTTATAGCACCTTAATCTCGCACGTCCATTTAACAACTAGAGAGGCGACAAAACATTCTCCAAATATTTACCCAAAACAAATGGACACCTACTTTGGCATATTTTTTTTTTTTTTATTTACATATTTATTAATGAGATTTTTTTTTTCTTTCAAAATCAAATCAAACAAAAATCAAATTTAAAAAAATTTCGCCAATTTGTCATTTGTATGTCATTTCTTTGAACAAAAATCATACTCAATCAAGTAAATTATGACACTTCTTTATTGCTCCAAAACAAAAACAGTGAAATTTTTATTAGAAATACTTTGCCAGACAGAAAAAGCAAAAGCAAATGTCACCCACTCTCTTGCTTGGAGCAGTATCTATAGCTATTCTATTTGAACATTCAAAAATAAAAAAATGCGCACGACTTTTCGTCTACAATATCTTGTATTTGATTTGATTTTCTTTTTTTTTGTAAATCAAACTCTCACACTTAATTCTGTTTTATTATCTTTCTCATTAGATACAATATATAGTTTTGAAAATAGGGAGGAAAAATCTGTTTTTTTTTTTTTAAAGAGATGGTGATTTCCGAATATCATCACAAGCAATTTAGATATGGTGAGGCACACAGTTCAATGCTTTGTATCTATTGGGACTTGAAAGCAGCAAAAAATTTTATAAAATTATATCTCGCGTTTGTATTATAATATTATTAACTGTGACGAAGTCATTTTCATTAAATGTTGTTGTAAGGCAAACGATAATGTACAATACGCGTTGGCAAAAAAATATTAAGTGACAACAGAAATAATATTGTAACCCAACAAACATTTACAATAAATATACAATTTATTACCAGGAATTTTAATCGAATTGTGAGACTTGACAAACAAGTTGGAACACCGATACAAATAACAGATGGACATCGGGGCGTATTCCTGACATTATTAAATGGTAGAACAAGAAGAAAACAAAGGGAAATATTTATCTGAAGCAGATAATTTCAGGTCATGGACATTTGGCAAGTCTCGACATACCATTGGAAAGTGTAAAGCAAGAAACACATAGAAGTCAACAAACAGCCGACAGCAAGCTTGGTCAACGTTAGAATACACACTTTTATAACGGGTGCTTTTTAACCGTTTGTATTTTGAAAATTGAAAAAAACACAGCAAATTTGCAAAAATTACTGAAATATTTATTTGTGGGGATGAATGAAAGCCTGCTATTTACTTTTTAAAAATAATTTCATGTAAATAATGTCAGTCGTTACGTTGTAGGTGGTCCATCTCTGAACCAAATTTGGCCGGTATCTCACCAATGATAACTGTAGTGTTATCTTCCATAGCTGTAATTGTCGGTGGCTTGGCCCTGTACAGGACAGACTTTACGTATCAAAACAAAAATTTTTGTTAAAACCACATGCCCACCAATTCCAATTCTTGTTTTGTGCTCCATTGACTCCGTAGGTCGTCAGTCCATCTGTGAACTCCAATTTAGGCATACTTTTTCTAGCATTTCGGCAGTTGTTTCATCAATGGCAGCTGTAATGTTGTCTTCCAGTGCTGGAATTGTGGCTGGCTTGTTCCTGTAACAAAAAACTGCAAGTATCAATACAAAATTGGAAGCCAATGGAAAAAAGTAAGTTTAACTGCTCACCAGACTCGCCTTTTAATAGGTTCATGATATCGCGTGCCGTGCCATTTGGTTGAAAGCATATGTCAACCCAGTCCAATTCTTTCATTTTGCGCAAAAAATCTGTAATCATTGCATGGTGTCTTGCTCTGTTGGCTCGAACGTTGCAATTTTCATTATTCTTGAAGAAGTACAGTCTAATAATACCGCAAGCCAACAAACCGTACCAAACAATGCATCTTTCAGTGTGAATTGGTAGTTCATGAATTGCCAGTGGATGCTCTTCACACCAAATTCAACAAATCTAAGTGCTGATGTACCCAATGAGCCAAATATTAGATTCTTCTCTCAATTTTCGCTAGAAAAATGGATTTTCATTCTACTTACCTAAGGCCCATTCACCAAATAAACGACGTTATATGACGCCACCTCGCTTCAGTTCTGGCAGCACTTGCATATTGTATGGATTCATCCCGAGGTCCTTATATCTGTGGCTTGGAACTAAAAGGACCAATTTTATAATATTTATTTCTGAGAAAATTTTAATTGAAGCTACATTTTATACATGAGTTGACATTGGCTAACAAAACCTAGCAAAACTTACATGAAGTTATTCTACTTTACATTAGACTTTTGCTGTTTCAGCAAAATAAACGAAAGTAAGAAAAGAAAGTTGCAAGCCACAGATATAAAAGCTTCCATGTGGTCAAAAAGCATAAGCAAAATTGTTGGCTACGGTGAAGAACACTTACACTGTCCGATAAAGCAGCAATATTCTCCTCGGTAGGATCACTTCACATACGGGTTGTTATATTAATGACCAATTGAGCAAAACTGCTGCGATATTTAGTCACAACAGCTTAAATAGCATGGTCAGTGGGTTTATTATAAAGACTACAAAACGGAAGTAATGTATGAAACACATCTCTCACACAGTATGAATTTTAATAGAATTCAATGATTTAAAATTGCAAACCTTACTGGCAGGGTTTGCAAAAACCCGGGGTTTTTAAACGCAACCCACCCAGTTTTTTTGGATTTTTGATGGGTTTTTTCGGGTTTTATATCGGTTTCCAAGTTTCGTTCAATTTGAAACTATTTCTTGTTTGTTGGTACAAATTGTTTTAGTATTTATAATGCAATTTGGGACTTAGTGGTATCAAGGTGGTATTGTGTTCTATGAGCTGCTAAAAATCTTTGGTCGGAGCAGACTGCAATTACTCTATTTAAACCATGCTGCCCTCCGTTAACTTGTCTAATGGGCCAATGGACTTATTGAATGCTGACAGATCCTGGACAGAAGAAAATCTGGCTTCATCTAGACTCACTTGGTTTAGATTTGAAGATAGGCGTCCCAATCCTCATTGTCTATGCTCATTGGGCATTGCGTTATGGGTAGCACGCGAAAAGGTTGCACTTACCGGTGAATGGAATCTGCCGAGGTTGTATATCGCTTGAGGAAGAGGAGAGTGTGGCCCACTTATTTAGCAGTGTCCGTCTCCAGCTAGACGTAGATTTCTTACACTTGGCTCGCTCTTTCTCGATAGCTTATCGGAACCATCGACCATTGATATCAGGTTAATAGACAGGTTCATTAAACTGTTTGGCTGGTTTCTGACGTGATTTACGGGATTATTCTTCTATGTGATACGTCTGTATATGTTTGACTGTCAAGACCTGTAAATCTGAACTTGGCAGCTAACACAGAGGCTTCACTTCATGTGTGCTATTACAACGGACCGCTATTTGTGCTCCAGTGTTCCTTGACTCAACGAGGTGGCCACTAACCTAACCTAAGCCATGCATTATGAGATAAACGGCTGGACTATAAAGACAAACATGATTAAGATGTTCTTTTGCATTGCAAAGCTCGGCTTTTTGTGGCAAAAGTTACCAAAAAATTATAAGAAACGACCTATCGCCACGACTACCGCATTCTCCGCACACTGCTCCTTCTGACTATTGGCTATTTTTACGGCAACAATATCTTTTGTCATGCCACCGGAACACTTCTTTTGTAGATATATAAAATCGGTTTAAAAAGTTAAAGTTTCTTGAGACGGCATTAGAAAATTGGCTAAATAGTGGGGCATTGATTTGATACATTTGTCAATTCATGATCTTTTTGAGCTAAAAAACGGTTCGAATTAATTTGTACTTCCATTACGTAAATTATAATTATTTTTGTTGTAAATAAACTACAGAAACTTTTAAATTAAAAATCCACCCGGGTTTTTTAAAATATAAAACTGGGTTACCCAGTGAGTTGCCAACCCTGCTCACTCGGTGAATGTTACGAATCTTTCTTTTACATTAAAAAAAAAAACAATTATTTTAACGACTGCACAGCTACATGCCAAACTTAAGCTAATTTCTATTTATTTAGACGACAATAATTAGCCAGAAGATGATAATACGATATAAAGTGTTGTTGTAAAAACGCTTAATATTTTTTTATTTAGCAGAAAGAACAGTGAAGATCCTTTCAATTCTCTGTCATAGACAGAAACATCATTCGGCAAATCAGTCTCTCAAGATAACTTATCCTGCCGGAAAAGAGAATAAACTAACAAAGAGCTCTTGAATCAAAGTTGCGCTATGTATTGATGAAACGCACATCAATATTGTAACCTCTAAGGGAAATATGAACTTGTAGTGAAGGTAGGACCAGGCCGACGATGAAATCCATTGTGACCAACTCTTTCAGTGGGAGTGACAAAGTCTTATCAACCGTTCACTGCGTGTAATAAAATAAGCACTTATATTATAAGAGGTAAGGAAACTTAAGCTTAAATGATACACTTGTGGATTTTTTTGTAAAAAACTTTGTCGATTATGGTTGTCAATACAATATTCTTTCGAAGGTGAATTCTTAAATTCATCCAAAATGTCTCTTAATATGTTTTCAAAACTACATTTAATAGATCTGTTACTTTACTTCTTATCGAACATGATGTCGTTTTGAATTGTTCTAGTACTTCTAGACTTAAAATAACTTAAAACCAACTTTAAAATTCTAATTAAAAGAAATGTTTGTTCTCAGCAAAAGTTATATTAAAAATTATACTTTTTCGAGTGAAAATTGCGGCTGGATGCTAAAATTTTTTAGTCACGTCATTATCCATTAAAATATCCGAAAAAAAATGGTTCAAGGTTCAAGTTATTCACGATAGCATTCTCGGGATATGGGAGAATACTTCTACTTCTAAGTGAAAAGTTTCACGATAAGACTGGATAAATGTATGACCAATTAAATACGGAATTGTATATTTAAAAATCGATAAGCTTACAAGAAGAAAAATATCCCGTTGGCGAACATTATAGTAAATCATCATCACAAACGCTAAACAGTAAATCTTTGATAACTCACAATGAATTTTCTGTGGTGGCATACATGACATTTGTTTTAATTTTCGTAAATCACAGAAGTTGATTTTTCATGCGCACGAATCTGAACAGACGATTTCATCAAGAATCATGAGTGATTTTTTCGCTAACCGGAAGGTGTAGCAGATTGAATCCTGCATCGTTCAGGGTAGTTGATTTATGGCAGACAATGTCGCTATATTTCGTCATGTAGTCGACTCGTAACAGATAATGTCGTTAAATTTCAGCTTACTTTAATATGGTGACAGACACTGGACGTAGTCATAGATAACTCCCTTTATTTGTGTTATTAACACGGAGATTCATTAACAAAATTTTTGATTTATGATAATTTCATACAAATTTCGACCATATACCGATTTTGTGACGATTATGTGATGTGAATGTCGATTTTTTCTTTTTAGTTTTAGGATTTAGTAATCTATAAGCATATCGCTTAAATAGGTTTGCTGGTTATCATCGTATATAATGGAGAGCAATTTTCGAAAATGTTTTTGTATAGTCACCGACTGTGCATGTACATATGTATGTCGCATGTGTGTCCATTTGTAAGTAGACAAGTGTGTATATTTTTTGGGAATTAACAGATGTCAAACAAATTCAATTAATTATATCATTTCATTTTAATCTTTTATTTAATTTTTGTATTTGCTTAATCTGTTGAGTTTTAAATATAAAGAAAAAATATTACAAGTATTCCCAAGATACAATTTTAGTGCTCATCACTAATAATGATTTTATTTCGTATTTTGGATAATTAACATTTTTTAAACTAAATTTTTTGAAAAACTACAATTATCTGTGGCTTACTATGAGTTTTAAAAGTATTTATTGTTCTGATTATACCTCAAAATCTTTATTGGACAAATTTAACATATTTTTTCACATAACATTTAAATTATATAAAACCAACACAACATATTATGATTATGACAAATATAAAATAGACGTAATTTACGAAACACATTTCTCAGAAAGGACGAATTTAGATGATAAATGCAAGTGTTGTTCGTTTTTTAAATTTTACTGATCATATTTTACGTTCTACATGTCACGAATCTTTTTACCCTAAAAAAACCAAATAGCAAAAAAAATCACCCTTTATGTCATTTCTATTTTATATTTTATATTTTTTCACATTGATTTGCAGGAAATAAAAGTAACAAATGTTGTTGTTTTTGTAAAAAAAAAATATTTGTTGTAATGACAACACCAAAATATTGAATTCATCTTGATTGAAATATGTATTGTAAAAAACGCAATTAGTGCTATTACTTTTCACTTTGAATTACGAAAAATGATAGGTTTTTATTTTACACTTTGCGGTGTGAAAATTTTTTATAAATAAATACAGAAAGGATGGACAGATACAGTGACTCCAACAATTAATCAAAGACTTTTTTTTCATAGATAAGACCCCTAAACGTATACTTTAAATATTTATCTTTATGAATAACAAGAAAACCATCACTTGATCCAATAATGATAGCAAGTTTTAGAACTAGTTGGCAAAATGAATTTTTTCTTTTCTTATAACGGTCACATTTTCTTTTTTAAATATTCGAAAAGGAAATGCAAAGCTAATTCGGCGAAATTTGGTATCGTAAACAACCGCGAATTCTATCAAAATAATGATCCTTGGGGCACATCGGCTTTAGTTCATCCGTAACTGTTCCGATCGTGTAGAAACACATACGTGGAGTCCAGAACTTTATGTAATAGCACGCCTTTTTGAAAGAATTGGCTAGACGAGCTCATCTAAAAAAGACTAATAGTCTTGTTAAGCTGCGTATGACATTATTAGCAATATTTAACTTCATAAACTCAAAATAAATTCTAAGACACTTACTGAACGTTACAAAGGATATGCAAATTATTACTAATTGTTCGATTATTCCAAATTTGCATATTTGCAGTGTTTCAACTTTCATTAATCAACTTGATTAATGAAACTGAAACAAGGCAATGAATGCTTTGTGGAAAGCCAATATGCTTCCTTGAGGAGTGACGGAGAAAAAAATAACTCTAAGTGATTCCAAGAATAATATCGTCACAGATCGTTGATGAGATTATACAATAGTTTATAAAATATTTATTTTGCAATTACGGTTCGAAGGACTCTGTATAAAACAAAATATAATTATAGTATAGAAAACCTCTTATTTCTTTAGTATACACCAAAAATATTTACATAACCCACATGATTTTGGAAGCAAACTGATATTTTTAGATGACAACAAGCTTAAAATCTTTCACATTGACCACCGGTGGGCGATTAGTATTCATTGACGAAATTATAGACGAAATACAATATTTGATTATACTAAAAAAAAAACGTCAAAAGTGCAATTTAGCAGCGTCGTTCCTTTTCTAACACGATAATGACTTAAAGCATTTGCGCGTTCTAACACATTCGTCAGACATTAATTAGATAAAGAGTTTTTGGGAAGAGTAAAAAATGACAATAACCAAAAATTATGAGATAAACCAGGTGTTCGTCTAAAAATTGCAAAAATATTAAAAAAATTCACGAATTGTATCCCAAAACTGCCTGTATGGAGTTGTAAGACAAAAGAGATTTACAACTTAATATTAACTTTTGCGCTATAACCACTATCTTATAGTTTCTAATCAAATGTGCAAATAATTTTGATCAGCGAAATTTGATATTTGTTTTTCTTTTTGTATTAATACATAAGGTAAATAATATAATAAAAATTTTGGAATAAAATATAGCGTCTTTTGTGGGAATTTTTCATTAAGCATTGGGGTCACTCTATGTAAATCACAGGTTCCATTAAATAGCTGACATAAATAAATCTTATATATAAAAATTAATGTGTCTTTGTTTGTGTCTTATGGCCATCTGAACGGCTGAACCGATTTTCTTTAATTTTTACAGTATCTCCCTGTATGTCTGGAGCTATATATATATAGATTCGTAGTCAATACAAATCATCGGAAAAAAGTGAACGAATTTAGACAAGTGGGCTTGGTACCTCCAATACAAGCTAAATGTTGATTTCAGTATATCTTAAGAATGGTTAAAGCAAAAGCTTCTAAATTTGGTCTATATGACGTCATAATATATACAAATTAACAACGGCGGGCAAGTGAGCGTGGCACCTTTCATATAAAGAGATAACGACAATGGTAGAAATTTCTCAATAAGGTTCAAACAACGTCGTGGAGAATACGTATCATCAGTCAGATACTGGGCGAGACTTGATCAGCGGGCATGGCACCTCCCACAACATATATTAAGCTTCTTTATCTATCCACATCAGCCAAAAAGCTGGTATTTCAGAAATCACACTGTATCCAGTATCTTTCTGGAAGAAACAAATTACTGGATATTGCCGGAAGGGGGCAAAATGAGGAAAAGAGGTAAAATATGTAACTAAGATAGCATTTAAGATAAGCATTAAGATAGTAGTAGCTAAGCACAGCGGGTTTTATAGAAGAAGACCTAGGATATTGTGATTTCAGCATAGGACTAGATATTTCAGATCTAACCATGTTATCCTCTAGAACGTATTTACGTTGTAAAAAAAGGATTTATATTTTATCACATAACTGGTCTATTAGTGAGCTCTAATTTTGTCATACTAATGGCAGCTGTAGTGTTATCTTCCAGGGCTGTTACGGTAAGCAGCTTCTCCCTATCTACGAGGAATTTCACGTATCCCCACAAAAAATAGCTAGCAGGGTCAAATCGCATAATATTGGCGTCCAAAATCTGTTCTGATTCGTTATATGATATCGAGTGCTTTGTGGCATGAGGCACCGTTTTGTTTAAACTATATGCCAACCAAATTCAGCTCCTCTATTTTGGACAAGAAAACATTTTGTTATCATTGCACAGTTGACTGCGATTATTCTGGCCGATGCATCAGCAATATTATTTTCGCATATGGCCTGTTGGATTAATGTTCAGTAAAATGAAACTGGTGCAAAATTTGGTCACAACAGTTTGACGATCGTAAAATGAACGTATTTTGAACCGAATACTTTGCAAGCGTTGTCCGCTTGTTAGTCTATTCGTAGTGATATTGCAAACCTTACGGAATACATTTGCGTTCCACATTTCATGAATTTTTTTTTTTTTGACACTGAAAAAATGTACACTGAAAAACCTATTTGTAAAAAAATTACCCATTATTTTTCTTATATTTTTTGACAAATTGATGAAATAGTTGTATTGGAAACAAAAACAACAAAATATCTTTCCTAAGGTAATTTGGTGGGCTAAATTCAAATACGTTTCAAGTTTTTTAACATCGGGCTCAAATTATTTTATAGGCGCACCAGCAAATTTCCAATAAATCACCGGAATAACATTTTTTGTATTTTCACAGTTTCGGAGTTATTCATAACTTAGTTGCGAAAAAAACAAACTAAAAAAATTCCCCTAATTTTGCAAGAAACAAATTTTTTCGCTAATTTTGATCAAAGTTAGGTACCTGCATTCAAGCCAACCGATTTTCATGATTTATAACTTATTTTCTTCTCAACATTTTAATTTAAATTAATGCTTAAAATGTAAAATTTTCGTTCTGAAATATTTTTTATGATTTTTTTAAAAACAAAAAAATTGCTCTAATTTTACTCGAAAACGTTTTTTTTTTTTTTTGCAATAAAGTCATGAATAACTTTGAAACTGTTGAAAATACTAAAAACGTTATTCAGGTGATTTATAAGAAATTATATTCCTAAATATTTTTCGGTACTTGCATTAAAATCAGTCAAGTCGTTTTCAAGTTATGATGAAATATGTATATTGACATAACAACCATATTTTGGGCGAAAAATTGCCACGCCCATAAAAAAAATTTTAGCCGAATGGAAAAAACTCTAAACAGATTTGAATTTAGCGCATCAAAATCATGATATTTCATATAAAGGATCCACCATATATATATATATATTTTTTTTTGAAAATGCTATAAAAAAAACTACTGAATATTTTCTCAAATTTCTTTTTTTATTTGAAAGTACAATTCTTTCGGTTAATAATGGAAAGTAATTTCATGGCTCAATTATGCCTCTGGACCAAAATCCGCACCCAACAGTGACTCGTCTTGGGGGTATCGGCTTTTCAATGTATGCGTGCGGGTTTTCTGTGCTCCAAATGCGACTATTTTGCTTGTTTACATACCCGCCAAGATCAAAATGTGCTTCATCTGAAAAGATGATTTTTTTCTGGCAAAATCTGCATCTTCTGTAAGTCGATCGCAGGCCCAGATTCCCAGCGGAAGGATAAAACCAATTATCTGCCAAAGCAGACATGAGCTAAGTGTTATCATTCACGAAATAAGCACCCTTTAGGTTTATTTAAAAGCCCGAAAATTTTTGTATTTTGTAGATCAGTGTAATTAGTGTTACTCTTTTTCGCTTTAAATTACGAAAGCACTTTTTACTCCCAAATCAAGAAGCAATGGAATTTTTTATTTTACTCTTTTGCATGTAAATTTTTTTCGCCAAGAAATACAAAAACGACGCACAGATAAATAAATTACAAGCGTGACGTTAAAGCTGATATAAATAAATTGAGAATTGTAATGTGTATTAAATTAAAAACTTTTAAAAATACCGGAAAAATAGAAACATCTATATACAGGGTGATACAAAAAGTACAATAAAAAATCATATATAATTGAATAGTTTCTATAGCAAACTTTAAGGGGCTTAAAAACTTTTAAAAATTTGCTTAAATGAAATAAAATGGTTGAGACTAGTCGACCTACTGCAGATTAATCAAATACTAATATTTGGATATAATACTTAAAGATTTATTTATGTTGTGTTTGCTGCAAATGATATCAAGAATAGTACTTTAACATGCCACCAAGTAAATTCGTTATGCTTCGTATACTTTTTATGAGGCCTCTTAAAATTTTTTGACAAATTGACAGCGCTTAACGCTTTTTATAATTTTCATAAAAAAAAAAATTTAAACAATTTTCTCAAAAGTTTATTGGGTTTTTTGAATTATCAATTGTCATTTGATATAAATAAGTGTTCATATTTTTCTAAATAAAATCGTTTTCTATTTTTATTTGCTTCATATAAAATAAAAAGTATAAAATGGCTTTAAAGTAAGAGAAACACGTTGGTAAAGTTTTTGGCACTGTTGTCAGAAAGTTTATACAAGTACGAAAGCAAAAACTTTATTTTGGCTTTTTTGTTACGTTTTTATTTTTGTGTATGAAATATTCTCTCGTTTTTGAGTTTCTGTAACTGTTGTTGTTGCTGTTGGTTGTAAAACTTTGAACTTCTTAATTGTATATTGAATTGATGGTTTAATAACTGAAATTAAATTTGTGCTCTAAAAACTTTACCTCAATTCAAGAATGACTTTATTTTTTATTTGTATTCTGTCATATATTTTTTGTCCTTTCTTGAGAACAGTTTTCTTTTTTGACTTCCCTGCCTTAAAGACGTACGTTTTTGTAAAGTTTGGCAAAGGAAACAACGAGAATAAAACATTGGAGTTCTTTCTTTTTTTTAATTGGCAATAAAATGACAGCTTCAAAGTGCTTTGGGGAGGTGGAATGGGAAATATAAAATCATATGGTTGTTAAAATAAATCTGACAAAAAGATTAAACCGAAAGAAATGACATCAATTAAAAACTTTTAAATACAACTTTGATGTGAAATTTTTTGTTTTGTTTTTGTATTTTATTTCAAATATTGTTAAAAATTTGTTTATCATTTAAAAAAAAGTTAAAATAGCACAAAAGTTAAAATATCACATATTTCACTTTTTGGTCTTAGGTGCTTTATTTTTTTTTCGGACAGTCCCAGTGTGGTTAACAATCGACTCGTTGAACATGCTATTACAAAAAGTTCAATAACCAATTGGGAGCATACATAAGTAACAAGTTCTTTGAGGATGTTGATCGAAAACAATCCTGCTTTCCGGAATGTCGCTAAGCTAAAACTGGTGAATAAGATGAAGCTTCTAACTCATAATTTTTTTATATGTCTCGAACGAATCTACCACTCATTTACCCATCCTCACCCTACGCCATACATATTACAGTCCGTACTATAGCGGACACAGGCAAATAAGTCATGGCAACGAGAATTCGAATCAAGTACAGAACGTAATCACAAGCTGAAAATAAAAACAATTGATGTAAAGGGTGGGCAAATATGACGGTACGAAGTAAATTAGCTTAAAAACACATTTTTTTTGACAAATTCAGTTTTATAAAACTGAATAGAAATATGGGATTTAATAATATAATATGATGTTGGGCAAATGTCCACCTCTAGCACATGTCCACAGTATAGAATTAAAGCACAAAATTGTTTTTGATTCACTGTTCTGAAAATAGCAAAAGTAATGTCATTTTTACCACAATAACTCACAAATTAATTGATAGAATATCATGAAATTTTTATAACAATCTTTTGAAAGCTAGATCAAACTGAAATAAAATTTGTGCCATCAATGTGTTAGGCTAGGGACTTCCCAGCCCATGTTTTACATCGATTACTTTAAAGAGTTTTAATTTTATTCTACAAATAGTTGGCCTTCTGACACTTGCTACGTATTATTCTTCGTTGTTGTGATGCAGCCTGATCATTAATGACTTTGTGTATTACATTCTAGGGCAATTCTTTCTACATCACTTTGTGAATTTCGTAGTCCGTATTTAATCTTAATTGTTAATTTTTTAGATAATTTCGCAAAAATTATAAAAGATTTGTTTTAAGCGCTGTTTGATGAAGGCTTGTATTAAAAGTTTATACTTCTGTATTACCCTATAAGCTATAACATTATTAGAGGTTCGACTTTAAAAATTATACAAGGCTTGGAAGGTTTTTTACTTATGTATGTCCTGCTTAGTGCCACCACTGATAGCTGCTCTCCAAATAGCTAAATTTCTCAACGTCATTGAATGCGTCATACGACTTAAGCAACGAAGAAAGAAAATGTTTTATACAATTTTGGTTTTAAAAATCATTTAGAAATCTGATAGAAAAAGAAAAGGAATGGTGGGGCAATAGCATCACTCTTTGACAAAGGAAAAAGAGGCAAAGTTTGGAGTCTTCAATGAGCTATAGAAGCAAATTTCTCAACTTTCACTACACTTACTAAAAGGTTTAAAAAAAATGTTGGTTACCAGAGAGTATAGCATTTTATAACGTAAGCAAATTTTTGATACAGACTTTTGCGTTTTACTGAGCTTTAAGTATACTTAAGTTGTTTTATTGAAATAATATCTATGTAATTCATAATTTTAAGTAAACGTGAGATGTTGTATTGAAACCTAAAAAAGAATAATAGAGTAAAATTAAGTTTAAGTTATGTAATACCTTGATCAAGAAGTTTCCAGAGTTTTTCTCTTATTTTTTTGCTGATATTTCCCCTAATATTTAGCGTCAACATTTGCAAAAGCTACATAGCCAAGAGTATACCTATTTCTATCGGTGTTGGCGATTTTTTTACAATTTTTACCGTATTGAGATCGGAAAAAAAAATGATTACGAGGCTGAATCCGGATCTCGCATTCATCAAAAGGATCATTACTGGAGACACGCAATCCTGACATCCAGCAAGCGAATGGCGTTAACCAAAAGAGCCGAGACCATTTTCAGTCAAAAAATAGGTCAATTCTCACGGTTTTCATGGATTACAACAGTGTAGTGCATCATGCAGTTTTGCCAAAAGGCCAGACAGTAAACAAAGAGTATTATTTGGGCATTCTGAGACGTTTGTGTGAAGAAATTCGACGAAAGAAAACAGAACTGTGGGCAGAAAACTCGTAGATTTTGCACCATGATAACGCACCATCGCACAGTGCCATCATTATTTCAAATTTTTTGGCTAAAAATGCAACAAATACTATCCAACAGTAAATTCAGCTGAAATGGCTCCCTGTGACTACTTTCTGTTCAATCGAGTTAAAAAATCATTACGGAGAACGCTTTTCAGCAGCCGAGAGGAAATAATGAAAAAATCGCAGGAAGCACTGATGGACATATTAAAAACCGAATATAAAGAATGCAAATGACAAGCTATGACGCTAAGATTTAGCAGGAATATCAAGAACAGTTGTACCAATTAACCAAAAAAAAAAAGAAAACTCAAATCGGAACAATGGGACCGCCACACGGGGGTTATTCCGGAAACTCCTTGATCAAGGTAGTATGTTAGTTATAAAATTAATGAAAAATGGGAATATATATAAAAAAATAGTTTATCCACATAAGATGTCTTGACAAATTAAATATCGTTTTAAAAAACGTAAGCTAAAAAGTAAACGCACGTAAAATTGGCAGAGAAGAAGATTTTTAAAAATTGGTTAAATACACTTATGCGTTTTGACTTCTACGAAGCTCTTAACGCGATAACTCAATTTGTGCTTATGGTGACTTAAGCTACTCTTCCATGTGGCCACAGATATATGTTATGGTATACACAAGTAGATATTTTTATTTGTATTTATTTATATTTTATTGTAAATGTTAAATTTCAATTTTATGATTATTTAATAGGGAAAACGTTTAAAATTTAAAAAAAATTTTTTATTTTACGTACTCATACTTAGAAAATGACCTTTTCATTTGAAGGATATTAAATTCTCATCAAATAACAACACGTATTTGATATTCTTGATTATATTTTCGAATTTTTGTTGTTGGTGTTGGATTTACGAGAATTTTAGTTGTTTTTATATTGGTCTCACTCCTACTACTGCTTTTATTATTGCTATTGCTGCTGCTGCTGCTGCTGCTTCCACCTACTCCTGTTGCTGTATTTTGATGATATTAGATTTGCTTTTGTAAAATATCATTACTAAGCAATAATTTTAACGCTGGATTTATATACGTACATATCTGTACCCTATACCAATAACATTTCTTAAGTTATATTATGTTTATCCTGATGTTTGTTACCACTTATGGTGCAACACAAACTTTTAATTTTTATTAATCAACTAGAAATCAGTTTTTGAAG
Source organism: Wohlfahrtia magnifica (assembly GCA_023159175.1). Taxonomy (NCBI): domain Eukaryota; kingdom Metazoa; phylum Arthropoda; class Insecta; order Diptera; family Sarcophagidae; genus Wohlfahrtia; species Wohlfahrtia magnifica. Next base: position 2,202,746 of record JAKWBJ010000062.1, read on the forward strand.
CAAATCGAGTGTGACCAGCAGATGCTTTTATCTGACTAAAATGCGAATTCAATTGTTTTTGTTAAGAACGAAAATTTGTTGAGCACTACATCTGTTTTGGAATTTGGTTCACTTATGAGTGTGCCTTACTCCTACAAAATACTATATATTTTATCAAAAACTGTAATGTGTTGTAGAGCAAAACATAGTCAATCTTGAGCAACTTTGACTTTTCTTTTTGTGTCTTGTCGAAGTTATGAATAAAGTGGGACCAACTGAATATAAATGGTAGAACATTTTTTATGATGGATTTGATATATAGTAGGTTAACAGAATTCAAATAGCACTTAAATTTGATAAAGTCTTAAGTAAAGAGAGTATCTATTTTCTTAATCTCGTTTAAAAAATCCATATAAAAATGTTCATAAAAAAAGGAAAAATGAAAAAGAGAATTTATTTACTTTTTTAACAATAAAGTTAATATGAAACGTCGCTCATAAATTAAGCTCTCAAAAAATACTATCGTCAAAGTTTTTCCTTGATACAAAATGCAGCACAACTCAAAGGATGTTTTGATAGCCTTCTGTGTTCACCACATCATATTGAGTCTTCGAACAAAGCTATAAAGCAATACTCCTATTTGGCGAGTAAACGAATGATCTTTTTGCTGCAACTGTAATTTACTCATAGAACTTTATTCTATGAAGGAAAACAGCAGAGCACTCATAAAGTATGTATTCAGATTTCTGAAAACTTCCATTCCAACTAGTGCTTATTTCGTGAATGGTAACACTTATCTCATGTCTGATTTGACAAATAATAAGTTTTATCCTTCCGCTGAACGAATATGGTTGTGAATACGCTTCGCTAAGTGGGCCTGCGATCGACTTACAGAAGATGTCGATTTTGCCAAAAAAAATCATCTTTTCAGATCAAGCTCATTTTGATCTTGGCGGGTATGTAACCAAGCAAAATTGTCGCATTTGGGGCACAAAAACCCGCACGCATACATTGGAAAGCCGATACACCCAAGACGAGTCACTGGTGCGGATTTTGGTCCAGAGGCATAATTTGTCAATTTTTCTTCGAAAATGTGTAAGGAGTGGCCGTCACAGTTAATGGCGATCATTATCGGGCCATGTTGAATGAATTTTTATTCACAAAAATTGAAGAATTGAATATTAGCAACATTTGTTTCAACAGGACTGCGCTGGTGCCACACAGCCGAAGCTACACTCGATGTTTCGCGCCCTGTTTTTGAAGATCGCATTATCAGCCGCAGAGCTGATGTCGTTTGGCCACCTCGGAGCTTCAATATGACACCGTTGGACTATTATTTGTGGGGTGCCGCCAAAGATAAGTGTTACGCCAACAAGCCAGAGACAAGTGACGCTTTAAAGGAAAATGTTCGTGAAGCCATTGGTGAAATAAAGCTGCACACAATCGATAATGTACTTAAAAATTGAACCGACCGTTTAGGCTACTGCATGGCCAGTCGAGGCAGCCATTTAAATGAAATTATTTTCCTTTGTTAACCGGAAGGATTGTACTTTCAAATAAAAAAAGAAATTTGAAAAAATATTCAGTAGTTTTTTTTTTATAGCAAATTAAAAAAAAAATTATTTGGCGGACCCTTTATAAGTTAGCTTTTGTTATGGTATAATAGCTTTCGGTATCTAACCAGAGATGAGAATAAGAACCTTTTCATTTGTTGTTGCAGTCCGTAGGCATTCCTCCATATCCTAGGAAAATTTTTTTTTTGAACTGAGGATCAGATTCTATTTAAAGAATCTTTTAGCAAACTTCGTCATATTTGATTGGAATCGATGCATTGTTTCGAGTACCTTACTGGTTTTTTCAAGTGCTTCCTATTTTTAAATTTTAATAAAATAAAGTGTCGGTCAGTGCTATCTCATCGAAATTTTTTATTCGTTTGAAAGGTTGATTAATGCTGTTATGTATGAAATATATATCTATACCTACTGTTCATCGACTTCAAGAAAGCAAAGAAAGTGGAGATGGATCGGCCATATCATAAGGAAAAATCGTAGGAGTAGATGGAACTTGAGTGGAATCCTCAAGGATCAAGGAACCGCGGTCGACCAAGAAACACCTAGCGATGCACAATTATCAAAGAACTAAGGCAAAGACAACAGCAGCAAATCGTGTAGGTTGGAAATGCTTTTGGAAGCCCGGTCCAAAGAGGAGTAAAGGAGAAATAAGTGTACCAAATATAACATCGTGGAAATGTTCGCTTTGGTGGATAGCGCACATGTGCAATGTTCAATTTTCCATGACTCTGATTCTGGATTTGGGGTACGGTTTTGCCTTTTTCGCATAGATCTATGACTATGCTACCCGCAATAGAAAACATAACAGAATTAAATCGGATAAAAGCTAGTCCAAATCACCTTTTTGTGAGATGCCCTCAAATCGGTCGTGCACAATATCCCATATTGCATGAGGTCTTTTTAAAACCACAAGCAGAACGCCTAACTCAGGCTAAAAGAAGTTGGTAATTATTGATCTAAAACCCTAACTGTTGACGATGATGGCCTGGCCAATACCGCTTTTCTAAAGGAATGTGGAATGATTGAGCCACCAGCCCAAAATCTATACCAAAAATTTCCTGACTAACTGATGCCGTCTGCCAGTTCATTTCTCCAAATTCCTTCAAGACCCGTGATCCAGAAGCAGCTGACCATATGGACTCTTCCCAGTCGCTTTAAATTACACATTTTCACAGGTAATCGTAAACTAGCTTTGGGTCAATCTCATATGAGCTCGATTGGCGGCTTGAGTATCTAATAGTATAGTTATGTCCTGCCTGTTTTACTTCCTGTACAGTTAAAATGTACACATCCGTCCATGTTTAAATAACTTTCTGAAGACATTGAATTTGTATCAAATAAGTTTTACCAAATGTTTTGATCTAGTAATAATCAACCTCATGATAACGATTTAGACTAAAAAGTGTAAAGAAGGAGGCTTTAGTGAAGCCAATTACTTCAGTAGTTCATTTTTAACTTCTTATATAAAATTCCTTGACAGCTATTTAATGTCCAGTCTTGCTAAGTTGTCTAGGTCTAGTTACAATGACCCACTGAGATATCTCACGTTTGTCTAGTCCAAAAGAAGTTATTTTAACTCAATTTGAAACCAAAACGCACCATGTTAATTGTAAATGTAACAAAAAGTTCCACAGATTTATCTTAATTTTTTTTTATTATGATACAAGGATCTACGACAATTATGTGTAAAACAAAATATAGGCCACATGCTCGCCACGCCTTTGGTGGCATACCTCCATTTGTTGGCTCATAATTTTAATGACTCTGAGACATAATTGAGGTTAAATGTCGCTATCAATGTGCCAAATAATCTCCTCCTTTAGCTCTTTAATTATTCTTGGCTTATTGACGTATACTTTTTCTTTTGAATGACCCAAAAAAAAAAAAAAATCAACGGTGTCAAATTACATAATCGTGGCGGCCAATTAACATCGCCACAAAATAATATAACATAGCCATTGAATTTCTCGCGCAAAAGAGCCATTGTTTCGTTGGCTGTGTGACAAGTGGCATCATTCTGATGGGCTCACATATCGTTCTAGTCCGTTATCATCTCACGAAAGCGAACACCATTTTTGATAACTGCTTGACCGACCTTATTTTCGAACTATTGCGAACAACAACAAAAATTTTTTAAAGTCCACAATTGTGGAGTCATTTGATCGATTATGATGACCAAAAATATCACAAAAGTGCACGAAATGCATTTTGATTTGAACGTAAAAGGCTTCAACTATCTTAACGCGCTGCTCAATTGTGTACCTCTACATAGTTGAATTTGCCAAACACTGAAACTAAGAAATGTCAAATTAAGTTGACATTAAGGAGAACTTTATTAGAACTTCTGAAGAGAAGATGTTTTTTGTTCATTTTACATTTTCTAAACTTTTATTTGAATCGTTAATTTCTAAGCTTGTTACTCTCAATACAAGATTTCAAAATTAAAATGAAATAATATTAAGATCCGAAGCTCTGGCCACCGCTCCAAGCAATATGGTCATAGTTACCCTGTTCGTAATAATTAAAATTTAATTTAGAATTGTATTCTAATTTAAAAATAAATATATGCTTACATACATACGAGTACAGGTAGTATATATTTTATATATTTTCCTATTTTTAGATTAGTTGGTCACATTATCAACGTATTTGATTCGATTAAATCAGTTTGGCTGTGAATGTTTCAGAAAACGTTAGAAAAAGCACGAAGTGCTGAGGAAGCAAACCATGAAATTAAAATGTGATGAAAAACTCATTGTGGCATTAATAGAACGAGTAAAAGTACAAAGCACTTGTTGTACTGAAAAAAAAAAAACATTAAATGGATAAATACAATATATACTTATGCACACAGATACCCTCACACACAAACATATTTACTTGGCTTATACATTTTTCCTTATCCTTACAAATATATTTCGCTTGTTTTATATTCAGTCATTGAGCGAAAAATAATAAAAGAAAAAAAAAAACAAAATTTTATGTGAAACAAAATCACCTTTTGTTAGTAAGATTCGCTCTTTCCAAAGTGCTATCATTTAAAATCCTCTTTTATACCCGAAACAAGCAACGAACCATCGAACAACCATTATTCTTTGTACTCCATTGAAGTAGCATCCACTTACCTCAGCCTGCAACAGATTTTTACGTTTAATAATTTTTAACAACTTTCTTTATGACTTTGCAGGACTCTCATCTCTACGTTTCTTATTTTTATCTCCTGTCTTTATTATTTATAATTTCATTTAAAGACAGTGCAAAAGCAATCATTGTCGAAGTGTGAATTTCATTCATACAATCCCCGGAGCATTAGCTCATACAACGGCCAAAAAACAAAAAAATGAAAAAATTGAGAGAAAAACACTTTTTTATTTTGTTCTAATATCGTATTATATTGCTTAAACTTATTTTTGGTTTTAACTTTTTGCTTGTTTCTAGATATTTTATCTGTATTCTTGGGAATAACGCCAAATAGGCTGTTATTTGTTATTCTTATATACAATTCTCCCAAGAAGATGATCGTCTGTCTTAAATGTCGTTGATACACTTGTATTCACCTTATTTTTAATGTAATAAAATATAAAGAAATAAGAAAATTATTGTTGGTGGATCAAGTCCGAATATTGGTTATTCTAGAGCACATTTATAATATCAGTTTAGAATTACACCTATCGCACTGGTTTCTCTAAAGTCAGTCAATTAAAAATAGCAGCGTAGACAGACGAAAGCATTAATCTGCATTAACAGTCTTCATGAAAATTATCTTGTGAATTATCCTCATCTTAATAGCGTAGACAGACAACAGCGTTAATCTGCATTAACAGCTTTAATGCAAATTAACTTGTGAATTATTCCCATCTTAATGTGCATTAAGTTTGATGTAAATGCGCGAAACCAAACTGCATTTAGTTTTTTCAATATGGCAATACTGTGGATAATCAACCAAATTGCTTACTATTGTGAATGAAAGCTTAATTGAAAGAATTAAATTCAGATGGATTACGGGGCAGTTTCAGCAAAAGTAATTTCAGCTTTTTCTTAGAACAAATAGTGATTTTAACCAACAGCAAAGCCGGTAATCATACTTTCTGTTTTCTCGTCCATTTGATCGAAGTATAAATGTCAAGAAAATAAAAAATTGTTCACAAACAAATAGCTGTCAGAGTAAAATTTTAATTTGCATTAGGGAGTTTTTAATGCAAATTTAAGCTGTCGTCTGTCTACGCTATATGTGTGTCAATTTTTACATTTTGCTAAAAAGAACATACAGTATTGATATCTACACATTTTAAACTCCTACATTATTTTCTTTACTGTTTCGCAAAAAATAAAATAAAAATACGCTTGCTACCAGTGTTGCCAAGTTTTTGTGATCAAAACGAGCGGACCGTCTACGAAAAAGGCGTTAAAAAACGCTCGATTACGATTTATGTAACTATTTGTAATCAAAACGCTCCGTAAAAAGGCGTTAATAATATTAAAAAAAAGAAAAATATACTCAAAAATTCTCAGATTTACATTTTTACACAGATTTTTAAATAACGATTGCTTGAAAAATAAAATCAAAAACGATTTAGAGTAAAATAACAGTTTCTATTTTTGGATTGAAGTATAACATACAGAAAATACCTTTAGAGCCGGTGTTAGACAAGGTTGTGTTTATTCTCCACTGTTGACGTTGTCCTCGATTGTGTGCTGCAACGTGGTATAACCTAGGAACTTTACACAAAGCTGGAAGACCTTGATTAGCCAGACGACATCTATCACCTGGTCCACAGATATTGGTAAATGCGAGGATAGCTCGATTCTGTATAGGCAGAAGCACACATTACTGACTTGCTGATAAACATCTCCAAAACCAAAGTTGTGCGAATCAACTCTAATTACACAACAATCTTTCGAATTAGAAACAAAAATTGGGAAGAACAAATTGTTATAATTGATGTCAATTCCAGGCGCAGACTCTAATGAAATCACATTACGACTTAGCTAAACGGCTTTACATAGAATGTCTTGGAGCCAGATTAGATCATTGCTTTTAGCTAGACGTAGATAAAAATAATTTGTTTCCCTTGGGATCTTTAATCCCTTGGGATCTTTAATAATACCAAGTTACCAGTTTAGTATTGAAATTAAATAATAAAAATATTTAGTCTTCTTCTTTAAAATATAAAATCTTACCTATATCTTAGGGAAAAATTGCAAAATTTAGGTGATTTTTTGCCAACAATGTTTTTCCTACCAAAAATATTCCAGAAATGTACCAAAATCAACTGTATGGCTAATGTTTATTACATAGTCTTTTAATTTAAATATCATACAGTATTTATTAATAAATAAACAATGCTAAAAAATCTTGTAAGGGGTGATTTTTATAGAGGTATAGAACTTTAAGTTGCAATAAAACAACGACGGATTATTCGATTGACATGAATTTTATTTATCCGAAAGATAATCTTGTGGCATTACATTTTAAATATGACTTCTGGCATATGACCGCCACGGCTGGCGCAGATGTAGTCCAATCTGGACGTCCAATTTTCGATGACTTTTTCCAACATTTGTGGCCATATACCGCCAATAACACGGCGAATGTTGTCTTCCAAATGGTCAAGCGTTTGCGGCTTTACCGCATAGACTATTAACTTTACATAGCCCCACAGGAAGTAGTCTAGCGATGTTAAATCATAAGATCTTGGAGGCCAATTCACAGGTCCAAAACGTGAAATTAAGCGGTCACCAAACGTGTCTTTCAATAAATTTATTGTGGCACGAGCTGTGTGACACGTTGCGCCGTCTTGTTGAAACCACATCTCCTGGACATCATGGTTATTCAATTCTGGAATGAAAAAGTTAGTAATCATGGCTCTTTACCGATCACCATTGACTGTAACGTTCTGGCCACCATCGTTTTTGAAAAAGTACGGACCAATGATTCCACTAGCCCATAAAGCGCACCAAACAGCCAGTTTTTCTGCATGTAACGGTGTTTCCACATACACTTGAGGATTACCTTCACTCCAAATGCGGCAGTTTTGTTTGTTGACGTGGCCATTCAACCAGAACTGCGCTTCATCGCTAAACAAAATTCGCTTATGCAAATCGGGAACAACGGTAATCTCGTTTTGGGCCCATTCGACGAATCTACGCCGGGCGTGAGTCTATTCATGATGAATTGCCAAACCAAACTGAGAATAAATCACTTGACAGCTGTTAAATCGGTCGCCATCTTGAAAAGTAATGCCAACTTAAAGTTCTATACCTCTATAAAAAAAATTCATACGCTTTGTTTACATTATTCCAAACAGCAACCATAATTACAACAAAGCATGTGTGTTAAGGGGGGTGATACATTGAGAAACATTTGTTTGCAAACATCGTGTATGTATGCATTTGGTTTGCAAAGAAATGTTTGAATCGGTGATAGACTGTGTTCAACCAGACAATAAAATTTAACTTTTAAGTGGTTTTAGAGATGGCGGAAGTCATTTGCCGTCGGGTAAAATATGTATTTGTAAGCAGTTTTCAATGAACAGTTTTTTTTTAAGTTTTAAGAAAAATATAAAATAATGTCGTCTTTGCATTGACCAAATGGACTATACATTTTTTTTTCAAATATTTTTAAAATTAAATAATAAAATTTAATTGGTTCACAATTTTGATGCATTTCTAGCTGTCCATAAATTTGTAATATGGAAATTCTGTTAATAATTTAATTTGTGGTACTTTTGCTTTTCTACGTGCGATACTATTGGAAACAGTCTATAAAATAAATGTTTCGCAATACAATAGAGACCACACAATCGAGGTATATAAACATAAAAAACAAAAAAAAATAAACTTATTTTAATGGATGAAAAATTTTATTTAAAAAACCCTTTCCATTAAAAAATTAAAAATACATATGATTTCAGAAGTAACTTAGAGTGCGAGCAATTAAGTCCTTCGACTCTGATAGTAATGTTATTTTGGTTTTAATTATTAAATAGCTTACATTGCTTAAGAAAAACAAATATAAATATATATATTCATATATAAAATTTCTTTACATTATAAAATAACAACAAACAAATTAAAAATGCTGAAGATATATACGTATAAATACATATAATTAACATAAACATACATATTATCTGAAACTGGTAAAGTAACGAAATGAGCATTATTTTTTTTAAATTTTGTCATTCATTTCTTCCGCAAATACAACGTAAATTTTCATCAACCAATCACAAACAACGTCAGTCGCTTCAAACATTTGAAAAATATCAAAAGCATTTTGATATTCCTCAAACATAAACCGTTGATACATTGTCAAACATTTGCTTGCCAACATCGTTATGTATGCATGAAAAGAAAAATAATAGCCACACGCATACGTTGTGTGTAAGTTCTCCATGTATGCGATTGACTATTTTTTATTTTTCACGCACATAGATGAAGTTTGCAAACAAATGTTTGGCAATGTATCAGCACTTTGAGACACAAATTTTATAGGGGTGATACATTGGCAAACAGCAGCACTTTTTTTTTAAAGGGGTGATACATTGGCTAACATTTGTTTGAAACATCGCAAATAGTCAATCGCATACACGGATAACTTACTTCTCGATGAATGTTTGCAAACAAATGTTTGCCAATGTATCACCCGCTTTATTTAGTAACTTGTTAGCCGTCTACGAAGAAGGTTTTTGTGTTTTTTTAAATTTCAAAGAGATTTTGAAGAGAACTAAAATTTTGCTTAGTACACCGAGAAGTGCTAATAATAAGCTACATAAATTTATGTATTTACAGTATTTTATTTTCAGTGTACTCATCATTTTAAGTGTTTCGCTGTTTTACGTACCCCTGATTTGGTCTATAATTTAACCATGACTCACAAACGAACAATGCTTGATTATTGCATTTTGCCATCAAAATTCAGTTGGATGAAGATCCAAAATTGTGTTTAGCGGTGAAGCTCATTTCTGGTTGAATGGATATATGAGCAAAGAAGAAGAGAGAAGAGTTCATTAAACACTTTGTTTCATGTTTGTGATCTGTTAATTGGCCGCCTAGATTGTGCGTTTTAATTACTTCAGATTATTTTTTGTTGGGCTATGTTTAGGCTCGTATGTAAAGGGAAAAGACCACAACGGTTAACGCACTGGAAGTCACTATTGAAGAATTTATTCCTGAGATACCGGTTGATATGTTGGAGAGAATCCAAAATTGGATCCAGCGTATTAATCATTTGAGGCGTATCCACGGTCAACATTTACATGAAATCATTTTTAAATATTGCATTATATATATCGTTCTATTGACTAAAATAAAGCTTAATTGGCGATTCTGCTTGTTACGCGTGTTTGAAATATAATTTCATATGAAATTGAAAAGTTTTTTGCCTCTACTAAAGGTTTAAAATTTAAACTTGGCTCACCTTGGAGTTATAAGTGCGATATGTGTTTTTTTAAATTACTTTGCTTTCTTTGAATGTTAGCGTAGACTTAATCACTAATTTTAATGCGATCAGCATTTGCATAAACAACAAAAATTATATTAAAATACAATTTGGTCTTAGTGTAAAATTATCAGTTTTTGAATGGCTGAAAGTGCAAATTTTTTTTAATTGACTCGAAAATAAGGTGTGTTGTTAAATCCGGATTTTTCTTAGTAAAGGGTAACCTTAATCACCACTACAGTGATTCTGATGCCACGAGTGTTTGTCAGGCAGATTTATCAATCGCTTAAAAAAATGTTCGCGTCGATTGGTCTAAGGTAATGATTGAAATGTTCGACTGTGGTGCTTCAAATCACGTGTATAAAATTGTGACAAGTAACGAATCATGGATATATGCGTATGAGCCGAAAACAAAACAGCGACCGTGTGCGTACTCTAAGATGAGCTAAATCCAACAAAAATAGTTCGTGGTAAAAGCACAGCGAAGCAAATGGTCGCCTTTTTCTTCGGCCAATTGTGACTTATGACCACTGATCCGCTTGAACAACGTATGGCAGTCAATTCTGAGTGATACACGACCATTTGATTGTCGGAAGTTTCCGGAGAAATTCGTAAGACCAACCACCGAAGGCAATCATGACAATGCGAGCTCTCACACACCTCGTCAAGCAGATGTAATTTTGAGCACTCAACACATCGAATTGATGTGTCATCCTCCGTATAGTCCTGATTTTGAACCTAATGGCTTCTTGTTCCCGAAAATAAAAGGTAAGCTGCGTGGTCACCAATTTAGGAGCGCCGAAGGAGCATTTGAAGAGGAATGGAAAAACAGCTTTCAGAAATGGTTTGAACGAATGCAAAAGAGTATTGATCATCCAGGGGAATACTTTGAAAAACAATAAAGCCACTGTAATTTAAAAATATTTGTTATTATTTGCCATTCCCGAAATATAAATACTACCCTTTGTATAACGAAAAACTTAAAAAAAATATTTTCAAAATATAAAAATTTGTATCAAATTTCAATATAAACACTGTTTACTCAACTCTTAACGATTAAATGTAGGGCACGAAAATGCCTGCAGTATACAAACTGTCATATTCTAGTTTTTGGCAAAAAGTCAAACATATTCTGGGCACAATGTTGTTTACCAAGCCAGCACCGTTGGTAGTCATCATTGCCGTCGTCATCAACGTTTTATTAAAATTTATAAAATTTATTATGGAATTGAACTTTTATCTTTTCCTATTGTTTTGTTTGACTATGTTTGTCACATGTTCAATTGAATTAAATTAAGTTTTTTCTCTTTTCTGTTTTATTATTTACTTTTTTTTTGTGGCACATTTTTTGGCATTGAGGTGTTTAATTTTCTAAATCCTGCTGTGTATGTATGAACTCAATTCAGTCTGTCACACAGTCGTTCATTCTTTGTATTTATTTTAGTCTTAAATGCTGCAGTATTTTAAAATTGTATCCTCCTTGGTGTGGCACAGAAACAAATTCGTGATGTAGGATTGAATAGAGAAGATGAAAATATACCCTTAAGCTAAAGACCACAGCGATAATATTTGATTTAGTTATGGTCGTGTTTGTTAAGATTAAGAGATTTTATTAATTTAATTGAAGTCAAATAAAATTTGCTATAATTCAGTTGATATAATAACTGCAAAGATTTTTTAAGGCTTCAGTTTTCGTTTTAACTTAACATAAAACACATGAAGTTTTATGAATTCGTAAAATTTTCGGAGTTATTTAATAAACAATATTGTCTTACAACAATGCGATGTAGGACACTAAGATATATCGTAATAACCACTTGTTTCCTAGGAATGTGCCAGAGACCAATAATAACTGTTGTTAAGTTTTGTGAGATTGAAAAAGTTGGCTATAGATCAAGGAATAATTTGTGCGTTTTTAATTAAGAGTTATTCTCAAGAATAATTTTTATATGTTCTTATACCGCAGACAGACGACAGCGTTAATGTGCATTAAAAACTCACTAATGCAAGTAAAAATTTTACCCTGACAGACTACAGTTTGTACATTAAGTAAACAGCTGTTTGCTTATCAACTTTTTTTGTATTTATACCTCGATCAAATAGATAGAAGACAGAAAGTATGATTAGCCGCTGTGCTGCTGGTTAAAAATCACTATTTATTTTAAGAAAAAGCTGAAATTACTTTTGCAGAAACTGCTCCATAATCCATTTGAATCCGTTTTAGTTTTATCAATTTAACCTTCATTCTCAATAGTAAACAATGAGGTTGAATATCCACAGTATTGCTATATTAAAAAAGCTAAATGAAGTTCAAATGCAGTTTGGTTTTATGCATTTGCATCAAACTTAATGCACATTAATATGGGGATAATTCACAAGTTACTTTAGGGCCGTTAATGCAAATTAACGTTGTCGTCTATCGATGCTATTACGTTACCTAATAAGAGTTATTCTTAAAAGTATTATTTTTTTCGTTGCTCGTAACTTTTATTATTATTTTTTGTTTGTTTTCACGTATAATCAGGGCCGTAATTTGGATTGACTTTTTTACACTGAAAATTAGCTGAAAGTTCCCTGAGAGCTGGTTTTCATTGGCGCAAGAGTCTTGGAATTTTTACTTGATGAAGGTTTTTCGGACTGAAGAGTATCTTTGATATTTTCTCCGATCGCTAAATCCATAAAATAAACCAAAATACTTTTATCCCCAATATCTAATTCCAACACATTTTCTTCATCTTCACTATCTGATGTGTTCAAAAGCTTTACTATTACAGTATCAGTTTCGGTAGAACTGACGTATTCTGCTCATTTTCAAAAATAACTTAAGTCATTTACAATAATTATATGGAAAATTTGTTCTCAAACCGCGCCTAAATCGACGAATTTATTTACAAATTGCAGCGTTGAAAGCCTTTGATATTTAGAAAATGTTGTAGTCGTTAGAGCATAACAACACAAGTGAGCCAAGTTCGAGCCCTAGCAGAGGACACGACGAAATAATTTAATAATAATTTCGTTGCAAGTTTTTAATAATGATATGTTAGTACGACACCGTTTTTTTTTTTTCATTCGCTCTCTCATTCATAATACAACCCCCGATTATGAAATTAAATTCATAAATTTCCATACAAAGTCTTGAGAGAGAATCACTAAAATTGTAAGTAATTCTATTTATTTATATTACCCTTCGAGTTACTTCAATACCAGTGTCATCCCTAATTTTTATAAAACTTAAATCAAAAGAGTTTGGCATACTTATTAGCTCTTAATCAAAATGTTTTAATTATAGCTTTAGCATTGCAAATTTATTAAATTAACCGCTGTATGCTGTTGAGTACAGAAAATAAAATAAACGAAATATAGATAACAAACAAAACAATGGCCGCTCGCTACATTCACTTCATATGCTAGCTGTTACATAGCATAAAGAGGCTTCATTCAACTTTCCCTGCAGACAACTCCATCTACAAAAAAGAAGAAAAAAGAAGAAGACCTTCCAGCTTTCCTCGGAAATGATGACAAACATTGGACGAATGATCAGGAAACAACGTCATCTACTGCGAAAAATTAGCAAGGGTATTCACCAGCACTACAGTGGGTTAATCACTTACTTAGCTTGAAAAATCAACTAATGAAACTGAAACAAAGCAATGAATGCTTTGAGGGAAGCCAATATACTCCCTAGAGGAGTGACTCTTATCACGAATGCACATTGACATTGTCTCATTGTTTACTTTTTGGAACGATAAAGTTTGTTCCCAATTTTTACCTTTGACGACGAATGGGACAAATATGTCCCATGATTTTTAAATTTTGACAGCACTTTAGTCTTAAAAAATTGCGTTTCCGAAGAAGAATCCCAAAAAATTGTATTAATCCCCACTGTGAAATTCCTCATAGTCAAAGTGTTGAGGCATAAGGTCAGACGATGAATATTAGCAAATAAAAAAGTTTGCTTTACAAATCTCCTGCGATTTTAACCTCTTTATGATCGAATTTGAAAACAGCATATCATGTTAGACTGGCCAATTAAATAAATTTGCAATATTAAGTGTGTGACAAGCAAATTATAACTAAGGCACACAAATTATGTCGAATCATGTGACTAACTTACCCCGTTTTGTACAACCTCTACCAAGTCCAATTTTGAAAAACAGCATCGTGTCGCAAATTTCAAACGGTTCAGTCGCTTAAGGGTGGTTCACAGACAATCAAATAAATATTTAAATTTTTGTTTAATTAACGGTTTGACATGGATATTGATTAATTAGGTTTACAAATGTTATTTAGGCTTATAACATAATCAACTTTAAAAAAAGTCCTTATAGTTATTAACAAATTTAGCTTTATAAATATTTAGCTGTAAGCAATTTCTTGTTTACCTATTTTAGTACTATTTTAAACGCGATTATGTTGTTTATTATTTTAAGCGGGTCACACTGGTTTAATGTTTACCTTAAAATCAAAACAACAATCATTGTTTACTTTTAATTTCTCTTTTTGGTTTTAAAAATCATCTCTCTTTCTTTTTAACGGCTATCATTTATTTACTCTTTTATTTTAAACTCTCACTGTATAATATAACCAGAGTTGCCAAATTTGCAGATTAATCTGTATCTTGCAGTTTTTTTAGCATTGAGCAGTTTTGAAATTTTTTGTTTAAACTGTGCTTTTCTATAAACTGTGCAGATTTTGAAGTTTTTATCATTTTAGTTTTTTAATATCAGTTTTGTTATTTTAATTACAATATCACCCCATTTGCTGTAATGATGTTTGCTCGTATCTTTTTTAATCCCTTTTTTTGATCACTGTTCACAAAGAAAGAGAGTTCACATATTGTGTTGTACTTACATTTGACAAAAGAACAGTATGCTCATGTTACATACTACGTAGAGACGTATGTTAGTCTGAGTGATATATCTGCTTCACTAATAAAACATGAAATATTAAAAAAAGTTTTAGCCTTGAAGGTAATTATAATGCGGAATTTTTGTCTTTACTATATTCAACAAACTAAACCTTTTTGGGTTACGCGAATATATGTTATGCAAACACCTCCACTCTCGAAATAACTGTATATCTCGAGCTAACTTAAAAAGTGGTTAGCATCACTGGATTCAGCATATTTGAATTCCGTTTACCCACCGGGTGCCATGAGCACAGTGCCATTATATCACTTATGTGTATCACATTTAATATGTTGTGTTCTGCTTGAATAAAAACACACAATGAAATAAATTATCCGGAATAAATTATTCTGTAAACCGAAATCGAGTGAAATTGAAATCGAATGAAACTTGAAGATGCTTTTTATTGACATTTTTATATTAATTGACTTAATTACCTTTGAAATAACTTCTTTGGTTAGCAAAAGTTTAAAATAATTGGCGTATGTGTATATTTATTTACTCTTTTTAATAAGTGCAGTTTTTTACTTGAAAATCAGTTTTTGGTCTTCTAAATTTTCAGTTATTCGAAAAAAAAAATTATGGCAACACTAAATATTACACTAATAAGATTTAATAAAAAACAACAACACAGAAAGGCGCACTTAGTATCTGCAATTTTAGATTCTTTCCAAACTTTTAACACTTATTTTTATAAAAGAAACACAATTTTTATACAATATTTAATAATAATTATAAAATATAATAGTTTGTTTGATAAAACAGTTAAGAAAAGCACTTTTTCATTATTGAAATTGAAATAAAATTGAAGGTGTACTTCAACGCTACTCCTACTTCGTTGAAGTTTAATAGGAGACTAAAATAATGTGGTGAAACAGTGTTGTCAATTCCTCTCCTTAAAATTTAATAATGCATACTTTTACTATAAATGATATTAAAAGAAGGATAAAGAATATAAATAAACAAATAATAAAAAAGGGCATTATTTATTATTTTGGTTTTAGGCATAACGAAAGTCACGAAACGGTCTTAGATTTTATACGAAATATGCCTTATTCAAGCGAATCTAGTTAGATTATGCTATTAGGCATACAAAGAAAAACTTATAATCACTTTTTTATCTAGGATGTTTGTTTGTTTGTGTCTACGTAAACTTTTCTGTTGTTTACTTGTTTTACTTATTGTTTTTAATGCAAAATGCAAGTAATATATAGGTATCTTATAAATCGACCGCTAGATGGCGGAGTATTCACATAATGAATAACAAAAATCGTAGTCGTACAGATGGCAATGACATATTTTTCTTGTTGTTAACGCGAGTTTTAAGCTCTGTTTTATTCGTGTGGTTCCCCGTTTTTATTGCTGCAGTCTGTATTTTCATAATATATCATATCATAAAATATCATATCAGTTGAATCATTAAAAAAAGTTGGGAAAATTCAAGTGAGCAAAGAAAAATAGTAATAGATCTACATATTTACGGAAAATCTTTATGGGAAATTGCCAAAATAATGAAGCGCAGTGCTTCTACTATCCAATACACGGTGTCGAAATATAAAAAAGCGGACAATTTAAAAAGTCGCTAAATTCGCATCGATCCTTCTATAATAGGCGTTACACTGGCTGCAAATTTGGAACAGTACTTTAGAATTCACATTACACCTTAAACAGTTCCAAATTACGTTAAAAAATTGGATTCAAAAGTCTGTATGCTGTCAGAAAACCATTTGTGAGCATGATTTATAAGAAAAAAAGGGTTGCGTTTGCTAAAAAGTACTGAAATAAGGGTTTCAACTTCTGGAAAAGAGTTACTTTTACGGATGTATCCAAAATTATATAAAATTATCTGATGGACGCGTTAAAATTTGGCGAGAGAAGAACACAAGTTTATTTCACCATAACCTAATTCCCACATTCAAGCATGGTGGGTAATGGTTTTGGGTTGGTTTTCAGAATCAGGAGTTGAGAATCTACATTGTTGGGAATCTACGTGTATATACATAATTTGTCTTATAACTAAGCTTATACGGAAAGAGATGAAAACGTAAGTCTTTTGATGTCAGAAATAAGAACCTCTAAATACAATTTTGGCCGCAAAAACGATATTAAGAGTTTGACCAGGTATCGAGTTTTGATTCCATGTTCACTGGGTATCTCACGAACTTAGATTCTGAATGGCGATTTGGGAAATTTTTCCTGGAATAGTACATTGATCATGTGCTTTAGATCTATACTGAGAACAAAATCTATGAATAGGTTTGATGTACCAATTGCAACTAATACTGTCAATGGCAGAAGCAAGGTTTAGATGGATTTGCCACTCGCACATCTTTTTTAGTACAGTTTCCAAATGCATCAGTGCTAGAAGCATCACGCTCTTAAATTTTTTAATGTAAGTAAGTAAACTAAGCGCATGACTCATGTTTCTTCTTTTATTACATACTTCACTAATGGAGGTGTGCTATTACAATGCCAGCTTAAAAACTGGTGACCTGGTGATATAAGGATTATTTGATAACTTATTTCGTTAATACAAATGACTACACAACACGCACTTTATGTCGTTTTACCCGAAAAAAATTTGTGATTAAGTAATGAAATATTTCGGACCAATAATGATTTTGCAATTGCTTAAAGCAGATTAGTGCCAACACTGCAGCTGGAACTGACAGTGCTTATGCACAAAAATTACCTTACAAAAATTTCTACCAACTTCATGTATATTTTAGAGTTTCTAAGAAGAAAATCGAGGGTGCTTCAGTACGCACATATGTGATGTTAGATATTCAAGCAGCTTTAAAGTTTATGTTATTTCGTAAGGTAAAGGAAAAGGTTATTATGAACAAGGTTTTGTTTTCATAGAAACGAAAGACTTGATAAGCCAACCTTAACCATTCTATAGTATAAATATGGGATACTCCGGAGGAGAGAATAACTATTTGATTAAGACAGAACTTACTTAGGTTAGTTTCCTTCGCATGATAGAATCGGTATCCCTGAAGAAGGTACTCCTCTGAGACAATCTAGATCATGGAAGTGATATGCACCCAGATCCCTTAGTCTGAGCTCGCATAGAGCGGGGCAGTCACAGAGAGTAAATCCCAACCTGGGAATCAAACAATTTCCATAGGAAACCATTTAGACTCCGAAATAAATCCCACAAAAAGTGGGAGTCCACGAATCTCTGCCGTCTGGCAGTAAGAGCCGGACACTGACACATAAGGTGAAAGACAGTCTTATCTTCCTCTTCGGAACCACAACTTCTGCAAAAATCATTCGAGGGAATGCCAAGTCTATTCGCATGGCTCCCAATCCGACGGTGACCCATTAGGACCGCAATCGTACGATGTATGGCCACAACGATATTAAGCGTCGACTTAAACTGACCGGAAAATATCCAGCTTAATCGAGGCAATCGGGACACCAATGATAGGCCCAATGATTTGTATCGAGCTCAGTACCCATTCCGGCTAAGTCCCTATATCCCTATGTCCCGATACCCATATAAAAGTAGCCTTCGAATGAAGCGAGATTTCCATAAGAAACCTGAGGCATTCGTGGACTAGGATAGACATCGAGGTACGAGAGAACTAATCGCAGCCCGACTGTCCGAAAAGATTAGAAGATTAACACTGCCACTAAAGAAGAAGAAATTCTTCAAGTAAAACCAATTTATAAAGTTAAAACTTGCTCTGCTATGGAAGAATACCTTTGTTTGTTTGACGATATCTTAATATAAAATACAAATGGGTCTATTTAGCAGGCACTGTGGCTGTAGATACCAACAACTTGTTTTTACCTTTTAAAAACGTAAATCGCAAATAAAATAAAAATATTTTTTTTTAGTTGTTAAATATAATCTTAATTACAACACAACACATGTACCACTGTGTGCAACTTATATTTTACTTATAACCACTGTGTTATTATATATAAAATGATTAACAACTTCAGCGTCCTCTATATTTGAACACGTCAACTTTACTTTCACACTGATGTATCACAATTTCTTTGACATTTGCAATATCGTGCCTTACATGGGGGCTACACGATCAAGTTTTGCATTTCAATTTTTAATGCACTCACACTTTTTTACTAATACACTCACAATTTCAAAAATTGATACCAACTTGATAATCAAATTTGCTTTCCATCGAGTGTTTCAAGTTGCTTTCAAAAAACAGCTGATCATAATTGTCATGTACAATATGTATTTAATTTCTCAGCGAACAAAATTTAAGCAAAGTAATTGTTTTCAAATTGATTTCAAGTTGCTTGCCGCCTACGTCACGCTATCAAGTTTAGTAAATTTTGGCAAGTAATATATTTGAAACAATATCAAGAAAAACTTGATCGTGTAACACCAGGGTTACTGAAAACTAATGAATCTTATCGAAAGTCTGGTAGCTTCGACGTTAGAGGTTATTTGGTAGCTTCCTATGATTTTTGAAGTTAAGCGACCATAGCGCATTAAAGAAATATAGTGGTTATCCAAGGTCAGAAAATAGTTTCTCATTTGTTGCATAGTGTTATTAGTGTTAGCTAGAATCTAAATTGTTAGCTAGAATGTAATAGTGTTAGCTAGAAGCTAAATCCTTTTCTTTTAGAAAGTGACTCTAAGTGTGTGGAGATTATTGTAAATAGGATGGGAGGCAACGTGTTCATATAGCTTATCTGCTACCGTGCTGTTTTTGGTAAAAATTTATCAATATATTGAACTTATAGACTTATAAGCCATTGCACATTGGTCGGAACTGTATTAAATCTGGGGACAAACATAAGACAACGAAATTGTTTTTATTTAAATTATAAATTGGGAAATTTTTATAAAATCCTTAAATTGATAATAAAATTTAAAAAATTTTAATATCTTCAATTTTATATAATTTTTTTCTTTGGTTAGAGAAAAATTTAGGTTTATTTATATAGAATTCTTTTTTTCTATTTCAAATTAAATTCCTTTAGCTTTCCAACTAAAAAAATGTCTGCAAAAAGCCAAAAAAGGATAAACATTTTTACAATAAAAACACAAAAATATTTTTCATGTTCACCCGCCAACGATTTTTTCCTTTTAACAAAAACATAAAAAAAGATGGTTAACAACTACTAGACTTTTGATGATGATTTTTAATCCATTTAATCTTTTAATCCAGTCGAGTGAATTTTCACTTGATTATGAAAAACCACACATGTAGCAATAACAGAAGTGGCAAAGGAAACCAACATTGTAGCGAATCAGTGGAGTAAATGAAATAAAAGGAAAAATAATAATAAACGAAAAAAGAAAAACTACAACATAAACCAATACAGGAGGCATACAATACCGCAAAATGCCTTAGAATCCGTTTCAAAGTTCTTCTTGTATAGCAGAGAGACAAAAAACTAAGTATAGTCGAGATAATTTTAAGTAAATTTTTGCCTTCGTTTTCATTTAAGGCTTCAAACAAACATACATCGAGAAGGGATTAATAGACCATGTACTCGTTTAGGCAGACAAACATACAAGTAGTAACAAAGGCATATAAAACAATACTTTTTATACATACATATGCTGTTGTTCTTTTTTATCCAATGACTGACTATACGTTAGAAATCTAAACCAAACTCTTTCGTATATGTAGTTTTAAAAAACATTGGCAAGATTTCAAAGGCAATACAGAAACAAAGAAGAAAAGTTTTATAATTAGAAAAGACAACAATATTTCATCGATTCCATTAAAATTGTCTACAGGCAGGAAGAGATATTTTTTAAAATCAAATGAAAATTCATTTTATATTGCAAATAATTTGTAAGAATTGAAAAAAAAACAGCATTTTTTTATTGATAATTTTTTATTGGGTATACAAGTTAATAATGTCGATTTGGACAACATATGATATAACTGTCACATATGGTTAGCGTCAATAATAATAAATATGGTATCTTGGAGGGTAAACATCTGCCATTAAAATTCAGTATTCGATAGACGCCAAAGGTTAAACACACATTTTTTCAATCGCTGTGTTCAATGTGCCATTCAAAAATGGTGATTTCGGCACAGAAAACAAGAAAAGGCCTGGTCAGCCAAAAAAGTTCGAAGATGAGGAATTGGTAGCATTAGTCGACGAAGTTTGTTGTCAAACACAACAAGAACTTGCATTATCATTGGGAGTCACACAGCAAGCTATTTCGCTACGGTTAAAAGCTTTGGAATTCACTCAAGAAATCATTTTTTCATCGTATTATTAGTGGTGATGAAAAATGGATACATTACAATAATCACAAGCGCAAAAAGTCATATGTTAAGCCCGGCAACCAGCCAAATCAACACCGAAGACGAATATCCAAGGTAATGCTCTGTGTTGGGTGGGATCAGAATGGTGTTTTGTATTATCTCAGGGGACCTGTACCGTACACAACTGATTCGCTTGAAGAGAGAAATCAACGAAAAATGACAAAATGACGCTCGGCCACATGTTGCAAGACCGATCAAAAACTATTTGGAAAACAGTTAATGTGATGTTTTGGCTCACCCGCCCTATATCCAGACCTTGCCCCTTCTGACTACCGTTTGTTTCTATCGATGCAGAACGCCCTTACTGAAATACGCTTCACTTCCGTACGGGGTATCATAAATTGGCCTGATTCATTCTTTACCTCAAAACCGAAGCGGGTTTTTTTTTTGGTGCAGAATCCATATGCTACCAGAAAGAGGGGAAAAAGTAGTGGCTAACGATGGACAATACTTCTAATAATGTATCGATCCATTTTGTTACTATAATAAATGCATTTTTCAAGCAAAAAGATCGGTATTATTAACTAGTATACCCAATATTTATTTTTTGTATTTATAATTTTCTATTATTTGGTAAGTGGATAAACTCCTCTAAAGTCGTAATGTTGAAAGTTTTGTATTGGATATGTAAACATTTAATTTTTTTTCTTTTATAAAAAGTAGGGCACATTAAGTAAACAGGATTACTTGGTGCCTTATATCATCATTTACTTACACATTTATTATTTAATTGCAAGCAATTTATTTTTCTACTTATCTTCCCCAAGCATAAGTTAGCCTCTTCGTTTTTCGGATTCCTCTGAAGATCTTAGGGTATCAGGTGGACTGCGGCACATTTGCACCATTATGAGGTATCTACTTTGAACGTCGATAGGACTAGAATTAATGCCTATGGTACTATAATATCTACTAGGGAAGAGTGGGCTTCGGGATCTGTTCTTCTATTCTGAAGTACTAGGCTTCTCGGTTTCTCTCTAACTGCCCGATAACTGCACTGTCTTCCAGGGCGAAGTTTATGCTCGATAGCGTCGCTAGGTGTATTCAAGAATTGGATCTCGGACTTATGGATATTGATATTCTAAATGAGCTTTATTCATCAACGTAATCTCAATCAGGAGCAATGTATTCATTCCAGCGCCGCTCTAACATTTCAATATCACTTTTATAGAAGGAAATATATTTTTTTTCTTTCAAATAGACTTCATTTCACCGACAACCTCTTCATTCGTGCGAAGTTTCTTACCGGCGTTCATTTTATTGAGGCTTGCGAACAGATAGTAATCGGTGGGAGCTAAATCTGACGAAAATGGTGGATGTGGGAGCAAATCAAAGTTCAATTTGTGTAGTTTTGCCATCATCAACACGTTCTTACTTTTGATCAACAGTGAGCAAATGCGGCATCCACTTTGAACAGTGTTTTCTCGTAATCAAATGCTTATGTAATATAAAGCCAACACGTTCTTTTGATCTCTTTACAATGCCAGCTAACTTACGAAACTTCACTTTTCGACCATTCGAAACAATTTTGTGAATTTTTTTTGATATTTTCTGGTGTAACATTTGGACGTACACTGCGTTCTGCATCATCGGTGTCGCTAGGACCAAGTTTAAAATAAACAAAAACAACGTTTTATTGTTGTTTGCTTGTACGTTATTTTGTCCCATCAAGAAACAGTGGAGAATTAAAACACAAAGTTGGTTTTGATCCATTACTTTGAGATAACAAAAGTAGCATCACTCTTAGCATAATAACTTAGAAACTACTTAATAGAATATCATGAAATTTTAACAGCTGTCTTTTGAAGGTCAGCGCTAACTAAAAAAGAAGTGACTGCTATAAAACTGGCCTCATCAGCCCATTTGTTACAAGTCCCCTTGGAGGCGCTATAAAGATTGGTGGACTTTGAGTGGCTTGGAATGCAGGTGAACTAATATTATCATTTGCAGGATATCCAAGATGTTCTGACCTTCTCTGTTAGTTGAAAAGACTATAACTCTCCTGGCCTTGGGAGGGATTCGATTAGGCTTTCTATGGATATAATAACTAAGCACTGTGTTAAAAGACGTATATCTGAGCGTATAAGTATAAGAACGTAACGAGGAAGAGGAGGAATCGGTACAGCACTTTCTTTTTGATTGTCCTGTTCTATAGTAACTTAGACTAAGGCAATTTGGTGCCCTTCATGTCCATGATCTAAATTGTCTCATGAATATTACACTGATTTATCTGGTAAAATTTATTGGGTACTGCGAGGCTATGTCAAGGACCATGCGATTTGCCAGGCTCAACCCCAAATCTCTGTGTCTGACTTTGAGTCCTTGATGATTTTTTTTTGGTGTCTCTTTAGGGTATCGAGTGTACCCACTAATCTGGTAGGGGTTGGTAAGACTGATAAAATTCTAGATGTAATTGAAATTTTTAACGTCTTTACAAACGAGTTAAGATGTTAATTGTAGGTTTGAAAAAATGTGTGGAGATCGATGCATTAGAAGTGTCGGTTAAAAGATTGGTTGATTAGGTTCAAACTGGTTCAGCAGGTAAGAATGCTGTCAAGAACTTTAAACAAATTTGTGTATCCAATTCAAAGCCTTGTTGTATTATTACAGTTGATTTGCATAATTTTTATGTTTGCAGAATTGAGGTTCTCCTGCATACCACAATTTCTGTAAGCCAGATAACTATCGTCGTCTTAGTCAAGATATTCTAGCCTTGTGTTAAAACCTTCATCAAAATCTTGAAATACGGATAAAACCCGGTTTCTCTTACTCTCATGAACTTATGACCTTATAAGTTAATTGAGCATTATCAAATTTTAAGTTTCTCATCTGATTTAGAAAGAAGATAGATAAGCCTTTTAGTTCATATATATTTTGTTTAAGTGGTCTTGAAGAATATCTATGTTTTTCTCAAGCACTTCATAAAACGTATTAAAAAAAGAATTCAGAAAAAATTTTTAGGCTAAATATACAGAGCTTAGCTGAAGGCTGAAAGTGGTAATTACAATGATGAATATATATCCAGAGTATTTTTTATGCAGTACAAAATTTCAGCAAAAATATCATGGACAAATGATAAAAAATGATAATAAAGGGTCCGCCAAATAAACTTTTTTTTTAAAAAATGCTATAAAAAAACTACTGAAAATTTTCTCAAATTTCTTTTTTTATTTGAAAGTAAAATCCTTCCGGTTAATAATGGAAAATAATTTCATTCAAATGGCTGCCTCGGCTGGCCATGCAGTAGCCTTCACGATCGGTCCAATTTTTAAGCACATTATCGATTGTGTGCAACTGTATTTCACCAATGGCTTCACGAATATTGTCCTTTAAAGCGTCAATTGTCTCTGGCTTGTTGGCGTAACACTTATCTTTGACGGCACCCCACAAATAATAGTCCAACGGTGTCAAATCGCAGCAACGAGGTGACCAAACGACATCAGCTCTGCGGCTGATAATGTGATCTTCAAAAACATGGCGCAAAACATCGAGTGTAACTTCGGCTGTGTGGCACGTAGCGCCGTCCTGTTGAAACTAAATGTTGCTAATATCCTCCTCTTCAATTTTTGTGAACAAAAATTCGTTCAACATGGCCCGATAACGATCGCCATTGGCCACTCCTTGCTCATTTTCGAAGAAAAATAGACCAAAATCCGCACCAAACAGTGACTCGTCTTTGGTGTATCGACTTTCCATGTACGCGTGCGGGTTTTTTATGCCAAAAATGCAACAATTTTGCTTGTTTACATACCAGCCAAGATCAAAATGAGCTTCATCTGAAAAGATGATTTTTTTGGCAAAATCGGCATCTTCTGTAAGTCGATCGCAGGCCCAGATTCCCAGCGTTGTTAAAGCATATACACAACCATATTCGTTCAGCGGAAGGATAAAACTAATTATCTGTCAAATCACATGAGCTAAGTGTTACCATTCACGAAATAAGCACTAGTTAAAAAAATACGTTAGATGGCGGACCCTTTACCCTATACATATATATTAGGGCGGGTCAAACATAAACATTTTGCTGATTATTTCATGTAAAGTGCCAAAAATGGTGATTTTTTGATTATTTTGTATGTGGACCCCCCAGGTAGGTTTCAGTGGGTGAGCCACGGCATGGGTGGGTCGGCATTCTAAAGTTAGTGGGGGTCGGTCATACATTTATACTCGATTAGGGCACTTTAAATGGGTCAAAGTGGGATTTCTCAAAATTTGACTATTGGGCCAAAATAAGGAACATCAGAATTCATTTTAGAGGAATGGTTCCTTGGGAAAAGTTTCTTATTTTGATCCGTAGAATACAATTTTCCTTGTCATTTGAGCGATTTTTTTGCGTCCCTAAAAAATCGACCCGCCATAACATATATATTACGTAGAAACGTGTTGATTCACAGTTGAGAAGTAATTCAAAATTCTAAATTACCTGTTGGTTCTTTGTCTGAAGAAGCGCAGTATTCTATCAATAAATTGATTTAAAAAAGTTAACATATAGAGCATAACAGAAGAAAATATAGTATGACTAATAATTTAGATTTCTTTTAATAAATTCAGATTCGGTGGTGACGGCAACTTCCAAGACTTACAAGTCAATAGAAATGGTTGTACCTAAAGAAGCGTAATGTCTGTTTCTTTCATCATCTGATAAGGTGGCGAAGATACGAATGAAACACAAAGTGATAGCGAATAAATACATAATAATGTATCCTTAAATTGATAAATATGTGTTGTAACCTTTGATCAGGATCACACGATTTTCGTAATGCACCGATTAGTGTGTTTTATATGCTGATCGTGTGATTTATTGGCTCATACGGCAACTCATAATATTATTGTGCTTATTTATCACAATCAAATGCAACTCTGGTGCTACAATCGTGTGAAAGCTTTATCGACAATCATGCACCTATATAAATGCTAAAATACACCAATATTTATTGTATTCTTGTGTGGGAATTTAAGAAGATAATAATCACTAATTTTTATTTTTAAATTGATTTCTTTCTGAAAAAACACGTATTTATACGGTATTTCTAATTTTCATCCCTTAAAATATGAAATTTTTCATTATTTATATGTAAATTTCATCACAAACTTCCACCATTTTTTTAATTTTTTTTACTTTTTTTCAAGCGGGCACCTGATAATCAAAACCGATGCAATTTTTAATTTTTAGAGAGCAAATCATCTTTACTTTAGGTAATTAAATATAATCTGTCATTATATTCCAATTTAAATAAATAAATATGTATTTTAGTGAATTATTTATATTTTTTTTTTATTTATTGAAATGTTTTCTCATATGCACCATCAATGACCCTTCTTCTGAGCCAATCTCTGACCCACACACTTCTTCTTTTCTTTTTTTTGGCATTTCTGTTTATTTATATTCTTATTTTTTAAGAACCACAAAAAAAATTAATTTAATTTACCACAACAGCTGAAACGCAGCGTTGCCGTTAGCTGGAACAATTGGGCGTTGGGACAATTATTGTCAATACATCGTTTCCCGCAATCTTGTGACAATAAATTTTGTATGAAATAAGTCAACCGTGTGAATACAGAATTTTTAATTGGAACAATTTTATTATTGTTTGCTAATTTGTCACAATACAATTTGTACCAGATTGGTGTATTTGAGGCAATCGTGTGATCCCAGATTTGAAATCAAAGAAATCATTACTTAAGAGGAAAAAAAATCAGCGGGTTTGATGAAAAATCAGAACACATTTGGCTTTAAAATAAAATTAATTTCAAAACGAACAATACTTAACAAAATTTATTCTAATATACACATAATAATTTACAAATTTAAATAATTTAATAAGCACGTTTATTATTTAAATTACTGTGAAAGGTACAATCATTTTTTGGCGATCTTACAATAATAAAAATAATTTTTTGCCCATTTTCCGTCTTAGAAAATCAGAAATTCAGTACAAAATTTTGGTAACATATTTTAAAAATTTTGTTTTTACAGTTCATGTCTCTCTTTTCTCCAATTCAAAGACATTAAACTAAATATCAGAATCTAAATTAAAATTACTCAGTTTTTAAATATTATTTTCTTTTTTCTTTACACGTTCTTTAATATAATTATGGTATTATTGAAGACAAAGTGAAGTAGATCCGTAGAAGTTTTCATGATACTAATTTGCCTCGAAGTCGCTTACTAATCTGGTGTATACTAACAACTATTAAGTCATTCTCTTCTAATTCTTATATGCTGCATTAAGTATAACATCAGCTATATTATACAAAAAACTAAATAAACTACCGGATTTCTTACTCGAAAAATTGGTTGAAAAAAGGATCGACAATCCTCTGAAAGAAATTATTCTTTATTGATCCATAACTAATTTTCATAAATTTTCGTAGTTTGAGTGAAATAAGGCGTATTTTTGTAGGAATACAGGAAAAAAATTATGTATGTATTTACATATAATACGGCATCTGTTCCTATTCCTTCTAGAATATGAAACAGCATGTGGAATATAATTATGTACTATAGAATATAATTATGTACTATTTTCTTTACTGCCTTTTTCAATAGACCATTTCTCGTTTTCTAAATTTTTCCTTCAAAACTAATACTTTGCCAAAAATATTCTATTTAGTTAAGCTCTTAGCCAATTATTTTGACACCGACCATCGTTTACTTTTGTTATGCAAGTAATATTGTCTTTTATTGAATTTATACTTGCTGTATAGTTTGACAGCATGTTGTATTTATGGACATGTCGTAGGCTTAAAGATCTATTTGATATGTACAATAGTATGTAATATTGGATTACTAACTACACATTTCAGTTGATGTTACTTTACTGTTAGTCTGGAAGCAGTTCCAATGGTATAAATCCTACTTGCCAATACTGTTTTTGTTTGACATCATCAACCACCCTGACCAGACTCCACCTACTTGTGTAAATTATTTAATATTGTTTTTGTTGTAGTTGTCAGTGAGAAATCCTTTTAAAAGCAATATTTTTTCCATCTTTTGTGTGCCTGTTTGTTATATCATAGTACATTGTTTGGCCTCTATTACAAATCATCATCGATGACAATGATGCTGCTGTTTATGAAGCTTCTGCTGTTCTGACTCTTGCTGATGAGAGACATTATGATGATGCCGATGATGGTAAAAACTACCACACTGGTTATGTTTTTAGCATTTTTTTGTTCTTGTTCTTGTTTTTTCATCTTTTTAATGTCATGAATAGTTTTCCTTTCTTCATAAACAAAAACACATCCATTTATTAATGAAAAATTTCATTCTTTTGTGAAAATATTCAAAAGGTTGAATGATTTTCTTTTTTCGTTTAGAATTCTTTTCTTTTTTTCTCTAATGGTGTTTTTTTATTGTGACATGTTAACGAGTTATAAAAAAGGGCAGGAAAATATTTTTAATATCTCAATTGGAATTGAAGAAAATTTGTTTTATGCAATAAATTTTAGCGTTTGCCTTAATATTCGTATGGACAGCTTAGAAAAATTTTATATATAAAAACCAATGTGTGTTCATACGTTTATTTGTTTGTTTAAAGTCTATAGACAGCTAAATTGGAGCGGTATCTCTTTGCATGTCCAGAAGGAACTATAGGCTCTATAAATTTCAACAACTCCAACTGAGCAATGTCACGCCCATACAAAGTTAATATTTATTTTTCTATATCTTCAAAATGGTAACAAAAAACGTTTTTAAATTTGGACCAAATAGATTCATAGTCAATACAAATAATCAATCAAAAAGCAGCGTTATCTATCCACATTAGCCGAAAAGCAGGTATTCCAGAAAGAATATTGATATGTCTGTTTGTTTCAAGACTGTATACAGCTAAATGACAGACTTTGCAACGTTTTTCTGGAAGGAACTAAAGGCTATATCAAATGCTTAGGTTTGGATCGGACGTGGACAAAGGTGGAAAAAAGATAAAAGATGTTACTAAAATAGCAATTAAAATAATAATTAAGATGTGGGTAGCGAAACACGCCAGTATTTACTAAACTAATTTCTAAAACTATACCTACACAAGTTTACGCAATAATCAACCGAATAGTGGCCAGTTTTTAAAATAGTTTGAAACTTATTTTTAGATATTAAGAGAGCTTAGGGGTAAGTATTTTTTTTTCTCCGTCACTCCTCTAGGAAGCATATTGGCTTTCAACAAAGCATCCATTGTTTTGTTTCAGTTTCTTTAATCAAGTTGATCTTCAAATTAAGCAGATGATTAATCTGCTGTAGCTTCCTGCATATGATTTTTTTTTTGTGTAGTGGTGAAGATCCTTGCTAATTGGTAGTGGTTGATTTCCTGATCATGCGTCTGATGTTTGGATTCATTGCCAGAGGTATGCCGGAAAGGTCAGGGTGGCTTTTTCTTTATTTTTCAGAATGAGTTTTCTGGAGGGAAACTGAAGCTTCTTTATTAAACATTTAAAACCACAATTAAATTTTTCTTCGTCATGTCTTCTTCTGGGGCTCGAACCTGGATCACAAAATTAACGCAAGAATTTAATTTGTTTCTATATCTGAGTTAGTTTGGTGACAACCCTGAAAACAGCAGTTTGACCGCTGAGAGTTTAGGGTTAGTAAAAGTGACGACAAACAGCAAGAGAGTTCATATAATAGATTGTTGACTATCAGATGCTAATTTTTCGAATAACGTACCTTTGAAGTACATTTTTATTTTGATTGCATTGGATGCTGTTGATGTGGCCAATATTATGAAGTTTTTGAAGTCAAAGATCTATGTCAACATGCAACATGCGTATACGCCTCTCATTATCCTCATATCTGTTGAGTATGCCCTTCCAGGCCCCCTTCCCAGTCCACAAAAGGGTTTTGGCCACACAAGTGCAATGGAAGCTCCCTTTCTGTCCAGTTCATCGTCCCTTTCATTCAACGTAATTCCTATATTCGAAGTCTAGGAATTAGTTCTGAGACTAAAGTCTGGTACCTGGCTACCAATATATCTCTTGGGAACCTAGATAACTTAACGATGTGGAGTTACATTGCAGTCAATATTAAAGCGACCGAATTTCTTTTGATTCAAGAACTATTTAAATAAAAATTTCGTTCCATATCGATTGGCAAAATTTGTTCCTTGGATTCCATGGGGTTAAGCAGAGTAATTCCTCTGCAGCTGTTACAACCTTTCAAGACACTACTTTTCGGTAAGTTTATAATGATGAAGCAGACTTGTGTAACTTAGGGTCGTAGCAGCTCTGCATTAGTTTCAATATCAATTCATAGAATTTCTTCTTCGCTCTCTGTTCTATCTACCCTCAATTTCCGAATGGCATTTTACTTCGTTCAGACTGGGGAAGTTGCACGATATTTCTAAATTATTTCCTGTAGGGCTGTTGCTGTCTTTCATTTCGTTGTCCTCAGTAGTTTTATCAATGAAGATATTACTAATTTACTCGAACGTATGGGGACGTATCTCGGCAATTGCAACACGAATTGGCCTTCAAATGCTCAATTATCGCCGGTTTGTCGGCATAACTCTTGTCTTTAAATGCGTTCCACAAAAAATAGTCCAACGGTGTCAAATCGCACCAACTAACATCACTATTTCGGCTAATTAAACACCCATCAAACGTTTGACGCAATAAATCGATTGTGGCATGAGATGTGCTGCACTATCCTGTTAAAACTAAAAATCGTTTACATCAATACTATGAGGAGCGGATAAAAAAATTAATTATCGTGGTGTGATAGGTGTCTCCTTCAACAGTAATGGTTGCACCGTCTTCATTTTCAAAGAAATATGGGCCAATGATGCCTCCATTCTACAAGTCGCATCATATATTCACTCGTAATGGGTGTAATGGGTAATTTTCCTTATTAACGTACCCACCAAGATGATGACAAGCTTCATTCGAAAAGATGATTTTTACAATTTTTTGATTTTTTTGCAATTGTTTTTCTTTTGGAAATAAATTTCCAATAAATCCCAACGTTGCTCAAGCGTAAAACGATTCATTTCGTTCAGTGGAGATAATATACTGAATTTTGAGACAGAGTAGAATGCCACAAGTATTGCCAGATTTGAAATAACCGCTGGTTCAAATTTAAACCGATAAATGGCCCACCCGATACTTTGCCATTAATTGTTAATTTGTCTTTAGCTTACAAAACAACTGACAATAACAAATTTGAAAGGTAAAGACTAATATTTATTAAATTTTAATACAACAAAATTGTTTCAATTCTTTTTCATACAACATCCCTGCCTGCATGCCACTTCCAAATTTAAAAGGATTATATTGGTTTCACTGTAAATACCCAAAAATATCACTCAATCAATAATAGATTTCCATAAGCTTATTTTATTTTCTCTTATTTTATTATATTTCCATATTAAACCTTTACTCATACGCTATTATTTACGAAGGCACTCTTCTGTGAAAATATATTTCTTTTTTCTCACAGAGAAAAGCAAAAAAAAAAAAATATATCACCTGGCTTATATTCGTTTACACTGTTTTCAATAAAAAAGCAACCAAAAGAAATATTACCGAAAAAAGGTGTGCAAAAACCTGATAAGCTACAAAAAACTGTGTATTTATATTCAAAAGAAAAAAATATTTATTTCTAATTCCCAGGAATATATTGTTGGACTATTAAACACATATACAGTGTAGGATAAAACAAACAAATAACGATTGTTTTATAAGATAGAGATTAAAAAAAATATTTTCATTTTTAAAATATTTGAATATGAAGTAAGAAGTACTGCCCGATGACGCGTCAGCCCATAAACCGCACCAAACAGTCAGTCTTTGTGAATGCATCGGCTTTTCAACAATCAACAACACCGTGGTGGACAGACACATTTGGTTGATTATGCTGACCAACATAATGCACGAAATACATTTTGAATTTAATGCCCAGTTTTGTAAACGACTTTGCTCAGTTGTATACGTCTCCATGGCTGAATTTGTCAAACACTGAAACAATGAAATGTCAAATTAAAGGACAAAAAACCTGACATTAAGGTGTGACTCACAATTAACATCGTGCATTATGGTTGGATTACCATTTAGTAGTCAAGAAAGCGCGTCAGAGATTTTCTGTTCAGAAGTGATAATTATAACAGGGTAGACAAGAATCGCATAGATAAAAAAATTGAAAATGATATCTAAAGGTATTGAAAAACTGCGATCCTTTGATCTATTGTACAGCCTTCGACTAGAATAGGGTTTCCATATATTAGCTCTATCAACTGCAATGCTCAGACGAGCGGTTGTTGTCAGCAGTAAAGGCTGCTTAGTCTCTACTGGTTAGGCACCTAGGTTCCTTTTCATAAACTGTATCAGTTCCAGACAATTACTAACCTTGTGCTCTGTTGATTCGGTTACTACTCACATATATCTGTACATTGGGTTTGAAACTACAATCGAGGAATTACTTCATGTCGATTGTTGTTAAACTCAAAATCATAATGAGCCACTCAAGTAGCAATTTCAAAATATTTTCAGTCAGCAGGAAAAAGGCGGAGAAAGTCAGAACCACACTAGTTTAAGCAAAAGAGCTGAAAGGCTATTAGGCATATCCAAAAGCTGCTTGCTGCATTATCATTAAAGAAAAATAAATTTATAACGACAACTCGTCCAACAGCAGAATTAAGGACAAATGGCTACAAATAAATGCTCGGTATTTGGAGAGACTAGAATGAATCTATCTAATAAGAAATGCTGAAATCGGTCTAGGCAATCACAGAGTTAATTTAGCGAACGCAACTGTTTCGTTTTAAGCGAGCATTGGCCGAAAAACCCCCAGAATATGCAACTAAACGTAAAGTCAAAATATAACATCACGGCAACGTTTGGTCAATCTAAAACTGAAATTTTACATCGCCAGCCGTATGATCCACAATATTTTCAAATCCCTGGGTATCACCTTCGCTACTTTTTTAATTTTCATAGGGGATGTGCAATGTGTACTTGCGATGAAGTTGTGAACCAATCTCAGCAACTTGTGACATGTGTGCTGCGGAATTAAACTGTATTTAAGTTAAGTTCATAGTCAGGGAAAATCTTTTGCTCTTCGGGTCTAAGCTCGGGAAGAGAGGTTACTATATCTGGCTTGTACTCTTCTACTGGTGATTTCAGTGTTCACAATTCATTTTAGCTACGCTATTCTGGCAGCACAACTTCAGAAGGTCAATATGTTGAGCTATTTGCCACGCATAATCACTTTTCGTAGGTAATGAGTGAACCTATTCATATATCGTGTGTAGATGGACATCAAAATAACACTTTTCTTACCTCACACCCTAAAAAGTATGTTGATGTTGAAAGTTGAGGTTCTGGTACTTCTTGGTAACTCTGCTTACACTATGCCACGAATGGAAAAACAATTTCTGACCTTGGATAACCACTTCATTTTTGATACTCTATACTCGCTTAACTTTAAAAATCATCAGCATTTCAGATTCTATTCGATTTCCAAAAATATATATTTTTCTTATATCTATTTTTAATATAACCGATATTTTTGATGATATTGAGAAACAAACTATTAAATACTTTTTTTGAAAAATTATAAAATATTTAATTTCTAAAAATTCACAAAAAAAAAAAATTATCAGAGACCTCCAACTAATAAAAGAGAAATCAGAGTTCTTGGCGTCTCGCTTAAGAGACCGAAATTTCTTAGAAAATTGTGTTAAGATAGGAGACATACGCCAGTTTTTATACAACGAAAAACAATATGTGCTTTTGGTACAATATAAGTGGTCTTTTTGAGGAGCTCAGCCAAAAATATGTCGCAAGTGATTGGTGACTATTCGTTGATAGTAATAAAGCAAGCTTGAAGGCCGTTTTGCTTCATATCGGCAATAAGAAGCCATGCACATGTCGTGAATTGGGAACAAAAAAATAAAGCTATGGCCAGCTTATCAAAAAATGTTAATTATGGAAAGCTTAGTTGGAAAGTGTGTTGCGATTTAAAAGTTGTTGCTATCTTAACAGGTCTCCAAGGTGGCTATACAAAATATTGCTGTTTTAACTGCCTCTGGTATAGCCGAGATCGAAAAAATCACTATGTAAAAAATGATTGGCCTACAAGACCTGATCAAAAAGGATAACGTAATCTTTCCACCGCTACTTATAAAACTGGGCTTAGTTAAAAATGTTATTAAGGCATTAGACAAGGGTGGTAGAGCCTTTCAGCAAAAATTTGTGAAAGTGTTTTTGATGGTCCCCAAATTCGAAAACTACTTCTAAGCCCCACATTTGAAAAGTTAATATCAACAAATTTGACAAATTGTAACCAACTTTCTAGGAAACTACAGAAGCTTAAATTATAAAGATATCATTCGTGATTTGCTAGAAAACTTTTCTAAAATAGGAAAATATTAATGAAATACAATAAAAAAAAAAAACAATTACTCTATGCTTACTTTAGGTTTAAAATATCACTTAAAGTACATTTCTTACATTCGCATTTGGACTTCTTTCCGGAAAGCCTGGATTGCGTAAGCGACGGGCATGGTGAACGCTTTCATCAACAACTTAAGACCATGGAGCATCGCTATCAGGGAGGATGGGAGCTTACATTTGGTTTCTAATAAGAGAATCAAACTCAGAAAATCATAGAAAACAAAATAAGAGTCGTAATCATTTTTAGATCATACGAGTACTATATTATTCTTCTTTCTAAAAAATAAAACTATTTATTAATTTCATTCTTTAAAAGATATCTATTGTATGCTACTCAGATGAACCGTTATTGGAATTTTCGGCAATTACAGCAAAATTTTTTTTTTCAAAATTTAGGTACTTTCACTTTTTTGGTGATAAAATAAGTATTTAATAGGGATATCGATTATTCGACTTTTTTCAAAAACCGGTTTTCGAATAATTCGAAAAATAGCAATTAAAAAAACCGGTTTTTGATTATAAATTTATCAGATAACCGATTAACCAGTGCTGTTGTTAAAATAAAATTCTTCCCAATTCAAGTTGCATTAGCAAATAAATTGATTAATTTTTGTCCCATGTCGTAGTTTCTACTAAGAATGCTAGAACAAAGTTCGGCTTTTTTAGGGCTGTAACGTACATTTCTTCCTCAGCAACACAACGTCCTAATAAAGGGTCCGCCAAATAAATATTTTTTTTTGAAAATGCTATAAAAGAAACTACTGAATATTTTCTCAATTTTTTTTTTATTTGAAAGTACAATCCTTCCGGTTGATAAGGGAAATAATTTCATTCAAATGGCTGCCTCGCCTGGCCACGATCGGTCCAATATTTAAGCACATTATCGATTGTGTGCAGCTGTATTTCACCAATGGCTTCACGAATATTGTTCTTTAAAGCGTCAATTGTTTCTGGCTTTGACGGCACCCCACAAATAATAGTCCAACGGTGTCAAATCGCAGCTTCGAGGTGACCAAACGAAATCAGCTCTGCGGCTGATAATGCGATCTTCAAAAACAGGGTGCAGAACATCGAGTGTAGCTTCGGCTGTGTGGCACTTAGCGCCGTCCTGTTGAAACCAAATGTTGCTAATATCCTCCTCTTCCTCCATTGACTGTAACGGCTACTCCTTGCTTATTTTCGAAGAAAAATGGCCCAATTATGCCTCTGGACCAAAATCCGCACCAAACAATGACTTGTCTTGGGTGTATCGGCTTTTCAATGTATGCGTGCGGGTTTTCTGTGCCCCAAATGTGACAATTTTGCTTGTTTACATACCCGCCAAGATCAAAATCAGTTTCATCTGAAAAGATAATTTTTTTTGGTAAAATCGGTAAGTCGATCGCAGGCCCAGATTCCCAGCGTTGTTCAAGCGTATACACAACCATATTCGTTCAGCGGAGTATAAAACTAATTATCTGTCAAATCAGACATGAGCTAATTGTTACCATTCACGAAATAAGCACTAGTTAAAAAAAAAAACATTAGATGACGGACCCGACATTTGGAATATAAATAATATACCAAAAGCAGTCATAATTTAATATATGTTTTTCAGAATTTTTTATTTTTTCAAAAACCGTACCACAAAAGCCATTTTTAAGCACATATATAATTAAAATCCTTACCTTTAATGAAAGTTTTTAATTTTTTTCGTTTTTCAGTGTATTTGATTTAGCGTGTTATATAAAACATAAAAAAATTTAAGTATCCGTTTGAAATGATACGATGCGTAACTTACAGGTTTATATTCAATATTTAAGTTTTTTTTATCAATTCAGATTCTGCAGCAGAAGTTTATCAATTGGCCAACAAGAAAATTTTTCATGGTATTAATTTTTTTTTATTTATTTGATAATGATATTGTAGTAGATTTTTTATTGTTATTATGATATTATATCTATCGTATATTTCAATTGGGAAACAAAATAAACAAATAAAAAACTCACATATGTACATACATCCCAAAAATGTTTAATAATTGAATTTCAAATCCATGGGTATTTGGCCTAATATTTTTGTTAACACCTACGAAATATTTATTGTTAAGTGGTCTGAAATCTTTTTCTGCACTATTAACTCTTAGTCAAGCAGCCAACGATTTTTTATGGTCAAATATAATGTTAAATTATTAAATGTTCAGATGATGTTTAGATACTAAGTAATCAAATATAAATGGGCGGAAAATGTAAAAATTTAGGTTGTGGTTTGTTTTAATATATTTTTTTCTTATTTCTTTTAAGAATTTTTTTTTTAATATTTTAAAGTCTATATAAAATTTTGACAAATATATTGGTCTTATAACTTTAGGAAAATTGAGGCGTTTATTCTAAAACAATAAACCTCATCAATACGTGATTTTCGCGCTAAAAGAATTGTGCATTTTTTGTATTGGTGAAATAAGGAATTTTCTAGATGATTTACATTTGAGATGTGCTCGCGGAATATTTATATATTACCCTTAAATACACGAATTTGAAATACGTGTTAAATGCTTTAATAATTTTTATTCTTGTATATTCTTGTGCTCAAAATTACGAATTTTAGTTACGATTTCTATAAAAATGGTTCTGGAAAGCTCCAAGGATCAAAAAAACGAAATCCGTCTGTAGACGGTCCTAGGAATTTAGGCGAACTTTTTGTCAT
Source organism: Wohlfahrtia magnifica (assembly GCA_023159175.1). Lineage (NCBI taxonomy): Eukaryota > Metazoa > Arthropoda > Insecta > Diptera > Sarcophagidae > Wohlfahrtia > Wohlfahrtia magnifica. Next base: position 2,239,983 of record JAKWBJ010000062.1, read on the forward strand.
CAATAAATCAAATACAATGCGTAATTGGAATTAGACGAATTACATATAAAAACTAAATAATTTATGTATTGTATTAATAATATTCTGTAAAACAGTTTTTGTCTTCGAAAAACATTAGTGGTCGTTGCACTTTGTACAAAACATTTGTGCAACAGAATTTTTATGCATTTTAAATGAAATTGTATAGCACCATTACGAAAAATGGTTTATTTTGTCATCTCTGATGCGAGACACACGATGAATAGCTTATTTCCAACAAAATAGATATGGGTTGGCTATTCAGCAAATGACCGACGACCAACTGAACGCAGAAAATTAATTTTTCTTTTTGCTTTACAGCAAAAGTGATTTGCACCTTTTGTTGTGTTGTTATTCCTTATTTGATATTCCAAAATACAATCAATAATATCGATTACTTCTTATTTTGGTTAAAAAAACAAATAATTGTTTTCGTCTGAATGAAGCATAGTACTTCAAAGTGGATGGTAACACCCCCTTAGTCACTGAATATAAGCCCCATTGAAAATTTATGGGATCATATGGACAAAAAAATTCCAGAGAGGGAAATCTGAAAAAAAAATTACTTAATTTGCGCTCTAAAAAGGAATGGGACGAAATTCCGGCAGAAGTAACACAAAACCTGGTAAATTCCTTTCCTGGGAGATTAGAAGCAGTCACAAAAATAAGGGATCACCAACTAAGTACTAGTTTTCTATTTCATTATTCCTATTCTAAAATAAGTTATATTATATATAACTGAGCACTAACTTTTTGGAGTTAAATTTATTAATTAGTTTGTTTTCTCGTTATTTTAAAATATTCTGGAAATATTTTTTTTATTTTGTTTTGTAAAATAAGACTGACATTTTAGCAAATAAAAATCAATCATTACATTTCAAATAACCTTACAAAGTTTTTTATATATTGATAATAAATCTCAAGACCTAAGTGAGCACTCATTTTCCGGAGTGACTGTAACATTAAATTCCATATTTAGTATAAATGGCAGGTGCCACACACACTTATCCAATCTCGCCTAGTTACTGACTGATGGCGTGTATTGCTTACAATATTGTTTGAACCATATTTAGAAACTTCTACTACTTATTACCGTTCTGGACCATCTATCGGCTTAAATTTGAACCAATACGTATGTCATTAAATTTTGTCACCAAAATCACTATATTATCTCCACTGAACGAAATGAATCGATTTACATTTGAGCAACGTGGGATTTATTGGAAATTTATTTCCAAAACAAAGACAATTGATCGGAAATAGTAATAAAATAAAAAAAGAAACTGAAAAATTATCTTTTCGGATTAAGCTCATTTTCATCTGGGTGGGTACGTTAATAAGCATAATTGATGTATTTGGTGCTCAGAAGACCCAAACGTGGTCTTACAGAAGCCAATGCAGCCATTACGAGTGACTGTTTACTGCGGCTTGTGGAGTATATATATCTTTGAAAATGAGGAAGGCACAAGCATTACGGTCAGTGGAGACACCTATCGCACCATGATAAACAATTTTTTTGTACCCGCTCCTCATGGTATTGATGTGAAAGATGTTTGGTTTCAACACAATAGTGCAACTTGCCACACATCTTATGCTACAATAAATTTATTGCGTCAAACGTTTGATGGACGTTTAATTAGCCGAAATGTTGATAACAGTTGTCTGCCAAGAGGCTGTGAATTGACTTTATTCTGCGGAGCGCCGTTAAAGACAAGTGTTATGCCGACAAACCAGATACAATTGAGTATTTGAGGGCCAACATTCGTAATGCTATTTCCGAGGTACGACTCCATACACTGGAGTAATTTTACGAAAATTAGTCCGATCAAGTGTGGTACTATGAGGCGAGCCACGGCAGCAATATGAATGAAATAATATTTTATTTCTAATCGGAAGAATTGTACTTCACAACAAAAAATAAATTTGGCAAAATTTCAAACCATTTTGTTTTATTGCATTTTTTAAATTTAAACTTTTAAGTGGCCCACACTATATAAAAAATCAATACTTTCCTCGAAATTACGCTCACTTTTTGACTGACAATAGGTATAGGCTATCAAGTTATTCAGACAAAATTCATAAATTTCTATCATTAATCGTTCTTAAGGTATAAAAAAATAAATCTTTACTTTGTATAGGAGGTATCATGCACTTTTAGAATTTCACCCACTTTTTTACTAATAATTTATATTGAAGTTCGAAGTTACTTAGACCAAATTCAGAAACTTTTCTCAAGAAACTGTTCTCAAGATATATAAAAATCAATATTTACTTTGTATGGGAGGTAGTGGGCATATCCTATATCGCTCACGTTTTGACTGATCATTTGTATTGACTGTAAAGTAATTTTGACCAATTTTAGAGACTATTACTGTTATAATTTTGATGACATTGACAAATAAATATTTACTTTGTATTGGCGTGGCACCGCCCAGTTGGAATTTTTGAAATTTTTGTAGCGTATAGGTCCTTCCAGACATACAGAGAGATATTTAATTTTCACAGTTATTTTTATATATTTATTTCATTTATTTATTTATTTTTTATATCACTTTTATACCTATCTGATAATATTTAATTTTGTTGCAAAAAAATTTGAACATACATATGTACAGTGGGGAGCAAAAACAATAGGATGTTTTGAAGTTGAACGGAATAGTTCCTATTAAACTTTTAATACTCGTTGAAATAACACTAAGCTTAACACACCTTTATTCATTGTTAAGTTCTTTCAAAAAACTAGTAACAAGAAGTATAATATGCCAATACTAAAATGAGAGAAAGCCAATCATATAAAAAAATTCGCATGTACTTAGTTTTGCACTCTTCGCTAAAAAAAAAAAAAACTTATAATTTTAACACTCTGCCTAAAGCTCCTTATTTTATATGTCGTCTTTAAACAATTTACACATACTCTCTATAATATATCATATTACCCAGTAACTTAAGGGAAATCTGGTCCCATTCGTATTATATTTCTTAGCATAGCTCCAACTTGTTCCTCGAAGACGAACTATATTTTGCTAATATCCGTTTATTATTATTATCTGAGAATTATCAATTGGATTAGAATTTGGGCTTTGTGGTTACCACAGTAAAATTTTTGTTGTAACAGCCATTTTTTGACAATTTTTGTTGTCTGGCTTGAATCACCATCTCACTCCAGTATTGGCATATCATACTTCTCGTCAACGTTTTTTTGAAAACACTTAACCATAAATGTGAAATTTTGTTTTATTTGACTGAGTATATAAATTTGTGTAGGAACTATTCCGTTCAACTTCAAAACATCCCATTGGTTTTGTTCCCTACTGTAAATCCTCCAAATTGTTGTCGTAAAAGACATTAAATTTAAGCTTAGTTGAATCAAAATGTCAGTTTTTGTATATGTATAACTAGGTTTAGATCTGTTTAAAGTGCTGCTAATTGAAATTATCGGCTGGGTTAATCGTTTAAATGATTTATGTAGATTTTTGTGTTTAGTTCAAAAAAGAGATCATTTAATTTTAATCCGGTCAAATCAGAAAATTTTCCACCTGTCAAGTATATATTAAATGATGCGGATTATATAATTAAATAAAATGACCACCTCCATATTTCTTGCACTGGTGTCTAAATCTAAGAATGATTATCTTCTTTAACACTTGCATACGAGTACACGTTCGCTTCGCATAAATTGGCATGTGTGTTGATAACAAATGGGCAGCAATAAAAGTTTTTTCTACTTTGGGATTACCCAGCATTAAATTTCTCTTAAAATGCTAACCTTTCTTTATACTATATATGTATTGTACTTTTGTGCTTGAAAATAATATTTTAGTCGCTGAAAAAGTTCTAATAGGCAAAGTTTTAATTTTTGTAAAAGGAGTTAAGTTCTTTATTAGTTTTATACACTTAAAACGAAAGAAAGGTTAAGCAATATCAGAAATATTGTTCTTTACTTCATATATAGATATGTTGACCAGAGAACGACAATAAGTATTCACAAACAAAGTATGCTTAAGTACTTACCTATATTTTTGGGTGCTATGTATACCAACATACATATATAATTCCACTTCATGCTAATAGCAAACATGTCTGTACACAACCATCTTAAACAACTTAAGCAACATACACATGCCTTCAAAGTATGAGTATCAACGGGAATGGAAAAATATTGAAAGCTCATTAAGTACTCGTGTGTATAATAAGTACTTATATTGTATGCTTTTACATCAATGTTTGTGTTTCTTCTTTGTTTTTTTTGTGACAGTCCCCAGAAACATAAAATACAGCAGTTAACATAAAAGAAAAAATAAGTAGCCTTTTTGAAGAATTCGATGTGACTGATATATCAAATGTGGTGTTCGTAATATATCGCGGAAGTAATATATAAAGTGTACTAAGAGATTTCACAAGATTAAATTGTTCGGCCCATTTTTTTCTAATGTCCTAACCGATGCTTTAGAATCTACAAATAAATTAATAGGGATTACAAATGCTTGCAAAAAATAGTAAAATACTTTAATAAGGCAAATAAATAGCACATGCTGGAAACACTTTGAAGGACAATTGTCCTTCAAGGTTGAATTCAAATGTCGCAATATTTGAGTCAATATTTGAAAATTACACAAAGATCAATGAAATTCTTGCGGACAATGTTCAAAAGCGAAGTATGTTAAATTTTAATTATTTTGTCCTCCAAGATTTAGTAGAGATTTGCAAGGATTTCGAAATAATTTTCCAAAAATTTGAAGCGAGTGTGTCTTCTACTTCATGTTTTCTTATTCTATACCTTAATAAAATAAAATGATTTGCCATTTTCAAAATAATGAAGAAGCTGAAATTGCGGCTCTAAAGATTAAAATAATGTCGCACTTGGAGAAATGGGGTTCAATATAACTATTTTACATAAAGGAGCATTGTTTTTAAGTCCTCCTGCAATATTTTTACAGTCGAATAAAACAAACAATATATAAGAATTTATAATACATATTTTCTATATTTTATATATAAGTATACTCTGTGTATACTCGTGTAGAAATATACACATAGCCAAGTATAAATATACCTAAGCCAATACTCACTTTACAGTTATAAGTGTGGGTATGACAGGCACTTCACGCAACTCGTAGTTGTAGTTATTTAATTTGTGCTGGCTTTGAATATGTCGTGTTTGTATATTGTTTTATTTTTAACTTTACTCACTCATACCTACATGTTTGGCCACCAATACTTTAAAAGTACACAAAACCATACTTTTGTCATTCTCTGATGTTGACTGGGTTACTTGATATAAAAAAACATCGAAAAACATTACTGGAAAAAATCAGATTCTTAAATAATCCTTACATGCACTGCATTATACATGTACGTATTAACTCTCTCTCTCTCTCTCTCTAATTCTCTTTCTATTTTTAGCACAAACATAAATATAAAAGTATGTGTGATTCTTTATAAAAACATACATATGATCCTTTATATAAACACAAACACACCTACCCATCGAAATACAAATACGAGTTGAAGAAAACAGAAAAAAATGAAAGAGGTTAAGTGAGAAAAATGATGTAAATTGAGTCACGTTTAAACAATCACAGCCATCTTTGTCAACTCATACAAACACTTACACATCAATACATACATACTCTTTCATTTACTCGTAAACATTTTAATGCCATATACATACATACATATATTACATATATAAATATATGCATTGGTTTGTGTGGTCGGTCATATAGTAGATGTTTGCGTATTTGTTTGATGGCTGGCTTTTTATTCATGTCATCAACTGATACAATTGCCGACAACATTTAATGTTTCGTTTCATATTGTAAATGTTTTGATTCAACTTCATCGAGTTCATATCATTTGGTCCTTTTCTCCATCTTCCACTGCTATAACACACACGTTTTTATTTCATTTTTTTCTCCTTTTGCCTCTATTGAACTTTGACACTAAAATACATAAGCAACAACTACAACAACAACAACAACAGCAACAGCAACAACATTAATATAAAACATAATAATTTTTTGAGCCCATTTAATAGAATTGCAAATGATTATTTTGTTTACGTTTCACTGTACAGCAGATTTTTATGAAATATTGCACGGAATATAACAAACAGAACAGGAGAAATGAGATTTAATAAATTTGAAAGGCAAGCAACATTTGCTGTATAGAATATTAAACATGTACTTACATTTTCATTCCGTTCAATATAAGATCTATGCGGGAAAAACGTTACCATATTAAATCAAATTTGATTTGGCATAAGAAAGAGAAAGTGATTTTCAGCCAATAGACGATTGATAAATTTGATATTAAATTTTGTTTGATTTTGTATTTTTTTTTTTTTTTGTTTCTTTAATAAATTACTACATGCAGCACAACCGTTTTTTCATATTTCTGTAGACATTTTTAATTAATTTTTACTTTCTAGTTGTGGTAAGGCAATCTTTATTTTTGAGTGTACACTCAAAGCGTGTCTTTTGGCAAATTCTCGTCGCTGATTGTAAAAGATAGGTATAATACTAGGGCGGGTAAATAATAGATTTTGTTCTTAAACTTAATCTCCTTGTCCTTTGTCAAACATTTCTTTAATTTTTGTATCGCTGTTATAAATTAGGGTTTGTCGAGGTTATCAAAATAGATATCTTTTTCTGATATGATTTCATAGTTGGAGTTGGAGAAAAAGAATAGAAAAATTAAATAGTCACTAACTAACCACAGCAATTTGAGATAAGACGTTCTGAAACGAATAATATTCCAGTATAATAGTTCTTATTGAAGCAAATTGCATTGGGAACTCGGAACATGTGTGTCGGTCGCATAACCTGGCGTTTATAATCCAATGCTTGAAGCAAGCCAATCAATTGTGTTCAGTCCCTTAAATACAGAATAATACCTTTGCGTCATTTTTATTATTGTTCTAACCAGGCGCTATTGGAAGACACTGTGACCCATGGGCGTTTATAATCCAATGCTTGAAGCAAGCCAATCAATTGTGTTCAGTCCCTTAAATACAGAATAATACCTTTGCGCCATTATTATTATTGTTCTAACCAGGCGCTATTGGAAGACACTGTGACCCATGGGATCTATTAAGTCCCTATCCGTCTACAGTTTGTTCAGCAGCAGATCTGAAACCATAATGGTGGCTATGTCTGCAATGAAACCATATGTCTACCTAAACATTTCCATCTAAGCCTTGAATGTGCGGTTCATTCACACAATATGTGTTATGCTGCCTCTGATACCCCTGAGCACAGTCTGAGTCTGTTGCCGACATGCAAGATAGTTTTTCAATGTTCAACACGCCTGGTGCTTCATTTAATTGATTTCAGATAAATCCTATTTCTGTACAATAATTTTGCTTCATCAAGTACTGCCTACAACTCATTATCTTCAAGAGTTTATGTTGGTTTCAAGAACCACAGTGGGCCGCGATTTATTTGCATATACCTGCGACTTAAGTAAACCTCACAAGAAATAGTATCCACATCACATCACCTTCACTTGGGATGACCATGGCAATTCACTTGTGTAGGCCATCATTGACAGAAGCGACGCTGATTGCTCTATTTACTGGGAGAACTGGGAATTAGTGCGGAAGAAGCTGATAGAAGTGTTCTGAAGAGTCCTAAGGGGAAACCCAGGCCCTTCCCCTCAGTGTGACGATGCTGGATTGAATCGCGGGCGCGTTAAGCTCATGGCCTGCTCAAACGAGCGATCGGTTTTTCTTCTAAAGCAGGCGATCGCCCTTTTATAAGGCCTATGGGAGGGTGCTAGACTCGCCGTGGTGTCTCTTGATGAGATTTCAGAGAAGCAGCGGAAAATCTTGGAATCATCAACAGCGATCCCTGGTTTTATTCAAAAACCATGTAAAAGCAGAATAAAAAGCGGACAGGAGACCTTGAATGTCTTGCAGGACGTGCACTTTCTGGGCAGCTTTTCTATGAAGGAGCGTCACGTGGACAACTTACAAGATCACACCGAGTCACACGTTCCAATTACGTAAAGTGCGCTGAGGTGGGCGTTGTGCAGTTTTGCCACGTAAAAATCCCCTGGCCCGGATGGCATTATTCTTGCCATCTTGTGGAGGTCATAAAAAAATATGTTTATTACACAAAGTACTGAAAAATTCTTAACATTCGGACAGCTATTCAAGGAGCTAATTTCGTTTTTGTTGTATTACTTGGTAGAGAATGGAAGTAAAGGTTTGTTAATATAGTTATAACTTGGGTGCCTAAGGTAACAGAAATTAAATGTTTTACTCTGAATAAATAAATTCCCATAACATTCCATGAAGGAACATAGGGAACTTATCTCAGTCAATGAGCTGCACCAGATTCTGTTTTTAAACTCATTGAAAGGGACCTACAGCTTAACGCCGGCTCCGAACGGCAAATGCATTTAGAGAAGTTTTTGATAGTAGTAATACTCATAACCAGTTGCTAGCTAATGGTATGAGGTGATACCACTGTCGAAAAACGTTTTCTCTTTTTTACAGATGGTCTGGCCTGGTATTGAACCGACGACCTTCTGGTTGGTAGGCGGGTGTCGTACCTACCATACCATAGTGGCATTAGTAATATACGAGTCCTTAATTGCCTCGACAAGAGAATTTGCTTAAATTTCGACCAGCATTGTATGCAAATTTATGCACCACGTATTTAATAGTGTGTTTGTCACTGTGGTATGTTAGCTAAGAACCCACCTTCCCACCAAAAAGTCGTCGGTTCAATTTTGAAATCTGACAATTTCCAACAGCGATATCACCACATAGCATCACAAGCGACTGATTATGTGTATTTACGTTGTGAAACACTTCAGTAACTAATATATCTACCGTTCGGAAACGTTGGTTTGTTGGTTTGTTGGCTTTCAATGAGTCTAGTTGATCATTCTCCATATATAAAAATCAATCTTCATTTACAGAAGATGAGAAAAGGTTATTTTTGCTCAAGAGTGCATATATTTTTCGATTTAGCCTGGTTTGTGAGACGGTCAAGTTTGTCATATATACAAAAATAATGAAATTTATAAAAATAGCTATACTATGAGTATATTTTCAATAAAGAAATATAAAAAAGTATAAAAATTATACTTATTTAAATTAACCGGTTTATTCGCTATTCGAAAAATGAAGGTTTTGAAAAAAACGTATTCGACAAAACCAAAAAAACCAATTAAAACCGGTCGAATAATAACCCTCCGATCTCCCTAGTACCCTCCCAAGGTGCGACATGAGAGATTTTTCTTATCTGTCCATCCTCGATCTGACTTCTGTCCAATTAATACCCTAAAACTGCTCTGGGTCGAAGAAGTCCGCTACGTACTCCGCAATCGCGAATCCGTCAGCAATTTCATTACCAGCAACTTAAGACTTCTCCGTGACCCAGCAAATCAAGACCTTGTTAGCCGCACCAAGTTGGAGATAGCCAAAGCACTACCACAAAGACAGTTTAATTTTAAACATTATGTGTTGCTTGCAAGATGCAATGCAAAAAATCGGCCAGAATTATAGGATAAAATTCATTGCTTTTGTATTATGATGAGATTGATTTTTAAAACACAAATAACACCACAATTACCGTTCTCCGCCTATATATTACACTCTTTTCAAAAGTAAACAAGTCAAGAGAACGATACATCCTTTTATGATTAAGAGATTAAAGACTTAAATGTTTTGAAGGATCAAAGGCATACCAAAAATTCGTTTTGTGTAAAGCGATCATAACACAAACTAAAATTTTTTATGGGGAAGGTTTGCCACCGTGCTGAATTTATAAGACATTTAAAACAACCCTTCACACAACCTATGACAATTAATGAGGGCATGAGTTTTGATTGTACATTTAGTCCAAAAATGTTGGTTAAAATATATATGCCCGCCCCCAAGCGGGTGTATCTTTTAAACATTTTCCTACTTGTTTAATATTGAAATTGTTTATTAAAAAATACATTTCTTCTCCTTAATGTTTATTCATTGTATTTATTGAATAGAAAAAATATAAAAAAGAAAAAAAAAAACAAAAGTTAATACCACAGGACAACACCTGCTGATTAAAATCTTTAATTAAAACCAAAACACTGGCTGATGACACTTTAAAAGATGGCAACGTACAATAAAAAAATACTTGTTTTAATTTTACAAATTCAAGGATATAAAGAACATAAAACAGTAGGGAGCTCTATGCTATTACTACGTTAGTGTATAGATAAAAGCATATGACACATGAACTATTAACCCATTAAAGACTGAATGAGAATTTGAAGAAATTTCACACATTTGATATTACGGGCATATATATTGACATTGCGTTTTTTTTTTATTTTACCTGTCAAACCTTGGCCCCTAGACTATGGGTATTTTTCAACCCACTTCGCTATTAAATAGTTCTAAAACTCAAGATATTTTGAAAACAAAAAAATTATATAAAAGATTTATTAGATGCACTGATATAAGTGTTGTGTGTTTATTTCCCTATGTACATAGAGTAACAAGCTTTCGGTGGATGAGCAGATGATTGCATAATAAAAATATTTATAACAGGAAAACCAATAAGATTTGGTTACAAATATTGGTTCATAGCTTCTGCTACAACATATTGCTCAGCTTTTTACCATATGCTGGTGCTTCTGCAAACAATAGTGCTAATTATTGTCTTGGAGAGAATGTGGTCTACCAATTGCTACAGATTATGTCATATCCACCAAAACACAATGTCACATTCTATAGCTTTTTTCAAGCCACAAATTGTTTTGCGCATTGTCTGAAAAAGGATATTTCGCACACGGTGCTGTTCGCGGCAATAGCACCAATCATGATCCATTGAAAGATTTCAAAGCGATGAAAAAGATGCCTCGAGGATTTCAGTTTTGGTATAAACAACAACATTATGGCAGTTTGTTGGAATGATAACTCGGTAAAAGTACATATATTTATGCATATACGTTTTTGGTTGTAGGCTTATTATTATTATTTGTTTTAGGTGGTCACTAGGGATATCGAACGGTTATTATTCGACTGGTCTAAGCCGGTCTGTTTTTGGTTTTGTTGGATAGGTTTTTTTCAAATGTAAATTTTTTGAATACTAAATAAACTGGTTATTTTAACACGAATAACCGGTTAATTGAAATATGTATAATTTTTATATTTTTTTATTGCAAATGTGCTCATTGTTTGAGAATTTTTCTAAATTTAATATATAACGTCTTATTTTTTATATATGACAACCTTGAACGTCGTACAAAGAACGTGAAAAAATAATTTTTTGTCATTTTCTGTAAAAAAATATTAATTTTTTATATTTGGAGAATGATGAACAGCTAGACTTATTGAAAAGGACCTACCAATGCCTGCACCGAACGGCAGATGTTTTAGTTAGTGAAGTTTTTCACAGAGTAAATACTTATCAGCAGTCGTAAGCAATGTTGTGAGGTGATACCGTTGTTGAAAAGTGTCAGATTCTGTGGCCTGAGATTGAACTTCTTAGATGGTAGGCGGGTGTCTTACCTAACATACCACAGTGGCGCACACTATTAAACACGTGGTGCATGCATTTGTGTTTCTACAGATGCCCTCTGAAGTGTGAAAATATTTGGAAATCAATGGAAAGGATAAGTCTATATATATTACGTGTCATTAAATAGTAAGCTGAAAAGGCTCATCGACACCAGTAATTATTAACCACCTTAAATATGTCTATAAGATTGACGCTATTGTGCAGCAAGGAAAACTTGATTCTACACCAAGTAGTCTCTAGGCGTTGGAAAATGAAATTCTTACACAATATGCTGCACAATTAATCACTGTACGAAATAGTTATATGTGGCGTTGTCCAGGATTAAATGTCCGTTAAGGCCCTAAGAAAGCCGAACGTTATTCTAGCCTACTTACTTGCCAAAAACTACAACATGAGACACAAATTTATCAACTTTATTTGCAAATGTAACAAAAATTGGGAAGAATTTTATTTTAATAAAAAATAATAAAATTGATAAATTCCTAACCGAAAACCGGTTTTATAAAAATTGTAATTTTTCGAATTATTCGAAAACCAGTTTTTGAAAAAGTCGAATGATCGATCTCCCTAGTGGTCACTTTAATGACGAATTTCTTGGGTCTGGAGCCGGTGTGTCGAGCTAAAATTTTTATTAAATTTTGTGGTAAGAAGTGGTACTGGCTGTTACTACTACGAGTTTGGATGCTGGTTTGGTGAACGCCTGGAAATTGCAATTCTTTTCTAAGAAAAGCTGAAGGAGCTCCAATCATGAGCCAATTTGATTTTCGTGTTAGCGTTATTGAAGCATTGGTAACAATTTTTGATAATCGTGTTCGTATAATAGATAAAGTTGTCATAAGATCATGGATAACTTTGACCATATGATAAGCATAATTGATAAGATTGACCGTTGTGGCAATGTGGAGGTAAAACTGAGTTTTGTTGTACAAAATGCTAATTACACTTACATCCAAAGGCTTGTTTTTCACAGTTTCATGCTGGTGTCAAAAAAATATTAAAAAATAAAATTGTCGCAATAATCGACCACAGCGGTGATAATTATCTCTTTATTTTTTAATTATAAATAGTTCATTTTACATAAAACAACGCATTTTTACTTACAAAAAAATTTAAAAAAAAAAATTTGTTTTGAACCCTCTAACAGCGAAGTGTTATTGAAACAAACCTGTAGGCTACGTCATTGGCCCAATTTAGTGAATATATTTTTTAAAGCAGAGCACACCTAAAGCTATAAATCACCCAGTAGGTTTTCCGATTTTTAACTCTCCCAATTTCCCAGAGCCGTTTTCCTTTACTTTTCAAAAATTTTAAAAATTGCTAACTGTCACAATAGAAGGGAAAAATTAACTTCAACATTTTTTTAAATAGTCCCATCCTTTCCTTATCTTTCTGTAAAAACCAATTTACGATATCTCTTAGCTAAAGTCCGTCAGAATTTTTCTATGATGGCTCTCATTTTGGGTATTTAGATACCCGTCCGTCCTTAATGGGCTAACAATAGAAGAGCATAGGCGGCGACCCATATTGGTGTGGAAATACGCTAAACATATCATGAAACTATGAGCTTAGATTTATAAAAGCATTTTGAATTTTCAAGCTCCTCATTCAGTTTAAATTTAAGATCATTAAGAACTTTCAATCTAATTTTTATACGCTTCTGTCTTGTAATTTGCCAAATTATGTGTTACCAATAGTTAAAAACACAATCTATGTATTCATACAAAGTCAATGTTGTCTTTGTCATGTACACACACAACAGATAGAAACTATTTTGTTCTCTTTTTTTTCTTTTCTTGTTAAAGATGAACATTTTCAAAAAGGAAAAACAACAAAATTTAATTAAAATAATCGACAGCCATTGTTTTCGGAATTCAAAGAATAGAGAAAAAACGAGAAAAATTGAATGCTAAAGAAGCCAATAAATATTTAGTTTTTTTTTCTTGGTAAAAATAAATTTGTTAAAAAGGGTTTTATATCATCTGTAGAATATATAAAGCAATGGGTAACATATGCTCGAAATGTACGAATTAAATTTTATTGATACCTGTATAGTACTGCATCTACCGTTTACTCAAAAAAAGGCCAAGACAAAACAAAAAAAATTTAATAATATTTGATCGATATTTGATATTTTCGAAATATACTTGAAATTATATTTACAAGTTGTAATTCATTTTAGTGCTCTGCAGTCGCCTAGTATAAACTCGGCTTTATTTCTTTAATGTAAAAAAATTAAGTTCTTCGGTGTACATGTATCACTTCATTGATTTCGTTTCCTGGTAATGACAATTATGATGAACTTGCTCGGAGAGCCTCAATGGATGTGGAATCTATCACCTTCTACTCTGACATCTGCTGTTCTGTGACTGTAGTCAAGGGGGAAATCTATAGATTCTTTCGGAGTTCCCTCTTTTCTTGTGCTATTTCAAGAACGCTGTGATTAGGTGTGACAGTGTCAGGACACTAAAACTACTGAGAACTCCCGCAAATCTATTTCAAAAGTCATTGCGTTGTACGCGGGTCATTAGATGATCGGAACTCACGCGGAGAAAATGGAGTTGCCATTCAACCTTCACTGCAGAATCTGCAAAAGCAACTCTGAGAGGGAGAAAATATAGTTCACTTTTTTTTGTGAATGTCCGAGTCCGGCCAAGACAAGAGCATGTACTTGGATTACAGGTAGGTAGGTAAGTTGTTTGGTTAACCCAGAAAAAAGGGCCATTTTGAATAAGCTGATTATGAAGTGTAGAAGATCAAAACATTGAATAAAAGTACTTTATAGTACCGCAGTTATCTTCTGTAGTTATATTCTGTACCGCAGTTCTTTGGTCCTTTCTGGGTTAATATTATTTGTTTCTAAAAACATAATTTGAGAAAGACTTTTTGTCAAAGGCAGGTCATCCATCTACCATTATAGATTCTCTTCGAGCAGAGTAATATAGTCGATCTACTCAATAAATCAATAAAAAACAGACGCCATTAGGGAAGCACTTGAGTTTACAGGCATACAATAACTTCTGATAGACTGGCTGATTTCTTTGCTACATATCAGAACGATCAACTCTAGTTAAGGTAAAGTTTGTCTCAAGATCATATTGACAAGAGAGGCAGGGGTTTTTTCACCGCTCCTATGGCTGCTAGCAGAAAACATAATTTTAGCACAATTTGAGAAACACAGTAGGAAGATAACACCTAAGGTGAATGCCGTAGTGATCGAAGTTATGAGAGAATTACTTCTCACTGTAAGCATGGTCCTGCAAGATGCGCTGTGAGAGCTGTCATTTTGAGTTAAAAACAAAAGCTTAGGAGTTAATCCTGAAAAGACAGGATTATTGAATTGTACCTTTACCAGAAGGTACATAGTGGAGTTTTAACTTACCGATGCCAAATAGTGTTAAACTAAAACTGCCAAAGATATCTAAATACATATTTTGCTGTCTACCAAGATAGTAAATTATTATGGAGGAGAAATAAAGCGAAAAGGATAAGTGGCCACAATGCCTACTATTACTATTTCGTCTTGTGAAAGGCTTTGCGGGTCAGCAGCTGTAGAAAATTTCTGGTCGCGGTTCAGAGATCTGCTTCATTTGGTACAACTGATGATTTCAAATTTACTACACAAGCATATCTAAAAATTATTCTCCGTTCACTTTGATGAAGCGGCAAGAAGTCTAATTAGGCTAGGCGAATCGGTTCTTGTATCATCCGAACATATACTCATGGAAATCAGTGTAAGTGGTCAACTCTCTGGAAGGCGTAAGTCGACAGAATAAAGGGACACCAGTTTTGAATTCGATACGATACCCAGAGTGATAGTATCTGGAAGGCAGAAAGGTTTAGGATGCTATTTGTTGGTTAGGCAGTCTTCACGGACAGATCCAAAAAAGATAATGTATGCACTGGAGCTCTAGTCTATATTCCCGATAAGAGTAAACAATTTTAGTATAGATTATTTGATAACTGTTTTTTTAGGATGACATTGTTGCTGTTCTTTAAGTAACTCAGACTATAATTTAAACCACTGAAATTGGTAAGGAGGTTATAATATGATGCACTAAAAGACTTGATGGGTCACATATTATAAGATCTAGGCTGATTTGGCTAGTACGGATACGGAGCTTGCATGTTTCAAAGAGAAAACCGGTATAGGATAAAGCTGGATAAGTAGAGAACTAATTGTCCTCTTTCTTCGAAATGCATGGCCAACTATCGCACTATTGGGAGGCATGCCATTATATTCGGCGTTCTATCGTATGATTTTTGCAGAAGCTGTGGTTTTGAGGTGGAGGAGACAGGCTTTCCCCACATGTGTCAATGTTTCGTCCTTGTCATCTGACTACAGAGGTTTTTTACTTTTTATTCTTGTCATCTTTGACTGAACTTGACAAAATGAAGAATACTGCGTTAGCAAGACTCATTACTCAACTAAGAAGTTAAAATTATTTGATATACTAAGAGTGCGAAAATAAAGTGTACAATCTTATTCTCTCAGATTTAGTCTTTATTTCCTTAATTTAAAATAGGATGACTTTTAACATTTTATATTTTCTTAAAACACCATTTAAAGCTTTACAAAATACTTAAAAACAACTACAACATTTTTACAAAAATTAAAGTTATACTACAAAAACTATTTTTACGCTTTAAAATAAAGTGTACATGGAAGAAGAATGGCGTAGGAATACTTGTGAAGGAATACCATTTTTCTAAAAGGTGCTATCGAGTACAGCACTCATCTAATTTTGGAATTTTCGTAGCACCTCGGAAATCTCTAATTACAGGAAAAAACCCAATTTTTTGCACCTTCATGCTTTTATAGAATAATAACTTAACTAAATGTAAAACGATTTTAAGATTCATAGAGGAGTTTAAAATAAGAGGTTTAAATGGTATACTTTACTTAAGTAAACTCAAAGAATATGTGTGTATACATTTCTCGCGCTAACACATTTTTTGACCAATTAATTCAAAATTTTCAGTTTAGTGATGTTTTAACACGTTTTTTTATACAGGAATTATCATATTTTTTGATTTTATGATTATATACTAAAGGGTGTTCAAATTTGAGTTATCGCTTTAATATTAATAAAAAATAGGTTTTTTTTCTGATATTAAAAAAATGTTTGTTACAGTTTATTACAAATAGGTTGCGGTTAAAAATGAAAAATTATGTCGGTTAATTATGGCTTGGCAGGCTCCAAATCTTTTACCAAAATTATCGATCACGTTTTTCAATAAACTGTTATCAATGGTTGTTATCTCTCGATAATGTTGGTTTAAAGCCTTTGAACTGTCGTAGGATTATTGCTGTATACTTTCGATTAAAAAAAAACTGACAAAAGAAATTCTACAGGTGTGAAATTGCACAATCTTGGTGGCCCATTTACTCCTCCTCTACGAGAAATAATACGATTTTTGAACTTGCTTTGAAAAAATCTATTGTTTATCTTACTGTATGATAAGTGGCACCATCCTCAACATCTAAATCATAAATTTTTTGCCACAAAAAAGCTTTGGATTATCTCTCTTTAGCGATTTGCATTGACCGTAATCGCATTCTCATTTTCGTTTTCAAAAAAATATGGTCCGATGATTCCTCCGAAATACAAACCCTGCCAAACCGTAACTTTTTGTGGATGTAATGGCTGCTCTAAGATATTCTTGGATTCTCTTTACCACAAATGCTTGTTGACGTAGCTATTGAGCTGTAAATGGGCTTCGTCGGTGATGATTATTATGTTAAAAGAATTCTCATCTTCTACTTGTTTTTCCATGGCCCAAGAAACGTATTGCCGAATTGCATCGTCAGCTGATTTTAATTCTTGGGTCAGCTGGATCTTATAAGCCTTTAAATGGAGATCACGATGCAAAATGTTGAATAATGTGGATCATTTGATATTTAATTGCTGCGAACCATGACGACTTATGTTTTTGGATATTCTTGAACACTTCTGCTCGCAGCTGCTATATCCTCGGTTGAACGACTACTATGTTTTTCAAATTTCTCAACCATCAGCTTGATGGCACGGTGTGTTAGATCATTTTCTCTACCACCTTTTGTTATAAATTTCTTCATTACATTCAAAAATTTTTTTTTATTTCCAAAAAATATTTTAATAATAAAAACACGTTGTTCCTTCGTGTAATGTTCCATATTAACTAACCGGAATGTATTTATAATTTGAAAATAAAAATTTTGAATACATTTTGGACACTCTTTATGTTTAGTTATTAATAAAAATAATGTTAAATTTTTTAAATTCCGATGAAAATTGATCAAGCTATTGACATCATCCAATATTTTGGCCGATTGAACATCACATGACTATATCCCCACCATTCATACAACACGAAACTTAGTTTCTTGTAGTCTAGTGGAATTTCTTCACATTAAAATTTCATTCAGTTATCTATCAACCGCTATTGCAAAAAAAAACAGATTCTGTTCAATTTTCAGCAAATTTGTGAAATTTTTTTAATTAATTTCCATGAATAAATGGTAAAAAATTAAATTTTTTTTTCAATATTAATATCCTTCATCCTTCAATATCCCTCATAGCATATATCCTTTAAATTTAAGTTTCATTATTAATTTATTCAAATTAATTGAAGATATGATGTTTGCCTAATTATTAGAGCAAAAATTTTTTCATATGCAAACGACCTGTAATTTATACCATTCACTACCTGAACTCTTCATAAACATCATCAAAATTCATTCATTAATTCATTTTATGTTCATGACAGAAAAATGAGAAATTCAATTCTTAGTTTGTATTGGTTTTGTAAATGAAGATTTTTATCTCTATTCATTTACTTTTTCCCTTCCACTCAAACGATTCAAAATTATTTCTTGTTGCAGTTGAAAATTGCAAATTGTTGGCAACTTTATTGTCAACATCAGCAACAGCATCAGTAACATCATGATGTTGAACGTCAAGACAACGTCTTGTATAATGTGATGTCATTTATTCATTGTTCCCATTGTCCTGTAATTTGTTACTTGAAATGTTACAAAAGCTTAAATGTTACTGCTTCAAAGTTAATCTAAAGCTGTCATGTCATCATCATCATCATCATCATCATCATCATCATCATCATCATCATCAGCATCAGCAGTAACGGCAGCAATGGCAGCAATGGCAGCAACATCATCATCAAAATTCATTAAAAGGAAAATATAAACGAGCATAAATGTATTATATTGTAGAAAATTATAACTTTTTAATGTTCGTCATGCGATAAGTGTGTATTGTCAGCATAAATTGCAAATTACGACTTGGGTATACAATCGAGAAATTTTACATTCAAAGTAATGACATGCACTTTCATTACAATGGTCGGACGACAACTACTTTCAAATGGAACTTCTGAAAGCTTGATATACTGATTATTTACTTTGAAAGATAGAAAAAGGCATTTGATTTTAAGGACTTGTTCGTATATGCACAGAATTTTTCATTTTAAACAAAGTAATGAAAATAAAAGCATTTGAAAGCAAGCTGTAATACTTGTCGGTTTATAAAACAAGTTTGTATTTAATTTTACGTCTATGAAAACATTTTATGATCGTGTTTTGTATTTTTTCCTTTTTTTACTATCAGGATATCAACTGGCATAAATTGAAAAACATTTGCTGAGCAATAAGAAGTGCTTATGAATATCTAATATTTAAGTAGTAGTTAAGTCTAAACTTGAAGGTTGTTTGAGAACATCAAAAACTGTTCTGGACTTATATTATAAGCGTAGTCCCAAAGTTTCTTGTCATTTTTTATAGAAGCTATTTTTCCGTGAAATTCGCGTTTTATATATTAATATTGTTATGTTTTAACCTTTTTAAAACATTTTGCGTTAAAATAAAATAAGCTTTACTGCACTATAACTTATATATACTTCGTCTTGCTACAACAAATTGATATTTGCTTATACAACACTTTTTATTTGCACCTAAACAGATTGTACTTTATGACTTTGCAAGTTTATTGAGTAGGTGTAAGTTGACAGTAAGCTTCTAGCAACAATTGATAACTTTGAGCAGCCGTTTTCTCCAAATGAAAAAAGGTTATCAGACTTCCCCGAAAAATATCTTTTTTAGGCACAAAATTCGACATTATTATAGCGATTAAAAAAATGTGTGTTTACACTTTGGCGTCTGTCGAATATTCAATTATTTTGACACCTATTTACCGCCTAAAATACCATATTTGCTCTTAATGACACAAACCATATGTGATAGTTATGCCATATGTTGTCCAAATCGACATCATTATATATTAATATTTTTATTTTTTTTCATATTCCCAAACCAATAAGATTTATTAAGGTCTTCAAGATACGCCTTTTATGCAGTAATACCATTCTCTTTCAGCAAAATATCTTACCACACAGCTTTTTTCGGTTTGTTGAATAGGATAGTAGTTCGTAGCACCTATTCATTGATAATGGCTAGACATGAGTGTCCACATGCGTTATCTTAGGTTACTTAAGTTACTTAAGTCGATCTTAAATACATACTTGGATTTCGCCAAAACAATGCTATACACACCTTAAACCTGTCGCTTCTAGGATCCAGTGTAAAGAATCCATAACATGTATTGCTCGAATGGCTTTTCATAATAAACCTGTTCTGCTGCGATGCTTACAGCATAAACCATCCGATTGTTTAAAATCGTTTTTGGAGTTTAGGTTGGGTTAAGGTAATAGGGGAATTCAGATATACTATCCAAGCCACACTTGGTATCACTTCCTTTTTCACTCAAGGCCTTTAAAGGGGTCTTGGAGTAACACAGCAGGAATAAAGTGGGGTTATTTCCTATATACAGATACGGCATTACATGAGGTGGATAATAGCATAAAGTGCACTTTAGAATAGAAGAAGTATACGTTGACAGCTTTTCTTGACATAGAGTCCATAGAAAACTCTCTGAAGAGGATAGGTATTGCGGAACAAATGAATTTTCAACATCAAAGTTGCCTATAGATTTAAATTTCTCTTGTTGGAAAGAAGGTAGCCGGTGGCCGCAAAACCATGTAAGCACATCAGTATCTTGATCATCAAAAATGTGGATTCTTTGATAAAAATCACTGGCTATGATACGGGAACTCTACACTTCAAGTTCGTTTGTAGGCCTCTTAGTCCCTCGAGAATGATATTTGTCGAAAATCAGCCGGCGATATATGCCGTAACATTAGTTAGAACATTATCGAAGCTGGTCATGTGTTGCAAGGAGAACTTAATGAGTTTGGAGTCGCGTGGCCAAGTTGTTCTGTATTGGGTACCAGGGCACTCTAATGTTAAAGGAAACGACAGTCCTATCAAAACAGGAACATTTAGAGGTACTTATATCAATGCAGAGGAGGCAGAAGCTATATAGCACACCTTGTTGCGGAGAGCTAACAGTAGATGGGGGAGTTCTACAACTTGCTCTATCACTTGGCATGCTTCACTGCAGCCTTACAAACCTAATGGGTCAATCGAGGAAGAGAATTTCGAAAGCCATGGCGGCTTATACTGTTCAAGCTATATTGGTATAAGGGCCAACAATCGGATCCTTCTATGCGAGTGTTAGCTAGAAAATGGCTAAGATTCTTGGGGTTATCACACTTCTATACATTAAGAAGTATCGCATACATATGACCGAGAAAAACCTTTGTCTTAATAAACGTATCGGGTTGGCTTTAGCGGTGTTTAAACTATGGAACCTTCGCTTAGTGCTAATTGCGCTTAAACTTGGGGGCTATCAGTGACCATAAAAGCTACAATAGGACTGTTGTCCACTCCTGTCCTACATAAAAAGCTAGACTAACACTATAGCGGTAACAATTTCCTTGCTTATAAAGGTACAGGAAATTTCTATTTCTACTACTTCCCTCAAAATGTCTCCGGAAGAGTCACTGTGTGGCGGTCCCATCGGTCCGATTTGAGTTTTTTTTGTTAGTTTGGTACAACCCGCTAAGCCTTAGCGTCATAGCTTGACATTTGCAGAAGCTACGTAGCCAAGAGTACATCTATCTCTATGTGTGCTAGCATTTTTTTTAAATTTTGACGGTGTTGAGGTCGCAAAAGACATGATATTTGAGCCTACGGTTCTTAAGTTAGTTGATTCTGAGCCATACCGTGCCAATTCATCAACCATACTCCGTAATACTACATTGACCTAATACTACGAAAAGTTGTACGACTCCTTGCAGTCCTACAGAGGCTAATATGCAGTCTAGAGCGATTTTAGATCGAATGAACATATATCTAGTTGTGGGCTGTCCACAAATTAGTTAGTCCACTCGGTGGTTCTTAAGCTTCCCAAGCTGGAACCTTTTAGACGGCCTCTCGGCAAAGCTTTCGTGGAAGGCAGATAAAAATGCACCAATTAAACGTTGTGCCGCTTCCTCCACATCTTCGTTAATCACTGGATGCGTAGCAGGTATTACAAGTAGTGCCCTGAACGGTGAGCAGTCTGCAAACTTGGAATTGCGTCTCATAGTGAGGGTCCGTTGACCAGCAGATCAAATCTAATGTGTTGTTGATCAGAAAGGGAAGGCTCACTAGCAATAAAAGCACTGACGAGAGTGAGATCAAAGACTTCCTTTCGAACAATATTAACAAAATTACAAACAAATTATTACTCATAAGAAAATTCAAATGTGACTCACCTTGATCATTGACATTGCTGCTTCCCCACACCGTACGATTTACATTGGCATCGTATCCAACGATGAAATGCATGTTCCCAGTACGGCAGTAATGGATAAGCCTTAGCCGGTGCCGCTACTAAGCCACTTGTGATGAACTCTGGAATGCGTAGAAAGTTAAAAAGTGTCCTGCAATAGAGCGATTGCTATGTTGTTCTCGGCGATAGTTTTGCACGGGGTGGTGGATGCTCTATTGGCATGGTGAAAGTTCGGCTGAAGTACACTAGTGCTACTCATTTCTCTTTAAGGAAGGGAGCCGCCGCTAAACGCGGGAGGAGAACCCGCATATCACATGTGATCTAGGGAATCTTCCTCCTTTACTAGTGACACGTTCAGCCCACATTTCGCATTGATGTTATCAAAGTTGTTCCGCTTCCATGCAGCTGTAATGTCGTTGGTGCAGTTAATAAGCAACCAACCGGGCTTATTGAAGGACCTTTCAAATTTAAGTTTGACCTCACTTTTTTAAGGTCCATTGAGACGTCGATAATCGCCTCCTGAACCCGAACCAACTACTCAGTGGTATAAGGCTGAAAGATGATCTGTTAGGTGTAACTCCAGTATTTAGTCTTTTGGTAGAAGAAGTAGGAATGGCTTGTTCTTCAGAAAGTGGACGTTTCACCTCCTTAACTCCACTGACTTGACTTCTCGCCTTCTCAAAAAGCCTGCTCTCTTTTAGAGCCGGTCTTCAGTGCGAAACGGAATTTCCTGCTTTCACAGCTTAACAAAACCTGTGTTCCGTAGCTTGAGGTCGTCCAGGTCGTGTTTTCCTAACATAGTTATGCCAGACTTTTTAGTCGCGACACTAACGTTATTTTGTACTTGAATAAGAGTGCTGCACTCGGAGTTAGAGTATGACGTCTCATCTTTTAGTAAAGATGGTACAGAGCTGACCCATTTGGTAACCCGCTCTATATCCATTGATTGCCCACTGGCCATCAAAAGTGGAAGTATTTGTTGCACAATTGCAACCGAAGAACCAGATGGTTGCTCAATTGCATCATTTATACACACTGTCTGTTCAAAAGAACTGACAGCAGATGATGACCTTTGAGATGCGTTAGTCTCGTTATCAGAAAATATTATGTTTTTATCTGGATTTGGGGTTTTGATTTAAGAGAGTTACCGTCTGTCCGCCCGACTATGTTAACCGGAAACTAGACTAGTTATAGTTTCGACAAGTACGCACATCCATGCCGAGTATCCGTTACCAGTCGCCACCACTAGGAGGCCAAAATAGCACTCCCGATAGTCCAGTATTATTACAGTACGTGCACCAATGTGCTACATGTAACTCGCCTAATACTAGCTGTCAATTGACAACTAAATGAGCCGTCCTGTCAACGGCCAAAAGTGTTGGTCTTTTTCATTTTAAGAGTACTATAGAGCGTTCTGGTGATATTAGAGTACATAAATTCAACTCATCTATCAAATTAGGTATCATTACAGAGGGTATTTGGATTATAATTCTTACTTTACGCCATACCGCGAGCCGATAAAACTATTTCAACAAAAGGCTTTAACTTTATTTCCTGGATGTAATTTTATGTCCTTCTCAAGTTTATCTCTAATGGGCTAAAAACTGCTTCTTTATCAAGTATTTTATGTTTTGAAGTTTGTAGAAATTGCTAGGTTTTAAGAAATAAAAATAAGATGCTGTGCGACTTTAATGATCTAAAACGAGACAATGTTTAAACGCAGACTCTTTTATTAAAAAGAGTCAATAAACTACAAAATTGCTCTCTAACTTAAAAACTAATTGGGCCTTATGTACTGTAAAGGAAAAATTAATAACGTGCGGAATATAAGACATGATTTTAAAAATATTTTCAATAAATTTCTTCGTAGATATTGTCTGCACATATATATACATAGCTTGACAACATAATGCCCATTTCGAATTACATAATACAATACAGTAATAAATGTCAATGCCAGGTGCCTTTTCTCACTATTATTGAAAAGTTTCCTTTAAATGGAAAACAATAAAATAATAAAAGAAATAATTATTTCTTTCTTCCAAAAAATATGTTTCTGCCAATTAAATTGAAAAAAAGAAGAAAACTCATACACAAATAACATAAAAGTTTCTGTTCAAAATGATAAATTATTATAGAGAAAGTAAATTTATTATCTAGGTATGTCATGAGTTTGGTGCAGACTATATTAAAATTTACTTCGAATACATCAATTGTCTATGGACACAATTGTCATACACAATTTAGGTTTTATAAAGAACATATTTCAGAAATATTAAACAGGACTAAAAAGAAAACACATCACTCTTTGAAAGCATATGACTTCCTACCCACCACCTCTATATTAAGAATCGAAATATAAATTCATCTTCATTTATGAAGCCTTCAAAATATTGAGAAATAAATATAAATTTTTTTTTGTTCTTTTGTTCATTTCTTCATACATATTGGACGATTTGACAGAGTATGTATTACTTGTGTCATTGTGGCAACTTTAGTTTAATCAAAAAATATGATCTGAATTGAGTGAAATAACCACCACATTGGTTTTTATCAATTTATTATGTCTGAATAACAATATGTTTGTGTGTTTGTTTGTAGGCTTGTGAAATCCAAATTGAAATCTATAAAAATCTCTATTTTTACGCAACACTACCGATACTGAGCAATGATTAAATAAAAAATAACAAAAAGAGTAAAAGTGTTTCAATCGGCAAAGTTCTACTGTGTGACACCCTGCTCTACAATATACATATCTTCTGTACAAATTAGGTACCATGTATAGTTGCTAGAGTCTTGGGACTGTAAGATAAGAATAATATACTGGATGTATACTTAGCGAAAAGAAGGATAAGCAACTACTCTTTTCCAGCCAAACGATGTAAGCACAGTTTACACACTTACTAGTCATCTATCATATATATAGTAGGAGATCTGGGTCCTGCTTAAGATTATTTAGCGACAATCTGAGTCTTAACCAGGCTTTTAACAGATCATTGCAGACACATGAACATTTGAACAAAACGGAAATAGTTTAAATTCCAAGTCACCAGTCAATGTCACTGATGCATTTTAGGTAGATTTAGGTAGGGAGTTATATGTGTTAAAAGCAATTAACAATTATTGTAGGAAAGTCCCTCTATCAATGAGCATAGAGTTTTTCCAAAATATTTGACTACTTCAGTTTCTTAATTAGCTTTTATTTTTTCCAGCTAAGCAGGTCTACTATACTAAGAGATAATGTCATCCGCGTAAGTATATATTTAGTGTGGTGGTGGTGAACCTAACATATCTCATCATGGATTCGTACCTTTCTTCCCAAGAGGTAACCTTCCTTAGTATTTCTAGTTGATGTTATCTTGTTTTCATTTAGAGCTCTCGATGATAATATGGTATTTCAAAATTTAAAAATATGATAGAAAATTTGTTTTGTCATTTTCAGGGTTCGAACCTGGAAGGCTTCGTTTTTTAGGCAAGCTCTACAAGCAAGACGCAACTATTGATATCACCTTAATCAAAATGTTCCCGGAATAACCCCCGTGTTGTGGTCACATCGTTCCGATTTGAGTTTTTCTGTTAAGTTGCTACATCTCATGCTGGTTTTTTTGCAACAGCAAAATTGTATTTAATTTTGCGTAAAAAACGGATTTAATGCTGCGTGAACGTTGGAAGTGTTGGAAAAGGGTTTCGGCAACGATTCTCTAAAGAAAACGGTCGTTCACCACTGGCACGAACGGTTCAAAAGTAGTGGTGAGTCAATCGAAGATGATGAACGGACTGGCAGATCATGAAAATCGAAAACGGACAAAAACATTCATAAAGCAAATGAAATGTTGGTCAATAACCGCACACTAACCATCAGAGAGATAGCAAAGGACTTTAACAATGCCTTAGGATCCGTCCAAGACATTTTGGTTAATGATTTTGGTTTCCGTCGTGTAGCAGCAAAGTTGGTGCTAAAAGACCTCAATTTCCTGCAAAAAAGAGAATGTGTTGAGGTCACAAAAGACATGATTTGTGTGGCTGTATCATTCATTCATCACAAGGATCATTACTAGAGACGAGACGTGGGCTTATGAGTACGACACGCAATTCAGACAACAGGTAAGTGAATGCAATTCACCAATTGAGCCGAGATAAAAAAACACGGTGTGGTGCAGCATGAATTTTTGCCAGAAGGCCAGACAGTAAACAAAGTGTATTATTTGGGCGTTATGAGACGTTTGCGGGAAGCGATTCGCCGTGGGCAGAAAACTCGTGGATTTAGCACCATGATAACGCACCGTCGCACATTGCCATCATTTTTCGAAATTTTTTGACGAAAAATGCACAAATAACATCCAACAGCCACTGAATTCACCTGATTTGTCTCGCTTTGACTTCTTTCTGTTCAATCGAGTTAAAAAACCATTACGGGAACACGTTTAAGCAGCCGAAAGGAAATAATGAAAAAATCGCAGGAAGCACTGATGGACATACCAAAAACCGAATATAAAAAATGTTTCTAGTATTGGATCAAACGCTGGTATGAGTATGTTGCACTCGCTGGGGATTACTTTGAAGGGGACAATGTAAATTTAGATCAGTGATGTGCAAAAGTAAAAATGTAGTTCTTTTAGGAAGAACAGGAGAATTACTCTCTCAGTGAGAGTAAAGTTTATGCTTAAACTTGTCGCTGCTTCAGTGACAGCTTGAAGCAAAAGCGTAAGAATACGTGTGAGTTGATCGTGGACAAAAGTCCCATGAAAAGCTCATGACTGGTTTAGTTTAATAAATTTGTATTTAAAATTTTCTGAAATTTTTGGTGCAATGTTGTATAGCCAAACCTCATTAGAAATGACCGCTTGTGGCCTTTACGCATGCCTTAAATTACACTGCTCAAACATGAACAGTTGCAGGCTCCTCATTGATTGAAAAATTGACAACAGCCACACTTAGAATTAGTGTGTAGGTATATTTTAATGCAAACCATGTCACCCAAAATTTTTTGCAATTTGTAGTCCATAGAGTGCAAGTCAGGGTTGAAATAGGAGCATTCTTTTAAGAGTATATGTAAGCTGGTTAATTCTTCGAAGGCAAGTTTTAACCATTGATGTGTAGATGCAGAATCCTGCTGAAAAACTAGTCTTGCAACTAGTTTAGGCTAATGCTGTAATGCTGAGAAAAATGCAAGTCAGATCACGATTGTTTATGAATGACGATATTTTTTAGGTCGTGGCTTAAACTCAAAGATCTAACGAAATTTTATCGAGTGTTTTATATGAAAGATTAAAGACTAAATTCAACGATATAATTGTATCATATCATGTGACTTTAGACCCGGTAAATCTACCAGCAAATCCTGGTAACAAATAGACAAATATCATCTATTCGTCGATTACACAGCCGCCTCCTCCGTACTCGCAAAAACAATTTATTCGATGTTTGAACTTGATATTCCTGCTAAAATATTAATGTTCTATTTGCACAAGTATTTCGAACAGAGAGCGCGTGTAAATCAAAATCTCGTTATCCAAAGACTGTGTAGAATAGCTGAAATCGACATGAGATTATCCGTTTAAATACAAAACGAACTTTTTGAATATCCAATGGGGTTGTAGGCAAGGTGAGAGTTTACCATAGGATTTATTGAACATTCTGTTAGAAAAGATATAACGCTGATAACTGCTACTAGCGTATACCAATTATATTGATAGTAATTTGAATTTGTTGAAATTTTTTTTATCAAAATAATGGTCTTGTTCGTCAAACTTATCGTGCACTACGGTTGATTTGGCTTCGGTTGCATTTTTGACTTCATAGGTACGTATATAAGCAGAATTGTCGCATTTTGAGTGAGGATAATCTACAACATTACATCCACAGAAAATTACTGTTTGGAGCGCTTTATGGCCCGGCAGAGTCATTGGTATATATGTCTTAAAAAATTATGATGGTCAAATTCTTAGAGTCAATCGTGAACGATATATGGATATGATTTGAAATTTTTTCGTATCTGACATGTGTTACCAACCGGACGGAGCCACATGCCGCACAGAGCGTGCTACAATTGATTTGTTCAAAGAAGCTTTTGATGAAAGAGTAATTTCACTAATGGTCCAAGATCGTGTGATTTAACCACATTGAATTATTTTCTTTAGGGTTATGTAAAGTCAATGCTACATCGATAATCTAGAGACAATTGAATGCTCGTAAATTAGCATTCGAGGAGTTATTGGCGAAACACGGCTACATATGCTGCGAAATGTTAGTGAAAATTTATGTTCTAGAGTCTTGGAGGCACCTGCTGTGACGGCCACATTGCCGAAATCTGTTTTAAGCACTAATGTCATAAATTTTCCTATACAACAAAGCCCGTTTTATCGATAATTAAAAATATTTCTTTATTTTATTATGATATAATCTAGTGCAACTGTAAAAAAACACACGATACAACTTCGATATTATGGAAGATTTCTAATATCTTAATACCGCTACATATAAGACTAATAACAGAGATAAGACGGAGAAATATACTTGCTATGCTAATAGGTGCTAAATAAGCTGTTTAAAAGCAAGGCTTTCTCTCAGCAGGCAATAATCACACTCTACAAGATGCTGATAATACCTGTGTTGTTATATGGTCCGAAAGCATGAATACTTGCAGAGGTATATTAACCTGTTATTGGTGTTTTCGGGAGAAAGGTACTCCGTAAAATATGTGAGGCCGTCTGATACCGAAAGAATAGTGAGCTGTATGAGCTTTTCGACGGCAACTATGCAGTTAGACGCATTAAAGTGCAACGATTATGGTGGCTCGGCGACATCGTGCGTATGAGGAAGACTTCTTAGGAAGCGATCGAAACTTAAATAAACTTTTTCTTAAAACTTCATATAGCAGTTATGGTTTAGGTTACAAAAACTTATTTAAACTTTACGTTTTTGATAAAAACGTTTGTGTTAGCTTAGGCTTAATATGGAATTAGTTTAAAATCATCACAAATATTTTAGTATGAATTATGGCAACAGTTTTTTGCTTCTTTGTGCATAAAAAATTCACCTCTTTTAACCAAAAACAAATGCATACATACCAGAGAATAACAATAAGTACTCACAAACGAAGTATGCTTAAGTACTTATCTATATTTATGGGTGTTGTGTATACCAATACATTAACAACATACAGATATAAATCCACTTCATACTTTTAGCAAACATGTCTGCACACAACTATCTTAAATAACTTAAACGATATGCTTGTATCCATGTTATGCTCTTGAGCTATAAAAAGATACACATGCGTTGTCGGCTTTTCTTGGATTAAGGCTCGCCAGTTCCCTAATGGTTCGTTCCGAAGACCGTCTTGTTGGGTCATTTATGACCATGCGCGTTTTGAGAGGATCGATGTTTTTCTTATGAGGACTGCGCTGGCATTTTTGGAATGATCGTCCGCTCTAGAGTATGAGATGGTGACCGGCTGCTTCGAGAAGACCTCCTGACGTTGAGGGACGAGGGGCTGCTCTATGGCAACGAGGGCCGGCTATTTTATCACAAGAGGGTCAATACCCTGGATTTGGACAGCCTGGTGTATAACACTACACAGTGAGGTGGATGTCTTTGCCCTGTTGTTGTTAATTAGTTGTAAGTAGTGTTTTAAGTTAGTTTTAAGTATATGAGTGTTTCCGGTTTTCCATTTTTTGCGGAATATAGTATAAGAGTTGATTTGTTTTGGTGATGGATTGCGGCTATTCTGCAGTATTTTAAGTTTTAGTTGATAAGTCTATGATAAGTATCATTTACCCATAAAATAAGTATCCACATGATTAATTAGTTTAAGATAAACTATGTAAAAACAGAATATTTGGATAAATAAAGTAAAGTAAAGTAAGCATACACATGCATTCAAAGTATGTGTATCAATAAGAATGGAAAAATTTTAAAGACTCGTGCATATAATGAGGACTCATATGACATGCGTGTATGGATGAATAAAATAAATGGTATGCTTTTACATCATTGTTTGTGTTGTTTCTTTGTTTTTTTTTTTCCTTTTTTGTGATAGGCCCAAGAGACAATCCAAGTCAGAAAAAATTGTATTTTAAAGATTAAAAAAGTTTAATTGAAACACTCACTACCTGCTATAAGAGTCATTAAAAAATTTGGCCGAAATATTAAAAAATAGTAATTTTTGCCTATTTCATGGAAAATCATTGACATTGACGGTTCAAACCCAGGCCACACCATCTGACAATTTTCAACAGTGATATCACCTCTCAACATTACTTGCGATTGGATATGTGTATTTATGCTGCGATAAACTTCACTAACTAATATATCTGCCATTCGGAGCCGGCGTTTGTGGGCTATTAGTCTAGTTGATCATTCTCCACATATAAAAATCAATATATATTTACAGAATATGAAAAAATGTTATTTTTGCTCAAGACTGCATATCTTTTTCGATCTACCTTGGTTTTAACTTTCTTTGTGAGACGTTCAAGGTTGCCATATATACAAAAATAATTAAATTTAAACAAATATTTAAACGATGAACATATTTTTAATAGAAAAAGTTAAGTGTTAACCGGTTTATTCGGTATTCGGAAAAACCGTATTAGACAAAACCAAAAAGTCGGTTAAAACCGGTCGAATAATAACCGTCCGATCTGCCTAGTATATCGCAGCGATTTCAAAAGGTTTTATTTTGTATAAATTTACTCTGCGTATACTCAAGTAGAAATATAAGCATACCCATGCTCCTACGCAGTTTATGCGGGTATGCGGGTATGATAGGCACTTCACGCAACTCCTACTTGTAGTTTTTTAAGTTGTGCTGACTTTAAATATGTTTTTGGGTATCATTTTATTTTTAACTTTACTCCCTCATACATGTTTGGCCACCAGTACTTTAAAAGTAGACAAAACCATTCATTTTTCTTTTTCTGATACATACATATATATGAAGTAGTTCTCAGGGAACAAGGAAAATTTATTATATATTTTCACATATTCTTAAAATTAGCTATCTATGGATTGATAATAAATAAGTTTAGACATACGAATATATATATTTGACTTTGAGATTGATTCTGGATTCTTATTATATGGTTTATGTTACGGTTTAAGTGGGCTGTTACCAATAAGAGTACAAACTCAGTATACTATCTTTGTCACCCATTCTGGTGCAGTATATGTATAAAAAAATTGTACAATATTCGCAAATTTTCATTTATTAAATTCATTTATTTCTTGGTCTATACATAACTAAAAAGGGCCCTGGAATATTTTATAGGTTTTTATAGATAAATTGACATTGATTGATAAATATTCTGGGAAAAATATAAATTTTTGGTATTTATTCGTTAAAAATTTCTGAAGCAAATACATGTTTATTGAACAACAGTATGCTGTATTTCTTTAGAAAATTTTTGTGTTTCCAAATACACATTTTTCTAGGAACAATTTAATTTTCGATTATTATTGTTATTTTTTTTCGGTTGGTAGAGGTTATTTATTTTAATAAATATGTATATCAAAAGCAATAAGTAGATTAATCCAAGAAAAATATTAAAAATGCTAAAATACGAATTGAAGAAAATTTATAAAAATTATTTAAAAACCGTTTTCAATAAAGTTCATTATGCATATTGGTGCAGTTTCAGAACACATACTCGTAAAATCGGTTTCTCTAACATTTTTAGCATTTACTTGTAATTTAAACTTTGTAGGTGGCGCAATATACTACCAAATGTCAACTATCGTACCATAGTCATTATATCTCCTGGCGTCTAGCACCGTGTCATTTATATGAAGACTAGGATCTTCTCTTGAATGCTCCTTGCAAGGCTATTCTTTCGTAAATTTATCGACCAGGCGAGGGCAGCCTTAAGTTTTCAAATGTCGGGCTATAATATGGTAAGTAGAATCTTTCTAATATTCTTTATAGTAGTCTCTCTAAAGTTCTTACATGCAGTTTATGCAGTTTCAACACTTGTCTTGTTCTTCCGCTTGCCAAGTTTATTTCTCCACTGTTAATTTGCTTTGAAATGCACTTCGTGCGATAACAATTTTTCTTTTCAAAAGTAACTCTGACACATATTATAAATGCTGTTATGATACAAAATGTAAGTAGAATCTTTCTAATGTTCTCTATAGTAGCCTCTCTAAAGTTCTTGCATGTAGTTTATGCAGTTTCAACACTTGTCTTGTGCTTCCGCTTGCCAAGTTTATTTCTCCACTGTTAATTTGCTTTGAAATGCACTTCGTACGATAACAATTATTCTTTTCAAAAGTAACATGGACACATCTTATAAATGCTGTTATGATCCAAAATGTTATCTACTTGCGGTTACCGTTTACGTCCAGATATCTACGAACTTATTTAATGGTAACCGTTAAATGTCTTGCTTACTCCTCCAAAAGTATTCGGTATTCACAAAAAATTTTCGATGTGTAGTGTAAAGTTTCTAAAGGCCTTGTGGCTATTTTGTTATCAGTAAATATGTATGTAGTTATACCTGTTGAAAACTTTGTAATACTAGATATTCTGCTCAGAAGCTTTTATGACTGTAATCTGTTTACCAGGAGAAGAAAGATTGTTATCTTCAGGTTTCCGAGAATATGTGGACGCGAATTGCATCTTCCAGATAATGCTAAGTGTTTTTGTATTATGCGGGCCTTGAAGTCATCACGGAAGAGGAACATTGACCATCGTAATATTATCTGACTATAATTGTCTGGCATACTATAGTTGTCGTAATATGTTTAGGGTCTGAGATCTATATTGAGACCTATACTTACTAAGGCACGTTGATATAGTGGCTTCTGGCGGGGATGGAAACAGCCACCAGGGAGCTGGCAAAGATGCAGAGATCGGCCTCTCTAAGCCGATGCGTACTTTCCTTCTGCGGCTCTTGATGTGTTGTTGCACCTACTGATAATTGACTTACTCATTCGGGCTGTGGCTTCATATAGCGCGGAGTAGTGAAGGCTAGGGCATATGATCATGCCCGAATTCGGGATGAGTTACCGGTCGGACTGAATTTTTCTTCTGATTACTGCACTACAGAGACCAACTTCCGCAGAAAATTCGGTGTTTGAAATTCTCATCGCTCTGAATGGAATCGGAGCGATCAACTCAGTGACTTCGACATCAAGGTCTACACTGATGGCTCAAGGGTGAGGTGTGGTGTTGGATACGGAGTTTTCTTGGTGGAGGCTAGTCTGAATCACTACAGTCTTTCGGATGGATCAAATGCTTCTAATGTTGATATATTGGTAATAAAGGAAATGTGTTCACTACTGTCTCGCAGTGACTGACGGGTTGACTGCAGATGGAAGGCTGATGAGTCCTGCAGGATCACAAAGCTCACTTGGTCTAGATATAATTTGAGGCGCACTCGATCGCTCATTGTTCGTCGTATAATGAATGTGTCGAGACAGGTCGATTGCAAACAATACCCGGAGGATGGGGTTACGGTATAATGATCAATGTCGCAGCTGTGGCGAGGTGGAGAAGGAGGTGTTCGGTTCTTATGAACCGTCACCTTAAGGGCTTCGGCTGGTGTTTTCTACACGACATCTCCGAGATATTATGTATTAGACCAGGTGAGCTCCTCAGGTATCTCAACCTGATGGAGTGTGTATGAAATATATCTGAAATCGTGAGGTTTTTAAAGTGATTGTAGTATTTCTCAACACGGTGTCCGATGGCATTATTTGACACTCGTAGAAGCTACGCGTATAATAAAAAAAGGACGAATATGTGTATAAGTCAGACAGATAAATTAAGCAGGAGAGACCTTAGTTGATAGAGTTAAAAAGGCTTGTGCGGAAATTTCTTTATTATTATCCTTAAATAATACATCAGTATTATAAAAAAAAAAAAAAAATTGAAAGTAAGGTTTTATATTTTTTAATAAGCATTCAAGTTAGAATATCACTTTTAACAATTTCCATTACTAAAAAACAATTTTGCTTTTCATTTAAGTTTAAATAGGAAATTCAACCAAAACTTTTCTGTCAAATTGTTGTTTCTCGTTGTTCATCTTTTTAATCATAAACACTTTTTAAAAGTTTTTTGTTGTTGTTTTTTTCATACTTTAATTTCTATTTCAAATGGTTTCGGCCACATTTGTTTACTGTGGCTGCCTGGGTAGAGTGTTGTGTACAGTTTGTGATGGTGATGGTTTCAAAAAATAAACAATTGCAAAACAAAAAAATTATTTCAAAAATAAGTGAAGAAGTACTAAATTAAAAAGGCAAAAACGAAATATTCACGAAATGAACAATTACAGATTAAAATATATTTAAACATCTGCGACCACATTTTTAATGTTCTTTGCTGGCGAAATTCTGTATTTCAGTGAAAAAACAAGACTTTCTTTTTCTTTTTTTTAAATCAGACAAGTGGATACTTTTAAAATGGATGAACGATATACAGTCACTCGAATAAAATGTCCCATTATTTATCTAATGCTTGCAAAAATTAGTACCGCAATAGAGATATTTGCTCAAACGTATTTGTGTCGGATGTTTTCTTTGAGATTCATAACTTTGAGTGGGCAACACTGCTTTATTTGCAAACCGATTTACCAGCTAATAGTGCTTTTTGTTTAGTTTGGTTTGACATTTTATTAAGGATACCTAACACCAGAGCAACGTTTGCAAATTGTGGAAATTTTCTTCTTCAAAATAATTGTTCTTCTAATGGTCAAAGTTTTTTTGAAGATGAAGGCAATTTTGTGAAAGTGGGTGCGTCAATTAACAGAATTGTCGCACTTATAGTGAGAATAATCTACAAGCTCTTGTCGAAACACCATTATATCCACAAGAAATTACTGTTAAGTGAGCTTTATGAGCTGACGGACTCATTTGTCCATATGTATGTATATAATGGTCAGAATATAACTGCCAATGGTGAACGGTATAAGAACATGATAAGAATTTTTTCGTAAACTAATTCGCTGGCATTATTCTTATAAACATATGGTACCAACAGGACGGATCCACATGCCACACTGGGCACGCTTCAATTGAATTTTTCAAGAAACTTTTGATGAAAAACTAATTTCACATGATGGTCCAATTAATTGGCCACTAGATCGTGTGATTTGACGCCATTAGATATTTTTTTAGGGTTATGTAAAGTTATTTGTCTACATCGATTACATATACATTTATTGAACTCTTATCTACAAGTACTACAAAATTTCTTTTGATTAAAATATGTCGTAATGATTTATTCGGAGAGTTTATTGAGTTTAAATATTAAAAATTTTTTAACATCCAGTATTTTGTATAGCCACCTGTTGCAAAAATAGCAGAATCTATATGCGTGGCATTATCATTAACTCCTTTAAAAAGTGACAGAGGATCAGAGGGGCACAACAATTTCCTTTTAATTGTGTCTGTCTACGGCTAATGCTTCTAACTAATACCGAGTCGTGTTATGGAAATTAGCTTCTTTTTGCATTTGCCTTCTCCAAATATGGTCTTCTAATACTTTGGCTGCCCTTTGGATTAAATTCATCATTAGGTTTTCGAAGAGTGTGCTTAAGCCATATCCATTTTGCATTATTATCTAACACGTTAGAGCTTGATGTGTTGATGAGTTTTACCATAAGGAATGCTTGAATACAGAGTCTTGCCGGAATATTTTGCTATAAATTGTAATATACTTAAATGACTGATGAGAATAGAATCCATTTACCTGCCACTATCCACCACTTACATTCTTACAAAGATTAAGATTTTACACACGAGTGTAAGACATTAATTTTTGTGCCTTGTGAAGGATGCTCCCTAAATTTCACAAGGTCGAAACTTTCTCCCAATTTGAAAGCTTAAAGAATTTTCGTTTTACAGGTGTTTATTTGCAAGCCCGCTAATTATGTCCCTACCCTTACAGAAGCCAGCTTCTCCTTCATTTCAATATCTGTGTGGCAGAAAATAGGACGTTGGCGTAGACGATATTTTTCAGTCTTTTTAAAGTTTTCTTTTCATTGCGATTCTCAAATAAAAGTGGAAAATACAGAATTAAAAGATTCGGTGAAAACAAAAACTGGTCAATAGAAGGCAGCAGAAATAAAACGAAAACATGTAAAGGGGATTAGGTCCACATGAAAAAAGGGGGCGAAAGATATGCTAAATTACAGCAAGGCAACGGCGAAAGTCGGACTACGAATAAAGCCAGTTAATCTACAATGGTGGAAGAAATAATAGGGACATGTTCATTTATGCCAAATAACTAGAACAACTTGAAATGGTCTGAAAAAATGAAGATTAATTTATTTAGATCAGATGGTAAATTGTAAATACGTACTTTTTTCAATTACAATGCATTCTTTGTGTTTGTGTCTGTGTCCCTCTTATTTCCTCCACCACTGTATTTGGAATGAAAAAATGCCCTATTTCTTTTATTTACCACTGACAATTTATTTGCAATAGCATCCATCAGGAATTTCATCCTCTGGACTGGAATAGAAGGGCATTCGAAGAGTCCATGCTCAGCTCTCTCAACACACATCGAGCAGAAAATTTAAAGATCATTCTTTAATATGCTGATGGTGTATCTAGGACCAAAATGCCTAGTAAATAGACCAGTTAGTATTCTAAGTTGGTTGTTGATAAGCAGTACCAGCCTTCTTGATATAACAGGAACAAAGGAGACAAACTTATACGCCTGCCTAATACCGGAGATACTTTTTTTCCAAAGAGCACAAAAATGGGTTAGTCCCCTATGTTTGCCAAACAGTTAAGTCTTACATTTCTAGGATCGCCCTAATAACACGGAATGCCTATAGCGTAACCCTGATCTGTATACCAATTTCTTTGGTTTATCACATAACAACCCCTGCTTTATATCTCAGGATGACATTACATAAGTAATTAAACCATTTGCTTTTTTCCTCGAACACTCTCTAACACATACGAGTGGTACTATTTATATTTCGGGAACTAGCAACACTAAGGTCAATAGCTAAAATCTGGCAACACCATAATAAAGTGCGACGTTTTTTAGCATAAACGTACACTCAACGTTTTCATGTACAAGTGCTATTTCTTTTATTTACAGTGAGTTAAGAAAATGAATTTGGCCAAAAAAATTGAAATTTCAAGGAAAGGTTTTCTTTGGATTATTTTTCACAACTTTTGACGTGGATTATTTCAACAAGAATGTGTCGATGAACTGAGTACTTTGTGTGGCGATAAAGCACTATCAAAAACCATAGTATATCGCTGGTATAGTGAATTCAATCGTGGTCGTAGTTCGGTTGCCGACGAATTCCGTGAAGGTCGTCCAAAATCGGTTGTTGTCCCACATTTATGCAGTGTATAAACTGATAATGCAAGATTGTTTTGTGATATATTGTTAGATAGTGACATCCTTGGACATTAGTTCCACTTTAATACATACGATTTTGCATGAATACTTAGTCGTAAAAAAAATTTATTGTCATTGGATACCACATAATATCAATCGCTCAACAAACATAGGCTTGCGTCGATTAGTGTAAGGAAATGATTGATGATTCAGGTGACGAATCATGAATATATACGTATAAGCCGGAAACAAAACAGCAATCGACCGTGTGAGTATTCCAATACGAACTAAATCCAACATAAGTTGTTCGTTGAAAAAGCACAGCGAAGCAAATTGTCGCCTGTTTCTTTGGCCGAATGGATGATGTGGCCACTGTTCTGCTTGAGCAACGTAGGACGGTCGATTCTGAGTGGTACACAATCATTTGTTTGCCGGAAGTCTTCGGAGAAATTCGTAAAACCAACCGCAGAAGACAAATCATTCTACATTAGGATAATACGAGCTCTTATATATCACGCCAAACGAATGAAATTTTGAGCAGTTAAAACATCGAATTGATGTCTCATCCTCGGTACAGTCATGACTTGACACCCAATGACTTCTTCTTCTTCCCGATTATCAAAGCTAAACAGCGTGCTCAACGATTTACGAGCGCCGAAGAAGCAGTTGAGGCGTTCAAAAACCATGTTTTGCAGGTGTTTCAAGAGGAATGGAAAAACTGCTTTGAGAAATGGTTTGAACGAATGCAAAAGTATATTGATCATCAAAGGAAATATTTTGAAAAACAGTAAAGCCATTTTCATTTTAAAATATTTGTTATTGTTTGATATTCCTGAAATATAAATAGCAGCCATCGTATTTGCACACCTGCTACAGTTTCGCAGTCAGTCCATTGGTGAACCAAACCTGGGCCGTGGTATTACACCACCAAGAGTAGACCATAAATTTTCTACTGTGTAAGGCCACTAAATTTTATTCCAACATCATAGTATGCTACATAAAATCACTTATTCCAATAAAGTGTTCGCCATCACATAGGCGCAATATCCTTACTTTCAGAGGCGTCCTCCACCACTGAAATATGCAGTGAAGGAATGTGCAACCGCAGAACATGATAGCACTGCATCCGTGTTTAAAACATAACTAAGTCGATAGACCCTAACAAGTAGAGTCCAGGCATTGGCTTGCTTAGTTCTTGTCCATAAATCAGCAAAGGGTAGTATTGGCCTTGTTATCCTAATAAATGACCAGTAGATCTATCTGATTTTTAGAACCCATATTTTACCATAGAACGCTGACAGGCATAATGTATATAATCTGTAGTCACTCGTAAATGAGAGCTCTGAAGGACTACTGAAATATTTTTCACACAGAACGCAAGAACGTTATCGCTTTAGCACAACATAGTCAAATTATATGTTAAAATTTGTTGTCTTTCTCTATACATTCTAACAACTAGAACAGTAGTTCTTATCCTGGAGACCCATCGTTTTACAGATGGGAATCCACAATTTGTATAGTCATAGTTTTCTGCAAAGGATTCTAGCATTATAAAAGAGTAAAGGCCACAATACTGGTCCGTGAACAAATTAACAAAATAGTTAATTTAAGCCGATATCATCTTATGCGTTTAGTGTAGGGTATCACTATTACATGTTGTTTCTTTAATTTGCTTTATTGAAAACTTTTCTTATTTAAAATAAGAATCTTCTATAAAATCAACAATAGCGCTAACACTTGGCAAACTGACGCCAATTGCATTTTAATCACTTGTAAAACACAAAAAACTTAAAAAAATAAAATAAAATACAAATTTAGGAACCCACCATACCATAGAGACCAGTAATATTCGAAAGTAAACAATTTGTGCAGTACGGACAGCAAAAGTTATTTTCAACCAAATTGCTGTTAAGAAAAGTGTAAAATTTCTTAGTTAATGTAAATTGTTTTTTCTCGTAAATTTTTTTCATACTACAATGCGAAAATTTCAATTTCCTCTCATTTTGTTTCTTTTATTTTTAATTTAACAAATTAAGGTTTTGAAAAACCATCAAGTCAAAATTGATAAATAAGCAAAAAAGAAAATAAAAATTAATGTTCAACTAACCCAGTTTCGCTTATTATTCTAAAAGTTGACCTCATCTTAATAAAGGACTTTATACGCTATTGATAAGAATACACTCAGAAAAAAATAAATAAATAAATGCATTTAAGGAAAACGCATTTTTTAAAACTTTATAAAGAATTTTTTATCTTTAATGTGGCTTATAGAAATCGCTTACTTCTTTCCTAGCATGCGACTGCCAATATTGGCTTCCGTTGTAGTTCACTGCATGCAGAAAGTCAATTAAAGCCGAAAAAACTCCGTTTTAGAAAGATCATATCACTCATCAGATGTACATCCTGCGAAATTAATATAGCGTACAGCACTTGTTACGTTTTTTTTTTTTTTTTTTTTTTTAACCAAATGGATTTATTTCAGAAACTTTTTTTAAAAAATCAAAACATCTTTAGGGAAGAACTTAAATTCGTTTAAACATATGTATTGAAAGCTTTGTCTTATAGTTACGTTTTAGTCTTTTTAAAACACTTAAGTTCTATTTAAATGCGTCAAAATAGAATAAACATAACGTTGTTGTTGTTTTGCAGTTTTTATTTTCTCACTTTACAGTATACAATAACTATACAGTCTCCAACTTATTTATATTGTACTTAATATTCGTTTATACAACACTTGTTTATGCCTAAACACGACTTTATTTTATGACTTTTAAACGTTAATGTCGGCGTAGGCAAAGCAGCCTCCTTATATACCTAACTGCCTACAGTTTTAAAGTTCCGGAAGCGCTTCAAACGCTCTCAAATCATCCATCATGGCAATTGGCAATATCGTCAAATAAACAAATCAGTACAGCATTACCAGGGTAACACACTCACAACCTTGACACAAACCAATGGATCAAAATCCCACAATACAATTTCTGATGTGGTGGATTTCCTTTTTAAGTATTTTTATTTTCATAACATTATTATAATTAAGTGTTGTACTGTAATGTAAATCATAATGTAGATCAATGTGATATTACATCTTGGCTTAGATAATTTCCCAACCTTGGATTTCCTTCTTTTGATAGCTATGACGAAATATTTTCAAGGAAGTTGGAACTGTGTCAGCCTTTGCAGCTTTGGATGAAACGACACCCAGTGTTCAGTTATTACAATTAGCAACCTTGATGTATCCCCACTTTAATGGGCCATAATTGCATAGAGCGTTTCTGTTAAAAAAATGACCGCATTACCTTTATCACCTTGCAAGTGTCTTGGTTACAGGATCTTTTCTCAGGCTTCTAAAGAGACAGATAATAATAATAATAATACTTTCTATACGCAGGGACCCAAACTAAAGGCATATTTGACTAACTAACCTCGTCTTACCAATATTACCATCAATTTACAGTTCAGAATTTCCTCTGAAGCAAGAGCAATGTGACAACCACATTTGTGCCAGCCGCCATGAAGAATCCAAACAACCATGACATTATTTTTCCGAAGCAGCGACGAGTCTTTACGGACGTGTCTTCGATTTAAAAATCTTTATATTGAGACTCGCCTTTTGTACCATGAATTTCAAAACTTGTTGTAAAGACCTATAAACTATCGAAGCAGGGAAGAGAAAATGTGCCTGCTCTAAAATAATTTTTGATTTTATTGAGTGCCAACAACAAGATTGTTGTCATGTGCCAGCGCCATTTGAAAGCATTCATAATGGACTGAGTTCTGTGATGTTTCTTAAAATTTGCATATTTGAAATTTGGAATTATTAGTGGTATCGAGGAATCGTCTTGGGCATCTATTGTGAAACCTGATGAGTTTGCGTTTCAATCTGCCGTTTTCATGAGACATTTTATGAGGTTGGGCTCAGCATTCTTTGCACGTATACGAGAGAGATTATGTTAAACAATTAAAGCAATAAGTTTGGTTACTTCTTATGAAGTAAGTAGACGTTCCTCTTAAGTGCACGCAATATTTAGAGGAATTATTCTGGCAACATAATTTATATAGAAGTTTCTTAAGTACCCGGCTGATTTTTAGATGTTCATAACTTTGAGTTGGCAACACTTCTTTATTTGACAACATATTTATCAGCTGATAGTTGCTTTTTGTTTAGTTTATTTTGACATTCCACTATGGATAGACTACGACAGAGAAACACTTTCTTTATTTGACAACATATTTATCAGCTGATAGTTGCTTTTTGTTTAGTTTATTTTGACATTCCACTATGGATAGACTACGACAGAGAAACACTTGCACATTGTTGAAATTTTTTTTTATCAAAATATTCACCCCTAACGTGAATAATTTTTCACCCGAAATATTTTCCATTTCACATAATTGCTATCACGAATAATTTTTCACATGAAATTTTTCACCTTTTCTGATTATTTAGTG
The DNA here is from genome assembly GCA_023159175.1 of Wohlfahrtia magnifica. Lineage (NCBI taxonomy): Eukaryota > Metazoa > Arthropoda > Insecta > Diptera > Sarcophagidae > Wohlfahrtia > Wohlfahrtia magnifica. The sequence goes on from JAKWBJ010000062.1 coordinate 2,281,943, forward strand.
AGAAATGATAGCCCTGTAAAAATTACGCTCATCGTAAATAGTTTTTCCCTTGAAATTTTCCCCATTTTCCATACTCATTTCGAAACTTAATGCTTTTGGTGTCGGTAGTCACCTCTCCCGATTTATATCGAGTTTTCTCAGAGATCGCTCTATAAGAGTGGTTATAGACGGGGTCTCATCAGACGAGTTCAGGGTAAACTCAGGAGTACCGCAAGGCTCTGTTCTTTCTCCTACTCTTTTTCTAATATTTCTTAACGACTTTCTTGTTCTCACTTCTAATCCTATCTACTCTTTTGCGGATGACAGCAACATTTGTCACTCATATTCTTTTGATCGTAGATCGAGCCTTTTGGAGGTTGGGATAAGAAGGACGAATGTGAACGTCACACTTACAAGTGACCTGGTTAAGGTCTCCGAGTGGGGTCGTGCGAATAGGGTCGATTTTAATGCACGTAAGACTCAATGTTTTTTTTTAACACACAGGCGTGGTGGTGTGATGTCATCTGTGTCAATGGGTAATGTGGATATTGAGGAATCAGATGCTCTTGATGTTCTGGGCATGAGAATTCACTGTGACGTTCGTTGGAATGATCACATATTTCAAGTGTCGTAAGAAGCCTTCAAGTGCCATGGTTTTTTGAGACGGTGCAAGAAATACTTCACCCCATCTGATCTCCTTAATATTTACAAGACCTATATCCGACCCAAAATGGAATAAAACTCTCATGTATGGACCGGTGCTTCAAAGTCTATTTTGGAGCTTCTCGACCGCGTACAGGAGAGGGCAAAGATGCTCATCAATGACGGTAGGGTAGCCAACTCTATCGATTCATTGGCGCACCGTCGCAATGTGTCGTGTGTTTCATTGTTCTATCGGTACTATAACGGAATGTGTTCTAACGAAATTAAGGAATTAATTCCCAAAGATCATATATTTTTACGTAGTACTCGTATTTCTCGTAGAGTGCATCCCTTTGTAGTTGATTGTCCAGTAAATCGCACAACGCATTATAAGGAGAATTCGTTCTTTGGTCGCACTGTTCGGTTGTGGAATAATCTTCCAGCGAAAGTATTTCCTTCCACTTACGACATGAGTAAATTTAAATCTAACGTCTATAAACACTACTCCCTCTGTCCTCCTTCCAATAACCTATTTTTCTAGTACCAGCACAATGCACTGCATGAGTAGTGGCCATCCCCTGAGTGCTGGTCTTATATAAAAAAAAAAAATTTTCCACATAGTTGTTGTTGTGGAGATACATTTAATACCAAATTAAATATTACATTTTTTAAGTTGTTTGAGGACTAGAAGTGATAAGATAATTCGAGAGTAGTAAGAACGTGGCTAATTTGGAACTGATTCCACCTAAAGCAGCATCTGACACAACCACTTATCTTATATTTCACTGAAAATTTATGGGCAATTTTTAATCCATTTTTATGTTAAACGAATACATACATAACTTTTGTCATTTATTCCAAATTACTTGATTTTTCGACGAGCTTTTTTAAAGTCTTAAGTTTTTTCAACATTTTATTTTTTATTTTATTAAATTCAAAAAATTTACTTCAATTTGTTCTTGTCAACATTCAACTCGAAATGATAGCTTGTGAAAAGAAGGACAAATTTCATTTCATTCACGATAGCAATTTTCACTTTTAGGGGAATGAGAATTTCATGGGAATAGAAATTTCTCTTGTTATTCATGATAGGGACTGCATTAATGGTTCTGATCCTTTAACCTCAAAATTCAAAATTTTATTCTCTGATTAAGCCCATTTTTAGTTGTATGGGAACGTAGTTAGTTAGTTAGTTACGACGGGTAGCCAGTCACGTCCAGCCCAACTGGGTCAATAATTGATCCCACTGTTATACACATCAGTAATCTAGAAAATGAACAACCTATATGTCCGCGTCCCGGTCCGATGAGAACCAACCAGACGCATGTACAAAAGAAGAGATCCTGCCGATATTCATACCGGCCAGATCCGACAAGGCATCCAGAAACGAACTGCCAGGGAAAGCAGTCCTAATATCCGAAAGACCCGAGCAGTAGCTTAGGAAGTGCTCGACAGTCCGTAGTATGGGTACGTAAATAAGCAGAATTGTCGCATTTGGAGTGAGGATAATCCACAAGCTTTTGCAGAAACACAATTGTGGGCTATCATTGATCTACATGTCTTTAAAAGCCATGATGGTCAGAACGTTACTGTCAATGGTGAACGGTATGGGGACTTACTAGAAACTTTTTCGTATTCCAATTAGCTAGCATTAATCTTGCTGATATGTGGTTGCAACAGGACGGAGCCACATGCCACACTGGCGCGTTACACGTAATGGTGGCTTATTGGATTACTTTCTTTGGGGTTATGTAACGTCACTTGTCTACGTCAAACAATTGAACACCTGAAAATCAATACTCGAGGAGTTATTGGGGAAATACGGCCGCGTATTCTGCGAAAAGTTTGTGTAAATTTGTGTTTCAAATTGCGCCTTGTATGCTCCCGCCGTGTCGGCCACATGGTGGATTCATATGCAAACATTGATGTCATAGTGTCTACGCAACAAAACCTCTTTCATTGATATAAAAAATATATTTCTGTGTTTTATTTTGATCTAAATCAGTGTAACTGTAAAAAAACATCTGATATCAGTAAGTCATCTGAGAAGATTAGCTTGGATGGACCAGACATATGTTTGTTTTGGACCTCGTGCTGATTCTAGGAAGATTCTGTATAGTATGCTGACTCTAGTAAGAAAGGTAATCGATTCCTAGAATCATTATATTGTGATAACAATATAAAATTCATAACGCTATTCATTTTAATTCAATAATTGTTCGACGTAACATTTAGTTTCGTTATTGAATAAAATTATATTTTTAAGTGTATATTTACTGGGATTTTCTTTTTAACTCTTGACAAAGATCTTGATTCAATGATGATAAACGATGGCACTGTAATGACTACTTTTTTACTTCTTAAGTTAACCATCATTTATTTTCTTGGTTTTTTTTTTCAATAAAACAGAAAATTCATTCGTCATTGGCAAATTTGTGCAAGAAGTTTTCCTAACGCTAATGGTGTAAATTCGATTACATCGAGGGCCCTAAAACGAAAAACCGATTAGTTTTTATATTATTTTTTGTTTAAAATTATTGAATTAAATTGTTTAAAATTATTGAATTGAAATTAATTCTATTTAAATGGAATTTCATTTATGTTTTTAAAACTTATATAATAGTGTCTATATTTTCACTACTTTTCAGTAGCTATGTTGAGCTTTAACAGCTCAAGTTGGTGCATTAGCCTTGAGAGATGGCATAAAAGAAAAAAATACTAATCTAAAGAAATTGTACAATCTTGCTGAAAATAATTTAATCCTTATATGAGATGTATGAATCGTAGCATCATCTGGTTGACACCATTAGTTGTTCACGTGTTGAATCGATGATGCCGTTGACTAACAATCTTCCTCAAATACTCAATATTTGCATAATGGGAAACCAATATTTGTATAAAATGGTCTCCCATTTAAATGTCTTGTATTATTCACTCGTTGGTAGCCACCCTCAGCAATTTCACGAGTGTCAAGTAGATGTCGGGTATTCCTTATATTTATTCCATCAGGTTGAGGTAACTGATTAGATCACCTGGATCCATACAGGATACAATGGACATGTCATTTAGAAACCATTTGTTGGAAGATGATTCTTAGAGGTATGAGTAAAATTAGCTAAAGGTAAGTCCGCTGAGAATTACCGTTATAAAAATTTTCTCTATTCGCCGTAATGATCAAGGTTTGAGTCTTATTTTCCAAATCGAAAAATGCCATTATAAACTTACAACACGTTCAACTAGAAGCTTCTTGCAAATCTTGACGTTAATAAGTCTTCTTGGCCGGATGGCATTCCAGCACTGGTCCTGAAACAGTGTTCTGAAACGCTTGTGCGTCCATTGGCTAATCTTTTCAGTGCGTCTTATCGTGGGGGTGCTTTTCCATCTTGCTGGAAGGTTTCCAATGTTACGCCAATCCCTAGAAAGTGTGAGGCTATTAACCCTGAAAACTACCGCCCAATTACAGTTTGTTCGAAACTTTCCAAAGTTATGGAGAGTATGGCCAATCACTACCTTGTGACATATTTAGAGTCCAACAATTTGCTGAGCGATCGCCAATATGATTTCCGTAAAGGTAGCTCTACAGGTGATCTGCTGGCGTTACTCTCCGAAAGGTGGAAAAGGTCCATTTATGGATTTGGTGAGAGTAAGGTTGTGGCTCTAGATATATCCAGGGCGTTTAACAGAGTCTTGCACAAGGCTCTCATATCCAAACTCATTGCCTTTGGTGTCGGTAGTCACTTCTCTCGATTCATATTGAGCTTTCTCAGAAATCACAATATAAGAAATGGGATCACATCTGACGAGCTCAGGATAAATTCAGGGGTACCGCAGGATTCTGTTCTTTCTCCAACTTTGTTTTTATATTTCTTAACGACTTTTTTTCTCACTTCTAATCCTATCTACTCGTTTACAGATGACAGCAACATTTGCCTTTTGGAGATTGGGGCGAAAATGCGGAATATGACCGACTCACTTACAAACGACCTGTCGAAAATCTCTGAGTGGGGTCGCGCTAACAGGGTCGACCTTAACGCGCGCAAGGCCTAATACAGTTTTCTGACACACAGACGTGGTGGTGTGTTGTCATCTGTATCTATGGGAAATGTAAATATTGAAGAATCAGATGCTCTTGATGTTCTGGGCATGAGAATTCACTGTGATGTTCGTTGGAACGAGCATATATTTCGAGTATCGAAAGAAGTCTTCAGGTGTCTCGGTTTTTTAAGACGGTGCAAGAATTACTTCACTTCATCTGATCTCCTTAATATTTACAAGACCTATATTCGATTAAAATTGGAATACAACTCTCATGTATGGGCCGGTGCTTCAAAGTCTCACTGTTCGTTTGTGAAACAATCTTCCTGCGAATGTCTTCACCGCCACTTACGACATGAGCAAATTTAAATCGAACGTGCATCGAGTGGTGGTCTCAAGAGAAAAAAAGCTGGTATTAAATACGGATGTGTTGTTTCCCACTACTGTCAACGATTTCCTCGATTATTTAAGTTTAAGTTATAACGTGAAACTTAATACAAGACTAGAAGACCTCAACTACGCCGACGATATTTGTTTCTTGTCTTAAATATATTGCGTATGCAATTTAGTACGTTTGCGAACCGGAGAACGCACCGATTGCAGATCCCAATTTCATCGATACATATTCTGCAAAAACTCTCTGAAAAGATAACGAAACTAGCAAAGATTGGAAGTCACAGCTAAGTAGAAAAAACAAGCGTATAAAGAAGTTGTTTCCTATAGCTCAACTTGGGTTGGTGACTAGCGGATTTGGTTAGCCGTTCCTATTTACCACCTCAACCTCTCGACTAATTTGTCGATAAAATTAAGTAAAAACATATTATTCGATCACCTGGTCTGATATTGGAATAGTTGTTGAGCCAGTTTTTGAAAATGGCTTGACAGCAACTGAAAATGTAGTTATTCACCGTGCTTCCCATTCGAGGTCTTGGAGAACGCTTCTCTTGTGATACAGGAAGCCTAGGTTTGGCGTGAGAGGGAACGGTTTTACTTTCTTTTTCGATTGTAACGTATATGTAGAAAAGCCTAATTTTCACGACGTAGGTGAGCTAGGTAAAGCTCCTTATAAACATTTCCGTTTCCCAGTGCTTCACGTTTCCTAAGCCCTAGGTCAGGCTTAACTTTTGGCTTTATGGTATCTTCAAGAGCCACCTAGTTCTTTTTTGCTTGATGTTTATGTACAGGCGATCAATGACAGGTAAGATGAGTTTTTTGTTCACCTTTATTTTAATTGAATCCTCACTGTAACGTGAGCTAATAACTTCACTATTGTCTGTTCAACTAACCATTCGTTGTATAAACGATGCTTGAAATGGTCAGTGGGTTTCAGCTCTTTGGTCAATTGAAAGCATGTAAATTCAAATCTTTATTCAAAATTCGCATCAGTTATGTGGGTGAGATGTTCAATTGTTGAGCGCGACGACGATTAGAAGTTAAAGACCTTTCTGAAACACTATCGAGAACAACAACAATGCTTTTCGCTGAACGAGCTAGGCGAGCATGCACAGCTGCGTCGACATTTCCCACAGACCCAGCTTGCTGAAATTTGCGCACAATTCTCCCGACTGTGAACATATTTGGTCGATTATGCTGACAAAAAAAAAAAAAAAAAATAACCAGGAAGTGCTCGAAATGCATTTTGATTTGAACGCTCATTTTCGTAAAAGGCTTCAACAATCTTAACGCGCTGCTTTATTGTGTATCTTTTCATGGTAGAATTTGTCAAACACTGAAACAAAGAAATTTCAAATTAAGTTGTGCAAAAAACTTGACGTTTAAGTGTGACTCCCAACTAACATCATGTATTATGGTTGGACCACCCCTTAATTCTACTATTAGGCTAATTAGGTTCAGCTAGCGCGGACGAAATACCATTGATTTATATAGTTAATTCGGGACTGTTGTCGCTTTTCTTTGCATTAGGTCAGGGGTGCCTGTACTTCTCAAGGGGTCTGGGCCAGCTTCATTGAAGATTGCATGGTCTAGTGATCTCGATGTGCCTTTAGCGTCTTCAAATACTTTTCAGCATACTTCGCGATTTCTTCCCTATCCCTGGGCACGCTCAGATCTGTATGGATGATCGAATTTTTTATAAGCCTGCGAGCATTTATTATCAGCTGTAATATTTTATTTTTACACCTTTGTATACCTTCAATATTTAACCTCTTGAGACCTGAACATGAAGCGATTATGACAACAGTTTATTTCTTTTTTATATCGTTTCCTTTTGATCATTATTAAAACACTCGTAGGCTTCTTGAAAAAAAGTTAAAATTCTCCAATTCTAAAAATCTACATCAAGAAGTATGCACCAGCTACCCAATAATGTCGCTACGTGTGATAAATAACGATAATTTAAGTACACATATGTGTACGTGGGGTCTCAAGACGTTAAAGCAGAAACAGTGTCCCATAACTACACTCTAGCATCAGATTGGTTTTAAATTCATATTATACAGAAGCTTCCAGTAAGCCAATGTATTTCTATCGTCTTCAATTTTATTTTAATCAACTTACCATCTACTTATGTGGAATTGCCATGTTAACCGGCGTCCAAGATGTAATTCAAAATATTTAACCTCAGAACTCTGGGGAATAAATTTATTGATGATGAAAATCTATATTAAGGCGATTTTATTTGTTCTTTTTGTTACGTAAGCAAATCCACTGAATGAAGATAATTGATAACCTTTTATTAGGTTATCAAAGTTTTAAGTGACAAGTTTCTTAATTACTTACTGTTTCCACATTTAAAGGCCCTTCTGTTTTTATGATTTTAAAAACCTTTTAACGCATCCTTGTCACTTGTCATAGTACGCGTGACTAAGTTCACTCTGGTACGTGCGTTTTACGATGAATGAGAAGAAAATTTGATTTCACAACATGAATGTGCAATTTTTCATTTGATTTTCTTCAATCGTTAGAACTGTTTGATTTTTGATTTCTTGCCATGCATTTGGGGTATTTTTCGTTTCAATTTTTTCTTCTTTTTTTTCTTGCTTTTTTTTATCCATCACTCGTCTTCTATTCAATTCTTTCAGTATTTTTCGTGTAAAAGATTTGTCAACTTTTCCGCAAGGGAATTTTGTAGAGCAACAGCAGTAATAAATAATATTATGGAATTGTTGTCAGTAAGTATTTTTCTTTTCTTCGTTGCTTCGGTTCCCTTTGAATTTTTTGTTCAACATTCTTTTAGAGTTACCCATTATTTGCTGGAGGATGATGATAATGACGATGACGAAGTTGCGAATGATGACTGTAATGTTGCCCGTTATTGATGTGTGTTTTTTGATTTGCTGTAGTTTTCCAGAGGAAACAATAGGAAAATGTTTAAAATACGTGAATAAAATATCAAATAAATATTAATAAAATAAAACAATATGTATGCAGGAACAAAAGAAATCTGACATTTGCTGTTGTCAGGATTTGATTGTGACTTTTTTGTTTTGTTTTTTTTTCATCATTTTAGTCATTTTGGCAATTTAAAATCACTTACGTTTTATATGATTTTAAAAGACAGTTTCTGTAAAAAAGAAAATAATGGAGGGTAAAAGCAATTTTTTTTACGTTCTAAACATTTGTAGTGATCCCTAAGGATTCATAGAAGATTCTAAATTAAAAATCAATTTCAATATTTTACCTTTATGAGAATTTATTGTAAATCCTTATTACTTGTTGTATTCAAATGCAAGCTGTTGTCTAACGTCATCTGGTAATGATAAAATTTCATAAAATTCTAATTACTTACACCTTAACAATCTCACATACACTTAATGAAGACCTGAAGTAGGATTTATTTTCAAAACCGCATACATACTATACGCACTTTGAGGTTTTATTTCCTAACTTATACTGCTATTACTTATGAGAAATTTTGAGAAGAGTTATAAGACAAGAAAAGGCAATCAGTTCCTTTACCTTTATTCTCCCCATACCACTTAAACCATCAACATACAAGGCGTCGCACACTTAATCTTAACGTTATAATAAGTCGCATATATTCACTTGTAAAGACAAGAAACAAAGTATTCGAAGGATGTGTGTAATATGTATGTCTATATAACATCATAACTTTTTGAAGTGGCTGACATTGGCTTACTTGACAGTACACAGGCTCAAATAATTTCATTAGGATTTAGACATCATAATAACAACGTTATCATACCATCTCACATCGTCGTCACCATCATTGTCGTCGTCATCAGTAGTACATAGGAGTGGCAGCAGCAGCAGCAACAATAGCAGGTTTATCCGCATTCATCTGTCAATGTTCATTCACTTGTACTCGCACACACATGAAAATTGTGGTAAATTTTAATATGAATAAATGGTTTTTATTTTTATTTTTTGTTTTAAATCCTTGAAGCTTTTAAAGGCAAATTTCCAAAGGATTTTCACAATCGTTCTCAGAAAACTACCTTTTTAAACCACAAAAAATAGTAGGTTGGGAAAAGGAAGTAAAAAATCCATAAAATCGAAACCAAAGTAATCATAATGAAAATTTAACAATTTTTGTAAGTAAATTTGTTTAATTTGATACAAATGTGCAGATAAGGCGAGAAACTACAAGGGCATATTGATAATTCTGCAACATATTTAGATATAACATATGTATCTATCGCTTTCGGTAAAAAGAGCAGTTTATTTCCCTATTTAGTATTCTTTACTAGATTTTTTATTCTTCAAAATAAAATTTTTTTTAATACCGTCCATTGTCTTGACGTTTCTGCTCATTTTTCATCCCTAAGTCAGATGGTATTCAGCGTTGCCATAACTTCGATTTTATATAACCAAATATCAATAAAAGAGTAACCAAAACATAAACATTAAATTATCCTTTTATATATGGATTTTATTGGAGTATTGACTGAATATATACTGGTCAAAAAAACTTAATAAAACAATTTGTTGTTCTTAACATTTTAGCTTTGTATTAACAAACTTTGCACAATAGAAAATATCGTTCTCTCATATGTTTAGTTATGATGAGGTTTTAAAATTTATTTGTGAATAATTTTAGTTCAATAGTTTTTACTAACAGATATCTTAATGAATCGCCAAAGACCCGAATCAAGCAAGATCGTTGAAGTGAAATTTGTCTGATATTTATTCTCACTTAGCCACTTAACGAAATAGTATAAACAACGAAGTTTAATTGCTTTGATTGCTTGCCAAGCAATTTTGTTTAAAAATAACCAAAACGGCAACACTGATATTGGTATTCAATACTGAATTAAGTCGAAACATCTAAATAATATTTGCCTACAGCTACACAACAACAAAATTATTAGACAGCAATACCATTAGCTGGCGTAAGAAATAAAGATATCTTCAGGAAGAGGCAAAGCAAAGTTCTTGCAATATAAGAAATTATCACCAGACGATTGACTGACTCATATAATCGAAAGTGCATTAGGAACCGAGTAGATGGTGTTATGGTACACTTATTACCACAAATGCTGTATAAACAAAATATTTCAATGAAATTAGCAAAGTCATAATTGCAGCTAAGGAATGCCAAATGAATCAGGATATCTGAGGAGAAAGCAACTAAAGCATAGTCTGAAATCCTCATAATCTGAATGAAACAACAGAGGCGAGATAATCACAGTCATAATACAGAAAAGTCTTCAAAACGAAATAGACTACGTGCTAAAGTGGTTAGATGGTAGGCATACAACACAACCGGCCCAGGTTCCAATTACAGCAAACTACATGACAAACAAACAATTTAATTGCTGTTTCAAGTGTTTAATAAAAAAACTTAAACCTCCCAACGGACAAATCCATCTAATGAAGCCACCCTAATCTTCCAGCTTAACTCTGGCGATGATGACAAGCATCCGACCACTGATCAGAAGAAAACTCCACATACTGGCAAAAAAATACAATGCTAAGTAAGGATTACCACCACCACTTCGTAAGGATTTTCTTCACTATGGAGGCAAATACAGTAGATTGATCATCTATTTTACTTGGCTGAAAATTAACTTGCTCACTGAAAATAAAACAACACAATGGATGATTTGTGAAAAACGAATATGCTCTCTAGAGGAGTGACGGAAAAAAAATGAGGGACAAATAAGCAGGCTTCAGGCTAACATCCTACGTATAATCGCAGATCTGCTATCTGGGAAGTATAGGGTAGGCTATTTAAAAGTTTAAATTTAAATAAAACGGTTTGAAGTTTTGCCAAATTAATTTTTTTGTTGTAAAGAACAATTGTTCTGATTAGAAATTAAATATTATTTCATTCATATGGCTGCCGCAACTGGCCTCAAAAGACCACATTCCATCGGATCAATTTTCGAGAACTTTATCTAGTGTATGGGATCGTATCTCAGCAATGACATCACGAATGCTCAATTGTCTCTGGTTTGTCGACATAACACTTATCTTTAATGGTGCGCCACAGAAGATAGTCCAACGTTGTCAAATGGCAGCTTCTTGGCGGCCAACTGACATCACCATTTCGGCTAATTAAACGGCTATCAAATGTTTGACGTAATAAATCGATTGTGACATGAAATGTGTGGCATGTTGCACCATCTTGTTGAAACCAAACATTGTTAACATCAATACGATGAAGAGTGGGCACAAAAAATCGGTTACCATGGGGCGATAGGTGTCTCTATTGACCGTAATGGTTGCGCCGTCCTCCTTTTCAAAGAAATATGGGCCAATGCCTCCGCTCTACATGCCACACCAAACAGTCAGTCGTAACGAGTTTTATGAGCTCTGAATACGGCAATTGGGCTTATTAACGTACCCACTAAGATGAAAATGGATTTCATCCGGAAAGATGATTTTTGCAATTTTTTTAATTTATTTTAGTAATTATGTTTTTTTTGCCATTTCTGACCAATTGTGTTTGTTTTGGATATAAATTTCCAATAAATCCCAAAGTTACTCAAGCGTAAATCGATTCATTTGGTTCAGTGGAGATAATATAATAATATATAAATAATATACAGAATAGAATGACATAAGTATTGAAAGATTTGAAATAACCGCTGGTTGAAACTTAAACAGATAGATGGCCCACGCGATATAATGACTACAACCGCAGGCGAAAAAACAGACGTAGACAACAGGCTCAATGAAGCGAGAGCGGTATTCAGACGACTGCAGTCAATATGAAAAATTTCAAATACCAAATAACATCACTCGAAGGCTATAAGTATTTATCGACAAGTCATAATCATACGCGATATATTCTAGCCGTCAGAGGTAACACAGAAGTGTGGATCATTGGAAAAGAAAATAGTGGTGGATTGGTCATACAATCCGAAAAAGTGCCGATAGTATCACTTGTTTGTTACTCGAGTGGAATTATCAAAGCTTAAGAAACACCTGGAAGAGCATAAGCGTTCAAGAGCTCGCACAGAACAATCTCAAATGGAAACAAGCAAAAACAACTGCGGTGAATAGTGTAGATGGAGATGCTTTGTGAAAGACATATGCTTTGAAGAGGAGCAACGAAAAACAAAATTTGGTTTATCCTTTATTACTGTTCTCGTTAAAAGCTATTGCAGTACTGCGAGCAGCTATTGTACACAGAGGATAACCACTACTCATGCAGTGCATTGTGTTGGTAATAGGAAAATAGGATGTGGGACGGAGGAAGGAGAAAATCGTGTTTATAGGTGTTCGGTTTGAATTTAGTCATTCGTAAGTGGCGGAGAAAACATTTGCGGGAATATTATTCCACAAACAATCTGTACACTTAAAGAACGAATTTTCCATTTAGTGCATTGTGCGATTCACTAAACAATCAACTACAGAAGCATGCGCTCTACGAAAAATTCGGGTACTAAGTTTTATTTTATTATTTTATTATACGGGTACTAAATAAGAATGTATGATTACCAGTAATTAATTCCTTTATTTGACTTTTGACATTTCGTTATAGTATCGATAGAATAACGTAACATGTCGTCATTAAAAAGCATCTTCTCCCTCTGCTGTACGTCGAGAATATCCAAAATAGACTTTGAAGCATAGGTCCAAACATGACAGTTGTATTCATTTTCATGTCAGATATAGGTCTTGTAAATATTTAGAAGGATAGATGAAGTAAAGTATTTCTTGCACCATCTTAAAAAACCAAGGCACTTAACTGCTACTCTCGACTCTTAGAAAATGTAAGAAAACAAAACGCATATACCTATTGTCACAGATAACTCGACATCGTGACCACCACCATGCCTACATATGAAAAAACAACATTGTGTCTTGCGCGTACTAAAATTGATCTTTGACCAAGTCACTTGTGAGTGTGTTGTTACAATTGCGCCTTTTCTCCCTATTCTATAAAAGGCGCGGCCTACGATCAAAGGAATATGAATGAAAGGTGTTGTTATCCTCTGCGAAAGAGTGGATAAATAGTAAGAGTGACAAATTCACTAAGAAATACTAGTTATATATATTTTATACCCTCGACAAGTAGTACAGTTCTTCTATAATATCGCTTCTAACCTGAAGCCTAGACGAACTTCATAATGTAGATCGGTGTCAGTAGATATCAAGGTTGGCAGCCCATTGGGTAACCCAATTAAGCCACATTTTTTAAATACAAAACACACTAAGACCTGGACGGTAGGCGGATATTGGCTCAGAGGTGCGGAAAAGATGTAAGCAGTGATTTCAAAAATATTTATAGTGCACAAACTGATTGAAGAGAGAAAAGGCCTGTTCGTAAATGCATCACAGCACTACATCATCACACTTAGCGCTTTAAAACAACCTAAATTCACTATTTAACTCCAAAATTTGTCAATGCAAGTGAAAGGTTGTGCTGTCACAAATTTATATACATTACGAGTGCAGCATCGGCACAGTGATGCATTTACGAAAAGGCCCAAAGGCAATATATATATACGCTCATTTCTATACTAGTTCTAAGAGGTATCCCCAAAATCCGGGGTTGATGTTTTTGAGCTTTGTGGTTTGTTTGACGTTTTATAGTAGACTATGTTAGAAAAATGGTTGAAGTTTGGTATGTTGACGAGAGCGAGTGTTGACGTTATCCCGAGTGCATCCAATAAAACCCGGGTGGGTTTTTTGCTTCAAAGGTTTTCGTAGTTTATTCACAGAAAAAGTTATTAAAATATAGGTATTGGTAGTGCACATTAATTCGGCCAGTTTGGTTAGCTTATAAAAGATAATGAATAAACAAATTTGTCAAATCAGTGCTTACATCTTTTCCGAATACCGTCTTAGAAACTCTTCATTTCTTTTGCGGTGATTCATTTTGAAGCCGATTTTATATTTCTTTAAAGAAGTGTTTCGATAGCATGCCAAAGCACCTATGTTTGGCGAATACGGCGGGTGCGGCATTTGATCATTTCTAACAATTGTTTGGCAATTTTTACGGCGTGAGATCGAGTGCTGCTTTGCAAAAACTTTGTAAAGTAATGTAAACTTTATCTGTCAGATTTTATATTCCGATCGTCTTTCTCATAATACAAGGTTTAGACGAAATAATTCCAGTCTGCTCCGACAACCGAGTTTAAACAGCTCATAATACACATTGCCACCTTGATCCCACTAAGAGTACAAAATTACAATATAAATACTATAACAACGATATTGTACCAACAAACAAAAAATATTGTCGAAATGAAAAAATTTGAACAAAAAAAAGCCATAAAAAACCAATAAAACCCGGGTTTTTTCCAACCCTCCAAGTATGTACTTTGATAACTCAATTTCATTCTCACAGAATCTGCACATGGAACTTAAACTATTTTTATTCTATTCAAATGTTAATCCAGTCTGCAGTACCCAGTCAATTGAACGGTTATCAATCTCAGACTATTTTTAGATAAATCGTAATTCAAACCATAGCTTTTCAGCTAAAGTTTAGAATGTTTCAATTTGACTTGACAAGAGTATACCATGGCTCTCTCGTTCCTTTTAGTTTATTAGGATATACCTAATTTTTTTTCCCACTTCCCGGAAAGATTCTGATTACATTAATGACATGGAATGGCTCCATTCTTGTTCAGTTCATCCACTCGCTTGATTTTGCTCCTATTCAGTTTATTCAGTTTATTCAGTTTACCAAGAAAGACTCATATTTAATTGGAGTTAATTTCATAGCAGCTAAGTTATCGAATGATGCAGGGCTTGACTATAAAATAGTATGGCTACGTTGTGCCTCCTGTACTTCCTGCCCAAGTTGTATTATGCACATCTTTCGATGACGTGAACAACAGCTTGTAAAATGCTTGTTAGTTTTCCTTTTGGTTTTTAATATTTAATTCTATATCCAAACACCATCGATTCTAAATAACTTTCGGTCTTCGACCCATCCCGAGACTATATAATGGTATGTCGCCTCCAGACCACTCCATTCATTCTCATTTCTCAAAGTCGTAGAGTGTGCTAATCCTGTTCAAGTGACAGTCAAAGAGCAAGTTGTAAGCTATCCGACTTGTCAGGCTGCGATACCTTTTAAAAGCTCTGTGTTCGATTTCTTTCTCATTATTCTTACCATAGTCAATATGGCTTCTTTACTATTGTAGGCAGCAGCCTTTAGTTCAGCTTTTAGCGCAGCTGTGGGTAGGTTCCAATGCCAACGCACGCCAGTCTCTGTATTTGGAAAATTTGTTCGAGTCGTCCTTAAATTTGTACTAACTTATATACGCATAGGGCACAATTCAGATTTGTTAAATTCTCAGCCTTTTTAATTTTCAGTGCATTAATTTTAATTTCAAAAAATTACAAATATCACGTCTTTTAAGCAATTTAATTCCAGTTTTTTTTTGCTCCCTAGCCGATGTCGACTCTAATGCATTTATAAATGCCTAATTAATTCTAATTTTATAATTAATTTCATAATTCAACAAAATTAATATTCACAGCCATATTTTCGTGGTGATGAAGTTCGTTAGAATAAAAATAAAAAAATGAAGTAAAAATCGTGAAAATGATTTTTGAGCTCATTTTTAATGCCGCATACACGCAAAAAATTTAATTATAAAATAAATACAACAGATAAGCATGTAAGGGTGTATACATGGCTCCTTCCAAGCCCTAGTAATACCACAAACTCTCACAGTAACAACACCTTTTGTAAAAACATAACCCACTAGGCAGTTGGCCTATGTTAAGTAAAATATATATACATATGTATTGCAGTATTTTTCAGAGCACATTATTAAATTCTAATTTTATTTGATTCGACAACTAAAGCTGTGCTATTTTTAAGTTTATTGACTATTTGATTTTATAATTTTTTTTCTTTTAAGTTAATACGTTTCTGTAATTGCCTATGGGTTTTTCCTTTCATACCCCTTTTAAATATCTGCTCTTTATCAAAATAGGAAGAGGAGAAATGAAATAAAAAATTGGTATTTATTAAAATTTTAGCACATCACGTGCCAAATACTAAAAATATTTTCAACATTTTCAAATTCTTATTGACAGCATATGACATACGTTATGTCAACCTTCTTTTATTTTGTCATAGACTGGAAAATGAGCATACATACACTCTGACACATGTTCGAATATATGTATTCTAAATTATGTATGTATGTATGTCTACATAAGGGTAAAATATAATTTATTACAGTGTGATAAGTAATATGTGACTTAAAATATGAGCAAAACGAAAATAATTCCAACAGTAACAAGCATATGTGTATGCGAAACTGGGGATAATTATTATTAAGCTGTATTCTAATGACTAACTGAAACCCGGTGAGCTTCGATACCCCTTTATTAATTTCCCCACTTTAATCACTTCCGGTTCATATTTAAATGTTTAAGATAGCCTTGCCTTCAGAAAGATACTAGATTCTGCTGTTTAGCTGTATACAATCTTTAAATAAACACACATTACCTTGAGAATTATATCTGTGTCGATATGGAAGAGTAGCTTAAGTCGATTTAAGCTATTCGTACTTATCGACACAGGTTTATACTATAAAAAGCAAGATACGAAGAAGGGAACATCGACGATTAGATGTTTTTCAATAAAACTGTTTTCTGTTAGAATTTTCCGAGGTTGTCTCTAAATATGATAAATCTGTGTAGTTCAGTAGGAATAGCTTAAGTCGACTTAAGTTACTCTTCCATATTGTCACAGATATGTAAAGCTTTTATCCAGAGTGCTTCGTCCAATCCCCGTTTATTCAAACTTTCCCGCTTTTTGGCCCATGTGATTAGACGGCGAAGCTTTAATTGTTGTTCTCCACATATAAAAATTAACATATTTAGTATGAAAGCAAGGCGCCACGTCCATTTATCCAATCTCGCCTACTTTTAGTCTGATGAAGTTATTTAGATTAAATTTAGAAACTTACATTTTAGCCGTTCTCAAGAAATACAAAAAACAATTTCTGGTTTGTGTGAGGGGTTACCATGCCCAATTGTCCAATTTCACTAATTTTGACTTCCACTTCGACACCTAGACCGAATTCAAAAACTTTCACTGTAGCCAAGATATGTAAAAATCAATATTTCTTTTATATGGGATATACAATGCCCACATGCCCTATTTTGACCACTTTTTGTCTGATGATTTATTTCGTCAGAAACTTTAACTTTAACCTTTCTCAAGATAAATAAAACTCAAAATTTAAGTTATATGGGTTGCACCATACCTGATCATCCGATTACGCCCACACTTTTGCTGCAAGACATACAGAGAGATACAGTAAACATCTAAAGAAAATCAGTTGAGCACGATAACTTGCAACAGACCAGAGCCTCTGGTGAAAATCTAGTCTATCTACAACCCTCACCCCAGCAGACTAGCACACTACCGACTAGCCTACTAGGGCAAGCACCCAAAAATGTGATTATTTTTATTATTATTGTGCCACTATGGTTAGACACACAGACGATCTAAAAAACCCGGTATCACCTTATAATATTAGCATACGATAACGAAGCCCACGTTAAACTGTAGACCTCTTTCAACGCGTCTACAAATAGAATCGAGTGCAGGTGATTGACTGAGAGTACTCTCAAATGTTACAGTTGAGATATTGCGGAAATTATGTATGTATATACAATATATCATTATTGTTATTACCTGACACTGGGTTGCCCAATGGCAGCCACTATAATCAAGGAGTTCTTGATAACAGATAAGAGATTGTCACATTCCTCAATTGTGTGACATCAAAGCAGAAGTTGAAGAAGATCTTAAAGCAACTATCTACTCTATCTTTTATTATCTTCTTTGTAGTCTAATTTATTCACTCCAACCTAACAGATCAAACAATTCACAAACAATTTTCTATTGTATGTTTTCTACATTTCAACTATAGGTATAAAGTTCAAACTAATGCGGCACGTGTTAAAATTATGATATCGATTTCAAATTTTCACAGAATACTCTTTTCTAATAAAAACAATTTAAGAGGTTTAAAATTAAAAAAATAAATGTGCAATTTAAGGACAGGTCTAATCTGGTGACGATTCAATTTTCCAAAAACAAGAAACTATGATCACTGTAAACTATTAGTTTTTCTTAGCAATAAATGTCCTTGACATTTCTTGTATCCGCCTTGTTTTGTTACGTTTATATGTCATGATTTCGTCAAATATGATGTTTGTACCTTTATGAACAAAATATTTTTAATCAAATATGCAATTCTTAAATGGTAAAAGTTATTTTATAATAACTTTTGTGAGTTCTAGATGCAGTTTTAATTAAAATTGTTAAAAAAATTTTTGTCACTCTGTACATATTCATAAATTTATTTAAAAGTATTTAGTCAATTTACTCCTCTCCAGCCACAAAACGTATGACAAACTTTACACACTTGATGCCTTTGTAAATGTCAGTCATACCTCTAAACATTATTTCACACAATTATGTAAACACACAAATTCTTAACAAGCTGTCCAGTAAATACTGTCAAGTGAATATATTTTCCGAAAAATCTATACTTAGCCATTGATATTAAAAAATTAAATTTAATATTTTCTTTTGTAATGATTTCATTATGGATGAATAGATCTGTGGATATTAAAGGGGTGATACATTGGCAAACTTTTGTTTGCAAACATCGCAAATAGTCATTCGCATTCAAGGAAAAGTAAGTTATCCATGTATGCGGTTGGCTATTTGCGATGTTTGCAAACAAATGTTTGTCAATGTATCGCCCTCTTTAGTCTACATGTTCAATTAAATTCGAAATTATTATTATTTTTTTTTTATAATTTACATACAAATTAATTGGTTCGCAGCTTCACTTATTTAATAAGATTACAATGAGCGAGAGATAATATGCGATGGTTCAGAAGTAATGTAAAGACGGCCCAGGTGAGTGAAAAAAAGTTGAGAATGCTGCATTGAAGGCAGTACTCTATAAGGATTGTAAGTAACTTTAAGAAGAACTTTTAAAATCATAGGAAGTCACCAGAGCAGCAATTTCCAAGCATTTATAAATTAAGGATACCACATAATTAAGGGTACCACACGAATCGAATCTAAGATTAGTTGAAAGACTTTAAAAAAGTAGTTTTTGCATGGAACCCATAACAGGTGCTGAAAAATTAACCAAGTACGACAACTCGAAATCGGGCCAATCCGCAGAATCAACGGAAATACTAAATATAAATGGTACCAAAATAACAGTTTTTATTTGATGAGAAAAAACATTTACAGAGTAGCGAACACAGCTGATTTATTTAAATATTATATTCCATGTTACATGTTACAAGGCGAGTATAAAATGATTTAGAAAATAATGGTTGCGAAGTTTTATTTCACCCACCATATAAGGTATACCTTGTTCAGTCCAATTAAAATTTGTTTCGATCGATACGTAGCACTTTCATTAGAATACGCTTCTTTTTCCATACAAAGTAAGTCTTTATTTGTTCATATCTTCACGACTCTTTAAATTTGTATCTAATAGCTTCATAGTCAATTATCGAATAACGTGGGCGGAATTGGATTAGTGGGAACGGTACCTCCCATACAAATTAAATAGTGATTTTTGTCTATCTTAGTAATGGTTAAAGTTCCTGAATTTGGTCTGAATGAGTTCTTAGTCAATTAAATCATAACTTAAAAAGTGAGCAGAATTAGATAAGTGGGCATGGTACCTCCTATGTAAACTAAATATTAATTTTTATAAATTTTGAGTATGCTTAAAGCTAAAGCTTCTAAATTTGGTCTCAATGAAATCGTAATCAATGCAAAGACAAATCTTTCATCCTAAACTAAGTAATCCCTCCCGCGTTGCTGGGAACCTTTGTGTTGTACCTGCTTTTTGACCGATGTGGATAGATAAAGTAAGCTTTACTTGTGTACTAACTGCCAAGCAAATTTTCTTTAAAGCAAATTTATAAATTTCAACTCTAACCATTCTTAAGATATACAAAAATTATTATTTTATTTGTATGGGAGATGCCA
Organism: Wohlfahrtia magnifica; assembly: GCA_023159175.1. Lineage (NCBI taxonomy): Eukaryota > Metazoa > Arthropoda > Insecta > Diptera > Sarcophagidae > Wohlfahrtia > Wohlfahrtia magnifica. The sequence continues at coordinate 2,301,984 of JAKWBJ010000062.1, forward strand.
CACCCACTTATTCAATTTCGGCCATATTTCGACTGCAGATGTGTATTTACTACAAAGTTATTTAAACAAATTCAGAACCTTTCACTATTACCGTTTCAAAGATATACAAAAATCAATATTTACTTTGTATGGGAGGTGCTACTCCCACTTACCAAATTCGGCCCAATCTTGGACTGATTGTTTATATTGACCACAAAGTTATTTATGCCAAATGAAGAGACTCTGACTATTACCGCTTTAAATATATAGACATATGAATGCAATTTTTATATGGGCGTGGCATCTGCCAGTTGAACAATAGTGTAGCCACACACCAAATTAAAGCCTTCTACAGTTTTAAAAGTATTTTCAAACTTACACAAAGTTTAAATAATGTAACAAATTCAGTTTTTAAGTAAAACTTATGCAATGTAAAGAGGTTCACTCCAACGTCAATAACGCACGAACCAATGGACCTACAAAAACCGCATATACATAAAAACCTTGGTATTGAATTCACCTTTCGTTTAAGGGTTAGCGCATATCAGAAAACATTAGATATGTATTTTTTTATATATGAAGAACAACAATTAAAGCTTTGTTATCTATCCACATCAGCCCAAAAACGGATAGGGTTGATTAATTGGGTATTGAAAAAGCACACATAGTGTGCTGACTATATACATCAGAGTGAGGCAAACTAATACACATGCATTGTACAATTGTGATAGTAATTTGAGAGTCATTCTTTCAGATCATACAGCAAAAAAAGTTATGTTTTGTTTCAAAAATGGTTTTATATACTGTGTTTTCACAACATAAGTTTACATAAAATAAGAAAAAATTTTAAAGAGAAAAAGGAAAACAATAATAAAACCAGTAACAAAATTAAAATATATATGTATATACTAAAAAACAACTGTGACGAAACAACGAAGAAAATAAAAAAATAATAAAAACGATAACAGAAAACAACAAAAAGGAATTTAAAAAAATAGTAGAGAACAACAGCAACAAACTCAATTAAGAAAAACATCAAATTGTGGAGAAATTTTAAATAAATAGTGCGAATGTACCAATAGTCAGCAATTTAAGACTTTTGTTTATTTCAAGCTACTGACCTTACCTTACCATTCTATATGTTCATTAACATCAATCACGCAATTCATATCAGAAAATCATGAATATTATTTGTGTACAAATCAGATTTTGTACATAGGTTACACGTTAAAGCTAAAAACTAAAAAAAAAAAATAGGTCACAAAGGGATATATTTGGCTTCTGAAAGCTAACCTTTAAAGCATAAGTTTATAACTGGTATTTCAAAATGTGTCAGCTTTTACCATGGACTGCTCACATAATGAGCATCCTCTCAAACCGCTCAGTTACAATTCGAACATATCATGTCATTAAAGCTTTCAAATCAAAACCTCTGCGATATCCTCTTCGGAAACAAAAAGTTATAACACGTAAAATTAATATCACACAAAAGTTCATCATTGAAATGGACTTGAATTTGGGACTTTATAACGTAATACCGGACACTTGTAGAAAAATCCAAATGCCTTTTGAAGAAGTACGATGATAATTTGATCAGAAAAACTTTGTTCACGGGTGGAAAATGTTAGCCGAACCAAAGAAGTACAATAGACGAAATGAGAAGATGTAAGCAGAGTAGTCTAGAGAAGTATCTGAGCGTAAAGGTAATCCGGTTTACTATGAGGTCGTCACTTGCATTTCTGTGCACAAGGGATCAAAACATCAGCAAAAGTTTACCACAAATCCGTTTTGAAAGCGGTTATAAAGCCACTTAATCATTCCCTTTTCTAAAACCAACTGTAGATTTTACAACAGGAATTTGAGACTGCCCATAAAGCTAAAATGGCGCAAACGCGGCTCCCAAAAATTTGCCATGTGTGGTAGCCCTGATCGGAACTCTCTGTATTACATATTTACCCTTCTAGTGTTCATGTTTTGCGACAAAATAAAGCCCAATATTAATTTTCTTAAGACTTCATTGGCCAGACTTAATTTTGCTGTCGTGCTTACAATTATTGATTATTGGCCAGTGTTACTTAAGACGAGGTTGAAAAATATATAAAGATTTAATAAATTATTATTTTTAGAAGCCTTAACGTATTTTAAGATCTCAACCTTAACAAAACTAGTAGTAAAAACCACTGCCGACAAAAGGAACAAGTCATTTTCGGTAGTGTTCTGGTACAAATTTTTCGTTCCTATTGCCGGCATCGATTAAAATTAGAGAAAAATAATTTTTTTTAACTCTTTCACTTTTGTAGCCATATTTCAACAGTTTTTTACCTTTAGAAAACATTTCCTATTGGAAATTGATCATTTTGAAGTATTTACTAACATTATTAATTCGGTATTCCTACTAATTTTTTGTTAAGAAAACAAGAATTTATGTAAAAACCGGAAAAGAGTCAGTCAGTTAGAGGAAAATACTGTTAAAAACGTATCTGAGCTCAAATTGTTTTTTATATATATAAAACATATAGGTTTACGTTACTACATAATTAGTTTTATTCTTCGTTATTTAAGTATAAATAAAAAAATTGTCGACTACTGGTACATGCCGACCTTAGGTGCATTAACCCTATAACATTTGAATAGAATGCTTAATAACATTATCAATTAACATTTTTTTCTTGCCCTGTATTTTTCTGTTTATTTTCTATTTATTCCTCTCTGTTTACTTTTGTATATGTGTGTGAACATATACGTGTGAAAGCAAAAAAAGAAATTTGCTCAGAGTGATGTTATGCCTCTCGATGATATGCATATACATGCATATACAAAATCTAATGCGTATTTATTTGAAGCTTATATACAGCTAAACAGCTGATTCTGCAGTGTTTTTCTGGAAGGATGGGAATAATATAGAGAAAAAGTATAAACAATTATATTCAACCGTACACATTATTAAGTTGAATTATTATTTTTGCATTCAATATTTTGAAAACGAATCACCCAAGTTGTACCCAATTGTTACCCGATTTTTTTGTAATGCGTAAAAAAGCAAAGTAAAAAACAAAAAAGTACAAAAGTATATGCTGTACATATCGAGCCATAACTGCCAAAATGACGTAAAGTGGTGATTAGACAATCCAGCGCAGCTTAAGCGAAAAAAAATTTACAAGAGAAGTTTTTTTTTTAAATATTTTGGTGTAAAATCAATAATCATAATGGTGCATTTTGCAGCTATAAAATTTTGTGTACCAGTGTGAATGAACAAATACTATTGATTTCTATCAAAAAACCAAATTCCATATACATGGCGCTTACGTTCTTTTGGCGAATATGCTCGATATTAGATAAACGATATAAGCATAAGCTTTTATTTCTATACCTGATAGCATGCCTTAACCAATTCGCTCAAGTAAGGCGTATTAAGTGTGTGCCTTAGTCGCCTTTTAAACTTCAACAAAATTAGATCAGCGTTAAAGTTCACTTTCAATGTAATTTTAATTTAAATAAAGATAATGAACTTTCGCCAATTGTTTTTCTTCAACTATCATTAATAAATTAATAAATTCTATAAATATTATTAAATTTTGCTTAAAAGTTGTGTATTATTTATGAAAAAAACAAGAAAAATACGTTAAAAATTTGTGGAAAAAATAAAATTACAAGTTTGTGTTGTTGCTATTGTGTTACTATTTATTAGTGTTATACTATTATTCACAAAATTTTAGTGAGAGTTTAAAATTAAAGAGTAAATAAATAATAGCCAGTTTTTATTCCCAAAGAAGAGAGAGAGAAAGGTAAGTAATTTTTTTATGAACAAGACAGAGAGATATGATTTTTAAAACAAAAGAGAAATTTAAAACAAAAGAGTAAACAATGGTTGTTATTTTCTTCAATTTTATTCAAATTGAATCAGTGATCTTAGGAAGGAAATTTTTTTTAAATTTTGAAATGGGATTTTCGTTTGGTATAAAAAAAACTTTTGAGAGTACTTTTTCGGTAACAAGAGTAACAAATTTTATAACAACAGATTTTTTTTTCATGGGTTGCAATACTAAAAACTTAATAAATCTTTAACTTAATTAAACATTGGTTAGGTTAGATTAATTTAGATCGAAATTATAGATCGCATTGTGTTTCCAAGTTTCCATTACCGCATCAAGTTCCTCGCAGCTACTGCATGGCATCCGTTAGCCATTCGATTTGAAGCCAAGGATGTTCTCCAGATCCTTGTTGTCAAATGCTTTCGAACAAGCACCGAAAGTTTTAAATTGTTGAATTCTGAGGAGAGGTAAAAAATATTTTCCCAAGACTCCTCTTGCTCTTTAACATTGCAACTTCTGCATACATTATTATATGTTATTTCCATACTTTAAGCATATTTCCTAACAGCCTAACGATTAGTTATAACCCATATAAGATTGCACATATGTGTTCTAGATAGTCTCAAAAGCTGCCCTGTTCTTTGATAATCAAATTTAGCCAGATCCATTTGGTCTCATAGCAGGTTAATTTCCCCCATCGTTCGTTTGCCATTTAGTGAAATTTTTGTGATACTAGCCGCCAATTGTCTCAATTAACATATTAAGCCTTCATACCATACTTTGTCAAATTCTTTTGAAACGTTGATAAAAAGAGTGTGGCAATATTTTTCTGATAAAAACACGGTGCGATAAAAAAAAGATCTGGCAAATGAAACTATTTTTCTGATAGGAGCTGCTGATCAGAACAAGCACCTGCTTTTGCAATATCCTAAACAGCTTCAAAATTTCGAGTTACGGGTAAAAATCTAATTTTTCAGACTTTATGCACTTATAAGCTAATAACTTATTTGAATATTACCCCATTTTAATTTTCCTGTGGATTGGAAAAAAAAGATAAATTCATCTTTTATGTGATATATACGTCCTTTAAGTGGCCTTGAATAATCTGGGTTCATATCTCAAGCACGCACATTTTTCATCAAATTTTTTTAAGTTTGGATGCGTTTTTGCGCACTATTTTATATAGGAACCTTACTATTTATGAATTAATTAATAAATTATACTAAATTATAAATAAAATGGGACTTACGGTTTAAAAGCCGTTGGAAATTGACGGAGTCATTAAATTTGTCAGTGAAGCAACTCATGGAAAAATCATACATTTATTTAAAAATTTTAAACTTTTTAAAAAACTACAGCTTGAAAGTAACATATGGTGGGCCATTTAGTTCAACGGTGTCAAATCGCTGGTTCTGGATGGCCAATTGATATCAGCATTTCGGCTAATTAAACGAACATCAAACGTTTGGTGCAATAAGTCGATTGTGGCATGAGATGTTTGGCAAGTTGCACCACCCTATTGAAACCAAACATCGTTCACAAAAATACCATGAAGAGCGGGCACAAAAAAATCGGTTATCGTGATGCGAAAGGTGTCTCCATTGACCGTAATGGTTGCGAAATAAGAAATATAAAATATGGGCCAATACTGCTTCCACTTCGCAAGCCGTACTAAACAGTCACTCTTAATGGGTGCGTCGGGCTCTGTAAGACCACGTTTCTGGGATTTCTGAGCCCAAATATGGCAGTTTTGCTTATTAACGTACCCACCAAGGTGAAAACTAGCTTCATCCGAAAAGATGAATTTAAATGATAATAAATTTCCAATAAATCCCAATGTTGCTCCAGCGTAAGTCGATTCTTTTCATTCAGTGGAGATAATATACTGAATTTTGTGACAGAATAGAATGACATAAGTATTGCCAGATTCGAAATTACCGCTAGTTCAAATTTAAACTTTTAAATTGTCTAACTTATATAAGGCAATAGGTTTATAGGTCTGTATGGCTTCACCTTTGTGTGATCCTCTCCAGGCTTAGAGATCATGGAAATAAGAGATATTTTCCTATTATGGAAAGAGTATTAATCTTCTCACTGACTTCTTAATTTATAAATCCCGGGTGCCTTCTCTCATTTATTGGCGCCGAATATAGATATAAGCGACATTTTTACAAAATAGGGTAGCAGACACTCCCACCGCTCAAATATACTTAAAACAAAAAAAAAAGACTTATCCTAAGCTATCTTTTAACTTAAATTTTTTATTAAAGATGGTTTCTGTAGCACAGAGCTGAGTTAATTGCTGATATAAATATATAAATAAATTCAAAACAACAAAAAGTTTTTTACGCATGCATTTTCGAGAATTAAAATTAAAAAATTGTTGCAGTCTGGCGAAAGTTCGACGCTGTACTGTAAATTATGAATTTGAATAAAAATTTAAATTATTTCTGGGTTGATATATTATATATAAAGTTATAATCCAAATTATTTATAATTTTTTTATTTCCCTAAAGCTGTTTAAAATTAGTAAAATATATGAAAAATTTTCTAAGTACATTTTTATAATATCAAAATTTTTAAGTCGTAGAACAAAGTTGGTTCTAATTTGTCTTCTATTTGATAGCATATAGTATATAGTTACAAAAACAACCTGCACAGTTGATAAATTTAAACTTTTTATTGATACATACTGAGATCACCATAGACAACACATGTATGTAGATAAATACTGTACTCAATTTTGTCTAGCAAAATATATAAACTTTTCTATGCAGCATACATGTAATGTGTTAACACAATGTACACAACTGCGCATATGTACAAAGTTTTTGCCAAAGGGATTATTTGTATTTAACCTTCATCTCGAAGTAATATATTCAGATTTTTACTGAACAATTTAATCGATTCAAGCCAAGTTGGAAAAAGGTTCTTCATGTCATAAAAATAACCTAACTCAAGAGTAATTGTAGGGTATAATCCTGGCATTCGTGATCGAAATGAAATTCAAATTGAAAAATACTACCTTGATCAAAAAGTTTCAGGAATACCACGCGTGAAGTGGTCCTATCGTCCCGATTTGCTTTTTTTTTTTGTTAAGTTGATGCATATGTTATTGATATTCTCACTAAATCTGATATTAAATATTTATATATTTTATATTCGGTCATCAGAACTTCCTGCGATTTTTCCATTATTTCCTCTCGGCGTTCCCCGTAATGGATTTTTAACTCGATTGAACAGAAAAAAGTCACAGCGAGCAAAATCAGGTGAATTCGGTGGTTGTTGGACGGTATTTATTGTATTTTTTGTCGAATAATGCGCTATTATGGTGCAAAAACCACGAGATTTCTGCCCACAATTCTAGTCTCTTTCGGCCAATTGCTTTACGCAAAAGTCTCATAACGCCCTAATAATACTCTTTGTTTACTATCTGTCCCTCTGGCAAAAATTCATGAAACACTACACCGTTGTAATCCATGAAAACCGTGAGCATTGCTCTCTTTTGACTGAAAACGACGTTGTTTTTTTGGTCTCGGCTCATTTGGTGAACGCCATTCGCTTGCCGGATGTCTGTATTGCGTGTCGTACTCACAAACGTACGTCTCGTTTCCAGTAATGATCCTTTTGATGAATGTGGGATCGGATTCAGCCTCACAAATCATGTCTTTTGCGACCTCATAATGGTTAAAATTATTAAAAATCGCCAACACAGACAAAGATAGATGTACTCTTGGCTTTTTAAGATGTCAAGCTATGATGCTAAGATTTAGTGGGAATATCAACAACAGACGTACCAATTAAAAAAAAAAAAACGAAACCAAACGATAGGACCGCCACACGGGTGTTATTCCGGTAACTTTTTGATCAAGGTAGTATTTCGATATTGTACAGATTTCTAATGATATTACTCGATACGAAACGAATGGAATTTGGCGAATGCTTAGGTGTTGTAAAAGGTTTAAAAAATTGATTTTGGAACACTGGATAATATATTCAAAAAGTTATAAAATTGATTGTAAATAAAAAATAAATAAATAAAATTAAAAAAAAAATAGTAGTTACAGCGCTTTAACGAGACAAGCGACAGATTCAAATCTCACGAAAGTTAAAAAAACAAATTTTTTTTTGGATTTTTTTAAATAATATTGAAATAGATCCTCTATTGTTTTTCTTGGCAAAGGCAATCAAAAACTTTGAAAAGTTTTTCAATCTTCGCTAGGGAGATCTTGGGCTGCATCCTTAAAAAGTTTTGCTCTTCATCCACCACCTACTTTTATTGTTGACCAGCGTATATCTAATAAAAATTTATTGCAAAAAAAAAAAATTTTTCGTTTGTATGTCACCTTGTACTACAACTTGAAATCTTTTATTGAGAAACCTTAGACCTTAAATTACAGCTTAAGGTTCGAATAAAAATAAGAATTCGTTCGAATACGAATGCCAGAATTAACCAATTGAGTTCTTTGCCCTTACTAAGGATGTGTTTTTACAAATCCTAAACACTTCAATCACCCTTTCTGGTCATAATAAGCGATTTTAATATATATTTCTTAATATTTCTTTAATTTGAATTTTATTTTTTTAATTTGAATTGTATTTTTTTAATTAGAACTGATTAAAAACAATTTTAATATTCAAAAAAATTCAAAATGTAATGCCGCAAACAACAATCAAATAAATTAAGAAATTTATTTCACAACTCATTATGACGCCAATTAATCTTAGCACTGCCAGTTTACCCCAAACATGCCATAAAATACAAGCCTTTGGAAATTCTTTAACGTTTGAAAAAATTCTATAAAACTTTAATGAGCAAACCAACCCGAAACACTTAAAAACCTCATACCAACGCCTTTTTAGGAAGAAACATTGTTTAAACAGTCAATCACAGTGAATTTCAACTGTCGCTGTGTAATTCGTTTGTGTTTGCTTGGCAGTAGCAAGAAATTTTGTAGAAGAAAAAGCGAAAAAAATAAACCCACTTATTGGATAGAACTGTCAGTTTTCTAGCCATCAATTTTATTTCCATCACATGTCCATTGCAAAGATATCAAACTGAGCACAAGAGAGAGGCAAGCCAAGTGATATAGACAAAATAAATATATAAACGAGTGTAGGGATACTTTTACAAACAATGTACGAATATTACGAACGAACGAATATAAACAAAATGATAAATATTTAACAAATAAACTACTTTAACCCTTTTTTATATTATCCTTCTACATTCCAGACAAGGATTATTTTTCATTTTGTTGTTTTACTTGTTTTTTTAGCAGCTTTTTCTACTCCTCTTTGCTCTACGTTTTTTGTTTGTTTTTGCTTTGTGTCCATACAAACCGGCTGACTGCCTGGCACTTTGAAGTACGATCATTATTTGTTCCTGAGCGTTTCGTATACAAACAGACAATCTATAATTCGCAATAATATTAAGCAAAATGTTTTGTAATTTTTCTTCCTGTTTACACATTAGTTCCGTTTCCGAAACCTAACACTCTAATACAAACGCATTTTTTTGAACACAAAGACTCTCAATACTGAAGGCATCGAAGAACGTTGAGAATAAAAAAGAAATATATAAAAAAATAGAAACAACATCTTTACCCAGCGAAAACCAAATAGAAAGGGAGCTAGGCAACCCATCAACATCAGCTTCTGTAATCGCCACAGCCAAAGAGCCGTCTAAGTTAATAGAATTACAATTGGCGTATAATATAAGGCACAGAATACAGTAAAGAGTAAAATAGGTCATTTTAAAAATAAAAAAATAAATAAATATTTATAAAAAACAAAGAATATTCCTAATTAACTTAGAAAATATCGTTCAAGATACAAGAACGCAGTTTATTGCATGCGACAAAACATAAGCATGTCTTCAATAAATTCACCTAAAATATTTATTTTACTAATATTTAGTAACATAACCATTATTTTTTTTTAAAGTTCTTTACATAATAGGTAGTTAAAACTGATTGATAGATTTAATACAACACAAAATACTCCTAAAAATTAAAAAATTCCACTTTAGTTTCCTCTTTAAGCTCATACAAAACAAGCTTATACCAGAGAAGATTAAAAATTATGCAAAATTGTTCTAAACCATTAAGTGTAACCTTAAACTAGATTTTAAATGCCTCTTGTAATAGATACTTCAGGCACATTGTACATAAAGCATTAAACACATAACCGACAGCAAGTAGAAGATAGCAAAATGTCAAAATTAGAATACATACGTTGATATGAAAACAATTATTTTGAAGGCAGCACAGCAAAAGCCTAGACAACAACCTTTGCTGCTACTGCTAAACAAAAAATATTTTAAATTTTTTTGGCAGCAAAATAAAATTTAATGATACCAATGCAATATAAAATTTTGAATAAAAAAGTATTTTTTTTTTATTTATCAGAAAGCAACAGTATAAAATTTATGTTAATAATTAAAAAAGTTTTAAGCTCATAATTTAATTGTTGTATATTTTTGAGTAATATTTTAAAACAGCGATTTTATTTTGGTGGATTTGAAAAGCTTGATAGTCACCACAAATAAAGCAGATGACAATGAAACCTAATTTTATTGCTGCTGCTGCTTTCAAAATATTTATGAAGTCGATAGCTTGTTTTCATGCTGCATGCTGTCGTCAATATATTTAAAGCATAACAATAAAAAAATCATATATTAGTCTTATAATGGCCAAAGAGCATATTAATACAATAGCTCGAATCTACGGGTGATTTTTTAATCATCTGGGTCTTAAAAATTTAAACAACACAGAATATTAGTAAAAGTAAATGAAGTAGATAAATGAATGCCAGCCAATTACCATTTGGAGATTATATCAAGTGAATATTTCCGGCTGCTGCGGCATAAGTGGTTCCATCCATGAGCTTCAATTTTGAACTTTTTCGACATTTCGGCCGGTGTCTCACCAGCAAACTGCACCAAACTGAGCCTCTTTCAGGATAAATTAGCAGCTCTTAAACTGCCTCTGACTGTTCGAAAATTATATTTGTTACGTCCCTATTGAGCCAAGAATAATTACGACGCTCATAAAATGGACGCAATTTACGAAACACTATTCTCAGACATAACGAATTTTGTTGTTGTAGTAGCATTCTCTCAACACCCTTTCAACAATACCACGATGAATGTCGTTCAGTGATATCTTATATGCGGCTAGATCGAAGGGATTCTTCAGATATTGATATTGTTAGATTCCCACTTCAGTGGAGTAAATATCTGCCCTTACCTTCCTAGAAGGAACATTAAGGAGTGCAGTTCGATGACTCTTATGCTTTTCCTGATGGCAAGCCAGGAGAAACTGCTTTGAGGGCATGGTGTTATGTTTTCTGACTGTCAGGATCTTTAATTCCTCATGAAGGCGTTGTTCCGATGATTTCTGGACGCAGCCTGTAATCTATATCCTCAAAGAGGGCCTCTATTATAGTTTTTTCGTTTTACTTGGTTAAGGCCCTGACTTATTTGTAAGGCTTTGACTGTTAGGGCGGTAATAGTGCTGTATTGTCTATGATACCCATGCTGATGGTATGACATTTATAGGTGACTAGTCAGACTTGGGAGAAGTGGTGCCTCGAGAGTTTTGGCAAAGAAGACAGTAATTCTATGGGGCTATACGATTCCCGCAAATTTGCATCCTTTCCTGGTTTAAGCATCGGAACTAGACTCCAAATGTCTGGGACCACGAGGGTGTCTTGCTTTAAGTTGAGTAGTCTGGTAAGGTATTCTAATCATCTATCTATCCAGACTCTTTAGCATCAGCATGGAGAATCTTTTCGGGCCGAGTGTTCTTGATGGTTTCTAATGACCTTTGCAGCCTCACTTGTTGTGTACAGCAACACCAACACCAACAACAGCTACTGTTAGTTTTCGTCTATTTTTTACTTTTTGCTTTTCATCTATCGATCTATGAGTTGGAAAGGTTTACTTTCACTAATTATCGTTTTTTAAAACGGACGGTGCCACTCCCATTGAATTATTTAAATGTCTATATTTTCTAATCGGTAACAGTAAGACGCCCAAAATTTGGTCAAATCAAGTGTGTAGTCAACACAAATCATCAGCCAAAAATGGAGCGGTATCAGATAAGTGGGCCCATACAACGTAAATAATTATTTTGGTAAATTTTCATATGAAAAATAATAGGGACACATTATGGTTTTCCTTAAAAGCTTAAAAAAAAATTTACTACAACTGAGAAACGGTACAAAATTTGTCCGTCAAATAACGGTTCTTTACGTCGTCAAAATTCAAGCAGACAATTTATAAGATATTTCTGATAAATATTTGAATATAAAAAGAGAGTTGGATTTTTAACTATTTTGATACAAGTGTCTCTATTATTTTTCACATGACTATATCTCGAGAACTCTTAAAACTAAAAATTTAAAATTTTTTCTAAATAACTTGATAGTCATTAAAAATCATCAGTTAAAAAAAGTTAAAAAAAGGGTTTGAATTGCACAAGAGGAATTGGGGGTTTCTCATACAAAGTAAGGTGTATCTTGGGAGTTATTAAAAATATAGTCTTTTATTATGACGTTAATTTAAAAAATTATCTCCATAGGAAGAGTGGGCTTAGCACCACCCATAACAATAATACTTATTTTATATATTTTTTATTTTATCGTACATCTCAATAAATATATCAGTGGAAGACTTCAATGACCGTCCAAGTATTTTCTTTATAAAGACAAATAGCTGGCAAAAACTGGACAGAGATGGGAAACCGAAAAGAGAAGTGAAACAAAATTGTCGCATATGGGGTGAAACAATCCACAAGAGACCATACGTACAATACTATATCCAAAAAACTGTACCTATTAATCAATTTATTTTTTATGATTATTTCAACAAGTTTTATCGGTCTTAAAAAAACGATTTTTTAAAGTCAAAGCGATAAGAATATTTAATTGGTTTAATGAACATACAGTTTTAAAATGTAAAGGGTCCGCCATCTAACGTTTTTTTTCAACTAGTGCTTATTTCGTGTATGGTAACACTGAGTTCATGTCTGATTTGACAGATAATTAGTTTTATCCTTCCACTGTATGAATATGGTTGTGTATACGCTTCGCTAAGTGAGCCTGCGATCGACTTACAGAAGATGCCGATTATGCAAAAAAAATCATCTTTTCAGATGAAGCTCGTTTTGATCTTTTCGGGTATGTAAAGAAGCAAAATTGTCGCATTTGGGGCACAGAAAACCCGCACGCATACATTCAAAAGCCGATACACCCAAGACGAGTCACTGTTTGGTGCGGATTTCGGTCCAGAGGCATGATTGGGCCATTTGTCTTCGAAAATGAGCAAGGAGTGGCCGTTGCAGTCAATGGCGATCGTTATCGGGCCATGTTAAACGAATTTTTGTTCACAAACATTGAAGAGGAGGATATTAGCAACATTTGGTTTCAACAGGACGGCGCTACGTGCCACACAGCCGAAGCTACACTCGATGATTTGAAGATCGCATTATCAGCCGCAGAGTTGATGTCGTTTTGCCACTGTTTGTTGCGGGGTGCCGTCAAAGAGAAGTGTTACGCCAACAAGCCAGAGACAATTGACGCTTTAAAGGACTATATTCGTGGAGCCATTGGTGAAATACAGCTGCACACAATCGATAATGTGCTTAAATATTGAAATTATTTTCCATTATTAACCGAAAGGATTGTATTTTCAAATAAAAAAATAAATTTGAGAAAATATTTAGTAGTTCTTTTTATAGCATTTTCAAAAAAAAAAAACAAATTTATTTGGCGGACCCTTTATATGTATAACAAATGCTATATTTATAATACATTTTTTATTGAATCTTGTTTAAAAAAATGTGTACTGAATTTTTTTTTTTTAATCAAATATACTAATATTTATTTGGTTATGTACTGATATCTTTGATTTATAATCTGGAAAACCTACTAGAAGGTAGATGCTGTACAATGAAACCAACGTAGGTACTATCAGTTGATGTACTATCAGTGACAAAACTAAGTAGACGCCCACATTCTTTGGAATTTAGTTTATATTATTATTATTATATTATATTTCAGTTTCTTTAAATACGATGAACTTAAACATTTTATATTTTTTTGTGACTGTGTTTACGGCTTTACAAAATCCTTAAAAAACACAACAAAGTTCTTACAAAAACTAAATTTATATAAAAAAATATAATATTGACTTTCCACGAAGCATCCATTGCTTTGTTTCAGTTTCTTTAATTAATTTAATGTTTCTAGCTATGTAGATGATTAATCCACTGTAGCTTCCTCCATATAATTTTGTGTAGTGGTGAAGATCCTTGCTAATTTAAGTGGTGGTGATCTTTTCTTTAGCATTGTCATTATTTTCATAGTAGGTGGCGTGTTTTCCTGATAATTCGTCTGGAAGGTCAGGGTGTGAGGCTTCTTCTTTATTTGCTAGATGGAGTTGTCTGGAGGGAAGTTGAAGCCTCTTTTATTAAACATTCGAAACCACATATAAATTATTCTTTGTCATGTCCTCAGCTGAGGCTCCAACTTGGGTCATTTGTGTTGCTATGCTTGCGCCACTACACCACGTCCAATGGTAAGCTCATTATATAGAAATTGGTAATTTCAATATGTAATTTCTGGAATTTAGGAGTTTAATAGTTAATGCTCCGAAATTTGGATACCACAACACAAAGAACTCCGATGATGACTGCCGTAGCTGTGGTCGAAAACATTTTTCACGGTTGTCACGATTTATTCTCTAAATATAAAATCGTTGGATAAAACAATTTTCTGTTCATTTGAAACAAAAATTTTGTATTGATCTCAAACCAAATAGATAAATAAACAAAATGTATCACAGCTAGTAATAAGAATGATTTAAATATAAAAATTTTAATATAAGGCTCTCTTTAAGCAATTCGTAAAAATCATAAAATATTTAATGTAATTCTACTTACGATATATTCTATGGTAAATGTAAAATATTTTACAGACACTACTAACATTACCTCTTTTTCATTTTTACTGGTCGTAACATTTACAATGTTCACTGTAAAAATTGTTGCCTCAACAACAACCCTCTGGTAGTATCTAAACATGACAGCGCGTAACTCTACGTAATGGCAAAATCAATTTCATATTTACGTAATCGTATTGCGGAGTATGAAATGTAGAGTAGTAAACATAGACAGCAAAAACAATGAAGGCAAATAAAGCGGAAAATAAAAAAAATTTTTAAAATATCAATAGGTAGTTATTGTTGTAAACCCACCCACATACATACTTATATGTTCCAATAACGTTTCCGGTTTAATGCACATTCTTATTCATGGTTTTACGTGAATACATTTTGTTGAAAATTGCGTCGTTTTCTATAAAGACTTAAGATTTTTCTATAAAGTTTTTCTTGCATAATAACATAAATCATGTTTACGTTTATTTCAAAATACTTCTTAAAACAACAGTTTACTTTTAGTTTATTAGAAAACGTTGAATATATATAATCAATTTAATTTTTTAGTACTTTTTAATCCCAAATCTAATTTCTGCTTATTTGTTCAATTATCTAAACTATTTTTCTAAAATTTTATTTTTTATTTTTTTATAAATTGAGCTTAAAGGAGAAACTAAAAGATATATGTATGCATTTAGAGAGCAAATAAATAAAATAATATCTATGAGCAAATACTCCTTTGTAAGGAATGGCTGAAGTCAATACGAAATGCAAGTAATAAACTGCAGGCGACACTAAAAAAAATTTTTTTATGCATTGCAAAAATTTCACTTGTTGTGTGTTTAGGAAGCAGTTAACTTTGATCTATTACTTGAATACTGCAAAATTTTCAGTGAGCTGTCTCTATTAGTTTTTTTCTTTTCTTCTTTTCGAACCATTAAAAGCAAACAAACTTATTAATTAAAAAGAAAATGGATAAAAGTAAACTTCGTGTGATGCTCAGACACCGTTTTACTTAAAAAAGGTTTGATAAGTACCATGAAGAGAATTTACTGATTTCCATAATTGTCGTATCGGCACAATTGAAGCCCAACATTCAAGTAACAAAAGAGTCGGTCGGAGAATGTAAGTAATTTATGTGGATAGGCTTATAAATAACTTGCAAAATGATTATATAATAATACATAGAAAAGCAACTAAAAATTTATTTTGCATAAGTAACACTGTATGTTATAATTCTTATCGAATTAATAAAAAATAATTTTTTTTTGAAAATGCTATAAAAAAAACTACTGAATATTTTCTCAAATCTCTTTCTTTATTTGAAACTAAAATCCTTCCGGTTAATAATGGAAAATAATTTCATTCAAATGGCTGCCTCGGCTAACCATGCAGTAGCCTACACATTATCGATTGTCTGCAGCTGTATTTCACCAATGGCTTCACGAATATTGTCCTTTAAAGCGTCAATTGTCTCTGGCTTGTTGGCGTAACACTTATCTTTGACGGCACCCTACAAATAATAGACCAACGGTGTCAAATCGCAGCTTCGTGGTGGCCAAACGACATCAGCTCTGCGGCTGATAATGCGATCTTCAAAAACACGGAGCAAAACATCTAGTGTAGCTTCGGCTGTGTGTCACGTAGCGCCGTCCTGTTGAAACCAAATGTTGCTATTATCCTCCTCTTCAATTTTTGTGAACAAAAATTCGTTCAATATGGCTCGATAACGATCGCCATTGACTGTAACGGCCACTCCTTGCTCATTTTCGAAGAAAAATGGCCCAATTATGCCTCTGGGCCAAAATCCGCACCAAACAGTGACTCGTCTTGAGTGTATTGGCTTTTCAATGTATGCGTGCGGGTTTTCTGTGCCCCAAATGCGACAATTTTGCTTGTTGACATATCCGCCAAGATCAAAATGAGCTTCATCTGAAAAAATGATCTTTTTGGCAAAATCGGCATCTTCTGTAAGTCGATCGCAGGCCCAGATTCCCAGCGTTGTTCAACCATATACACAACCATATTCGTTCAGCGGAAGGATAAAACTAGTTATCTGTCAAATAAAACATGAGCTAAGTGTTATCATTCACGAAATACGCACTAGTTGAAAAAAACGCTAGATGGCGGACATTTTAAAATTCTTTGTACGTGAAGTTAGTGTTGCAAAATGTGCAGATTTATCTGTATTTTGCGGTTTTTTTTTAAGCATTAAGCAGTTTTAAAGATTTCTGTTAAGGTTTTTTAAATTGTGCAGATTTTGTGAAAATTTGAACATTGTAAGGCCCAGACATAATATAGACCTATAGCAAAAATCTGCGTATAAGCTTTACTGCTTATTTTGCAGATTAATAAAATTATATTTATATAGTTTTGTGTTTTAAATAATATTTTAAATTATAAGTCACCCTATATTTAAAAATAACAAAAACCAATTTGATGTTTTATCGATTTACTTTGCGATTAATCGATCATTTTCTATAACAAGTCACATATCTACTGCAGCAAAAGGCATATCTACTGCAGTAACGGCACTTTTTGTGGGTTTTCCCCTATTAAACGTGTCTTTTAATTACCATATTTTGCTTAGTTTTTTAATTGAGAAATATTTAGTGAATTTAAATAAAATTTTTATGAATTTTATTAAAATGAGTTGAGTGAAAAGAGTCGAGGAAGAGAGAAAAATTATAATAAAACTATGGAAAAGAGAAAAAACTCTTCGATATGTTGGTAAGACTGTCGACAGAACATACTCCCCAATACAGAGTTGTTAATAACTATTAACAAACAGAAGATTTTGTGTCCCGTTCGCGTTCTGGACGTCCACCTGTTCTAACTCTTCTAACGAAACATTCTACAATTAGTGCAGCGGAATCATAAGCTTACGTCAACAGAAATCACTAAACCTATTGAAGATTAGTTCAATAAGGCTGTACGCAAAGATATCGTAGGAAGAGTTTAAAAAAGGCTTATTATGAAAGCTGAGTCGCACGAAGGGACCCTCTGGTGTTACTTGTTAACCGTCCATGGCGAATTGCCTTTGCCAAGGAATATATTAATAAGCCAAAATAATTGTGGCAAAAGGTTTCATTTACAGACGAGATCAATTTTACATATTTGGTGTGAATGGCAAAAAGCTTGTCTGGAGAAAACAGGGAAAAGCGCTTCATCCTAAAAATTTAAATGCAACAGTAAAACATGCTGGAGGCGGTTGTATATTGTGGAGATGCAGGTCTTACCAAGTAATAGGAAATTTGGGTTTTATTTTCTTCCAAAGAAACATTATGAAAAGTGAAAATGGAAGAACGGAACAAAATTTCCATTGAAGAAACGACAAAGTTAGTCGATTATATGCCAAAACGTTTGGCGGAGGCTCTCCAATGCAGATTTTTGCATATGCCATTTTGAATAGGTTGTTTGTTTTCAATGTAGTTATGAACTATTGTTTTTGTTTTTGTGAAAAATAAGTACAAATATTTAAAAAAAATCATAATAAATAAATAAAACTGAATTTTTTATTAATTTACTGAAAATGTTTTTATTATTTTTGTTCTGCAAAAATATTAAAAGCTTGTACGCTGACTTCTCCGGCTGGGTGTATTTTTGCTTACTTAAGCCACTGTCAAAAACTCAACGGAAAGTCTGTCAACTACTTAATCAGCTTTTTGGTGGTTACAATGTACTTTTTGAGTAATCGTGTTAGAGAATATGAAAATTGCTATCTGGGAGTTAAGTTGAATGGGTAATTAGTAATATTAGTATCTGGACGAATTTATTGTTTAATAAAAATATAAACATTTTATTATTTTGTGTAACAATTTAAAAACAACACAGTTTAAATAAAAGCTTAAAAAAATCGACATACACCCGCATCGCATGTTCAATCGTCGCGGTTTCAGTGACGAAAAAAAGCAAGAGTATACAACGTGTTTATTCTGTTGTTTTGCATATAATACACAAACAGCTGTTTACGTACGTACAATGCGATCGGTTTCGCTCAAAACATCAGCAAATGAAACTGGCGAAAAGTTTGTTCAGTATATACATTATATATATACATTTGATTGTGTATATTCGTACGGTCGTTAAAGCTAGCCTACGCATATAATGTTTAGGCTTTCAGTTTTTACTTTCAATTTTTTTTATAATGATAATTTTTGAAATAGGAATTTCACCTCGTTTTCTGCGACCCCTTTTTTAATGCGACAATGTAATTATCCATTTTTTTGGCAACTGATCACAAAAAAGAGATCAATCACACAAAGTGGGATACTCACATTTAGGTCCTAGAATTTGCGTTTTTCTGCGCAATCGTTTCAGAAATATAAATCTTCTTGTCGGAAAAACATACATACCTAATTACGTACGTATGAATGATATATCGCTTTACTAATAAAATATTCAAAATCGTTTTCCATCACATACCTGATTATATATTTAAAATGTTTCACCTTAAGGCTAATTTTATTGTGGATTTTTTATTTTATTAATAAACTTATTCTGTTCCGAGCTTCGCGAATATATGTTATGCTACCTCCGCCTTTTTGAAATAACTGTATATATTGAAAACTACAGCTAACCTAAAAAAGAGGGCTGCACCACTGGATTCAACGTACTTGAAACCGGTTTATCCGCTGGATGCCAAGCTTGTCGGAAAAAATTGTACAATTCGCGCACAGTCATTACATTATCATCCATGTATATCAAATTTAAATTGCTATGTTTGAAAAAAAGGTTTTTATGGAATAAATTATCCGATATGTTCTATAAGCCAAAATCGGGTGAAACTGGAATCGAATGGAACTAGCTCACTTAATGATATATCAAATAACTTTTTTGATAATAAAGAGTTATAAATATTTACGCTATGAAAAACTTCCCTAACTAATACATCTGCCGTTCGGAGCTGGCATTAAATTGTAGATCCCTTTCAATGAGTCAATCATACTGGCTGCAGCTCATTATTCCATTTGAGAATAATGTGTGTATATATAGAAAGAGTTTCGTCCTCCAAATTCAGATATCTCTGTAATCTTAAATATATAAAACGAAGACCAAAAGCAATTCAAAGGTAAATTAATCAGCTTTCTATACAAAAAATTTATTTTAATAAACAAATGCATTTCCAAAGCTTTCAAAGTACTTTTCTTAAATAAGCTCTAGGTCGAAATTTAGTATTTATTTTAGCATCTATTATAGCTTGGTTATACATATATCCAGGAGGAGAGTCTTTTCTTCTAAGCTGGCGCTTGCATAATTTAGACTTCATATCCGCCCTTAAATTCTCTTTATGAACTAATGGGTTGTTTAAATATGGGCACCTAGACTTTTGTATGTACAAATATAAAAATGCATATTTATAACATAAAAATCATCTTCACTGCTACATTGTATAAAAATATATTAAAAATTAATAGTTTAAAAATACTATTTCCTTTAAAGGGATTTCTTTGGGTATTTTTCTTTTTAGAGGATATATTTTGTGGAAATAATTTCTAGATTTGGGGAGGGTGACAAAATGTATCTGGCAGCCCCGATTCGGACTAACAGTAGGGGAAGTCAAGAGCTAACAAATTCTTCTTGCTATCATCGTTATTTTAGTTTTATCAATTATAGGAGTTCCCGAATTCCTCTCACAGTCGTACTAATCGTAGCTAATGACAAGAGCTTTCGAATTATTCTTGCCATCATCGTATTTTTATTAATTGTTGGAGTTCTTGTAACAATCGTGCTCATCGTCGCCTACGTAGCTTTTGAATTTCTCTTACCGTCGTAATATAGGGTGTCCAAAATTGACAGATGATTTGTGATAGCTATGAAATCATTCAGACCAAATTTCAAAGCTTTCACTTTAACCATTCTCAAGATATACAAAAATCAACATTTTCGCCCATTTTTCTGCCTAAGATTTGTGTTGACTACAAACCTATTTAGATTGATTTTAGAGACGCTTTTAGCTTTTTGAAGATATAGACAAATAAATATTTGTTTGGGCGTGGCGTTGGCTGTTAAAAAAAATGCATGTATTGGTGTGTAAGTTGGTTGAATGTTTCTCGCGTTATTAAGTCACGAACATTCGACAGCTTATTTTCATATATCTGATGGGCCATTTAAAAGTTTAAATTTAAAAATGCAATAAAGCAAAAACGTTTTAAAATTTTACCAAATTTATTTTGTTGTTGTGAAGTACAATTTTTCTGGTTAGAAATGAAATATTATTCCATTCATATGGATGCCGTGGCTGGCGTCATAGTACCCCATTCGATCGGAAACATTTTTGAGAACTTTTTCGAGTGTATGAGTGTATCACGAATGTTGGCCTTTAAATGCTCAGTTGTCTCTGGTTTGACGGTATAACACTTGCCTTTACGTTTACTGCCATTGAGCGTTTGACGCAATAAATAGATTGTGGCATGAGATGTGTGGCAAGTTGCACCATCCCGTTGAAACTAAACATCGTTCACATCAATTCAATGAATTGCGGGCACAAAAAAATTGTTTATCATGGTACGATAGGTGTCTCCATTGACCGTAATGGTTACGCCATCATCATTGGCAAAGAAATATGGGTCAATGATGCCTCCAAACAGTCACTCGTAATCGATGTATTGGCTTCCGTAAGACCAAGTTTGGGTTCTAAGAACCCCAAATACGGCAACTTTGCTTATTAACATACCGACTAAGATGAAAATGAGCTTTATCCGAAAAGATGATTTTTTTTTATTTTATTTTATTTATTTATTATTTTTTTTTTAATTTTTTTGCAATTTCCGAATAATTATCTTTGTTTTGGGAATAAGTTCCCCATAAATTCCAACGTTGCTTAAGTAGATAATATAGTGAATTTTGTGACAATAGAGTGACATAAGTATTGCCAGTTTCGAAATAACCGCTGGTTCAAATTTAAACCAATAGATGCCACACCCAACATTTTAAAAGAAGATCGGTGAAAAGCCAGTTAAGTATAGCAAAAAAAAACTTTGGGTGCAGCGGAGTAGACTGTACTGGTGATCTAGACAGCTGCCTGGATTTCTCCTTCCTGAATTTCGTAAGGTATACGAATTAGGCGGAGATATTATAGGGAAACTCGATATAGATGGAGTTCTGTACAATAGATAATTCAATGATAGTAATAATATTAATAAATAATAATCATTCTTATGAACGTGCATTCGTTTGATTGATTTTTCAATGTATGTATGTACGCCTTTAAAAAAGGCTATTTTGTGAAATTTGTGTCGCTGTCGCTTAGCCTTTTATATGTGTTTAAACTTATAATCAACGCATTAAACATACATGAACAGCTTAAAACTATCAATGGTACTTTATACACACACTCGCTTGTATTTTTTATACATACATGTAAATGCACATATAATATGTATCTATGTATATGTGTAAGTCTGTATAAGTTATGTAAACACAATACATACACACGAACAAATAACTTCTTACTTTATAAATATGTATGTCTGTATACAAAGACGGAAAAAGCGTTACGCTACGAATCAGAACGTAAGCAGATTAGTAAAGTTTGTAATTACGTTGGTAATTGATTAGGTTCGAACAACTAACTCCTAATAAGATTATTGTGGTAAAATGGATATCGAACTTGATATCTGCCGGCAACAGTAACAGAACAGCAGCTGCAGTAACACATTCAACATTCGCAAATCATGTATTCCGCCCACTGCCATTCGCACTTAAGCCCATGTTTGCCAGAGAAGAGAGGTTGCGTGAGTGTTGTTGTTGGAATAGGAAGTTAATGTAAGCGTAAAGAAGAATTTGAAATGTATGCCATCAGTGTAAACTATCAAGTAAAACCATCAATACCCATTGGAACTAACCAACCAATGAACCAATAGATAGACAACCAAAACAAAGCGTAGAAAAAAAAGCGAAAAAACAAAAAAACAATTCACATCTCAATGAACTTTTGGCAGAAAACTATGGGATGTGTTTAGGTGTGTGTGTGTAAGATAGTTGCCCCCCGTAACAAAAAACAGGAAGCATAGTGTTGCAATTAGAAGATGAAATTAAAGCGATTTGTGGCTAATCTACAACACACTAAAACTTGCAATGGCATGTTACGTAAAAAACAACACTAACAGCAACAGCAACAACACCAACAACAGAACCAACAACATCTGGAATAAGTAAAACATTATGTGACGTTGCAAAAAGTTGAGTTGTTGTAAAAAAACATCATATTGATGTTAATGTGTGCAGCATTTTCTATATACCATACATATACCTTAGTTTAAGCCATTTTTAGAAGGAAATGGTAACATTTTCGTGGCGAGTTCAAGAGCTTAAGTGTGGGTGTGTGAAAATTAAACCATAAAATTTTAGCCTCAACAAATTCCCAACCAAATTTCCAACAAAAATAAAGTGTTAAAGTAAAGTAGAAATAACTGATTGTGATACAAGCGTACCCTACATTTCGTACGTAAAATAATTAAATAGATGCGATCTCATATGGAACCTTTTATGACATTTGAGGACGTTGTTTTGGAAAGGGTTGACATACTACTCTGAAAGCACTTTCCGTGTAGTATGACTGATAACAAAGGACAGCAAGAATTTATGTCATTAATGTGGATAGCGAAAGCAGATAGATCGCGGCCTATACCGTGGGGGAATTAAAGAGGCATTGATCACCAAGTCGACGAAATTATTCCTGTCGTACTAATTTAAATATATGTCGCAGCAGTCTGACTGCTGCATACATATCAATAGCCTGGAGGTGAGCGAGGTTGTTATATTTCCCATAAAAAGTCTTTTAGACCAAATTATCCTGATATCGTTTGAAAAGTCTATGGACAACTATATTAGAAGTGATATTCTACAACTTATGCCATTCAATCCTAGGCAGCACTCATGCAGAGTGTGCATATCACCGGGCATAGCTCTTATTTATTTAGTAGGAACTAGTCGGGAATACTCGAAAAATTAGAAAGTACATACGAGTGCTTTCCTTGATATATACTGGAAGTGACTCCTGAAAACAGTTCTCACGAACTTTACGACATAGTAGTAGATGGCAAAAGTCGATCACCTGCCAGCAAAACCACAGCTTGCCTATAAACAGGAGTGCTCTTACTTTTTATATTGCGTCTGGTTAATGACGAACTACTAACACAGTTATCTGAGGCAGGTGTGAACTGCCAAAGCTATGCAGACGACATTTTTCTGATAGAAGAAGCTCCTCGAGATATTAGCATATTTAGAGAGGGCTTGGAATTGTAGGTCGGTGGTGCAGGTCAACGAGATAAAACATTAACGAGGGCTAAATGATGATAGTGCCATTCACTAAGAAATAAAACTCCCTAAATGGAAGGATATTGAATTCTTGCATGGCAAGGCTAAGTATGTCATAATGTCCTTGAGGGGATATTTAAGGACAGGTCAGGGAAAGTCGAATAAAACACAGAGATTGGCATACGTTGCCATTAACGCAGCTGTTCTAAAAACTCTATTGGACTTAAAGCAGCTGTATGTAGGAGTAAAGAACAAAGCTTTAGATGCCATGATTAAGAAAATGGGAGATAAATCGAATGCAGAACTTAGTAAAAGGCATCGCAACTTGACACATCGGGTGGTTGACAACTTTCTTATTGACTGTCCCTTAGGCAGGAAGTTAATATATGACTTTGAAGAACGCTTTGTGACTAAGTTGAGTGAATTAAGAGTGGATGAAGCAGTCTAGAGACTATATACACAAGATGTAGAAGCGGGGGTATTTGAGCCCAAATGGGAAATATTTAGACCCAACAGAAAAAACTCGCAACCATTTTAAAAGCAAGAGTTCATAGCAAGAGTACAGAAAGTAAAAGATGCAGGATATAGCCATACTTCTCAATTAGTCAGCACTTAGCTGCTATGAATTCAACTGCAAGTTCTTTTGAGAAAATAACTCAACAGTATAGAAACAATATTGTGAGTCTATGCTAAGCCCTGAGTCATAAGAGAATTCAAGGTAAGGAACAGGCAGATGAATTTGTCAGGAAACTATCCTTTTCATACTGTTAATGGGATAAAAATCTTTCTGTAGAGTGGGCAGAATAAAAGTAGAAAGATAAATAGTTTACAGAAAAGGAGGAAACATAGAGACGTATACTTTTCTTAAGCCAAATAAGTTCGAGACGGTATAAGCTTTTGTTGAGAAACTATAACAGAAAAAAATTCGAATCTTGTATAAATAAGAAAATCTAAGAGTAGCCTGAGCCGCATTTTCACTTGGCATTGCAGATTTAATTAACATTTAAATATACTGGAACTAGTTTCAATTAAAATGGGAACATACTTGGTTTTTGTCTAGCATTACTGCATCTTAGAAAAAGGTATCTAGGCGGTGGGGGTCAGTTAATACTACTGGTACAATCGACGTCCTGAAGTTTGTTGGAAGAGAAATGAGGTTCTACACAGGTTGAGGGTTCTTTTACAGTTACGACAATGAAAATTCCAAAAGAAAAAATACACCAACATTAGTAAAGGGTGTCCAAAATTGAGGTAGCATTTTAATTTTAGTAAAAAAATACTTTTTTCAGATATTAAAAATAATTTTATTTCAGTTTATTTAAAATAGGTTCAAATGACCTTCGACAGCCAACCTTTTACCAAAATTATCAGTCACGTTTTTCAATAAATTGTTGTCAATGGTTGATATCTGCTCGATAATGTTGATTTAAAGCTCTTGAACTATTGTGGGATTATTGCTGTACATTTCCGGTTTCAAAAAAGGCTAAAGGTGTCAACACACAGGGTTTGGTGGCCAATTTACTCCTAATCTACTAGAAATAATGCGATTTGTGAACTTTTCTTTCAAAGGATCCATTGTTTCCCTTGTTGTGTCATAAGTGGCACCATCCTGTTGAAACCACAAAAAGCTTCGAATCATCTCCCTGTAGCGATTTCCATTGAACGTAATTGAATTTCCATTTTCATTTTTTTCTTTTTTTTTAAATATGGCCCGATGATTCCTCCGGACTACAAACCACACCAAACCGTAAATTTTTGTTGATGTAATAGTTACTCTAACTCTTCGATTCTCTTCATCCCTAATGCGGCAATTCTGCTTGAAGATTATTTTGTTAAATAAATTTCTTGAAAAGTTTTGCCATTTTCAAAAAAGTATTTTAGTCATAAAAATACGTTAATTCTTCGTGTAACGTTTCATATTAACTAACCGGATTCGGAATCTGAAAATAAAAATTTAGAAAAAAAATCACAAGTAGAAGAAAAATTGTAGCAAAACTGATATAATACCTCAATTTTGAACACCCTTTACATTTGAAGCTGTAAAACTTTATTGTGGGATTTTAGTCTATTGGTTTGTGTCAAGGTTGTCAATGCCGTAATTATTTGTGTTATTAACAGTGTTACCAATTGCGTATTGAACGGTGTTACCAATTCGACTTTTGGTTAATAACTTAGCTGAAGTAATTAGCTAAATAGAAGATTTGACAATGATTAAGACTTTACTAGAATATTCGAAACTGAGGGCAGTCAGGTGTATAAGGAACGCTTCTTTGCCTACGTCAGTCTGTTGTATCTTAACAGTCAAAGAGTAAAGTCGTGCTAAGGTGTAAATAAAAGTGTTAAGAAAATTTGCGTATTAAGTGTAAGATAAATAAGTTGGATACCCTACAAATATAAATAAAAGACTGTATAAGTAAAACAATAAATTCGCCGCATTTATTTTACTCAACGTAATTAAGAAGAACTCAAATGATTGAATGAAAACGTAACAATGTTAATGATACGATTATGTGCTTTGTTGGATAGAAAATTTCATGACATTAATGTTTAAATATGATTTCGGCTGCGGCAGCATATGCGGCCATATTTCGCTAATGACTCTTCGACTTTATACAACTCCAAAGAAAATAGTCCAATGGGGTTAAAGTCACACGATATTGATGGTTAATTAATTCGACCATTACGTGAAATCACTCTTTCTTCAATAGTTTCATTGAGCAAATCAATTGTAGCTCGCGCTGTTTGTGGCTTCGTCCTGTTGGAACCTCACGTTAGCAGGATTAAGACCAGCTAATTGAGATACAGAAAATTTTCTAATCAAGTCTCTACACCGTTCACCATTGACAGTAACATACTGTTCCATCATCGCTTGAAGGCATATGGTAAAGTGTACCAAATATAAATTTACTGTGGAAGTAATGGTGTTTCGATAAAAGTTTGTGTATTATCTTCACACCAAGTGAGACAATTCCAAAATGGGCTTCATCGGTGAACAAAATTTTGAATTTTGATGTTTGATGAACAAAGGCATTATTTTGATAAAAAATGTCAATAATTTGAAAGAGTTGCTCTGGTGTAAGACTATTCATAATGAAATGTCAAACCAGTCAAAAAGCAACAAGCTGTTAAATCCATGATTGATAATAATCTATAGTCAACAAATGTCCGCTACGAGGCTTGAAAGCTCCAAGTCCCTAGCTCTAGAACAAGTTCTTGGGTGTTACAAGAACCTTCACAAAACCAATAAACTTCAATCATTTATCGTAGTGGGCTACTAAAGTTTCCATTTAAGCAACTTAAGTAACTTTTTAATGTATGGAAGCGAGTGAAATTACTTCAAGCCCAAAACGCATGTACTGTATCACATATCAGTGTTTAACCATCCAAAATAATCCTTTTATTAACGCCAAACTCTGCTCTTTACTCCTTCTTTTATATCTTATTTTCTAATCGAATTCCTTTTGGGTGAAGCCAAAAACGGTGGGATAAAGACATCAAAATTTTGTTAAAACTTATTATTAAGCCACGTAGAGGTCGATTCTCGTATTCTCTAATATTATTAGTGGCATTGGAAATGAGCGTACGTCTATCCGTTTGCCTGTCTGTTATATGTCTATTTGTCTGGCGAACATTTGCTAAAAATAACTCTAAGTGTGTGTGTGTGTGCGTGTAATTGCTGCTGTCCATTTGCGAGGAGAACAACATAAAACTGAGCTTTTGCGGCTGCAAGTTGCAACATGAGAACGAGTCATGATAGTTTGCCGTAGATAATTGGAAATGCTATTATTTTTTATGCTATTGTTGTAGCATTTGCTTTACTTCTTATAATGGTTGTTGTTGTTCTCGTTGTTGTTATTACCAGTGCAGTGTTTTTGTTCTATAAACCACAATGCAGCTGTTGTCCGCAACCGGATGCATCATCAATCGGCTAATGGTGAATTTGATAGTACTGTAGCTTTCTCTTTCTCTCTCTCTTTCAGTCTACTGCTACAATTTCTACATCTCGTAATGCATTATCGGCTGCAAAGTGATTAAAATCACTGTTGCGTAAGGCAAAACAAACTCTTATACTCATTCGCATAAAAACTCAGCTATCGATTAAGGAAAGAAATGGTCGAATGTAAATCGAGTCAATTTTTCTTTTAAAATAGGCACTGGCGTTGGTTTTTGTATTTTTAGGATGAAAATGAAATCTTTTTTTGTTGTTGTTGTTCCTCAATTTTACATTTGGTAGAAATTTGAAGAGATTTCATGCCTTAATGGCTAAGAATACATAAATCTCATTCAAGATAATATAGAGAGCTTTCGAATGAAATTAGGTTGCTAATGGATTAAGAGGAAAACATAACGTTTTTGTGAAATTAATTTAAGAAATTAAAATGTTTTTTTCACTAACATTAAATTTGAATATGTAATTTCATTCTGAAATAGTTTGTCAGCGATAGCAAATATAGTATCAGTCAAGCGTTGTTATTAGAAACTTCCAATTAACTTCTAAAGCGCTAAGGATATTTTGCGAAGCTTCTCGGTGCTTTAAAAAATATTATTAATTTACTAATATATTTTTAAAGTAATCCATTTCAATGAAAAGCTCGAAACTTCACTAGAAAACGTCTACCTGGCTAAAATTGCACTATTTCGGTGACCGTCAAATAGCTAATGCAGAATGTTCAATGAAGCACGTAGTGCCGTTATATTGAAATCGTATGTTGTTGGTTGGTTCAGTCGAAAAGAAGTGAGTATCGTTCACGATTAATGGTGATGATCTGGTTAATGTCGGTTTCAAAGGAATACAATGCAGCACTGAACACTCTTGGATCTCCTGTGTATTGAAATTAACGCAAAATAGGCAATTTTGCTTGCTGAAGCACCAATTCATCGAGAAGTAGGACTCATCGCTGAAGATGACTTGTTTTTGATGAAAATAGGGTCAGTTTTTAACTGCTCTCATGGTTAGAGGGACGTCTTGCAGCAGATCTTACATTTAGTCATCGTGTGGGTGTTGGGTTATTGTGTACCTAACAAGTGAGTTTAAATTTAATGTTCCTCCATATAGACGATTATGGCGACTTTAAAACAGGCGAAGAGCTTGTAAAGCTTGTATTATTCTTTACACGTGTTCTTAAAGGCTATATCCGTACATGATGTCGTGACGAACCAAACTGAATGGACTACACATGTATCTCCTACAATATGGCTGCTATCAACAGATCAATACCACACATGGGAAGATATCACACCAATATATAATCAAGTCTATATGCAAGTACATAGAACAACATGGATATCAAACGACACTCAAAGAAGGGAACTAAAGCCGCAGCTAACAAAAGCAATATTACGTGGCAGCAATACCAACAGCCGACAAAACAAGTAAAGAAAGCTACAAGAAGATACAAAAATAAGTTCCTAAAAGGGCTAGAAAAGAAAAAAACAGAAGAATCAGCTGGAGAGAATAACATGAGGAAACTGCACCAGACGATAGACTTTCTAATCTCACATATAGAAAGTGTAGCAGTAAGTAAGCTGTTACTGTCATAGTAGCACATTAATATCGAAGAGTGAAGCACAGATGCAAAAACGGAGGGAACATTTCTTGGAAATTAGCAATGTCATAGAAATTGAAGAAGATATCGAAATATACCAATACAGCCCTACAGAAAATACATTGAACATATTTTGTTCTCAGTTTGAATGGAATAATAAAAGCATTAGAAAAGTTGAAGAATAATAAAGCAGCAGGCGAAAATGGCTTACTGGCAGAAACTTTAGGAGCTGATAGCACAACAAACACACAAACAACTCATATCACATCAACATGGAAAGATAGAGGCTGCCTTCAACTTAGAAGAAAGGTATCATTGTAAAACTATCAAAAAAGTGACAACCTTATCGATTGCAATAACTGGAGAGGAATCACTCTACTTAACACCATATACCAGATACTAGAAGTCATAATACAGGTAAAGCTTCAAAGCAAATTAGGAAACACATTGCGAGACGAACAGGCAGATTTCCGTCCAAACAGAAGCGGCGTAGTCAAACCAACACACTATGCATCATAATAGAAGAGTCTTTATAATCTCGTACAGCTACTGTTCGTCGACTTCAAGAAAGCCTCGATACCATCAAACGGGCTGCTATATGAAAAGCATTGAGAAGAAAAAGAATACCCCAAAAAATAATCCGAATAATAAGAACAATGTACGAGGATGTAGAACTAACTGTTCTTCACAATGGGAGCATCAGTTAACCATTACATACTAACGTTGGTGTAAAACAAGGATGTCCACTTTTACCTCTCTCTCTTTTTCACCATCGTAGTGGACGAGATCAGGAGCGAAGTCTGTTTAGAGAGTAGAGGTATAACATGGAGTCTCTACCGATAACTTGAGGACCTGGAGCATTCAATAAGTATCAAGAAAACCTACAAGAATTAAGAATAATAGCATAGAAAATATCGTACTACATGGCCAACCAATTGAGTATGTAGATAGCTTCTGCTATCTGCGAAGCACAATGCCTACAAACAGCGTTGCAGAAAAAGACGTTAACAACAGCCTCAACAAAGCAAGAGCAGCATTCTGACGACTGTAGTCAGTATGAGGAAGAATACTGAACTTTGAACTGTCTAATGTCAATTCTGTTCTACGGCAGCGAAACTTGGTATGTGTCTAACATCGTCACGCAAAAGTTACAGATATTCATCAACAAATGCTTTAAAATTATGTGCAAGATCTTCTGGCCTAACATCATAAGGAACATAGATGAAATGGGTTTGGATTGGCCATACTTTAAGAAAAACTCCATGTAGTAATATAAGTATGACACTTGAGTGGAATCCTGAAGGATACAGAAACCACGGTCGGATAAGAAACACCTGACGACGCACAATTATCCAATAACTAGGAAAAATATAGTCCTACATGGGAAGAGACGAAGGCAACGATATCAAGTCGTATAAGAGGCAAATGATTTGTGGAAGCCGTATGCTTCTAAGAAGAGTAACGAAAAATATACTTAACTTTTAAAGTTCGAAAGTACCTATTCCAAGACATGTGAAATATAATAAGGATACCGTTGTGTCTCATGAATATTTGATGAGAAATTATGCAGCAGAAGATCATTGCTGATAAATAAGTGTGCTTATAAATTAATTCATTTAATTCATATCAAAGTCTTCATACTCATAATTTTCCTACTATGGTGCTAGACTACTACTTATATCGTCTACAAAAAATTATGAAAGCAAAAGAATATATTGAAATCCTGTAATTTTTATTCTATCTTAGCCTGAGGAGAATATGCTACTTCGATGGGTGTTCCACTATAGATATTGATGGAATGCCCATATTAAAAAATCAAATAGTTTGCTTATATTCTCAACATGCTTTTAAATCATATGAAAATAATCAAAGATAATTTCGCAATACAAACAAACAGCCAAATTTCTTACACCCATAAACAAACGAGGATGGTAACCAAAATTAGCCGAACTTGTAGTTTGAAAAAGAAAAAAAAAAAATACTTTGGCAAATAGTGGCCACCTTATAATATTGTTACGAAAGTGAAAACACATAAAAAGGTGTACCAACATTTAAAGCTATAGACTTTATTATGGAAGTTATTCTATTGGTTGGTGTCAAGGCTACGATCACCCTGCTGTATTTATTTGAAGAGTGCTACCAATTCCACTTAAAGGAAAATGAATAGTAGGTTGTGGAATATAGTAAAACATTTGAAACTGATATTAAGTAACTATAAAATTAGCACCACTCTATTGAGTCAGTCAGTTATAATTTCCCAGTCATATAGTCGTAGTAAGAGTTGAGTATTGAATGAGTCTTGTATACAAAGTGGAAGTTAAATAAGTTGGACGTTGCGTATAAAGATAAATAGCAAATAAAGACTGTACAATGCTATAAAATCGCTTCATTTATTTTATTTAACGCCATTTAACAGAACTCAAATGTTTTAAAAAGCTTAAAGCGTAACATTAAGTTTTGAGCTTCAAGACGCGTGTTGATTAGGATTTTTCTGGGTCCTCAAATGATCTGTGAATTTCTTAATGTAGAAAAAATAGCTCACGTTTACATAAGTCAAATACTTTTATTCGAAAGGTCTTAGTCCGACCAATGTTTGAACTGGGCCATATTCTATTTTGGAAGACTTCAAAGTAATGGATGGTTGAGGTTAACCATACGAACTGTTTAGAGGTACGGCCATCCAATTGAGGTGCAAAAAATCTGGTTAGTGATGAAGGTAGATGGTATAAATTAATTGTATATTAATTCCCATAACATTCCGTGAAGGAACATGCGACTTCTATCAGTCAATGAACTGCACAAGATTCTATTTTTAGACCTACAGTTTAACGCCGCATCCAAACGACAAATGCATTAGAGAATTTATGAGGTGATACCGCTGTTGAAAAACTTTTTCTTTTTTAAATGGTCTGGCTATTTAGCTACTTAAACGCTATATATATATAATTTAAAAGGTCTAACTCTAATCATTTCAAATCTGAAAAGAAGTCCAAAATTGGGCAGTATTTACCTAAGTTATTAGCTTATAAGGGCAAGAAGGTCCGAAAAACCGGTTTTTTACCAGTAACTCGAGATTTTGGAGGTGTTTCGAAAACTACAAAAACTGATCCTTGTTTTACTCGATATCGCCTATCAGAAAAGTGGTACTATTTGCCAGGTATTTCAACTTCGTTCATTTTTGTCGCACCCTGTAATCAACGTCGAGTATTATTATTGTAGCATTTAGGTGACTTAAAAACTGAATTTTTCCAAATACAAAGTGTTGTTTCACCATTTTACACATCCAAAGTTCCAACTACTTCATTACGAACCTTATTCGCTAAATCTGGCTCGGACTATTATTTTTTTTTTTGAGTTCAGCACTCAGGGGATGGTCCATACTTATGCATTGTATTGTCGGAAAATAGGTTGTGGGAAGTAAGATAGAGGGCGTAGTGTTTATGCACATTTGATTTGAATTTACTTAAGTCGTAAGTGGCAGGGTAAACTTTCGCACGAAGATCGTTCCACGGTCGAAGAATGCAGCAAGAAAACCAATTCTTTCTAAAATGCGTTGTGCGATTCACTAGACCATAAACTACAGCTCTAACGAATGGATAGAGTCATTAAGTACCTTCACCCTTTCCTTCACGCGATAAAGTAGCTCCAAAATAGCACCGGCCCATAAATGTGAGTTGTGTTTTATTCTAGATTGGATAAAGGTCTTGTATATATTGAGAAAATCAAATGGAGTGAAGTATTTCCTACACCGTTTCCAAAAAAGCTCGGCACATGAAAGATTCCTTCGACACTCGACACCACACTACTACGTCAATGTGTCAGTCAACAATATTGGTTTTTGCGCGCATTAAAATCTACATTATTCGCACGACCACACTCGGAGATTTCCACCAAGTCGCTTCTCAGTGTGTCTGAATCTTTAAAAGGCTAGGCCTACGATCAAAAATATATAAATGACAACTGTTGCTGTCGTCTGCGAAAGAGTAGATAGGATTGGAAGTGAGAGGAAGAAAATCGGTAAGAAAGATTTGAAAGAAAGTGGGAGAAAGAACAGAGCCTTGCTGTACCCCTGAATTTATCCTGAACTCGTTAAATGAGGAACCATCTATAATGCTCTTATAGAAAAATCTCTGTGGAAGCTCGATATAAATAGAGAGACTACCGAAATCAAAATCAATAAAATTTGGACACGAGCGTCTCTTGCCAAACTCTATCAAACGCTTTGCTCTCACCGCAACCTTGCTCTCGCTAAAACCATAAACGGACTTATTCGGGGAGCACCTCCAGCAAGAACTGCCATTGCTGAAGTCGTACTGACGATCGCTTAGCAAATCGTTGGACGGTAAATTAATAACAAGGTGGTGATTAACCACACACCCTATTACATTGGAGAGTGTGGCTATAGGGCGGTAGTTTTCAGGGTTGGTAGCCTTAATCTTCCAGATATGACGCACTGAAAAGTTCAGCTAATGGACTCTTTTTAAAGTACGTTATCGAAAGTGTATACCTGGCTTAGTCAATGATGCACTTTCGAGTACAGGCAGTGGATGAATACTTTTCGGCAAGGGAGAATTACTTGCGAATAATTTAGCCAAAGGGTTTGTCTTTTCAGCCGGGCTTATGTATGCTTGATCTTTCTTTAAAAGAACTATTCCTTAGTCTTATATCTAAAAACCAAAAGCTTTTACTTCTCTTGGGACAAATATGAACTTTATCACAAAGGTGCTGTAAATTTATTTTTCTCGCCTTAATACTGCGTCACACTAAAGTCTCGCTTGCTTGTGTAGCGAATCAATAAGGTCAACCTATTGTTGCGCCAATATTTCGGACTATTCTCTATATCAAAACTTAAAAATGGGTCACTGGTAAAGACTTGCCAATAATTAAGTGAAGTCAGTGGTTGATGTTTGTTTAAAGGAGCTTAAGAGTTTATCTATAAACAAGCTAAAGGATTATGTTCAAAAATAAAGAACTTCCTTTCCCAAATTTATCGTGTTTCTTTGTTAGGTTAGCTAACTTGGAAGTGCCCTCGTATGTACATTATCAGAAAATAATTCAATTGTGAAATTTTCGTTATTGTTTTCCCAAACGCCTCTAAATGAATTAAATTTAAAGAACATCTTAAATGAATCTCCGGCGAAAAAATCATAAATTTAATAATAATGGCAGCAACGCAACAACCAGGCAAAAATTCATAGCCGAACGGACGGAAAGAGAGTAAAATTCTGCGCCATATACACAAACTGCCAATAATCGCAGACATAAATCTTTGAAAAAATAATAACGACAGCAACAAAAGTAACAGCAGCAGCAACTAAAAGGCAATAGAAAGATAGATTATATATGTATATGTATCTACATGTGAATGTGTGTTTGTATGTATGTTTGCTTGAAGCTTATGGACACCTAAGCGAATGAACCGATTTTCTTGAAATTATTGCGGTATCTCTCTGTACGTTTGGAAAAATTTCAAAAAATTTCAAAAATTCCACTTGCTGCTATGTTTGCTATGCTCAGATTAAAAAACTTTTAAGCACTTTTAAACACTTCATTATGATTAAGTTCACGGTCAATGAAAATCATAAGT
The DNA here is from genome assembly GCA_023159175.1 of Wohlfahrtia magnifica. NCBI lineage: Eukaryota > Metazoa > Arthropoda > Insecta > Diptera > Sarcophagidae > Wohlfahrtia > Wohlfahrtia magnifica. The sequence continues at coordinate 2,337,111 of JAKWBJ010000062.1, forward strand.
CAAAAACTGAGTGGAATTGGACTAGTGAGCGTGGTACCGACCAAACTAAATATTTTTTTTTGTATATCTTGAGAATAGTTAAAGTAAAAGCTTCTGAATTTCGTCTGAATGAGTTTAAAGTCTGTAAAAATCATCAGTCGAAAACTGCACAGAATTGGAAAAGATGGAGTAGTACATCCCATACCAACTTGATTAAAACCTTCACGGAATAACCCGCGTGTGGTGGTCCCATCGTTCCGATTTAAATTGTTTTTTTTTCTTTTTTGGTAAGATAGTATGTTGTTGATATTCCCGCTAAATCTTAGCGTCACAGCTTAACATTTGCAATAGCTACGTTGCAAAGAATACATCTAACTTTATGTGTGTTGGCGATTTTTTTAAATTTTAGAAATGGATTTAAATTTGCAACAATGAACTTGTATTTAATTTTACGTAAAAAGCGATTTTAATGATGCACGAACGATGGAAGTGCTGGAAAAGTGTTTCGGCAACGATTATATAAAGAAAACGGTCGTTTACCAGTGTCATGAGCGGTTCATATGTGGATGATGAACGCATGGCAGACCATCGTCATCGAAAACCGACTATGAGAAATAGCGGAGGACTTGAACATTGCCTATGGATCCGGCGAAGACGATTTGGTTAATGATTTGAGTTTCCGTCGTGTAGCAGCAAAGTTGGCGCCAAAAGACCTCAATTTCATGGAAAAAAAAGTTCGTGTTGAGAACGCAAAAAACATGATTTGAGAGGCTCAATGCATTCCCACATTCATCAAAAGTATCATTACTGGAGATGAGACTTGGGCTTATGAGTGAGACAGGCAATTCAGACATCAAGCAAGTGAACGGCATTCATCAAATGAGTCGAGACCAAAAAAACCACGTTGTTTTCAATCAAAAAAGTGCATCATGAATTTTTGCAGAAGGCGTCCAGTAAACAAAGGGCGTTTTGAGACGTTTGCGTGAACAAATTCGCCGAAAGTGACCAGAACTGTGGGCAGAAAACACTTAGATTTTGCATCATGATAACGCACAGTGCCCCATTATTATTCGAAATTTTTTGACGAAAAATGTAACAAACAGCCACCTAATTAACCTGATTTGGCTACCTGTGACCTCTTTCTGTTCAATCGAGTTAAAAAACCGTTACTGTGAACACGTTTTAGCAGCCGAGAGGAAATAAATGAAAAATCACAGGAAGCACTGAAAAACGAATAATAAAGTGCTTCAAGGATTGGATCAAACGCAGGCATAAGTGTGTTACAGTCGATGGGGGCTATTTTGAAGGGGACAATATTGAACAATCGTGTATTTTGATTTTTTCTGAATAAATTTCGGGAACTTTTTATCAAGGTGGTATAAAATAAATATTGATTTTTTTATATCTTGTAAAGTAAATATTGACTTTTGTATATCTTGAGAACAGTAATATTGGAAGTTTCTAAATTAGTCTCCAACAAAGCCGTAAATAATACACATCATTAGCCTATAACTGAGCGTATTAGATAATTGGGTGCGCACCTTACATTCATACTGAATATTGAGTTTTGGAGAATGATAACAATTAAAATAGCGTTATATACCCACAAAATGGTTATTCCTGAAAGCACACTGTTGTAGTCGTTTGAAGTAGGCAACTTTTGTGTTTCTTGAAAATGGAAAAAAGTGAATTTCGTGTTGTGATTAAACACTATTATTTGAAAGGCAAAACGGCAAAAGAGACAAGAAAAGCTTTATAAACATTCCGGCGCATCTGCTCCGTCAGATTATATGGTAAAATATCGGATTGCTGAATTTAAACGGGGCCGAACAAGCACTGTAAGAATACCATCAACAGGAAGGCCAAAAGAGGTGGTTACTGAAGACAAAATAGGTGAGATTTCTGAAATGGTAAACATATCATATGACCGTGTGTTCAACATTTTGCATGAACATTTAAATATGGAAAAGATATCGGCAAGATGGGTGCCGCGTTTGCTCAATGTTGAACAAAAACGAGTTCGACAGATCACTTCACAGCGATGTTTGGACATGATAAAGCATAATCCTGCTGATTTTTGGGGTAGATAAATAAATGCTGATGAAACGTGGGTCCACCACTACACACCTAAAACCAAAAATCAATCGAAGCAATGGGTGGAAGCTGGTGGAAGTGCTCCGAAAAAAATATTTTTTTCCTACTTAGGTAGCTTCAATATCAATCCGCCCTCGTATGTATCTTAAGCGACAGACCCTACAGTGTCTTTTTGGAGGAACTATTATCTCAAATGTTTGGATTTGGACCGGAAGGGGACAAAAGTTGAAAAAAAGATTTAAAAAATGTAACTAAAACAACATATAAGGATGGGCATAGCGAAGCATGTCGGGTTTAAGCTAGTACACGTATAATATCTATGTATGGTGTGCCTCTCTACCTCTTGGACACATTCTCATTTTTCCCATTTATCAAATACACCAGAGACATTTCGAACGTTCAAACAGAAAAGTTTTCGTTTTATTCTTTCTGTAGGATAGCGATTATTATTATACATGCGTATGTGTGTGTGTGTGTGTATGTGTGTTTGTTGGCATATGTGGGTATTTTAAGGATGTATTGAATGTTTGTTTGTATGAATTTAAACGCATATTTTATCAACACACACTCACACACATACCTTAACATTTGTACATGCATTTAGCAATTCATATTGAATTTTGATTTGAAGCTTTTTGAAATGTGATTGTATGTGTATGTGAACGTAGAGAATTGAAAATTTGAAAGGCGTGATTTTTTTCTTTCTTTCTTCATTCATTTACCGTACATATAATACATACATATGTCTTTTTATATTTCCCCGAGGTTATTCTTGTTGTTCTTCTTTAGCAACTTTTCCTTTATAATTTCTTTTCGTTCGTTTTCCTCTTTTTCAAATTTATTTCTTTCGTATCCTGTTTGCCTTTTAAAAAGAAAAAGAAAAATAAGTAAAACGGATATAAACGCCTCTGTATTTTCGCAGGAACGTGTAGAATGCTAACATTAAGAATTAGAATAAATACTTCTATGCACACACACACACACACACACACACACACACACACACACACACACAAACATTCGCATACAACAAAACGCACTCTAATGCGTCACGTATTTTTGACATTTGTTTACCTCTTCAATTAAGTTTCTATGTGTGTGTGAGTGTGTTAAGGAAACAAAGTTTCAATAAAGTGTATGGGTTGCTGGTAAACTTATTCGTTCAAAATTATTTTTAAATTGTGTTAAGAAAAATAAATATAAAAAAAATCTGAAAATCTAATGACACAACATCCAAATATTTAAATTATTATTTCATTTCATAAAATTTTTTACGCTTTTGTCTCAAACAATCGAAACGTGATTCCTTCAACTCTTAATTTGTATGCAAATTGAGCAAGTTTTTCTATTCATTGAGTATCTTAAGGTAAACAAGAAAGTTATTATTGATCAAAACTGATTATGTAATGCCTTAGGAAGTAAAGTAATTTTTATACTTTGAGTTTTTGTTTAAGTGCTTAAAGAAATTTTGCACCAAACACATTAATAATAGTAATTAAGTATATTAAGTAAAGTGCGATTTTTCTTCTAGAAGCCTAATTACTAGGGCGCCCTAAAACATGTGTGAGCTAGTTGAAATGATAGGTAGTTAAAAAAAATGTTATACATAAAACATATATCGCCTTAATCAAAAGTTTAAAGAATAACCCCCGTGTGGCGATCCCATCGTTAAGATTTGTTTTTTTTTTTTTTTGATAAGTTGGTACATCTGTTGCTGATATTCATGCCAAATCTTTGACATTTGCAAAGGCTACATAAACAAGAGAACATCTGCTTCTATGTGTTCTATTTTTTACAAAATTATAAATGGATTTAAATTTGCAACAACATACTTGTATTAAAAGTTAAGTAAAACTCAGATTTAATGGTGCACGAACATTGGTAATGTTTGATAAGTGTTTCGGCAACGATTCACTTAAGAAAACGGTCGTTTATCATGGCACTATCGATTCAAAGTGGTCGTGAGTCAATCGAAGATGATGAACGCAGTGGCAGACCATCGACATCGAAAAACGACGAAAATATTGAAAAAGTAAAAGAAATGTTGGTCAATAACCACAAATTATTGACCGTCGCACAGTGCCATCATTATTCGAAATTTTTTGACGCAAAATGAAAATCTGATATGGCTCCCTACGACTTCTTTCTGTTAAATCGGGGTAAAAAATCAATACGGGGAACGCATTTCAACATCCGAGAGAAATAATGGAAAAATCGTAGGACGCACTGATTGACATACCGAAAACCGAATGTAAAAGATGCTTCGAGGCTTGGATCAAGCGCTGTCATAAGTGTGCTGTAGTCGATGGGGATTGCTTTAAAGGGGAATAAACTTGTATTTTTAATTTTTCTTAAAAATTCCAGGAACTTTTTGGCCAAGGTGGTATACTCACCAAAATTTGGAAACGACAAGGCTGTGCGCAAGATGAAACAAAAAGGAAGATTTTTCAATAGAGTGGATATGTTTTACTATAATTAAGCCAAGTTTTTGCGCTGGTTTATAACTTTGGATGATACATGAGTCTACCATTTCACATCCGAGATAAAGCAGCAGTCAAAAGAGCGGTCTAGATTAAAAAAAAACATGTTCAAAGAAGGCGAGGATAGTCCATCCGTCTGCATGCAAAGAAATGGCTTTTGTTTTTTAGCATCTGTTTGATTGGACAAATTATCAACGAAGAGTATTATACTAACATGAATAGTTGGATAGTTAAACATTTTTCAACTTATATTAAACCATTTATAAAATTAAATAAAAAACAAAAAAATATAAATATAGGGTGGGCAATTTAAAAGTTTATATTTCAACCAGCGGTTATTTCGAATCTGGCAATTCCTTTGTCATTCTATTCTGAAATAAAGCGATTTACGTTTGGGCAACTTTGGGATTTATTGGAAATTTATCATCATTAAAAATCATCTCTTGGGGTGAAGTTAATTTTTTTAAATTTTCTTGGTAGGTACGTTAATAAGCAAAATTGCAGTATTTCGGGCTCAGAAAACCCAAACGTGGTCTTACAGAAGCCAATACACACATTATGAGTGACTGTTTGGTGCCACTTGTGGAGTGGAGAATTGATTGTGCCATATATTATATTTTAATTAGCTGTTTAATTAGCCGAAATGTTGATGTCAGTTGGCTACCAAGAAGCTGCGATTTGACACCGCTAGACTATTTTCTGTGTGGCGCCGTTAAAGGCATGTGCTATGCCGACAAACCGGAGACATTTGAGCATGTGAAGGCCAACATACGTGATGCTATTGCCGTGATCTTACCCCATACATTCGAAAAAGTTCTCAAATATTGTTTAGATCGAATGGGTACTGTGAGGCCAGTCGTTGCAGCCATATGAATAAAATAATATTTTATTTCTAACCGGAACAATTGTACTTCACAATAAAAAAAAAAAATTATCCAAAATTTCAAACAGTTTTTGTTTTATAGCATTTTTAAATTTTTAGTTTTAAATTGCCCAACCTATATACAAAATTTAACAATTTGTTACACTTTTCTGTGCTATGACGTTGTGCTACAACTTCCAAAATAGCTGGGATTATTATGTATTGTTACGTTTTAACGTTTTTTAGATTATTGAGTTCGTTTACATTGCGCTGAAATAAAATTAAAATCACTTTGTTGTTGTTTAACAGTTTTTTTATTTTCTCATTTTATTTTGTTACAGATTGTCTTAATATAGCAACTTAAGACTCGTTTGTACAACACTTTTTATTTACGCCTAAACACGACTTTATTGTATGACAGCAAAACGATAACTATCTCTGACGTGGGTAAAGCAGCCTCCTTATATACCTACTTGCCTAGAGTTTGGAAAGTTCCGGAAATGTCTCAAACGCTCTCTTATCCACTATTTTATATATGCTAATTCAAATGTAACACACAAGTATGGTCGAGCAGTGTATGGGGTATGGTATGGCAGTGCTGGCAGATACGCAAATAAGTACGGCATTGACATTAATTACCAAATATATCAATATACCACAGTACAGTTTTAAGCGCGCTGATGTGGTGCATTTTATTTATAACGCATTTTTATTTCGTAACAAACTCAAAAAATTATATAATGCAGTACTATTTGCGGAACTTTACTTGGGAAAAATACATTGAAACATTGGTATATTATTCGATAGAAAATTGATTTCGAAAGGTATACTTTTTCTCTGCTTTATAAACGTTTACACTATATATTTATAACTTTTTGTCTTTTAATTTAATGTAAGAGACAGCCCCGCTAAGAACCCAAATGAAAAGTTCATATTTATTTTTTTGTTTTAATTTCGTAGAACCAATAGCGGGTGCTGCAAAATAATAAGGTCAACTTAATATTTGCTCAATTCATCCAAACTATAAAATGTTACTTATGGTCACCTTATTAAAAAAAATTCTACGTTCAAATAAGTGAATAATAAGCCGGTTTTGCTTTTAGAGATGTATCGTTATATTATGTTTATTTAAATTTTTGCAAATAAGTGCAAAATTCAATGCGTCAAAATGATAACGTCAGTGATTAATAAGCAATTAATCCAAGCATAAGGTATCACAATTGTTATTTTTTGACTTGTAATAATTTATAATTTAAATAATTTCTGCGCACTATGGGTCGCGGGAAACCTTTGTTCAGAATGTTGGGACGGATTTCGTGCCAACTGTTCCAGATTGCCACTTTTAATTCATCTTTTGTCCGGTACTGTTTGTTGTCTGCATGAACATTACGCACAAGCAGTTTCCACAAATTTTCCATGGGGATTAAGTTGGGTGAACGTCCTGGCCAATCAACTACTTTATTATTGTGCATTGTCTGGTCGACTTGCTGACATGAATTGCTGCGTTATCTTGCTGAAAGGTGAAAGTTATGTCAGCAATTTGGGCCAAATAAGGCAGCAAACATTCAGACAGAATGCCCTGGTCCTCTAAACTATCCATTCGAGTGGAAGGAGAGTAGAGTACCACGATACCATGTGAGCTAAAGTCAGCCCAAACCATCAAACTGCCACGCCGAAATTCCGCTTGGAAAAAACAAGGGCTCCTTTAAATCTCGCCAATAGGAGGTTAAATTTTTTCTCATCAGAAAAAATTACCTCCAAACCCAAAAATGGATGGAATATCTTATAACCTTTTTAAAAAAATGTTTAACTGATGCCAATCAGTTGCCATGTTGTTTTTCGCGAACTCCTTACACTTAATCTTATGCTGCTTAGTCAGACAAGGAACTTTTTAAATTTGCTCGAATAAGGTTTGGCTGGGCGTTGATAGCTTTAAGAATTGTGCTTTTTGAAGCTTGTAATTTCAATTCCTCTTCAGAGCTGAAAATAGTACTTTTTAGTCGATAATGTAGGAGAGTTAGTAGCACAAAGGCGGATATAACAATATTTTTCATGTAAGAGAGATAGTAATGCAATCGAAAATTTCGTGGTGGTTAGAGAATTGATCTGTGAATTGATTTATAGAACAAAAGTGATTCTGATACATTTTGATTTGTGACTGCTCATGATTTAATGTGCGATATATCTATGTTATATCGAAATATGTGGATCAGCTTTTCAAGGCCTTGTGTTATAAGCGGTTAATGCCCACAATGTCGATGTCGTCGGCGTAGTCATTACAGCACAAATTACACAGCAAAGTTCACCACACTAAATAATTAAAAATAGATCTATTACATCAACATGAAGTGCCAGAAATTGTGGGTTTGATCCGTCCTAAAAGGCGAATCAATGACAAAGCCAAATATCCGTAGTGTCAAGGGAATACTGTGTATATGCTGGAATTAGGAGGTTACTGTCTAATATGAGCTGTCTCCCGAGAGCATCAGTAAAATGAGTACAAAATATTTAGGCGAAAGACTTAGTTTTGGCTACGCTGTGACACTTCAAGTTTGACATATTTAAAAAAAAAAAAATCATGTTTTGCTCAATTTGTTTTGGGTTCTCTTACAAAAATATTTATCAACAATTTGTGTTCTAATTAAACTAAGCGAAGTAAGTTTTTTAATTAAACTAAGCGAAGTAAGTTTTTTATTATAAAAAAAATTTGAGTAAATGAATAGAATTAAAAAATTTTAGAAAATATATAATTTGATTTATATTTTAGTAATTTTAATATATTGTTACGTTTTTACCTTTGAAAAAAACGTGCTTTTAGGGGTTCGTAGATTGTAGATTGTAGTTTGTGTTTGTGTTTGTGTTTGGTTTTAATTAAAAGTCCTTTATTCAGCACAGTTATGTGCACCACTGCTTACCTTCTTACAGGCAATAACAATTTTTATTCTTAATTACTCTGTCTGTTTACCACTTTGTAAACAACAACAATTATCGACAGATCTTTCTTCCTAAAGATCTTCCAACCCGATCGTAGTTATAACTTAGGTTCGATCACAACCTTTCAACCAGAGGTTATCCACACTTAACCTTCTTTACTGAGTTAGCCCTAACTAAACTATTTTTTTTACTTCACTACAAGCTTCACGAGTTTTTCTTCTTATAAACTCTCTTCACACCAATAACTCGTTCGCAGAGTTAACTTTTCATTCGCATCGATGTGCTTTTTATATGGCTGAGTAAACAACTCATCGAAAGCTCTCGAACCTCTCGATATTTCAGGTAGATTCCATTTTTTTTTTAATTTCTTTTTAGTTCTTTTGTAGCCATGCGTATGTAAACATCAACCTCTTACAGCACTTAGTACTTGTTGTTGCTGGTTTATTGTCTGTTACTTGTTTTCTTCGCTGTTTAATTATTGTTGTTGCCGTGTTATTTTTATATACTTTACTTCTAATGTTTTTTGTTGTAGATTTGGTTATTTGTAAACAGCACGTGTGGTTGTTCTTGCAGCATTTGTTTATTTATTTTTGCGAAGTAAGGTTCTCAATCTTATTTTCGTGGCAATATGTTTGATATGAAATGAAAAACTTCAGAAATTGACAAATTTCGACAAAAAAAAAAAAAAGAATTCTATAAAAATAAGTGCCGTTTTATTTTTTTAAATCTACCATTCATTTCCCAACATAGTCTCCTTTTAGCTCAATACACTTAGTAAGACGATTTTCTAACTTTTTTATACCATCTGAATAATACGATTTTAGAAACTCCTCAAAATACGCATTAGTTTCGGTAATCACTTCTTCGTTTGAATCTTTTGCCTGCGAGCCATTTTTTCAAGTTTGGAAACAGGAAAAAATCACTAGGGGCTAAATCTGGACTATAAGGTCGATGATCAACCAATTCGAAGTGAATTTCCCGTAGTTTTACCATCGTATTTAATGTATTAAAGAGCACTTTTTCCTTGTTTAAATGTGGTCGTTTTTCCTTGGTTGTATCAACCAATTGATCCAATAATGCATGATAACACTCTCCTGTGATTGCGGATCACTTTCCGAAATACAGTGGCCATAACCTTTCCAGCCGATTTCGCTGTCTTTGCCTTCTGTCTTTGCCAGCTTCCACGCATTGCTTCGATTGATTTTTGGTTTCAGGTATGTAGTGGTGGACTCACGTTTCATCAACAGTTATTAATCTACGCCAAAAATCAGCAGGATTATGCTTTATCATGTCCAAACACTGCTGTGAAGTGATGTGTCGAAATCGTTTTTGTTCAACACTGAGCAAACGCGGCACCCATCTTGCCGATAGCTTTTTCATTTGTAAATGTTCATGCAAAATGTTGAACACACGTTCATATGATATGTTTACCATCTCACGGATTTTGACCCGGCGATCATTCATAACGATATCGAGGATTTTATTGATATTTTCTTCAGTAACCACCTCTTTTGGCCTTCCTGTTGATGGTATTGTTATAGTGCTTGTTCAGCCCCGTTTAAATTCAGCAGTCCAATATTTTACCATATAATCTGACGGAGCAGATTCGCCGTAATGTTTATCAAACTTTTCTTTTGCCTCTTTCGCCGTCTTGCCATTCAAATAATAGTGTTTAATCACTACACGAAATTCACTTTTTTCCATTTTGCAAGAAACACAAAGTTGCTTACTTCAAACGACTACAACAAATAAATTAATCAATGAATTTGGCTAAAATTTTAACAGCTGACGTTTGACAGATCGTGATTTCTAAGAAAGAAAAAGTTTTTGTGTTTATGCTGCCATCTAGCGCTAGGTAGCTTCAATGTCAATCCGCCCTTGTATATTTGTCTTTTTTTATATTACGTGCAATATAAATTTTTTTTTGTCTTTATTAATACAAACGGACTCAAAAGTAAATAAAGGATGTGACATCTAACGTTTCTTTTTTCAACTAGTGATTATTTCCTAAATGGTAACACTTAGCTCATGTCTGATTTGACAGGTAATTAGTTTTATTCTTCTGCTAAACGAATATGATTGTGTATACGCTTGAACAACGCTGGGAATCTGGACCTGCGATCGACTTACAGACGATGCCGATTTTGCCAAAGAAATCACCTTTTCAGATGAAGCTCATTTTCGTCTTGGCGGGTATGTAAACAAGCAAAATTGTCACATTTGGGGCACAGAAAACCCGCACGCATACATTGAAAAGCCGATACACCCAAGACGAGTCACTGTTTGGTGCGGATTTTGGTCTAAAGGCATAATTGGCCATATTTTTTCGAAAATGAGCAAGGAATGGCCGTTAGTCTATGGCGATCGTTATCGGGCCATGTTGAACGAATTTTTGTTCACAAAAATTGAAGAGGAGGATATTAACAACATTTGGTTTCAACAGGTCGGCGATACGTGCCACACAGCCGAAGCTACACTCGATGTTATGCGCCCTGTTTTTGAAGATCGCATTATCCGCAGAGCTGATGTCATTTGGCCACCTCGGAGCTGCGATTTGACACCGTTGGGCTATTATTTGTGGGGTGTCGTCAAAGATAAGTGTTGCGCCAACAAGCTAGAGACAATTGACGCTTTAAAGGACAATATTCGTGACCCCATTGGTGAAATACAGCTGCACACAATCGATAATGTGCTTAAAAATTGGACCGATCGTGTAGGCTACATCATGGTCATCCGAGGCAGCCATTTGAATGAAATTATATTCCATTATTAACCTGATGTCGATTGGCCACCTCGGAACTGCGATTTGACACCGTTGGACTATTATTTGTGGGGTGCCGTCAAAGATAAATTTTACGCCAACAAGCCAGAGACAATTGACGCTTTAAAGGACAATATTCGTGAAGCCATTGGTGATATACAACTGCACACAATCGATAATGTGCTTAAAAATTGGACCGATCGTGTAGGCTACTGCATGGCCAGCCGAGGCAGACATTTGAATGAAATTATTTTCCATTATTAACCGGAAGGATTGTACTTTCAAATAAAAAAGAAATTTGAGAAAATATTCAGTATTTTTTTTATAGCATTTTCAAAAAAAAATTTATTTTATTTATTTATAAAAATATTTGTTTAAAGAACTTAAAACTTCATTATAATATTTACATTGAAAATTCTAGAAATGTAAGTTACTTTTTAGAAAAAAGCATTAAACAAAAAGTATAAAAAATTAAAAATTCGTTATATATGGGAAATAACAAAATCGTCCTAAATACCCGGTTTTTAACAAAACTATAAAGTTCACAACAAATCTGAGATAATTTTTAAGCTCAGCGACTTCAAATTGATTACATCGATACATAACAACGCCATCTATTTTTGTTCATTGCTTGTATGGTTTCAACGCACTATGCGCTGGCCAGATGTTGAGAATTATTTAGAAAACCGTGTTAATGGAGATTTGCCTCACATGCGTTAGTGTTAACGTCCAACTTCAGGTTGTTTCAAACCAAAAACATGTATCAAAAATTTCTGATATTTAGTTGTACACTCAACTTACCTTTGTTTAAAATAAATTTTTAATATATAATAACATTTTTTGAATTTTTTTTCCTTTAATTTTATTTTTTATAAAATCTTTAGATATTTCTTTTATTTTTATTTTAACACACGTTTGCTTTCTTTTTATAATTTTTATACATTTTTTTAATTAAATAATATTTTTTATATTTTATTCTACTTAAACTTAAATAGATTTATTTATTTTTTTTTACATTTCTAATTATTTTTTTCTTTTATTTCTTAAACTACAAAATATCACTATGGTTTTTTTTCATTTATTTACCAAATTTTTATATATATTTTTTGTGTTTTTTTATTCTATACGTACACTTGCTAAATGTGATTAAGAATCGCTTCTATAACTACTGTGATTTCTTGCCTTATATTTTATACAATTTTATGCATTTGTTTATAATTTTTTTAATAATTTTTTTTTATATTATATTTTTATATATTTTTTTCTTTTTTTATATTTTCAAAACACACAGCCTTGCTTTGTTTTATTTCCATTGTTTTTAAAATGTTACATTAAATTTACAAAATGGCTTCATCATAATATGCACAATAAATTTTTATTTAAGAATATCTACAATACAATTAAAGAAATTAAAGAAATTATTAAAATAACAGTAGTTTCCTAAAAATAAAAATTGGTTCTTGGAGCATATTATAAAAAAGTAATTAAACTAATTTTGATTATTTATATAGAATTGGATATCCATTAAATATAGAAAGGATTCCGTACCAAGCGATTGCTTATTTGATAAACACCACATATATAAATGTAATAAACATACAAAAATCGTCTTGGTTTATATGTAAGCACAGACTTGAACCCGGCTCCTTATTCAAGGAATTATTGATTATAGACGAAAATTTTCCTGGTAGCTATAGTCTTCCAAACGCAACAAATATCCAGAACTTAACAAATATAGGAGGAGGCAAAAGGAAGTGGCCAATGTACAAAAAAAAAAAAAAAAAAAAAAAGTGACTTGTTATATCGCAGGAACTGGAGAAGCATTGCACTTCTAATCACGATTGACAAAATCATTGTTCGATGCAATCTTACCCCAGCAAAAAAGGAGCAAGAAGAACTTCGGTCTCATAAGTCTTGTATTAATCATGTCGTAAGCATAAGAGTAAAACAGATATTCGAATGGAGAATATATATACATATCGCCCCTTGAATCATAAACAGTTACAACTCAAAATTTTTAAATGTTCAGGAGAGACAAAAAACTTTATGGTTGTAATTATATAATCAAATTGAGTTTCATATTGGAGTACACCGTCTTAAAAGATAGTTTACTTATTTTTTATAAATTAAATAAAAATCTAATTTTGAGATGTAACTGTTTAGTTTAAAATTTAGGTTTTTTTTCCTCTTTAACTGGAAATATGTTTTGATTAACAGTGTCACAACATGAAATAATACTATTTATGTGAGAGAAAACTACTGAATTACTCATAATTTTACTGTCACAACTAAAAATAATACTTTTTAGTTGAAAATATACAAGCGACACAAGTAACATAAAAACAGACATAAAAATATTTTCCCATGTAAGGGAGAATAGATAGAGATTTGATCTCAGAATTGATTTATGGAAAAAAAGCGATTTTGATAAATTTTGAGTAGTGACTCTTCATGACTTAGTGTGCGATAAATTTAACATTCATAGATTCTGAGATGGCATTTGACCATAAGTAACTACTGTGGTATTCAGAATGCTATGTTTTAAAGGTGTTAATATTTAGAAAGCTACTTTCCCTTTCATCGGGGCTATACACAAACGCATCATGTCGCATACTATATAAAAATCTCGTGACAAAACAGCCATAAAAGAAGGCGTATAATCGCCAGAGATATCTCTATCGATATGCAAAAACTGCAAAAAGTGCAATCCAGAATTGGCTTAAAAATCAATATACAAAAAACCAATATCAGAAGATGATAAAGGATATTGAGAACATCCAATATATTCATGTATAAAGCTAATCGAAGATATTGACTCATTCTGTGAATTGGCAGTTTAATTGACAAAACTACAACTTTACAACTTTCTTTTTGGCAACACTGTTTCTGGTAGCTCAGCTGTTTTCGTGTAACATGCTACTGCAAAACTTGTCCCGTTTGTTCTATAATTTGACCATGAATCGACTTACAAGCGAACAACGCTTGCAGATTATTAAATTTTATTATCAAATTTCATGCTCGTTTAAGAAAGTGCATCGTGCACTTTTTTGAAGTTCATTTCTGGTTGAATGAATACGTGAACAAGCAAAATTGCAGTATGAAGAGCAGCCAAAAGCATTGCAAGAACTGCCAATGCATCCCGAAGAATGCATTGTTTGGTATGGATTACGTGCCGTTGGCATAATTGGACCGTACTTTTTCAAAGACGACGAAGGCAGGAGTGGTACAGTGAATAGCGTGCGCTATCCTGTGATAATTACAAATTTTTTTTAGCTCAAAATTGAATAGCTGGACTTGTGGCTGACATTTGGTTTCAACAAGACGGTGCAACATGCCACACAGCACGCGAAACAAAAGCACAGCCCAATTAAGGGGCGAGTTCGGTGAACAGTTTATTTCACGCTTGGAACCGGTCAATTGGCCACCTAGATAAAGCGATTTAACGCTGTGTTAAGGCTCATGTCTTCAGAGGCAAGCTCGCAATGCACTGACGCACTGGAAACCAATATTGAAGAATTCTTACGTGCGATACCGGCTAATATGTTGGAGAGAGTATACCAAAATTTGACCCAGAGTATGAACCAATTGAGGAGTAGTTGCGGTCAACATTTACATGTAATCATATCCAAACACTGAATTATATAGATCATTCTATCGACTCAAATAAAATTGTAATACATTTCTCTAAATTTAATGTTTTTCCATGAACTTTTTAGCATTATACTGTGCAAGTAAAGACGGCTAAAACGACAAAAATCTGGATTCGTAACAATTTTATTTCACTTGCTCTGTAGTATGTCCTTTTACCTGAAACTTTTAGATTACAGACCGCCTTAGATAATATGGTTTGCCACAAAAAATACCCCAAAATATTGACTTATGCTATATCTGGTTTTCTTATGAATAAGAAGCTTGCAGTTATTACTATAATTAACCGACTTTGTACTTAAATTAAAATTCCAGTTTTGAAATTTGGCTTCGATTACAAGGTCAATTTGATTTTATTTTCCTACATAACTTACATTAATCCCAATGTTTCTCTAAATTTTTTATTTTCTTTACAACTAGATTAGGAAATAAACGCAAATAGTTTAAATGTCGCCGAATTTATGAATTTTTGAACACAGAAAATACAAACTTAGCATGCAAGTCGACTTGGTCTCCACTTCAACTACTCTCATCTCTTAGTTAGAAACTGTTTATAACTCCCTCTGCAAATGACCGGCTCTAGCTGTCAAGAAAAACAGATTCCTAGGCAGTTACATACCGTCCAACTTTGGCGAGTTGTCTTGATCTGGACTTAAGCCGAATTCACGCGGAACACTTTACGCAACAAATTGTGAACTAAACGTTTTATGAAAATAAAAGCAATTTCCAAGAAAGCTGTTTCAATTTTATTTGTTTCAACTCTTCTACTCTGTTTGAAATGATTTTTCTTCCCAAAATGGGTTTTTCTTGCTTTAGCTCATATTGAGTCTAGCCAATAATTTTATTAATTTTCCCGGTAATCGATGCGAATCACACCAAGATCACTCCAAAAACTAAGATCGTGATCTTGCCTCATCGTTGGTATGCTGTGATGAATTCATGATTTGTCAACAGTTAAAAGTCTGATAGCAATCGGATTGCACTTGAACTTCGCCAAAATTCTTCTTTTAAAATCAATTAACTTGAGCAGATTTAACCGGGAGAGGAAATATAGAGGACAGTATACCTTTCGAGCACTTGGCACCTATGAGGTTGACGAAAAACTAGTTTGGGATTGTCTGAGTAATCTGAATCAAGTGGGCAATGACAATAGGGTAGCTCATGCTAAGTCCCGCGTCATGAAAGAATTCCGTGTAAGCATAACTTTTTTGAAGACTGGGAAGGAGGACCTGTAAGGGCATACTCAACGAAAATGGGGATAATGAGAGACGGGTACTCTTTTCTGACCGTTTTGTTGGGTGACTATAAAAGGAGGAATTTGAATCCTGCATAGGAATGTCCGGAGACAACCTGAAGACTCTGACCGGGTTTCAGACCGGTCATTGCAGGCTAAATGGATGTCTGAGTGAAATAGGAATATGTTCATGGCAGATTTGTTGTTTCTTTGATGAGGAGATCGAATCTCCAGAGCACATACTAGGTATATGTGAGGAATTAATACACTCAAGGAGCAAGTATCTATGTGCCTATCAGATACCGACATTCTGAATTTTGTCAAATCGACGAGGTTTGGGGAGATATAGCGAAGCTCTATGGATGGAGGGCTGTACAACAGATCGAGAGGTAGCAGTATTTTTATACTTCAATGATATTTTAATAATAAATAATAAGTGGTCACATGGTTTGCCCATAAGTTTTCAGTTTGTTTAAAGCTTATGGAAACAACAAATAAAAAGCATTGTCTTGCTTTTGGTTTAATCAGCGCATTGAAGTTTTATTTTATAAATTCCGTCTTAAACTTTAGTTTGGTTTTAATGGCTGTTAAAATAAATTCAAAGACACCACTTGCTCCAAATTTTACAGTATTCCAGTAATAGAGTACAGTTAATAGAGGGCGTTTTTATTAAGCCCGTTATAACTTGTATTAAAAAAAAAATTGTTAGTAATAGATCACAAAATGGCCCAAAAACACGAATAATGTTAATCATCAAGGCGTTAGTTGTTGCTCTTTTATCAACAAGCACTAGGTGACTGCAGGTTACGCCACAGAAAATAATCGCGAGTTATCAAATTGCACGATCTGAGAGGAAACTTGACAGTTATATTTCTCAAAATCAACTTATCGCCAAGTTTAAGATTTTATAAGTCGTTGGTTGCGGTGGCCGTATAGCACGTAGCAATATCCCGTTGAAAGCACGTTTTGGCGGGATTAACGTCAACCATAAATGTATAAAGAACTATAGATAACGGTGCGGTAACGATCTCTACAAGGGTCTGTATGGACATTCAGGCTGTGATTAGGGCTCTATTCAATGTCTACTCGACATTGCGGCTGCTATGTAAATGCCAGGCATCAGGCGGACGGACTAGTTAGGTAAAGTCTCTCCTTCGCAACGATGAGATTTACCACCTGTTTGGCATGCCTTTTTCCTCTTGCAGACTTCTGGTTCTGTGATACTTATTGGACATGGTATAGTAAAGATGGGAAAATTAAGCCTCCTGCTCTGTAAAGCTGTATTTACACGATATGTATGTGTCATATGGAATGTAAAATTTTTATATGTTGAGTAATCCACATAAAATCCACATTTCTTGGATGTAATATATTATAAGTTTGCATGAAATTAAATAATGGTGATCGTGAAATCATTATTATTTTTTATTCATTTCGTTTCTATTCAATACAGATAAATATAATGAAAAGAGAACAATCAACACTCGATAATTAAGAGACAAGTATAATGAAGTTTGTGTGTTCACTTATCCGAGAGCATACTAATGTTCACAAATGTGAAACAGAATATGTCTTGAACAAATACAGATAAAGTTCATATTGTTTTAAAGATCAGTGCTTTACCAGATGTAGAAAAATTGAAATCACATAAGAAATGCTTCAAACATACACAGTATAAAACCGCTGATACATGGCGAACTTACATACAACGTATGCGTATGGCTGTTTTTATACGTTTCACGCATACATACATGATGTTTGCAAACAAATGTTTGCCAACGTGTCAGCGGCTTAATAAATAAAAATCGTTTCAATGAACAATCTCTTTGTTTACATACGAAAAACACATGTTTTGTTAAAATAAAATGAAAAAAAATTAAAAATTAAATTAAATTAAAGAATAATAAATAAAAAATTTTAATAATGGAAACTGAAACAAAGCCATAACAAACAAAATTCAAAAATTAGTTGATAATGATATTTGCTTTTTTTTTGTATACGTTATGTCAAATGTAAAATTCGTTCCCAACAGCAAAATGTAAATGAATTGTAAAATAAGCTTATTATAAGAGATTTCCTACAGCTTTCTGTAAGCATACTTATAATAAGTTTATTGAAATACAAAAGTGAACAGTTTTCAAATACTGTTTTAAAAATGCTTCACACCTCAACACCTTTGACAATAATACTTGCTATACGCTTAGCTTAGTTAACAATGTAACAACTATGGTTTAATATAGACTTATTCTTTTCTATAGTTTTGCAAATGTTTTTGTAAAGGAAATATATTTTTTGTGATAATGTTCAAAAAAGAAATTTATTACATGATTGTTTTTTTTTAGAAATTTATTTCCATTGATATTCTTTTGGTTCCCATAGTTTCAACATATTATCCAAAATCATTTTTTTGCTATTGCCATAAAGTTCTCAAGTGGAACAGGATTAGGATCTTATGCTATCCAATCAATCACTAAAATATATTGTTGTGATAAATTACAAAGCTTACAAAAATATTACGAATTTAAGCTTATTATAAGCATGACTGGAAAACTATTTTTCAGTAAGCTTAGTCTATAATTAGACTTCTAAACAAGCAATGCTATCGCAAGGCTTCAGTTGTCATTATTGAAAAATTTGTAAAAACCCTTTCACAATAGTATTCATAACACTTTTCTAAGCTTAAGGATTATGTTAGTAAGCTTGTTACAAGTTATTTCTAAATCGTTCTGGTTTGTTGGGCTTGAATTATTATTATTAATTATTATTTTGACAAACACAAGGAATTTAATATGTATCGCAAATTTGGCATTTACTGTGACACGCACATACCGTGTAAATACAGCTTAAGTCGACGAATTCGCCCTCTGTACGAACGGGATCGTTTCTAGTCCATCAAGGGGATGCAGCGGCATAGGCATCTTGTTATCACTGGGTAGATGGTGTGCACGTTAGGAGACTAGGTCTACCATTCAATGCTTATTGCAGGAGTTGTCAGGATGAGAGAAAGAAGGAGACAGTCGAACATTTCGGATTTAACGGCTGTTTTATTTTTTAATAAATAAGGACCAATCAACACCAATCTTCTTGATGTAATAGTGAATTTCGTTGTTAAATTTGGTATGTTTGACTAAGCGTCAATCTTACTTATGATGATTTGCCAAACTATAATGATAAGCATTAAAAAGTGACTACAATATGGCAGTTCGTTTAGGAATTAAATCTAAAGTTAGTTCTATCTTTAAAAAAAACTCTCTATAGAAAAATGTTACAAAAAATTAAAAAATAAGGACGGAATTACCAAACTTTTCTCGTCCATTTTATTGTCAATGACTGAACATATCCTAAAGATAATGTTAAGTGTTACTCATCAAAATTGGCTGCTAGATCCATCGAAGTTTTGTAAAATGTAAAAACTTTAAAAATAAATTTAATGATTGTCATTTCTTTAGAGAATTAAGAGTTAAAGGTTTTGATGCTCGACTCCGAGCATTTTTTTTAATTGCAAAATAATTATTGCAGCAATGAAAGTTTCATGCTCTAAAATATTATTCCTTTTTTTTTGGTTTTGTCATAATTTTTAATAATAATTTTTTTAATACATAATATGAAAATAAGGATAATAAAAAAACGTTGCTCCTTAATAAAATAAAATAAAATGAAATATTCTTTTTAAGTAGAATGAACAAAATGGCAATTTATTAAAATGTACATGATATAAGTAGTTTAACTAAATATGTTTCTTTCTAATCCTATTATATTTATATGCATAATTTACAAGCAGCTTTTTACAATATTAATTTCCATTTGTTTTCTTATTTTTATTGGCTTAGCATTATTAAGTTTCTATTTCACATTTATTGGCAGAATTGAAAAAAATATTTACATTGATTTGTTTTTGTTTCTTTTTTAAAACCTCCATTAAATGAAGTTTAATTTGTAAGCAGTGCGGCAAAAAACGAGTGAAGAGAATTAAAGGAATCAGCAAAAAGAAATTTTCGTAGACCGAAAAAACTAAAAGGAAAAAAGAAAAACACAACAGCTGCAAAGAGAAAAGAACATTGAAAATAAACTTCAATGAAAGACTTCACTTTTTTGTCGGTTAGACAAAAAAATAAAAGACAAAAAAAACATGATGGACTCACCTTTATATTTCACATTAAGCTTAAAAAGATTTAATTAACATAAGTGTTGCTACAGTTGTATTGTTGCCTTTACTGTTAGAAATTTTCATTTTTTGTTTCTGCTATTCATTAAAACGTTTTAATCTGGGTTTCTTCTTTTGGCCAAATTTAGACGGAAGCAGAACTACAAAAAAGTAAGAGTAAAAGGGCATTTGTTAAGATTTGCTTTTGCACTTTAAAAAGCAAAGATTTTTGTTTTGTTGTAGCACAAGCATAGGTAAATTGGCTTAAGAAAAACAAATTTAAATTTATAAGAAAGAAGATGAAAATAAAAGAAATTAAAATAATTTAGAATTTGATCTTTTCGAATCTTACCAAAAAATAAAAAAATCTATAGAAATATAAGAAAAGAAATAAAAAAAATGTCAAATTTTATTCCATTAATTTGCCAACAATACAGAGTAAGTAAGTGGGTAGTGGAAAAAAATTCAAAGTAGAGATGATAGGTCCATTGTGAATTCCTCCTAAGAAAACCCTATCTATTAAAGTTTTCCCGTCCTAATTCTATTCCGCTTTCTAACCACTGAATTCAACTGATAAGCCTAATCATGTTACCCAGAACAAAGCCCGTGACGCTATCAAGTTTATCATAAAATCGACTACCTAATCATCAAAAACGTAGGTTCTGCAGACACGGGCAGTGGCAATATGGTTGAAAGTATCCAGTTTATCCTCCGCCTCATACATCCTACAGAAGTCCGAAGAACCACTTTCGCTTTGAAACAGGGTTGGCAACCCACTGGGTAACCCAATAAAACTCGGGTCAGCTTGCCCGGGTGGGTTTGATTAGGTTTTATATTCAAAATAACCCGGGTGGGTTTTAACTTTAAAGGTTTTCGTAGTTTGTTTACAACAAAAATGATTAAATTTAAGCATCGGGAGGCACAAATTAAATCGGTCCGTTTTTAATTAACAAATTTGACAAAAAAAATTTAACAAATTATTGCTTATCTACTCGTACATCTATTCCCCGCCTCTGAGTCAATGTCTGAATCATGTCTCAGAAAAACTTTTCGTTTTTGAGGCAATCCAAATTTGGAGACGGTTATATATTTCTCCAAAAAAAGTGATTCAGTGACAAAAGATGCTGCACGCGTGAAACAGTCAATAGTTACATGAATCAGTTTTTGGAGAAAACGGCGCATATTGGGGTATTTGGTACCGAAAGTGGGAATTAATTAAAATAAAAAAAAAAAATTGCAGAAAACAGTAAAAAAATTTTATATCACGTTAAAGTTGATAAAATGTGTTTTCTTAAATAAAAGTAAAAACACAAATTTGTTACTTTTCAAAGTGAAATTTCTATAGTTGTTTTTAAGGACAATGTAAAAAGTAGTAATGTAACCATTAACTTCAGACTAGTGAGATTATTGTTGTAGGCTGAAAATCAGCCATATTTGGAAAATATGTCGACTTAAAGTAGTGAGTTAAGCAAAGTTAAGCGAAGTTTTTTATTTTTCCTTAAAATACAAACATTTCATCACTACCAACAATTTCATTATTATTTTAACTGCTGTCTTACTTATCTATCTTTGTCTCATTACAGCCAAAATCCAATCATTTTTACCTTCCAGAAGGACACTGTATGTTCATAGACAGCTTTTACAAAGTGTGATTTCTGTAATTCCCACTTTTTGACTGATATGGATAGATAATGAAGCTTTAATAGTTAACGCTCTCCACATATACAAAATCCAATATTTAGTATGAATGGAAGGTGTCACGCCCACTTATCCAATCTCGCGAAGCAATTGACTGATGATGTGCATTGTTCACGATGTTGTTTAAGCCAAATTTAGAAACTTCTACTATTGCCGTTCTCAAGATATACAAAAATCAATATTTAGTTCGTATGCCCACGTATCAGTTCCGCACACTTTTTGACTGATGATTTGCATTGACTACGGGATAATTCAGACCAAATACTGAAACTTTAGCTTTAACCGTTTTCAACATATATAAAAATTAATATTGTGTTTGTATGGGAGGTACCACGCCCACTTGTCCAATTCCGACTACTCTTCCTCTAATGATTTGTATTAACTATGAAGTCATTCACACCAAATACCGAAACTTTATCGTTAACAGTTCTTAAGATAAAGGGTCCGCCAAATAATTTTTTTTTTTTTTTGAAAATGCTATAAAAAAAACTACTCAATATTTTCTCAAATTTCTTTTTTATTTGAAAGTACAATCCTTCCGTTTAATAATGGAAAATAATTTCATTCAAATGGCTGCCTCGGCTGGCCATGCAGTAGTCTACACGATCGGTCCAATTTTTAAGCACATTATCGAATGTAAGCAGCTGTATTTCATCAATGGTTTCACGAATATTGTCCTTTAAATCGTCAGTTGTCTCTGGCTTATTGGCGTGACACTTATCTTTGACGGCACCCCACAAATGGTAGTCCAAGGGTGTCAAATCGTAGCATCAACGACATCAGCTCTTCGGCTGATAATGCAATCTCCAAAAACAGGGTGAAAACATCGAGTGCAGCTTCGGCTGTGTGGTACGTAGCGCCGTCCTGTTGAAACCAAGTGTTGTTAATATCTTCCTCTTCAATTTTTGTGAACAAAAATTCGTTCAACATGATCCGATAACGATCGCCATTGACTGTAACGGCCACTCCTTGCTCATTTTCGAAAAAAAATAGCCCAATTATGCCTCTGGACCAAAATCCGCACCAAACAGTGACTCGTCTTGGTTGTATCGGTTTTTCAATGTACGCGTGCGGGTTTTCTGTGCCCCAAATGCGACAATTTTGCTTAATTACATATCCGCCAAGATCAAAATGAGCTTCATCTGAAAAGATGATTTTTTGGGCAAAATCGGCATCTTCTGTATGTCGATCGATCAAAGTAATGTCGCAATATTTCCCAGCGTTGTTCAAGCGTATACACAACCATATTCGTTCAGCGGAAAGATAAAACTAATCATCTGTCAAATCAGATATGAGCTACGTGTTACCTACCATTCACGAAATAAGCACTAGTGTAAACAAAACGTTATATGGCGGACCCGATATAATGAAATCAATATTTAGTTTTAATGGGAGGTACCACGCTCACTTCTCCCATTCTGCCCGCCCGCTTTTCCTGTTGATTCTTATCAATTATAAAGCCATTCAAACGAAATACTGAAACTTTTGGCTTTAACCGTTCTAAAGATATAATGCAATCAATATTTACTCTGTATGGGAGTTACCACGCCCACTTGTGTAATTCCATCCATTTGTTTTTTGATGATTTGGCTTGACTATGAATCTGTTTGGACCAAATTTAGAGAATTTTTTGTTATTATTTTTAATATATAGTCAAATAAATATACATTTTGATGTGTTCTTCAAGACATACAAATATACGGCATATATAAATTTCCAGAAAATCGATTCAGCGGTTTGGCTGTCTATAAGGCACAAACACATAAACCTACAAACAAACATACATACAAACATACATTCATTTTTATACATTAACTCACAAAAAGTTTAAGTGCTGTAGCAGACTTCGTTTTCAAATAAAACTTAGGGAATACAAATGGGGTTCACTCTTACGTCAATCAATGGACTCACAAAAACCACCTATACATAAAAACCTTTGTATTGAATTTACCTTTCTTTTAATGGCTTACAAAATAAAATCGGTTGGCGCATTTCACAGATCATCAATTACAACCCATATTATAGGCCTTTTTTATATGTAGATGAAATACATATGTATGTATTAAAACTACTTGATGTAAATTATAACAGAGTTTTTTTTATGAACCACGTAGTCATTTGGAGCCTTTTCTAAATAACTATAATATTATTTTAATTTAGTAAAAACCGGCCTTTCAATCGTTTATGGATTCGATTCTTCGAATGGCTTCCTTTTTATCGTATAAACTTCTAGTAATGAAGTGACATGCTTCTTTTGAAGATGAGAAGAAAATTTTTTCAATTAACAAAGCCAGCATCCAAAGTGAATTTTGGTGCCAAGTGGGTGTGGTCGTGGGCCAAAAAACGGATTTGGAAGTTCCAATTATGGCAAAACTGCAAGGCGTTTTTTTCAAAATGCAGACATTTCGGCATAAATAACAAACCTTAACGTCAATTTCATAAAGCGAATGCTCGTAATGATGGTAACAGTTTCAATAAGTTTTCAAATAAATATTGACATTTTTCGGGAGTTTATACTTGATATCGCTAAATATTTTGTGAAAATGTATCCTTTGTATAATATGTGTCCAACTTTATTAAAAAATATTTAATTCATGGACCAGAAATAATAAATCATGCCATATTACCAAGAAGCTCAAAATAGAGACTTAAAAAATTTTATAGAATATTTTTCGCGTGAACGTTTTAGAGGAAAATCTAATGAGAATATATTTTTAAGACTTCTAGTGACTTCGGATCCTATTATTTCCAATATGAAAAAGTTAAAAGAAAAAGATGTAATCATTTTCCACAAGAAGCGCTGAGCTTTTTAATACATGAACAATATCCAGATAATCTACAATATAGTGATAATGATGATGATGATAACGATGATGATGACGATGTTGCTGATGATGTTGATGGTAATGATAGTCATAAGTGATGATGATGTGATATGATTATTTTTATTATGAGAAAAATGCAATTATTGAGAAAATAAAAATAAAAAATGAGAAAAAACAACAAATTTCAACTGAAGTATTTAGTTCTCGAAAAAGGCTTCCCGAATTGATTCTCACTTTAAGCATCAAATAATCTACTGTGCGGCGATTGCGGCATTTCATCATTTCTAACAATTATTCGGCATTTTTTGCGACGTGAGTCCGTGTATTGGCATACAAAAGAATAACTTAACCGTGTCTGTGTTTATATTTCCTCAGTTTTTCTCATAATGCACACTTTAAATGAAATAATTGCTGTGTCTCCATCACCGGGTTTTAGCGGTTCATAGTACAAAATTCCGCCTTGCTCCCACCTAGGGTGCAAAATTATATTATAGGTACTGAAACATCGTAATTGTACTAACAAACAAAAAATATTGTTGATTTACCGAAATTTGGAAGCGTTATTTTTTGTTTTTTCCCGTCACTCCTCTATGGAGCATATTGGCTGTTCTAAAAGCATCTATTGCTTTGTTTCAGTTTCTTTAATCAATCTGATATTTTCAAGCTAAGTAGATGATTAATCCGCTATAGCTTCCTCCATATGATTTTTTTTTTTTTGTAGTGGTGAAGAAGATCTTCATAATTTGTGGTGATTTTTACTTTGGCATTGTAATTTTTTCCCAGTAGGTGACGTGTTTCTCTTGATCATTCGTCTGATGTTTGTCATCATCGCCAGAGGTATGCAGGGGAAGGTGGTGTTTATTTTTAGATGGAGTGTTCTTGAGGAAAGTTGATGCCTTTTTATTATTAAGAATTCGAAACCACAATTAAATTTTTTCTTCGTCATCTCTTCTGCTGGGGCTCGAACCTTGGTCGTTTGTATTGTTATGCATGCACTTTAACAACCACACTACGCCACCCCCTTTGGAAGCGTTATAGAACCTAAAAAAACCAATAAAAAATCCGATAAAACCCGTGTTCTATCTTCTATCCAGCTGCAAGTGTGATTGATTTTCTAATTCATCCAACTTTGGCCATAGGGCCTTGGATATCATGCATTCAATAAATTAGTGAGCCGTCGGACTAACCATATCTAATTGCACTAGAATATTAGGTAATGTTTTTGCTCTTGATTTTGTAAAGACTTTGGTATCGAATATAAAGCGAACTTTACCAAACTTTGAATAATACAACTAAACTATGGCATACTACCGCTTTGACTATCGGACATAACCCACATACATCAATACCCATACACTTATGTGTATTAAAAATAAAAGATAAAATCCCTTTTTCCCGATTCTATTCATTTTTTGTTGCCAACTGTCTGCCTTTCGACGACTCCTGCTGATATATATTTTTATCGAGATGTACGATAATAGATATTATATTGTTTATGGGAGTTGCCACACACACTCGTCCTATGAAGTTAATTTTTAATATAAAAATAGTTACGAAAGTAAAAATACAACACTGCAATGTGGGATTTTGGTATATTTTATGTCACCCTGTCAATTTGGCAGCACTGCCACATCGACTATCTTTACGTTACATTTGAATTAACGGATATGGAAGATGGTCGATATTTCCTGACCTTTCTATGATGTAGACAATTAGGTATATAAATGGCTGCTTTACCTACACATCAGTTAGTTACCGTTTGGCTGTCGTAAGTAAGGACGTGTTGAAGCGGAAATAAAAGTGTTGTATAAGTGAATATTAAAATGTTGTTGTTGTTGTGTAGTAAATAGAAATATAACTCTAAAACAACAAAATAAAGCGGTGTTTATTTTATTTTATCGCAATCTGAACGAACGTTTTAAAAAGGTTTAATTTAAATCAATTAAATATTTACAATAATTATTGACCTTTCAATATGTTTCGGTAAGCTTCCTATTTAGGTTAGCTAAAATATCCGTGTCTTATAGGCGAAGTACTTCCCCAAGTGATTTCACAGATACCGAAACAAATTGTAGTCACATACATAATTCCGACCCGAATCTAATTTTAGACTCATTGAAAGCAACCTACAGTTTAACGCCAGCTCAGAATGGCAAATGCATTAGTTAGCAATGTTATAAGGTGATACCGCAGTTGAAAATTGCCAAATGGTATGGCCTGGTATGGAATCGACTTCTTGGTTTATAGGCGGGTATCCTAACTAACACACCACAGTGGCACAGGTAAATTTTAATCAAATGATACAAAAAATTATACCATATGATGGGTGCAACTAATCAAAACTAAAATGTATATGAACTGGCATTGATCTGTTCAAATGAGTTGTAAGTAATGTATTAAGTAGTAGTTCTAATACCACTAAAAACTTTTAACGGTAAATAAAGATTTTTTATGTCATTTCTTGATGGTTAGCAGCTTTTGACCGTGATTTTTCCCATATATAATATTCCTATGTCGTAGCATAAACTAAGGTTATGAGCTCACAATGTTGCATCAACAGATTCCTTCTGAGTATATATTTATCCTTATCATCCTTGTCGACATCAAATACGCAAACCATGATAATGATCATTAAAGAGAAGTATAGAAACAATGCGTTCCTGTCTCACACCTTTCGATATTCTAACATACATGTTTTCCCCATTAACTTTTATGTGCCAATATCGGCTTTAAATTGTTTGGGTGTTCTTTTCTTCAATAGCCAAAGATCTAATTCATTGAAGAGCTTATCATGCTAAACTTTGTCGAATACTTAAATCTCCTTAGACTTAGCAAAATGTAGTCACTGCAAATCTGGAGTACAGTATTGGCCAGTATTATAAACATGATTGTATAGTTTCAGCCGGTATCTAGTCGGGGCCAGTGGCCTTATTGGAAGACCAGATAATTCGAACAGGCGAAAACAGAACATTGTAGTTGGTTCTACTATCATCAGTGAAGAGGCTTAGTGTAAAACAAATTCATTGTTTGCAATTATAAAGACGGATTATTTTTTCTGTGCCGTAGACCAACAGCTTCCTTTAAATTTGTATAAATTGTGTATATCTTCCATACATTCTTTCCCTCCGCTGCAAAGAAGTGTACCATTTCAAAAATAATAAATTCGTATAGACTTATAACCCATAATCTAATCAGACCTTCAATAACGAACATATCTGGGTTTTTGAGACCTTTCTTAAAAGTAACTAACTTGTATTTGAATAGAATACTCTTGAATATCGACGGCCTCCCAGCGGCGTTTATTGACAACGAGTCCGCAATCATTTGAGACTTTAATTGGTAGTAGCATATATATATATGCTACGAAGTCTGACTGGAGGCTTAATTCTGGTACCATGGGAGTCGGAAGCTCGAGGGAACAATGTCCCTGTCCGACTCTAGTGAGGCCTTCTTGTGAAGCGTGATGGTTGCGGTTTTTACTTAAGACGCGGAGAGAGCGTTAGTTCGGTGCCATGTTACATTCCTAACTGGGTGCCTTGACCCATAGATCGGTTGAAGTTGAGATAGTCTCCGTCATTTTACAATGGTGGAATTCATGTCCAAATAATATGTTCTCGAATTTGGTACTCACATGTGGTTTTTATTATGTGGGCACCTATAATGGACTCATTTAAATATTGATACGTATCATGTTTTAGACAGAAAGGTTAAAGAAAGTAAATCCTTCAGCGATCAAGCCAGCGACAGAAAAGACCCTTAAATTTAAGTCATTTAAGATATGCGTAGGCAAGCGATTTTAGCACATGAGTATTTTTAGAAACAAATTCCAGACATGCATATAATTTATCAGGAGATTGTTGGTTAATAAGATCGTATCTTCTGAAATATCATCATACTAAATGGAAATATCCTCCAGTATGTATACGAATGAAAGGATTTACATTAATCATACTATCCCAACAATAATTCCTAGTAAAAGTTTAACAATTAATTAATAAAATTTTTTAATAAATATTAAAATTTCTATACGCTTACTAATAATGCAGTTGGTTGCTTCTTAACACATATTTTAGCTATTCAGACTGTGTAATTATTTTTTCCTAAATTTTCCTTAATTGCGAGCATCCTCGAAAACCTAATGAATTTAAATGAAGACATAAATTCAAAGATTAAAAGGAAATCTTTCAACATATTTTTTAACCCGAATATGGAAGAAAAAAATCTTGGAAATGAATGTAAGATAAACAACTATTCCATTATTTTCTAGACTTTTTTATTTACTATTATTATTTTTTTAATGTCTAGTCCTTTGGCTAATGGTAAGATGCAAAAGAAAAAGAATTTCAAGTGTAAATTAACATTGAATTTTTTATGTTTTTTCTCAAAATTCTTTTTTTTAACTTGAATGTACTCACTCAACATTTTTCTTTTTTTGTTATAAATGGTAAAAGGAGAGAAATTAAAAAAAAAAAATCTTTTTATTCGACTTTTTATTCCTGCACTTTTTTTCTTCTTCTAAAGATGGTCAGTAAACTTTAAAAAAGAAGATTGTATTTTCCATTTGCAAACAACAATTTGTTGAAACTCCTCTTTTAAAAATAAGCAAATTCTTACGAGAGAACCAGAAGCATTGAAGTAAATTGCATCAGTTTAAAAGTATGAAATCGAAAGCGATTAATATTATCATTAAATTATGGAAACTTACTCACTTAAGTCGAATGAAACTATTCTCACTTAATACTCCTCTGTATTATTAAAATTTGAGACTTCTGTCATATCTCGGGTGGGCAATTTAAAAGTTTGAATATTAAAATGCAATGAAACAACACAAAGCTTTTGCAATTTTGCCAAATTTATTTTTTTATTGTGAAGTACAATTGTTGGCTGCCGCGGCTGGCCTCACAGTACCCCATTCGATCTGATCAATTTTTGAGAACTTCTTCGTGTGTATAGAGTCGTATCTCGTCAATGGGATCACGCACGTTGGCCCTTAAATGCTCAATTGTCTGTAGTTCGTAGGCATAACAATTGTCTTTAGCGCCCCACAGAAAATAGTCCAACGGTGTCAAATCGCAGCATCTTGGCGGGCAACTGACATCACCATTTCGGCTAATTAAACGTCTGTCAAACTTTTAACGTAATAAAACGGTTGTGGCATGAGATGTGTGACAAGTAACACCATCTTGTTGAAACCAAATATCATTTACATCAGTACCATGAAGATCGGGCACAAAAAAATCGGTTAACATGGTAATGGTTGCGCCGTCTTCCACAAACCGCACTAAACAGTTACTCGTAATTGGTGCATTGGCTTCTGTAAATTTTTATCAACGTACCCACCAAGGCGAAAATGAGCTTCATCCGAAAAGATGACCTTGGAAAAATCGACATCATCGCTCAGTTTCTCGTTGGCCTATTTAGCAAAGCGAAAACGAAGCCAATGGTTATGCGACTTCAACTATTGAACCAAATGAACTTTGTAAGGCGTAATACCGAGATCTTTTCGCAAAATTCGACGTGAAATATTTAATTCTTGAGAGCGATGATGGGTTTATATTGATGGATTCCCACGCATATTCTCAGCCACAGTTTCGATATTTTCGGGTGTACGCTTTGTACATCTCGACGCTTAAACAATGAAGCCAGTTGCACGAACTTAAGCAATAAAATTTTGTGCGACATATTCGCGCAATTTCCGACAAATTTTCTTTGTTTCGGAAATAAATTTCCAATGAATCCTAAAGTTGCTCAAACGTAAATCGATTCTTTTCGTTCAGTGGATGTGATTGATAATTATGTGACAAAATAGAGTAGCATAATAATAGCCAGATTCGAAATAACCGCTGTTTCAAATTTAAACCGATAGATAGCCTACCCGATCTCTATTACTAGTGTTGATTACCATAATTATAATTTATTTGCAAAACGGCTGCATGTTGCATAGTCTTTGAACCAGTAAACAGATGTCGTATGCAAAGTTGAGGTTCTCCAACTTTATGTTAAGTCATCAGATTTTACCTTTTGACCCGTTGTAATACACAATCTAGGACGTCACTGAACAGTGGAGGGAGAAGAACACATCCACAAGCTATCTTTAATAGGTATTGGTCGACTAACGGTGCTCATAAAACCATAATCTGTTGATTAATTTTAGTTTAACCCTCCTGTTAGATTTAAAAAAATATGTGAATTCTCAGAAGTTGAGATCATTTGGTTCATAGTAAATATTTTATTAGGAATTAAAGTATTAAAGAATATTTTGTAAAAATCGAAATAAATAGCCTTTTAACACAATTACTGTCATCATTCAGACTGCACTCAGATGCAGGACACTGCGACCCATGGTATCTATCTGTCGGTATATGAATTTAGATTGTGGTCACCGCAAACTAAGCTCCTATTGTATCATTAATCAAAGGTCGGCGCTTAAACCTTAAATCTCCGTCAAAAGCAAGGTTCCATCGACATGAAATCGCCTCATTAGTGACAATGAGCAGGATGATGGCATAGCGTCATATTTTACCTCCCTAGAAAAATCGTTGGTAGTACCTATTAAGGAAATACAGTCTCCTTGTAAAAGATATAATAGCCGTCTATAAAGGACTTACCGAATGTCGTTTTTTAATGCGCCAATCTGATATCTTGTTTAATGTAGTCCAAATGATGTCACACAAAGTATTCCCATATATCAGAAGATCCGTCATAACAAGGCCGGCCAGCATGCCCAAGTATGCCGACACATCTACGAGGCAACATGGCAGTTAGCTAACGACTACTATTGTCCATAATAATAGAGATAATCATCCACTCTGAGGGCATTCTTTTAATGCCATCACAGCGGATTCTTTTCCATCTAGGAACTAGCCGGTTATTCTGGCCGTAAGAATGAACTAATACAAATCATAATCGACTTCCCCGCTCCTTTTCGTTTCAATGATCTAGTCATAAAGCCAATTAATGTCAGAAGCACCCTACATTTCCAAGAAGGAAAAAGAACAACTTCCGTATCGAAGAATGCTCTTTACCAAGACGAGATTAAATGGTGCTTTCCGAGAACCTCTTTCAAGTACGAGAAAGACTCGGGTGTTAATCAATAACTAGTCATCAACAAGTTTGTTAACTAATGCTGCTTCTAATTGATCAAACTGTTGCATTTTTGATCAGTTGTCCAGGCCATCCTACCACCTATTGCATGAACAGTGTTTTCATAGGTATTTATGAAAAATTTTTTGTATCCACTTGCTTAAAATTCGTATATTCGTATATTCATATATTCTTTAACTCTTCTGATAATCAATATTATATCATGGTTTTTATAAATTACATACATATTTCTGCCATGACAACATCAAACGTCATTACTGCTAAAAATCATTTGTGATAACACGACCACTAAGTATGGTCATCAATTACCAATCATTAAGCGCCGAATTATATAATTTCCAATACAAAATTTAGTAAGCGAATTAGCTAAATTGTAAGTAGTTGTTATAGTGTACACATTCAACACAAGAGGCCCATGTTCGAGTCCACAGTAGAGGACAACACGAAAAAATATAAATTTCCGTTTCGAGGATTTAATAAAAAGACTACAAAATTTTCTACGGACAAGTCCATTTAAATGAAGCTCCCTGACCATTCAGCATGATGACAAATATTAGACAAATGATTAGGAGAAAACGTCACCTACTGATAAAGAATTAAAATGCTAAGTAAAGATCACCACCACCACATAGGAAGGATCTTCACCACTAACCAATCATATGGAGACGGGCTACAGTACTAGCTTTAAAATAAACTTGATTAATGAAACTGAAACAAAGCAATGGATGCTTTATGGAAAGCCAATAGGCTGCTTAGAGAAGATATGAAAAAAGATTAAAATAACAGAAAAATAAAGGGAAATCATTAAAACGAATTACAATGGTGCCTTATGAATGTAGTAATTCAAACAGCAAATAAAGTAATTCGATGCCTCATGGGAATATGCATTCATTTATATGTCTGTGAAATAAATCAACACTTGAATTATATTCATAGAAAATTTAAACGTTTACTTTTTCTTTGTTCTTCAAAAAATCAGTATCAAACAGAAACAAAAGTAAAAAAAAAAACAAAAAAATTGAAACAAAAGTGTAGAAAAAATGGAAAATTTTCTTCTGCAAAAAGTGTGAAAAATTATGTTCAAAATCTACACAATGTCTGTCGGAATTAAAGCAAAGAAAGAGGGTGGTGCCAAAAGTTCAAATCATCAAAAAAATTTAAGAAAACAAAAAACTTACATTGAATTTGGGAAGAAAAAGATGTGAGAAGTTTTAACACTAGACTGAGTATGATCATTAATGCAGTAATAAATATATAATATACTGTTACGAAAATAAAAACGCCTAAGAAGAAAATTCATCACACATCAGGGACTGTATGGTGAGATTTTAGCTATGAACTTTATTGGGTTGTTTCATTGCTATTAAGACTATTACCATTTGCATGTTCAACGGTGCTGTCAGTTGGATTCCGTTTTATGTATTATAATTTTACATATTTTGAGTTTAACGTAGATAAATAGAAACTTGTAGTAATTAAAAGAATATTCGAAATTGATAATTTATTACTCCAAAACATGGCGCATTGCGTCTGGTTAGAGTTAGTTTTGGTTTGGAAGTCATAAAGTAAAGTCGCGATTAGGCGTAAATAAAAGTGTTGTAAAGGTGCAAGATAAATAAGTTTCTATATTAAGACAAACTGTATAAAAAAGAGGAAAAAAACTGTAAAATATAGCAATTAAAAATAAATCAAACGTTTTAAAGAGTTAGAACGTAACAAAACTAATGTTTTCACTTTAATAATAATAATTTTTAAAAATTTGTACTATTAATTAAATACATCTAGGTACTGCTAGTGTTAATTTTATGTTTTATTTTCCCTCCTTAAAATGAATTTCATTTTCACCTTTTATTCTTTACCTTTTTATTATCATTTATTGCCCTTAATTCATTAAAAGTAGACAAATATGGCAAATATTGCTCTTCCCCTTTTCAGAAGTTTTTTTCAACATTTTTTATTTTTTTATTATGATTTTCTTTAGACTTGTTAAGAATAAAAAGGATAATTTATTTACCTTTTTCCCCGATACTTAAACCATTTTAAGAAGTGGGCTAACATTTTAGAGATTTAATGCTAAAATTGATGATAAGCTATTTTAGAGATTAATTTGCATTTATAAAAAGAAGGGATTCCTATATTAAATTATGGGTTTCAAGTTGGCCTTAATTAATAAATAAACCTTAAGAAATTCAATTAGAAAAATTTTCAAGCGCTAGTGCGTATATCTGTTAACCAGAAATTAAGAATTTTATTTTCCAGGATAAGAAAGAGTGGGGAAGAAAAACTAACACATTTTCACATTCATTAGGCGATTTCATTACGTACAATTTTTGGTATAATTAAGCACTTTTATTGAAATTAATGAAGTTTTTTAATAAGGAATGAATGGCTGAAATAATGATGAAAATTAAGTTTATTCAAAACTTTAAAATTATTATTTTGAATTATTTTCCTAACATACATACATACATTCGACATTATTGGTATTTTCATATAACATTCTTTATTTGTTTAGTAAGTGATTAGAAGAGTATCCTTCTATAAGAAATAACTGAAATCCGCGAATCCTTATTTACACGCTGCTTGCCATTCTGTTAATAAAGAACTGTTATTTCTAAGCCGCGTGACTCTACTAGACCGCTAAAGACAAGCGGCCATATGCAAAAAAGTTTAACAAAGCTTTTTAAACCTTTGTTAAGTAAAATTCATTAATGTTACATGCAAAAACGATTATTAGCTTAAGATTCTTTTGTTATGAATATTTAATATAAATATAAAATTAGCTTGTTTTAACATTGTAGAAGGTAAATTCTTTAAAAACATCACCAAAAAGAAGTTCTAAGCATAGTGCTAATAAATATAATTTCCTTCATATTTAAGTGAAACGTGCAAAACTAATTGCATGTGGATTCTTTTCTATCATTACATTTCTTTCATGTACCATAACTCTTGTTAAGGTGTTTTTGAATGGACTTAACAAAGAATAAATGTGTGAAGTTTTATTTTATTTGAGTGAGAAATTAATTTTTTATCGAACCTCTCTTCTCTTCAACTTTAAAACATGCACTTAGTTTTGCACTCCACTATATGTGTATAAATTTTTACATTCACTTTATCATGCTCCGCATTATTTTCGAACCTTTTTCATTTAAAACTAACTTTTTCTAATAATTTTTTTCATTTTAACACGATGAAAACGTTTTTTCTTTAGTGATGTACATAAAGTCAAAACAAATACACAATGCTCGTTACTCGGATAACTACTATTCTACTAATAAATTAATCGTCTTAGTTTTGTAGGCTTAGAAGAATTTTTGCAATAAATATGTATATCAATGAATATGGTATGAAAAGGTAATGAAAACTGAAACCGATTTATTAAAAAATATGATCTTATAATGCATTAATAAAAATAAACCTTTTTTTGTTCGACTACTCATATGTGAGGCATTCGTTTTTTTGTACCGCAGGCACAAAAAAATCATGGTATTGCCAGCATGAAAACTTAAAATTTAGTAAACCAATCATTGGCTAATGTAATTGCATACGTTTTTTAAACAAATGTCTGTTAAGCTTAAAGTGTGTGGTAACTAACGTGCTCTTCAAGTCTACTTTTAGATTTTTTTGCATATGGCTGTGAATGTATTACTAATCACCAACCCTAGTCTACCGTTACTTTGTATTACGGCATATCAAAAGCTCAAAGTAACATAGAAAATCGAAGTGTGAAAACAATAAAAAGATTATGAAAAATCCAAAAATACGTATACAAATTTGACGAGGTATGGTTTTTCTAATTATTAAAAATTTTCTAAGCTATTTGATTTTTCATTTGATCAGAATTGTATTTTATAAAAATCAAAATTTGATATTTTTTTTTACATACAGGGTGTCAGCCGGGAAAGTATACTACTTTGTTTGTTTATAATTTCTGATTATATGGAAGAGAATGGATCCTTTATTGATAAATGTTTTACTTAATGTCGGCAGTTATGTATGGAATACAATATCAGATAAATGCTCGCCTCTGTTAACCTCACAAATGCGAGCCATTTTGAGCAAATTTTTCATTACATTCTTACACACTTCACGCGGTAATTCATTAATTTCATCACTACTATTTTGTTTGAGTTGCTCCAGCGTTTCTGGTTTGTTTGCATAAACCTGGCTTTTCAGATATCCCTACAAAAAATAGTCCAGAGCAGTCAAAAGAGGCAACCGTGGAGGTCAATCAACATCACCATTCCTTGAAATAATTTGTTGTGGAAAGAGGTCTCGCAGTAATTCTATTGTAATCCTGGCTGTATGCGAAGTGGCACCGTCTTGTTGAAACCACATGATAGTAAAGCCCAAAGCATGCAGTTGTGGCGTTAAAAAGTTTTCAATCACATCAAGATATCGCTCTCCATTGACAGTTACCGTTACGCCGTTTTCAGTTTCAAAAAAGTAAAACCCAATGATTCCTCCTGACCAAATTGCATACCAGACTGTAACATTCAATGGATGCAAAGGTGACTGATGAATAACTAGAGGGTTTTTCATTGCCCAGAACCGACTATTTTGTTCACTCATTATGATTTTTTCATGAAAATTTGGGTTGTCATAGGCGAGCTGTAAAATCCTATTGGCATATGTTCGGCGTCGTAAATGGTCTTCCGCAACAAACTCTTGTGTCAACTTAATCTTAAAGGGAAACAAATGCAAATCTTTGTGCAAAATTGTCTCCAAAGTTGTTCTTTGAAGACCGAGCTCCTAAACACGGCATCGAATTGAGGTTGATGGATTGATTTGAACACTTTCTTGAACAGCAGTAATGTTTTCAGCCGATCATGCAGTACGTTTTGATTCATGCTTGGGCCTATCAGCTACAGTCCCTCTTTCTTCGAAATTATTCACTACACGATAAATGGTACGTTGGCACGTTCTTTCACAGTAATCGATGATTGATTGTGATAAAATGATTTAACGATTAAAACACGTTAGTTTACTGAATATTTTTCCATAACAAATTTGCCACGTCTCTACTTTACGATTGCCAAATATAAACTAAACTAAACGGCAAAACAAAGTAGTATACCTTCCCGGCGGACATGCTGTACTTACCATTTCTTTCTTTTAATAAATACCTGCAATATAATAAAAATAAAGCTAAAGTTTTGCATATTTCTCAGTAATTTTAAATAAATTGCACATATTTGGATGTAAAAAATAATTAACAACGATGCACCATATGAAAAAAGTAAAAAACAAATACGAACTTATTGACATTTCCATACCCGAAGAAAATAGTTTTTTTATTTGAAGTGTTGTCGTATAAAAGCAAAAATTAATTATTAAAATTTTCTATTTTATTTTTATTGCATTTTGGATTTTCTATTGGATTTTCTTCCTACAAGATCCAACGAAAATCTAAGGACTTGTAGAATAGTGTAAACTAGCCTTAATCAGTGCACAACTCAAAAATTCCTTCAAACATCAATACATCACATAAGCCAATGTTGCCAGCAGATAAATTTAGTAAAAATAGCTAGGCATACAACTACGCTTTAGCGTGTTCTGAAAACGGTACATGTGTCAAGAAACATCTTAAGAAATTTTCTGATGAGATGGACATCGCGGTGGACTGTTCTTCCGTATGCTTTATGATTGTTAGGATTTTATCAAATGATGGCAAACAAGAGGTTTATGCTTGTATCGTTAGAGCCAAAAACCTTTAATTTTAACTAAAGAGTGGTAAGCTAAGGTACATAGCTTACGAAAAAAGTAGTTCAATAGAAAAATTCCGTACAATGAGTATAAGTAATTTGTTTAGAAGATATGAACTTGTTAGCTCAATAGCTTTATTATTAGAGTAACTAAAGCGAAATATATATTTTTTAATTTTCTTGCATTTTTCTAAAATTTTTCAAATGTTTAATAAGTTTACTTTACTTTGGTCTAGCGAACGGCCAAGATGATAATCTTTTTTCTCCACTTTTAAGAATACAGGCAAAGTTATGATATCTGTTCTTGGGATGCGCGTAGAATATTAAGGAAAAAAGTCGCATGTGGTGGAAAGAAAGTGTTGTTTCAAGAAGACCAGTTCACAGCTCACATTTTTACAATTACGATGACCAAGATTAATAAATTAAAGTTCAAATTGTTTTAGGAAGTACTTAATATGCCTTTAGATTGTTTTACATCTCTAAACTTGGAAAAAAAGCTTGGCAGTAAAACAATTACGAACATGGAATAGGTGGAATCTGCGGTTGATAGCTATTTTAAGAAACTAGACAGTTTTTCCTGTAAGCAGGGTATCGAAGCTAACCAATATCACTAAACATTTTTTCTCGATCTAGAAGGAGATCGTGGGCGAATTTCAAATCGTTGAAATACATTGTAGCGATGCGGTTTTACTATTATACTGATACAAAGCAAAGACTGTTTTTTACTTTTTAGAAAAAAGTTTGCATATTTGTAACATCTAGGAATACTTCTTTGCTGCAGTCAGAAATTTTTCCCATTTAACAGTCCTTTTTCTTTTTTTCTTTTGTAAGCAATGGCTGTTTCCATTGAAAAGTCTATTTTGAACAAATTTGAGTTTTTAAAAAGCCTCAACAAGATTTATACCGCAGAGTTTGCTTCTGTTTGTGCACTTAAAACTCTTAAAAAATATTTAGGAATGGTTGGCTTTCTCAATAATGTCTGCCTGGTTATGCTTAGGAATAATGATATTGTTCGGTTGCCTTGCAAATGACGCTTTGGAACTCACAAAATATATTTTTCAAATTATTATTTTTTTGTTTGATCCGCTAATTTTGTGATTGCCAACGTAGCTCTCATGCTGAACTTGAAACTGATAGTAATATATCATTATTAACCTGCAGTTTTTTTTTCTATGTCCATAAATCGATCGACTGCAGATATCTTTGACAATCAAATGAAGCATATCCATTACCACGTATAGTAACAAAGTGTAAGTAGCAATTGGTAGTACAAACAAATGCCGTATAGTTCTTATAGACTCATCGTATAATCACACAAGTACCTTTTACTACATATTTGCTAAGAAAAAATTTGTTATTTGATGAATTTCAGCGAAACAAATGTAAAAACTTCTTTACAACTGTGCTAAATTTGCAAAAGATTAGGGATCTAGTTGACACTTGTGTAATTGAACAAGTCAAGGCTTCGAATAACAACGAATAACAATAATCTTAAACTAACGAACACGATACAATCAACTCGCTTTTGAAAGCGACGATTAAACGATCTTAGATGACAATTCAGATTAGCCACCACTGAGCTATTTAGCCATAAGGTTGCGTTGTGAAATCATTTCGTTTTAGCAAAAAATGGGACTAAATTTGCTCCAATATTAAGTCTTCACTTTTTTGGATTAAAAAAGTTGTATGAAAGGAATCAATAAAAAATCAATCTTGAGAGCGTTTAATTGCAGTAAAATTTTTCGACATTATCATGACAAGGGAAAGCAGAGATATGATTCTAGAGAAGTGTTTCATACCCATGTGTGGTAAAAACCCGAAAAAATGACATAAAAATTAATGGCAATGGAAAAAGAACATTTTATTGCATAGAGTGCGCAGTTTAAAAGTTTAAATTTAAAAATGCTATAAAACAAAAACTGTTTGAAATTTTGTAATTTTTTTTTTTTTTTTTTTTTTTTTTTTAATGTGAAGTCCAACTGTTCCGGTGTGAAATGAAATATTTCATGGGCTTGTATCTCGGCAATGGCATCACGAATACTGGCCTTCAAATGCTCAATTGTCTCTGGTTTGTCGGCATAACACTTTTCTTTAAAGACGCCCCGTAGAAAGCTGTCCAACGGTAAAAAATCGTAGCTTCTTGCCGGCCAACTGATATCAACATTTCGGATAATTAAACGCAATAATAATTTGGGATAATAATTGACGCAATAAATCGATTGTGGCATGAGATGTGTGGCAATTTGCACTATCGTACACATCAATACCATACAGAGCGTTCACACAAAAGTCGGTTATCATGGTGGGAGACGTGTCTCCATTGACCGTAATGGTTGCGAAATATGAAATATGGTCCAATGATGCCTTCGCTCCACAAGCCGGACAAAACAGTCATTCGTAATGGATGCATTGGCTTCTGTGAGACCAAAAATACTACAATTTTGATTATTAACGTACCGCCAAGATGATAATGAGCTTCATCCGTAAATATGACTTAAATAATAATTTACTTCCAATAAATGCCAACATTGCTCCAGCGTAAATCAATTCATTTCATTCTGTGGCGATAATATACTGAATTTTGTGACAGAATAGAATGACATAAGTATTGCCAGATTCGAAATAGCCGCTGGTTTAAATTTAAAAAAACATTTAATTGCCCATCCTCTACAATTCAATATCTATTGACGATATTAGGTGTTCAATAAAAGTTGGTTACAAATTTTCGGTAGACGGCTCTAAGATATAATACCTCTGATGGTATTAATTTCAATAGGGCACGACTATAGCTTGGTTGAATGGTGACATTTTATTGGCAGACATTATTAAAATCGTATTATTCTGTGAAAAGTGATATACGTTTAAAACTGTGTAAAAATTCGGAGATTTCGCTTTTTTATTATAGAAAAGTAAGAACGTGTCGCAAAACGGAGACTATGCTGTAATGAGAGCAGCAACGAAAAGCTTTCTCGTTTTGATCTGCAATTACTAGAAAAGTTGAATAAATTATGAAAAAAGGTAAGAAAGACTGGCACATAAGCAACGTGGGCGTAGATATGGAACAAGGCATTTATTACCAAGTAGCTATAAACTATTTAAAAAAAGATAAATGTTTGGTGCAGCATTTCTACGATGAGTGATTGCATGTAACAAGAACTAGATCATGACGACAATAATATGCGAAAAACATCATGGACAAAGCAAGGTTTAGGTTTGCAGATGGTGACAAGATGTAAGATTGTTTATTATGGGTTACTACATCCTGGTGCAACGATTGATTCTATTCAATTAAAATGACCAGAATTAGTAAACAGAAAAGGTGTTGTGTTCCATTATGACATCGTCAGACCATATATAATTTTGATTATAGAACTCTTTTAATAGTATAAATCTTAATTCCGTCGAGGCCTGCAGAACGCAATTGCATTAATTTTTCAATCAGAAAACCCAGAAGTTCTAGACTGACAGAATAATGGCTTTGCGCTAAAAAAGGCAAAAAAGTTATAGATCAAAACGATACATACAGGGTTGTGATAGTATGGAAAGCTACTATGGAACCTGCGATTTACAGTCTTTAACATAGCGTATGAATTCAGAGAACTACAATAGCGTTTCGAAAACGACTTTTCTACCTATTTGGGAATCTTGTAAAACTTATTTAGAAATCGAAAATGTTCCAATCTATAAAGTCCGATCCGTTAAATCGTTGATTCAGAGCCAAAAACCTCACACCCTCGTATGGCCACCTTATTTTACCGGCCTATATATGATCAAAGTTGTATGGAAATTGGTGGCTAGGAAAGTGTACGAGTCCAGAACACAATAAAATACAAAAATTGAATTAATGGAAGGAGTCATACACACTTGGTCCACCATTACGTAGAATTATATTGAAAAACTTTACAATTCAATTACCAATAGAATTTTCGTGGATATTGCAACAAACGCGGTACCACACATTACTAGTTATCCTTAATACTGTTTAAAATATTGTATTTAACTTAACTTAAAATGCTATATAGTTGTTTAAAATACTAATTCAATTGAAATTA
Source organism: Wohlfahrtia magnifica (assembly GCA_023159175.1). Lineage (NCBI taxonomy): Eukaryota > Metazoa > Arthropoda > Insecta > Diptera > Sarcophagidae > Wohlfahrtia > Wohlfahrtia magnifica. Next base: position 2,378,631 of record JAKWBJ010000062.1, read on the forward strand.
TAGCTGATGGCACTATCCTGATGACCAATTTTTTCAATACGTTTTTAGTACAATTTTTCAAAAAAAAAAAAAAAAATTAAAATGAAATCTTAAGTGATACAGCAGTCATTGGTGCTTTATTTTAAAGCAAGGTTGGCAACCCACTGTGTAACCCAATTAAACACATCCTGGCTTTACTGGGTTTTATATATAAAAAACCCAGGTGGGTTTTTTATTTAAGGGCTTTTGTTGTTTATTTCCAACAAAAAAATGAAAAATTTACGTATTGGGAGTACAAATTAAATCGGTCCCTTTTTTTTTCTTTAAAATGATAGTAAATTAACAATTTTATCAAAATAAAAATATTATCAAATCACTGGCTTACGTCTTTTACCCTGCTCTAAGCTAATGTCCAAATCCCATCTTAGAAAAACTTCTCGTTTTTCGAGGTGATTCACTTTGAAGCCGATTTTATATTTCTTCAGGAGAAGTGATTCGGTGACATGTTATTGTAAGAGATATTGCATCTATCGAAAGCCAAGTCAGAAGGAGCTATGCTTGGAGAATTTGATTGTTTCTAAAAATTGTTTGGCAACTTTGCCACGAGAAACCGAGCGTTGCCATGCAAAAGGAAACTTTATAGGTCTGTCTGTCAGTCTGTCTTTATATTCTGGTCATTATTTTCCACAAGCTACGGTTCCACGGAAGTAATTGCAATCTGCTCCGAATACCCGGTTTTAAGAGCTCATACTACACAATGCCAAATTGATCCCACTAATAATGCAAAATTTTAAATATTAAAACAGTGTAAATATTAAAGCAACGTAATTATATTAACAAACAAAAAATATTTTCGAATTAAACGAAATTTCGAAACAGTTATTAAGCTCAATAAAACCCGAAAAACCCAATAAAACCCTGTGGGCTGAGTTTAAACAAAACCCGGGTTTTTGCCAACCCTGTTTTAAAGGGAATTGATAGGAGTCTACTACATAGAATTTTTAAATCTATATCCCAATTGGTTAAGATATTATTTAATATTAACCATCCGTAAAAGGGGGCCGCTATCCTGATGAAGCACAGTGTATTTCGTTTAATAAACTTTGCTCGAAATATAGAAATTATGTGTTTTTGGTCAAATTTGTAACAAAATTTTTTCAAGCACCTAATAGTAGAACTAGGATAATGGTAAATACCTTTCCTCTTCGTACTAAATTGAAACTTTACCAGGTAGAGTTATCTGAAAATGCATTCGTATGAACCTGATGAATCTGATTTGAAGTTAAGTCCCTATTTCGTCTAAAACGTTTTATATATAGCACTTAACTTTTAAGAATATTATTTTTTTAATTGGTCGCTTACTTGACCTCTCCTATAAAAGAGCTTTAGGTAAGAGTATAAAGTAGGGCAAAATAAATTTTAATAAAAAAGCAAAACTTAAAATAAAAAAGCAAACAAAATATAGGTAATAAAGAACAATGAACAAAGCTTTATTTAAATATATTTCAGTATGAATAATGAACTCAAGTTAAAACTAAACAATACAATTAATCAAGAACAAGAATATTTATATATGTATATATATATATATATATATATATATATATATATATATATATATATATGTATGTTTTTTAATATTTTTCATTACATATGTATTTCAGAATTTTTCTTTTTCTTTCTAAATAATATATAAATAACAAACAATTCAAAAGTATTTTAAACAAATAAAGAGATTTATAGATAAGGTGTATAAAGATATATAAGGCGATTATATAGAACAAAAACAAAATGATATAATAAAAGCAAATAGAAAAAAATAAAAGTAATAAAAATATCAAGTTTAAAAACTAAGTAATTAATTTAAATTATTATTTAAATCTGTATGAAATGTAAACTAGTGAATATTTTTAGGGCGTGCAGAAATTTAAGATTTCAAAGACAAATTTATAAAACAACAAACAAAAAAGTTCAGATGGTTGTGACTTAAAAACTGTCTTTTAAACTGAGATTGAGATTTTAATATTAAGTCTGTCTTTTATTATATATATATATTTATTTTAAAGAATTTTTAAGTTAAAAACATAAATGGCAACATTTAATTTTTTTTTTGTTCGTTTCATATGCAACATAAAGAAAAATTCACAGTTTTTGTATTAAATATTCAAATTAATTCACGTAAAATATTAAATAAGTACGTCTTGTTTGTAACAGTAGAACAATTTGGTTATTTTTGCTAACAATTTCACTATACAGTATAACACTTCTACAGTATGACGCTTAGCTAAGAGTGCAAGTCTTTGACAAAAATATTTCAAAACAGATTTATAACAATTTTTTAATTGTTCTTAGAACTTAAAATTTAAAAAATATAAAGATTTCAGTTATTTTTATAAAAAAAGATACAATTTTAAAGAAAATTCTAAACTATATAAAATTATTTTATATATGAAATTCTAACAAAAAAAAAAAAATTAAAACAAAAGCTATAAGCTACTCAAAGAAGCCACAAAACACTAGTAGTTAAGAGGGTTGATTTTAAAGCATTCCTTTTAAATTCTAATTCAGCATTAAAAGTTTTTTAATTTTTTTTCTTCTTAAATAAAATTCTTATTACATGTTAGTTTGTGTCTTTAAAAATCCGTATTTTTTAAAATAAAAAAAATGTATATTTGCATTTAAAATTCACTTATTTTTAAACAATAAAGAAATAATAAAAAAATATAAAACAATTCATCATCAAATATTACTAAAAGTCTACTTTAAGAAATAAAAAAGAAAACTTAAAGGTTTACCAACTAAACTTCAAATTAAAAAAAAAATGACTCGAAACATTTACCTCCATGGTTAAGTTCTTGCTATTTGACAGAGTACATAGAAAACAGTTTAAACATATTTTTTTACACCATTTCCTGTCTATTATTGCGTAAAATCATTTAAAGGTGTGATTTATCAGTATTTTATTGTATCTTCTCTGCATATTTCATTCATCTTTTCAGGTTAATTTAATATGGTTTCGATGCATCTTTTGGCTTTTTAAGTTGAACTTTTAAGCGTTTAGTGCCAACTTGAAAACCGTTCATTGCTTTAATGGCTACCTGCGCCGATTCTGCATTGTCAAATGAAACGAAACCGAAACATTTCGATAGATTTGTTTGCTTATCGATAAAAACTTTGGCCGATATAACATTACCGAATGGCAGGAAAGTTGATGCCAAATCGGTATCGGTAAACTCTTGTGGCAAATGATAAATGAAGAGATTACAGCCTTCAGGACCTAAAAAGAGAGAAACAAAATTTAACTTTAATCTAAATGTATATAAAGAAACAAAATCTATAAGTAGACCTTATATCTAAATCTAAATTTAAGTAAGCAAAGCTTATATTTAAAAGAATTTAAAGAAATCAATTAATGAGCCGTTAATTTTGAAAGTGGGGCAAGTCCATTGTTGAAGAAAATGGAAATGATGGTACTTTTAGATAAAACTTGTTATCATCATTCTGTTTGAGAACAATTTAGTGTAACAAAGTTCCTAATTTTGAAAGTGAGCCAATGACTCTCTGAGATATTGAAATATGTCTATTCATAATTATAATTAAAATTTTATAGAATACAGGGCTTTAAATATATTTCTTGATATAAAAAAATAGACTTGGCCATCTTTTAAAATAAACGGCTCAAATACAGTGGCTCACAGCCAATGTATCATGTACTTCCAAAAAAGTTAAAATATTGTTTGGCGTTGACTGTTGTGGTTGGCATATAAGTTTTTTATCGACAAAAAATTTTGATCGTTTTACATATTTAAACCTATTAGAATATAATTCGATGCATTCAATAAACAGGAAAGACATATTTTAATTAATATTTCAGAATAGGCTGGAGCTCTTAAACAAGGTTATAACCATAAAACAAGCATTGCAAAGGAGTGATTATCATACAACGTTCCAAAAGAGCTTCATTCTCTTTTGTAGTTTTAGTAAATAAATAGATAAATAAATGAATTAATTATTAAAAATTTATGGGTTCATCTTAACCAAAAAACCAGTAAACATGCCATTAAGTCACAAAACGCCTTCTTAATGTTTTATAGTCAAAGTGAGCCGCAGATACTTCGTCGTACACCTAAAATTTATGGCAATCGTTGCCTTAATGTTTTTAAGCTGTTATTTTAGAAAAAGGTGTCTAAATAAAATATTAATATTAAGTATAAAATATATTTACTTTTAGTGTCTCACCCTCACTGTGAGCCGGATTTGTATACCTTTTAGAGTTTTTGTTCTTTTTGAACATTAAGTAAATAATTTACAATTTGATCTGAAATAATTATGTTTTTTTTAAGCTTTGTCGTTAGTTAAAATACTTTTGCTAATCAGTTTTGCTTCTTATTAGATATCAATAATTCTATTAGAAAATATATTCTGGCTTACTTTGAGTGTGAGCCACTATATTACAGTTTAAAATACAAAAATTATTTTCGTTCGAGGAGATAAGTAGTTATTTATTTTCCAATTTTCCTTCACTCTGCTTTAAACCTTATACTTTGTAGGTGGTTGAATAAGCATCAGAAAAATATTGTCTATTTTGAATAAATTACACGAGTTTCATCAATATATATCAGTAATCTGTCTATATAAGTCAATGGCAAAAATACGTTTTTAATATAAAAGGACCTGCCCCAAAAATAAGGGTGGCCCAACCAAAACGCACGATTAACGTCGCAAATAAAACAAAAAGCTTTCAGAGAATTATTTTAAAGTTTTTATTATGAAATGAGGAGGATCTATAACACTTATATATGTGTAGAACAAAATATCGGCCAAATGCTGGCCACAGCGAGTCAAGCTTCAGGGTTGTTCTGCCGCATTATAGCAAACAACAGCAATGTTTTCTGCAGAACGAACGGGGCGAGCATGCATAATTGTTTTCACATTTCCTACGGACACGGTTTGCTTCAATTTGCGCACAATTTTCCCAATTGTGGACACATTTGGTTAATAATGCTGACCAAAAAAATCCCGAAGTGCACGAATTACATTCTAATTTGAAGGCCAATTTGCATAAAAAGGCTTTAACAATCTTAACTCGCTGGTCGATCGTGTACCTTTCCATGGTTGAATTTGTTAAACACTGAAACAAAGATATGTTGAATTAAGTTTGGCAAAATACTTGACGTTAAGGTTTGACTCACAATTATCATCGCGCATTAGAGTTAGACCACTCTTTATTTGTTGGAAATAATTGAATAGCATGTTTAGAGCATAAAATGAATTAATTCATCCTTTCAATACAGTTTGAAATCAAGGTGTTTACACAACACATGCGTAATTCGATTTGAGAACACCATACATATACTATATATATGTATATCCGAGTTACGCGCCCGAATCTAATCTTTGAGTAATCGAATCATCAAATAGAACATGTCTTTTATAATTTTATAATTTTTCCTTTTTCACCATGTTTACTTTTTCAGAAATTTAAATATTTTTTTTATTTTTTAAACTTTTAATATAAAATAGAGGAGACAGTAATTTCTTTATGTTTCGGAAGTGACTTAAAATGAAATAACTCACAATTAAGTTTTTCATGTTCAGGGTTCTGTATAACGAAACACGCTGTTTCACTCACGTTTAAGTTATGAACTAAAATTTTAGCGGGTTTCGCATAATATATGGGCATTTTCTACCGCAATATAACGTAATGCCAGATTAATTTTTCTAATATCTTCGATAAAATTTTTTCATTTTTTACTGATTATGTTGTTACGAGAATAAAAACGACTAAATTGTAGGATTTTGGTTTATTTTTTGTCAACCTGTCAATGCCATACTTATTTGCATATCTGTCAGCACTTACAATTAAATCATCTCTGGGTAACACAATTGTACATGTTTAAAATTAACGGATATAGGGTATGGGATCATTTGAGACTTTTCCGGAACTTTGCTAACTGTAGACAATTAGGTATATAAGAAGTCTGTTTTGCCTACACATCAGTTTAGTTATCGTTTGGCTTTCAATAAACAAAGTTATGTTAAAGCGGAAATAAAAGTGTTGTATAAACGAAAAGTTTATAGTTTAGTTATAGTGAAGTAAATAAAGAAACTGTAACAATAACAACAAAGTGGTTTAATTTTATTTTAACTCAACTTAAATAAACTCAAACGTTTTAAAAAGGTTAAAACTTAACAATATTAATTAATTTGCTCTAGTCAATAGTATAATGAGAACAATCTGGTCAAAATTTTAAAGATATAAGCGAAAGTTTATTTCGATATTTCGGATAAAGCATGTAATTTGGGAATAGACCTTCTCTCGATTGTCAAAATTTACGTTCTATAAAAAGCTGTAGCTCTATGTTAAAGGAAGGGTAGTATATTTTCTTGCTTACGCAAGCAGATTAAACTGGTGACACGAAGAAAATCTTCCAATTGTGTCCCGAAAGAAGGCACAGAAGGGTAGGTCTCTCCCTACTACGCCTTCTGCCACCTGTGAAAAGACCGAGCAGAAGACCTTTTTAAAATTGGTGCTAGAAACTGCATTAGAAGCGCATTAGATCGACGAGCTTGGAACAGTATTCTTAGTCAGGCTACTGTTCTTAACGGTTGTATATAGCCATTTACGTAAGAGCACTAATTGAAATTTAACAAGAAGTATCATTAAAGCAATCAGTTTGTACACAATTAAAACTTTGGCCGAATTTTTAAGATATTGACAAAGAAACACTAACACTAAGACACTGTGGGAAATGGGAAAATATTATTTATATATTGAAAATATTCTACAGCTTAGTCACATTAAAATTATTTTAAAATAAAGTTAATGTCTATGTTCTTAATATGCATTCTAATTAATCTAATGCCGTTAATTAATTAATATTAATTTTAAATTAAATTAAATTAAATTAATAAAGACAAATAAAACGTGTTCTATTTAGAAATATTAGTGACACAAAGGAAGTAAAAAATTTAACTCTAATTTTTTTTTAATTTTAACTCATGGCCAACGAGAGCAGTTGTTGAAAGAATGAAAGGAAAACTATATAAAATATAACTTTTTTTAAATATTTTAAAATATATCTATAAATATAATATTTTTCCTAATTCTCTATAATATATTTTAGAATTATTGGAAAGAATTTTTGCCACATGTTAGCGCTTTGTTATATCCTATTCCAAAAAAGGTCATATCTTTATGTAAGAAAAGTTTTTATTATTTCTTTTACTATATATTAGAATCATAGAATTTTATAAATTTTTTTGTTTTTTATTATTCCATTTTATTTTATCATTCCCATTCATTTTGATTTATTTCGGTTGAACTTTGGAAAAACTAGTTGTCAAAACTTTATATAAATTTTTTTTTCTCCTTTTATATATAACTACATATTATTTAATATTATATAAATTGACAGACACAAACAAACACACAAGCTAAAACCACATATGAGCTTAATATATATACACTCATAGAAAAATGCATCTTCATATTGATAATTCTCTAATATGAGAACTGTAACGTCAGTGTTGTGACAGCACCAACATCAAGCTAATGACCATTGTCATAAACTTTAGCCATATTTTATGCGTTATATATACAATGATCACAGTGATATCAATTCTATGCCACAATTTGACATTATCCCGTTGGCATATTTGAGAGACATTATTACTATGAAATTCGATGAATCAATGTCAAGCCGAAATTTGTATAAAATTATCATTAAAAAAAATGTTCATTGCTTAATCCAATAATGACACAAGTAAAGAAAATTATGATAACTTCGTTTGTGATAACTTCATTTTTATGTCACCATACTAAAGAGGACTGATCATTAAATGCTGGAAGTTAGCGACATTTTCAGTTATGAGTCGACTATATGTTGAATGATGTAGGGTTTTGTCTGCTATCTGCTGTTAGGACCCACTAACAAACATACGCCTGCAAGACAAAATCAACTTCTGTCATCTATGAAAATTTCGGCAATTTTTTAAAAAAGTCATGTAAATATAATACAAAGAAAATTCATCGTCAATCAATGATCTACCATTGACGGCGTTTGTCTTTATGATTCACTATTACGTTCGCCAGCGGGATATCCATGAAATTTCATTTACAAATTATTTTAGGTTTTAGGGACATGAAAACTCGTACTTTTTTCCTTTCGTAAACAATTTTTTTTTTCAATATTAATGACAGTGATTTATGTGTTTCGTAATATTTTGTCATGCATTGTATTAACGATATTTTACTATTAAATGCATGTTATGTGTCATTGCATTATTGGCATTAATGGATGGCATTACGTCAATAAATAAGTGCCATATAATCATATTTATGATGTTAAAGTGTCATCGAATTGGTAATTTTTGTAATTTAATTGATGACGATTAGTCATTTCTTTAATTTAAATGCGTCATTGCATTGATGACCGTTTTACATTGAATTGAGCCCGATGAGTCCTTTCTCCGATGTTACTGGATCACCTCACTGGTGACATTTTTTATTATATTGACATCAATTAGTCAGTTCTTTGATGCCTATTTAACTGGCACATCGTTGTGTTATCCCACTGATGACATAAATTCAATTTTTGACCCTGATAACAATTTCGGCAAGAGATGTTAAGGCTGACATTACAACGAGGAAAAGTTTTATGGGGTCAAAAATAGAGACACTTATTATAGTATTGATGACAAGATACATCATCTTTATAACGTCTTTTCTATCAGTGTATGTATATAGACATACAGAACACACATCGCTATTAATCAATAATAATAGTTTGAAAAATCCCACAATTTTTCACTTTCCTTTTAGCCCAATAAAAAGAGAGAAAAATAAAAAAAAATAAATAAAAAGTATGAATGAAGCCAAAAAATAAAATTAAAGAAAAAAGTTTAAAAATAATATGAATTGGATTGGTTTTTGGTGTTCATTCGTTTATATGCACAAATATGATTAGAAAACCACAAAAACAGTGGAAAGCAAAGAGAAGCAAAGAGATTTCAATCAATTTGTGGTTTTTATAACAAAATTTTATGAAATTATTAAATGAAAATGTCAATGTGGTGCAAAGAATATTATTCACAGAAATTTGATAGGATAGAGAGAAGTTGTAAATTTAAATAAATTGGATGATACTGGCACAAAGCACACAAAAACAATAAAAACAAATGTGTTAAAGGATTATGCAATAAATTAAATTTTTATCAAGATTAAATTATTAAATTTAAATTATAAAATAAGTTTTAAATTTAATAGTACCCCACGGACTGTATAAATTGAAATTCAATAGAAATATACATTAAGAGTCAAATGTAAGACTTGTGTTTAAATCTTACAAAAATATCAATTGAATAAAATTGTATTTAAAAAAATTTTTAGATTTGTGTGAAAAGTTAGGCATAAAAAACTTAAACTACAAATAATGTTATCTTTATCGTTCTGACTATGCACTCTTGCAGGATACTGCAATCTCTGGAATCTATTGTGCACCTACCGGTCTAAACTTTATTCTATTAGACTTAGCACATTTGTCACTTGGCAGATTTGTTACCTTTCTAATGAACACCAGAAGATGTCTCCCAATGAAACCCTATTTCTCCTCGAACATCTCTATCTAAAACTATCAAGAACTCCGTCGCCATCTGTGATGACTGTGAACACAGTCTAAAAACAGCCACATCCACAGCGCTCTTAGTCCACAACGAAAAAAAGTTTCAAGCCTCGCCTGCTTACTTGAGAATCTATAAGTTGTCAAATGCTGAAAGTGGTGCTGCACAGTAAGATTCCGGACCGGTATATGTTCTCACGGAAACTTTTCTAGCCAATACCTCCGATGTTTCATTACTATCTATTCCACAGTATCTAGGTCGCTAAATCAACTGGACATTATTCCCAAGCGAAAACTTTTGCAACGTGTCGTAGCAAATGTACATGATACGATTCGAGCCAAGGGTCCTTAAAGCAATTTGGCTGTCAGAGAACATATTAATTGTCTTACCTTTAAATCCACTGTCCAGACTTATAGCCGCACATATGGTTATGTTCATGACCTCAGCCTGGAACACACTCTCAGGTTGGAGCGACAATTCTCGGTTTGATCAATGAACACCAGCACCGACACACTCATTAATTGTGGGACCATCTGTGTACCAGTTCAGATCAAACTCACTCTGAACTAAGGCGAATTTAAAGCAATAATCCCGGTTCGAAAATTTAACCCTGAATCTTCTGCCAAAACACAGATCCAAAGGCATGATATACATAACCAAAGAGAATTCCGACCACCATACGTAGAATGGACAGACTCCCCGAAATATTTTGGGACTTTGCCGCTGAATATGACGCCACCCTTATCACATTGGTGTAAAGCGGTGTCAAACCAACTAGAACTTTCAAAGCCGCTGTTGGACATGTTCGCATTGGCCCAGTTTTATACAGTCATTCGAGTCTCTTTACCCTGCCTAATTTATTTATTCCTCAGTCTTTCTCTACACCAAGCCGTCGCCGCATAAGTGATAATAGACCGAAGAGTGACGGTATACACATATCCATCTTCATTCTCGTTGAAAGATATCATATCCTACTATAAGAGAAACGGCTTGCCCAAAGGGTCTTTATCCCACTTCTACGATAAGGGTACGATAAAATCTCGAACAATTTTCTAATAAAGGAACAAAATATCTCTGTTCTCTTCATTCATTAAAAACTACGAAAAATGTAAACGCGTATTCGAATAGTTTTCTGAGGGAACAGAATAAGATATTTATCTACAGTATATTATTCCTGTAATTATTTCTTGTCTTCTTGACTGACTAATATCCTCTGTCACCTGGAGTTCTCCGTGTGCATACAGTCGGCTTAGAGATAGAAGTGAGCGTAGTGTATTTTCAAGATGCTATTCAGAATCCTGAACGACTGAAGTTTCTTTCAAGCAGATTTATCTGAGATTGTAACGAATATCTGTAACGCAATGGCAGGTTATATGTGGCTGACCCTTATATGTGTTATTGCACAAGGAACTAACAAAAGAGATGTGATTCAATCAGTTTGACAAAAGATGTTTAAGATTTTTTACGTCTCTCTCTTTTGTCATGCTATAATCGTAACTATATTGGTACAGGCATCCCTGAAATAACACGGTACTTGGGTTGCAAATTGACGTGAATTATTTTTAAATTTATTTTTATTTTTTTTATTTTATTTAAATTATTTTTAAGTTTATTTCTATATTTTTTAAAATAAAATTTGTAATTTAGTTGACATTCTAAGTAACGTTATACTAATGCGATCTACTTTGTTTATTTGTCCGTATTATAAATTTGTTTCCATGACAAAGGATGCTGGCTATACTTGTGAGTAGACTAGAATTATCTTCTATAGCAAGCATTGATTTAAGAGTACGATTGGTGATACATGTAAGTTAAGTATTTATACCGAAAGGATGGGACTTCCATTCTTTGAGAGCTGTCGGTCAATAGAGTGGGATAAGTGTTTACCATAATTTAGTATCTCCCTCTATCTTCTTCAAATATCGAGCAATAATTTTTTTCTTTGGCCACCTATACAGCATTGATCGTTCGTCATCCATTTATTTGGCCTTCTTTTCTTTTTAAATTTCTTGGTCCAAAATCTTTGTGGAGTAATCGAACTGTAAACATAACTGAACTAAATCAAAAAAGATCTATGAAAGCTACTATGGCTTAAATACTCCCTTTTAATTTTAAATTGAATAGTCTAAAGTGTTGTATGTAAGATTATGTTAGAAACGTATCCTATTCCATTTACTTGAATAAAAATTAATGAGTATCTTTCTAAAATCCGGTCCGGAACCGAATAATGATTTGTTTACAAATTTGATTATTAGCTTGATAAACTTAATTACATGGCGTATGAGTATTATTTGTATTATAATTAAATATCACTTATACGTAAAAAGTAGCAAGTAATGGAATCGATAAAAATATGTGCGACATATAATATCAAAAGAAATATTCGAAGGATTCTTAAAGAACAAAATTTTAAGAATTACAGATGTATATCACTTCTTGGATCAATCCCTAAGATCTTTAGCTAAACATAAGCTGAAGTGATATTCAATACAGGAACTTCAGGAGAACAGCGTGGTTTTAGACAGATCAACCGTAGATGCCATATTTGAAATACATATGTACATATCTAATATGTGACAAATTCTTAGAATTCAACAAATTAGCGTTCAGAAGCTTTCGATAATATAATGGATGTCATCATCGAGAAGACAAAAACAGTAGCACCGGGTTATAGACTGCCAAACAGGGGAATTTTAAATAATATGTTAATCAGATAATGCTGTTATTGTAGCTGAAACTTAAGAAAACTTTCAAAGATTTAAAAAGTCAGTAGAATCATTCAATATTAAAATCTCTGTGGAAAAAAAAGTAAATTCCTAGTCATATTAAAAGAGCCAAGAGAAGACGTAAATTATCAGTCAGCAACAAACCGATGGCACATTCGAAATCAGTCCCTAGGCGACGAGGCCTCAAAAAACGAATGGAATAACCAGGTTAACAAAGCTGGATTTTCGAAAGTTCTTTTTATTCTGTAAAATAACGTATAAAACATGCGTTCGACCGATTATAGAATATGAATCTGAAACTCAAGCGGACACCACTTTTACACAGAAAATCTACACAAATATTAAGTCGAATACTCTGAGAACTATAGCCAAATACAGATGGTTCGATAGAAAAAGCAGATGAAGAGATTGGACATGCTCCTAATAAAGAAAACGTAATCAATCTGATTTGAAGAAGAAGAGAATGGAGACATCAAGTAAGAAGAATGTCTGAAGGTCATTGCTACTTGAAGGAAGAATCAACAATACCCGACCCAAAGGCCGCCACCAAAAATAGAAATCGACTTTACTTTTATAAAGTATTAGGAACAGGATGTAACCCTAAATATAGAAGAAGTTTGCAGATTTATAAATTTATTTTACTCTATGCCATTATACACAATCAGCCAAATTCTGAATAAGAATTTCCTGAAAATTTTTCCATATTCCCTGTTTCCCTATTTTAAAAGAAATTTTCTCGGGGAATGTTGCCGTTTTCAACTTCAGAAATGAAAAACTTTCGCCAGGGAAAAAGAAGGTATTATGAAAGTTAACTAAAGGGAGAATGTGATGACAAATTTTGTGAATAAATTCCCTTGAATATTACAAGGGAGTTGTTCTTAAAATAAAAGTAATTGAATTTTCTCTTATAAAACAACTGGTTTTACGCACCCAAAATTTTCCTGGAATCTTCGTAAAACCTACATGATTGTAAAAATCTTCACCTAAAATGCAAGAAGAACCTAACAACCAGAAAACTCAAAATTGAGTTTTTGATTGATAATGATACAACAAATTAAAGCAAACGTATTTTAAAATTTGTAGCCTTACATTTACAAAAAGTTCAAGAGAAAATTACTACATCACATGATTTTTTTCCACGAGTCGACATATTAGGCCATATTAAAATAGTAATAGAAGAGAAGTTGCTTTAAATAAATAATATTTTCTATTTCCTTATGAAAAAAAAACAATAAAAAATCTAATCGAAACTTTGGGGGCCTATTTTTTATAATTACCATGATAAAAACTTGTTTTGTGGGAATGGACTATAAACACAAGATTCTACTTTTATCCCTTAAGTGGTCACTGAAAGTGCAACATTTGAATATGTACGTTTGAAAAATACCTTTTGGTGGCTGAGGAATGTTAACAAACAAAAGACTTTGCTTTAAAAATGAAAAAATATAATTTTAGAAAAAAAAGTCAGTACCTTTGCCCGTTTTCTCTAGATTTTAACCTCTTCCAGGCCTAATTTTGAAAATACACCTTAATAGACTCTTATTAGCTGATCTACAGTTTAATTGGTTCGCATGACGGACTTATAACATATTGAATACTTCAAAAAAAATTATTTCAGTTCTCATCACATGTATTTAGAGGTGACAATTTAATAAATTTTCGATATCAAATGTAGGATAACAAAAATTTAATTGAAATTCTTGAAATATGCCATACAAATATTTTATTAATTTTTACTTAAAAATTCGAAATTCCCTTTCTCAAAATTTCCTCTCCCTGTCTGTTTGGAATAGAAGGATTTCATAACCGGGAAAAATGTATTCCCAGAGAATTTTAGCAATTAGGCTGAATATAATAAGGAATTAGGCCACAGGCAGGCCTTAGTCACCAATGTTCATATTAAAAAAATTCACTGCGAAAATAGCTATATATCGCACCTTCGCAAGTTTATTTGATCTAAGCAGGACTATAATATACGGGATGAATTTTTTAATATAAATTACTAAATATAAAGTAAAGACAAAGGCGCATATGCAAAAATCATTAATATATTTGAAGTATTCACAGTTAAAAGTACAGTAATTAAATGTCAACTAATACATTTTTTTAATCTTTGTATACTTAATTCGATATGCAGACATGATTTGGTAATATAAGGCTCGTTACCACAGTTCCATGGTAAAAGCAAAAACATAGGCATTGCGAGAAGCTTACTTCTAATTTTTTGCTGATATTCATGTTTTGTCGCAACCATAATTTTGTCGCATCACAAAAAATTTGTCGAAAAGATTGGCGACTTTTGAATTTTGTTAAATTCCACAAAAACCTGAAAAGTCAATAGAATGTAGTTTTTTCACCTGGCGACCAATTTGTATCTCTCCAAAATACACAAATCAAAAACTAATCTAGTTATGAACTATGTCCTGTAGTCCTGTAATTACGCACTGCGACAAAAATGAACGAAGTTAAAATACCTGCAAAATATCATTACTTTTCTGGTAGGCGCTGGAATTTTCAAAACACCTAAAAAATCTCGAGTTACGGGTAAAAATACCCGCTTTTTGGATCTTCATGCACTTATAAGTTAACAGCTTTGCTGAATATTACAGGATTTTAAGTTTCTTTTCGGATTTGGAATTTCCAACGGATTTCTAAGCCCTGTCTCATTTTATTCATAACTTAATACAATTACGTAATTAATTCATCAAAAACGTGTCTCAGCTTGAAAAAAATGGATGAAAAATGTGTTTGCTTGAGAAATACACCCAAGGCTACATTACCGACATATATACTATATAAAATTTTTGTTTATCTTCTTTCCAAATCTGAAAAAAAAACTGAAAATGCGGTAATATTTAGCAAGTTATTAGCTTAAAGGTACATGAAGGTCCGAAAAACCGTTTTTTTTACCCGTCACTCGAGATTTTGGAGTTGTTTCGAAAATTTCAAAACCAGCGTCACTTGTCAGTTATTTTTTTGTGGCACCGTGTTATTAGAGTACATGAAAAATTGAATGGTTAATAATTCATATATTGTACAGCAAAAACGATGGGCGTAAAAAAAATGTCAAAAAAAGTTGGCGACTTCCGATTTTTTTAAAATTTTGATAAGAACCTGAAAAGTCAGTCAATAAAATAATAACCAGGTTTTACAATATAAATCTTGAAATGCATTTCTTTTGGCCTGGCTACCAATTTTTGTCTCTCTAAAATATACAAATCGATAACTAATCTAGTCATGAAATGCGAATGAAGATCTATAAGTATCTATTGTATGAGCTACCTTTTATTTTATGTTTTAATAATTCAGACTTTAATTACGATTTTTAAAAATGCGCCGTAATTTTTATTTAATTCATTTGTTTTAATTGATGAATTTTAAGATATTTAATATTGTATTTTTCAATAGTTAAAGGTGCTTGAAATTACTGCGAAAATATCTTGAGAGATTTTTTTTAATAAATAAATTTATTTGTCCTTTAACTTTTAAATGCCATTAATCATTTTCAAAATGAACGCATGTATGACACCAGCTTTACATACACCTTCACAAGTCAACATACACGATGTGCACAACAGGATATTTACATCGTCGTGTAAACATAGACATGCTCGAGTAAATATATCCACACTTATATACATATTTCCATATGCACTTTTATGGCATATATACATACCAAATACATATGTATGTAATATATGTTTAAAAGAAAAACAATATTCATGAAAATGTTTTTTAATCCTTTTTTAATACTTTAAGCATTTGGCTGTTTTTAACAGAGTGTAGCAAAAAAAAGGTACGTAAATAATTTTTTAATTAAAAGGTTAAACGCCCTTTTTTTAAATGGGCGTATAAAAAATTACATACGAGTCTTTTGAAAATTCTATTTATGGTGTACGCACTGTAATTATTTTACATATAACAGTGTTTTACTTACTTTGCACATAATTTTATATCCAAAAAAGCAGGTAAATATTTATGAAATTGTCACATTAACAATAATAATAATAAAGCTTTATGTTAAGAGCATATAAAATACATATGCTTGTATATTTAGTTACATACAATACGATATATATGATATATGTAGTATATGAACTTGCATATACATACACTACATCTTTTATGTATGTATGTACATATATGCTGCACTTGCCTCCCTACTATGCACGTAAAGCTATAAAATCAATCATAATTTTCTATAGCCTGAAAATTTGACAACATAATATAAGTTTATAAAGGTTTGTGTCTGATTAAAAGTCCATAATAGTTTATAGTTTTGTTTGTCTGGCTTTCAACTCACAGTATGTATATACATGCAGACAAATGGAGACAAACAGGCATATTATTAAAATATATCATTATTGTTAATGATTTGTCAAAAGGTGTTTGCAAAATATCCAACAGCAAATTGATCATAAAGATATGAAATCATACATACACTTACAAATAATGCATTGCAGGCATACAATGAGTGACAGAAAATTTGGATTGGAGTTTATTTTCTTTTGAGAACTATTAGTTATCGTAAGAAGTGTAGAAGAGCGTTACTAACGAAGGAAACAGGAGACTTTGGACATGCTAAGTTTTTAAACTTGTTTGGATGTGATTGTAAAAACTACCAATAGTCAAACAAATTATATAAGCCAAACCAAATTGTATGAAACGTGGCATCAGCGACTTACTACCCTTTAGAGTAGAAGTAGAAGTGAAGGTAACTACTACGAAACAAATAATGGTAATTCTATTTTCATATAAAATATAGCGATTGCCTCACTATACCATATTTATCTAGTGGAGTTTTGTTAAAAAAGTTAAGTACATTATTGTGTTCATGGGACAATTCAAGCGCTTTAATTTAGTTATGTCACTTCAGCATCAACGCTGCACGTCTGTCAAAATAACGGTCAATGTTCTTATTTAGGTTCGTCTGTATATCATACCAGACCTCTACTTTGATCCATGTTTTATAACTTACACATCGGCCACATAAAGATATGAAAATGGTATGAGCCTCCAAGTTCAATTAAACGTGACTCAACGTAACGCCGCAGTTGTAACACAACCAACTAAACAACAAGGTATGCGATTAGTAGTGACATACTATAACGACATAATCGACTAATTTGATTTTGGTTGCCTCGACTATGGCTACGGTTATATATTTTTATTATATATTATCGTTGTTGCCGCAGAATCTTACAGCGAGTAGACAATCGAAAATCGAGCTACCTGCTCGGCAGTCTTGAAAATCTGCGCACTCTGGATTACCGAAGAACGAGACAAGTGTTAAAACTGTCCATAATATATGTGAGAAATCGTGTAAGGTTATAAGCGGTCTTTGGATTTTTGGCAGACTTGTACAAAAGCTGAAAATCCCACAGACTCTAAAATAACGAAGAGGTGGAGAAATCTACTGCACAACACTTTGACGAAGGTAACTGGATAGCTGGCAAAATGGCTGTGAATATTTTGGTATGCCAATAGACACATGGTATCACAATGGAACCTATCCTTTGGACCCCAGTAAGCCATGATGTGAACGGCTGTATATTTAGCTTAACTTTACCTAAACTAACATAGAAACCCAACACGATTTGATAAAAACGTTATTTATCTTTCATTTTAGCCCAATAGACTTTTTATTTCGTTTATAGACTCTTTAATAGCTCCTTAAAAAGCCACCAACCAAAAAGTCAACCTCTTCTTTTACCAGCGAGCTATTTTATCAAATTTTGAAGTAAAAATTAGTCCAAGGGAGCTGAATTTTGCAAATAAAACAAGTGGATCAAGCTATTTGAAATTGAGTATGTTTATATTGGCCATCGAAATATGGAATGATTATGCGAACTGGTGAGAGCGAAGGTGTCAATTAGCAACTAGAAGGCCAACGAGAGATATGTTCGTGATGACACAAAAGACTCAAGACACTTAGGCAGGTGCAAGGCACCTGTTTAACAGAGTAAAGGGAAATCAGGAAATCGAAATGCTCGACAAGGCGGGGAATATGAGGCTGACATTTATTATCTTTGGTCAGGAATCCATACCTGATGAAATTTTTTAACACTTTCTCCGACTAGAATATGATAAGGTCTGATCTCAACTATTAGGAATCTACATATCTAGTCTTAGAGCTTGCCGTTTGCTTGTAACCTGGCTGCTTTCGTTGACATTTAGGACGCCTTTTATAACAGCTTGGTTGTTGATAAAACATCAGTCTTTGGCCTCGTTTAACATTTGCTGTCGTAATATTTTAGATTCAATATTTTATAGCCCCACTAGGGAGCATATTGGCTTTCCACAAGCAGCCATGGCTTTGTTTTAGTTTCATTATTAAATTTGATTAATTCGATGTAGACACCTCCATATAATTGTGTAGTGGTTAATATCCTTCCTAATTAATAATGATCTTTATTTTTGCATTGTAATTTTTTCCGTTGTTTCCTGATCATTCACCTGATTTCCTGTCGTAATAGCCAGAGGTATTCTAGAAGGTCAGTGGAGCTTCTTCTTTATTTTTAAGATGTAGTTCTTTGGAGGGAAGTTGACAAGTATATTTATTAAACACTCGAAACCACAATTAAATTTTTTTCGTTATGTCCTCTGCTGTGGCTCGGACCTGAGTCGCTTGTGTTATTATGCGTGCGCTCTAACCACTACACCATGCCACGCTTCAGAGTAAAATTTTGCTCGTCTTTAAAAATGGTTGGACTTAAAATTTTCATATGAAAATATTGAACCACATTTTTGATAGCCTTGAGACATAATCCATATGTTTTCTAAAGACCAAGGACTACCCTCACAAGAACCCCTACAATCTTTTAGAGACACTCGGCATTCATGAAAAATTTTCATTGTTTAATGGTTTCTATTTTAAATATGTTTCAAAAATTTTAAATATTTTTAATATTCTTTCGAAACCACACTTTAATTTTCCTACCAATCTTGTTGGTTGCATATTTTATGTTACCCACTGTATAATCATAAATCTATTTTACTTATATAGCAAACAATAGAGAAGCACAATCACACTCACTTACGTCTGCTCTGTTAATAATAATATAAAATTTATAATAAAATATAAACAATACATGACGACAGACCACCTTGGCTGGACATCCATATCAAATTGATTGGGGTCTGGCTTATACAGTTTATGAATGTACGTACAAAATTATCATTATCACCATCAGTTGTTCTGAAATCATAGATAGACAGACATATACTCGTTGTGCTTGTATGAGACAAAGATAATAACGCTGTTGCCAATATTGATGTTAAGACATTGACGATGATGGCGTTACTGATAATGATTTTGGCATATGTTACAAGCATATATTCATAATCAACATCAACATCATCTTATTATATGTACATATTGTATATTGATGTCAATTGCTAAGGCTTTTATTTTTGAATTTTTTTTATGTCTTATAATTTGAAAAATGTTAAAATTCAATTATAATAATCGAACTTTATGCCAACAAGACAATAATATGACAAAATATAGACAATAGATGATAATTCATATTCGCATTCCATATTCAAATAAAACAAAAGACAAGTTCAAAACAATAGATATTAGTATTCGTATGAGTATGTTAGTGTATCTGTGTATATGTGGCATGCAGAAAATGCCACATAAATGTCATTAATAATTTTTGACATTTACTAAAAGGTTAAGACACACACATACATAATTCATAAGCAATTAGAGACAAGAAAGAAAAGGTTTTAATAAAATTGATTGAAGTTCTTCTATAAGTTCTCAATAGATTAAGACTAAATATATAGTAAACATTTAAAAATAAATAAATACAATTAAGTGGAATAAAACTTTCTTTAAGAAATAATCATAACTTTAATAAATAATGTTTGAATATATATTATGATTAATGTACCCGGTAGTGAATTTTAACGACATTTTCACTGTGATATTTTCATCGGTGAATCATCGTCAAAATATCACTTTCAAGTCGAAATTCGCATAAAATTCTGAATGAATTTTCGTGACAATAACACAAAGGGAATTATGACAACGTCATTGAATGCCACCATACTAGAGAAAGCTGCAATTTAGCGGCATTGTCTGCTATTAGTCGACTTCATACTGAAATTTTGCGACAGTGTCTGTTATGAGTCTACTACATACGGAATGATGCACGATTCTGTCCGCTATACCTCCCCGTTAACAAATAAAGCACACTGACTTTTGATGACATTGTCTCTCAGGACTTACTAATAAATGGACGCCTTTAAATAGTCAAGTACGAAACCAAAGAAAATTCTTCGTCAATCATTGATGCTTTCCCATCGTCAGCATTTATCATGTTGATTCCATATGACGATCGCCACTGGGTAGTTCACTACATTCATAACATACGAAGGCTGTAGCTAAATTAGCCGACCTAGCAAAGAAAACGAAACAAATTTGAAAAAAATGTTTTTTTTGTTTCGCAATATAATCTTTTTTAAGCTCGATAACCTTTTTTATAGTAGGAACTGTCTAGATCCTTCAAAAAACTATGAGCCGAACACTCCACCTCTGCATTGATGGCAAACCTTTTACCACTGAGCTATTATTTTACAGACGGAGGTCTCGACGATAAAGAGGACAGCGGACTAGTTTATGTACTACGGGGTATATGACAGTGATATCCGAATCTATACGGACAGTCAGGCTGCGATCAGGGCGCTCTCCTATGTCTACTCGACATCGCGACTGGTGTGTGAATGCCGGGCATCTTTGAAAGAGATTGCGAGACATTCAAATCTAGAGATTATCTGGGTAAGGGACACCCGGGGGAACTGTGTGGCAGTCGGACTTGCGAGGGTTGGCTCTCTCCTCAGAAATGAGGAGATTCACCACACAGTCGGGATGGTTTCAAGGGAGCTAAGTCTGAAAATAGGGTGTATGTTGAAGCCATTTATCCTCATACAAAGTTTAATTTTTTGCAAATATTTTTTTTTCTCCATTACTCCTCTAGGGAGCATATTGGCTTTCCACAAAGCATCTATTGCCTTGTTTCATTAATCAGTTTAAT